>SMDT01003224.1:0-600000 GCA_005392925.1 Aquilaria sinensis | reverse complement strand
ATATGATCAATCATCGTTGTCAACCAGCGTGGAGATAGAATGGCAGGAACAAGAAAATCTTCAGAAATACAGAGTTTCATGCAAAGGAAGCAATTGTGACTATTCAGGCCCTTTCACTTGCTTGGATTTTGGGAGGGGCGTATAGAAATATATTTTCCTTTTATGATTGGTGCTCTAATCCTATTTTAGCGGTTTCGAGTTGGAGTTAAAGAATCTAAGGTGCCTAGCGCTTAAATTATTTTAAGTTCTGTTTTGACATATGAACTGGAAGTGGGTATATTTGTACGCATTTGTAATTGACTAGCATCTTGCTAGGCTTTTTTCAATTTTTCAATAAATTCGTTGAGGTCCGTTAAAAAAAAAATTAAACAGCTTGGAGATGGAGTTGTTTTTTCTTCCTTGTAATTCGCGTTCATGTGTTCTAAAATATATTTTTTTTAATCCTAAAGTGACAATATATAATGGAATGCCACCAAAGTAAAACTTTGATTTTTTGGGTACTTTCATAGCAAAACGAGAGGTACACTTTTTATTGAGCTCAAAGTTCATCAGAATGGTACTAACACATCTAAAAATATTTGCCACTTATCAGTTCTTTATAAAAATATAAACATTGAAAGAGTATAAGAATATCATGTATTCTTTTTTATAATTATCCATGACAAGTAATACAATTACTTTTGAATTATTCTGAAAATTCAGATATGCATATATAAGCTATTTATTGGGGAACAACAAAATTTGGAAGAAGTTACATAATGTGCAAAATATTTTGAAAATTAAAATAAAAAACATTTCTCGGACGAGTAATAAAATTCTAATTTTTTTTTCTTCTAACGCTTTCAATTGTCAATTGTTAGTGGTCAACGTTGTTATCGACGTAGCCAGAAGGGAAAAATGAAAAAAACAAGAAGAAGAAAAAGAAACATATGCAAATTAAAAAATGTGAACAAAGAATTTGACAAGAATTAGACGATCAGCTACCTGAAGAATATTGACACAAACTGGATTTGAGTATGCACTTTGAAGTTGACCCGAAACAAAACTTCAGATTTGGTTAAGAAGTTGATGTGGGCCACGGCTAGGACTGCATTAATTTGGTTTCTAACAAATGAAATGATTTGCGTTATGTGGTTGAGTAAGTCATGTGTACATCCGGCAAATAATGTGCATCCTGTGTCTTTTTTTCTAAATTTGTATGTAATATTTTATTATAAATTTTTTTGTAAGTACTATTTATTTTTCAAGATATTGATTTTTTTTTCAATTCCTACATATTTTTCTTGATATCTGGTTTGTTTTCATCTCTTAATTATTCTACTATTGAATAATATTTATTTGTTTGTTATGGCAGATTATTATTTGCTATTTATCCAACATACTTTTATCTATATAAGAACATATGAATAGTTCAAAAAAAGAAAAACATATACTTAGTGCGAAAGGACATATTCATTGTTTTGTTTGTTCTTATGCTATTAGAGCTCTTGCTCTTTTGTCTATTTTCTTTTTTAATTCCTATATATTATTTTATACATTGCTATATGTTTTTTTTATAAATTTATTCTTTTTCAGTTTCTATATGTTCTTTTACTTTTATTTTTTATTTCCTACATGTTGTTTTATGCATTATTGTTTCTATATATATATATATATATTCAATTCCTATATGTTCCTTTTTAAGAAAATTTAGTGTACAACTAATGAACACTTTAATTTCCAGCATATAAAATAAATGTAGAAATTAAGGCATACTTGGTTGTCGCTGAAGAACAGAGTGATAATCTCATTGATGAAAAACGCCTCTTTGAACATATTACAAAAGATGTGACTTGTTGTAAACACTCATGATCAGATATTTAATTAACTTAGAAATACAAATAACTAAATATGTTAGTTCATATCCAATACTTGACTAAAATTTTATTTATGGTGATAGAGAAATATGTGAAGCGAAATAGAATAAGTAGAACGTCTAGAAGTTGTGTTCAAAACACACTTTGCACAATTCTATTGCTTTTTATTTATAAGGGTGAATAGACATTTATGTAGGGTCATAACCCTTCATAAAAGAGTCACAACTCTTCATTAAATTAGAAATAATTATTGAATAAAGATTAACATAATACTAATATCAAAACCAAATGTTTTATTGATGTGAATTATATGTCTCGACCACTTGAACAAGCATATGCTCTTTTAGGTTGGAGTAGGAATTGGTGTGTGTTAAACTTGGAGAGCTGTGTGGTTGTAAAATCTCCACAAATGAGCATGAAAAGAACAAGAGATTGGATTTTCATAATATTTGAATAATTAATATCTACTAGAATGAGTTTGAATATGAAGAACTCCAGTAATAGAAGGCTACTTTTGGATCCAATATACATGGATTGCTCCATGACCACCATTGGTTGTGTGAGCCTTATACAATTTGACTAGAATAAAACTACCTTGTGATTGGGAAACTTTACTTTAATTTTACTTGGTTGAACCACAAAATATTTAAAACTTATGAAATTATCAAACAATGTTGACAAATTGTTTGTAAAAAAATGCTTGGAGATGCTATTGGTACCTCGATGTATGAAGCCATAAATCTTACGAGACTATATATAGCTTATGATGTTTGCAATATACAAGCAAACCTTTTATGCTATAAACGAATTCAAGAGTTTTTCGAATATTCACTGAAAAAAAAAATATATATTTCAACTTGTACTTTTGCTGTCATCAGGTGTCAGAAGGATGTTCTATTAGAAATTGAATGACAAATACTAGTTGGTAGATATTTGTTATGTGGGGGCGCCAGAATTTTGGCATCTAATAAATAAATTTGTATTACTAATTTAACTTGGCGTCAAAGTTAATTCTTTTGTTATTGGAGACAATGAATTAGAATGACTTAAACATTATTATTTAAAAGAGAGTTATGGCCAGAACCAATGCCACTATTTTTTTGCACTATGCTATTGAGATTACTATCTTGAAAGAATATAGTGAAGTTTATAATGAAATGTATAGACATTGGTGTATGATTATGTTCATGATTAATGTTGAATTGAGTAATCACTATTATCTATATAAAATATATACTTCATTTATCCCACTTTCTTTGCTCTATTTGACTTTTTCAACTAGTTTAACTTAAATTTATTTATATTATTTTTTGTTAGAAAAAATTTTAAAAAAATATATTTAGAAACTATAGGTCTTGATTTATCATTCATATATAAAGATTTTTCATTTATATGCTAAAAATGTTAAAAATAAAAAATTATAGATTTGAAAAGTGAATTGTGCAAAGAATTTGGATAGAAGAAGTACGTAATTTCCTTACATTATACTATTGATATTACTATCATGAAAGTATGCAATGAAGTTTATAATGGAATGTATAGACATATTGGTGTATAATTAAATCTGCGATTAATGTTGAATCGAGTGATCACTATTATTTATATAAAATATATACATAATTTCCTTACACTATGCTATTGAAATCATTATCTTGTAAGTATATAGTGAAGTTTATAATGAAATGTGTAGACATATTGGTGTATGATTATATCTATGATTAATGTTAAATTGAGTGATCATTGTTATCTATGTGAAACATATATATAATTTGGTAGAGATTTGGTTTATCTTTAGGGTAAATTTCATTTATGGTCCCTAACTTTTTGTAAATGTCCTAAACGGGTCTCCAACATTCATTTTGTCCTATTAAAGTCCTCAACCTCCATATTTTTTTCCTAGTCATGGTTCTTTCATTAATTTCATAGTTAAATGTGATGAAATTGCAGGGAAAAATGACATCATTCATCCTCCATTTTCTTATTCCCACTCAAATTACTAAGAACCTAGTAAATTTAACTTTTCAATCATTATCTCCCACTCTCTCCCTCCATTACCATGCTCGGCCACCATCTGCGACCAGCCCCTTCTCTACCCTCTTTGACCACATCTATGGCATCCATTGCTATTGCTAGCCCCAAAAGGATTGGCCAAATCTGCACCTCTCTTATCCCCCTTCATGGGACTGTCAAAACAACAACGATGATGAAGAATCTGTTGCAAGAAAGTACGATCTGTTTCAATTGACGAACAAGCAGCAGTCGATGATGCCGGTGAACACGGTCCTGACTTAGATGGCACTCGATTTGGGCTTTGATGGTTCCAAATCTCTGCAGCTGCCCAAGCTTTTGATTTGGGCTCTAAATGGTGGTCGAACTGATCACGCGATCCCGAGACATCGATGCAACAATCTAACTCAAAGCAAGCATAGGAGGAACAAATTCAGATAACTTATACCTGGTTTCTTGGAAGTGAGGGCGATACGCTTTCTTCTGACAATCAAATTGAGAGGCGAGGATTTCTTGACCTTGGACCACAAGCGCAAACTCTGACAACCCATCGGCGAGCTTCATCAGAAAATGGTGATTCCGGTCGGCTTGCTTCTGCCGTTTAATAAAGAACCAGAGTAAGAAACAAACAACGAGAAATGGGAAGAAATCACAAAGTGGCTGGACAATAAAAAAAAAAAGAGTCCATCCTCTATGTCGTTTTTAGGACTGAAGCAATGTTAAGCCCAGAAGAGCTGAAGGAATTCGTGCTCAGGTTGGAAAAATCTGGCGCCTCCTTCTTCTGGGTGCTTAAAGGAGAGAACGAATTGCCAGAAGGATTCAAGTCTTGAGTCGTGGATCGAGGCCTTGTTTGGAAGAACTGGGCACAGCAATTTCGAATTCTGGGGCATGAATCCGTCGGTGGATTCTTAACCCATTGCGGACGGGGCTCAATCATTAAGGGTCTCTTCTTCGGCCGGCCGTTGGTGATGTTTCCGTTCGTGCTGGACCAAGGGCTCAACGTGAGGCTCTTCGAGGAGAAGCAGGTAGGCATCGAGATTAAAAAGGTGGAGACAGTGATTCAAGAGTTAGATTTATTAGGTTTATAGTGATTTGAGTGAAAGAAAGAAAATGTAAGATGAATGTTGTTATTTTTCCCTGCAATTCCATCATATTTAACTGTGAAATTAACAGAAGGACCATGATTAGGACAAAAAATAGAAAGGTTGGGGACTTTAATAGGACAAAATGAAGGTTAATGACCCGTTTAGGACATTTCTAAAAGGTTAGGGACCATAAATGAAATCTACCCTTTATCTTTATAGTGAACAAAATTCTCACTAAAAGCACTTGTAATGGGAACTCAACTTTAAATTAGTCAAACACTAATTCTAAAGTTTAATGGGTAAAAACAAGTTTAAGTTATATGCTTGTATGCACTAAATAAGTCTCATGATTTTAAAGCTTATGCAAATAGTTGATGTGATTGGTAGGATGAGTTTGTACTCTTGATAGAGTTACCACAATTAGTGTTTATAAGCAACTGAGATAATTAAATGGTGAAACTCCACTTATGTAATATCAAAGTTGTTCCACTTTAATTAAAAAATTTTAGAACTTGTCATAAATATTAGAGAACCCAAAATTAACATAAGGCTGTATATAATAGTGCTAATGTAGAATAAAAAATCTTTATTAAATTTTGATGAGTATTATATGTGTTATGTCTTCAGTTTTAAGACAAGGAGTTGATGTTCAAATCTTTATGATACTTATAGCTTTATTAGAACTTTGAGATATATACATTAACTGAATGTTCAAATCAAAATATACCTTGTTGTATGGATAATATATTATCTGGTGAAAATTAATGTGTGACTTACAAACCAGTAGGGGATAGTTGGAATAATTTTAAGTTTCATGTGTAGTTTGCAAGATTCATATAAATGGAAAATATATTTTGGTAATTTGAATTTAATTAGTTTAATAAATTAATCAAAATTCAAAGAGTTATAACTTTTCTAATAAATGTATTCTTTGCAAGGGACACATTTTTCATAAATAATTGTATCGATTCCAAAAGACACATATTTATAAATAATAGTGTCTATTAAATGAAGACTTGTGTTTTCCATTTGGGATAATTACAATTTACCCTTTAAGGTTTAGATACTTTGCCCCCTTTTTATTTCAGAAATATACACTTTGCTTCCACCTTTTTAATACAGTCCAACAACAACTTTTAAAATTTTAATTTAGATATTACAGTAGCCATCTTATAGTAATTTCAGTTTATATGATATATATATATATATATATATATATATATATATATATATTGTAGTTAATGGATATTTTAAATTATCAGTTTTTTCTTTCTGTATTTCTTTTAGTTTTTATAATAATATTTTTTAAATATTAATTAATTGTAAAGAAAAATTACTATACAGATTGAAATTACTTAAAGATGACAATTTTATAGTCTAAATTAAGATTTTAAAAGTTATTTTCAGACTATATGAAAAGGGCAGGGATAAAACGTATGTTTCTAAAACAAGATGAGCAAAATATAACTTCACATAAACCTCAAGGGGTAAATTGTAATTAAACTTTTTCATTTTTAATATAAATGCATTACTTCATAATTTGAGAGAGACTTATTTATAGAGCTTCGTTATATCTAGAAGGCATATTCCTGGTACTTTATAGTGGAGGAATAATAGTCTATCAAAAAGTGAAATTATTTTATGTCTCAAAGCATTTCTTCATCTCCACCTTTTCTTATTTTTCTTTTAGTATCATAGTTTTGTACAATAAGAACTACATACTTGTACAAAAGAAACTCAACTTTTTATATCAGCTCAATTTTTTACAATAGGAACATAGTTTCGTATAACAACATTTCAATTTCATTTGATGAAATCTCATTTTTCATGCAATAAGAACATAGGTTCATACAAATCATCCCAGTTTTATACAATAAGAACTTAGTTTTCTCTATCAAGATTCAATTTTAGAGAATAGAAACTTAGTTTCATGCAATATAACAACTCAATTTCATATGATAAAAGCCTAATTTTTTTTTTATAATAGGAGCTCAATTCTACAAATTTCATGGCCCAAACCCAAACTGAATTGGCTTCCAACTTAAATTGACCTTAACTTAAGAAAAATTGGTTAGGATTGGGTTAGTTCAATTCAGCCTGATAATCCATCACCACTATCACTTAGCTTTTCCGCAGCATTTCATCTTCGCTCCCTTTTTGCTAGAAACAACACAAATATTATGCAGAAGCTACCCAACAAAAATTATACAGAGAAAAGACCGAAAAGAAAAAGAATTATTGCAAAAGGAATTAGAGTTGGAAGAAGGACGATGATCTCCTTTTTGATTAAAGATAAGAAATGATGTTTAGCACTGTTGTATTTGAAATCCATATAAAAAAAGGATGTCCATGAAGATGAAAAGAGAGGGATGAATTGGAGGCATTGACTGTAAAGGATGAAGTAGAAGCATAGAGCGCGAGATGATGAGAAAGGGTTTAGGGAATATAAGCATTGAGGGATAAATGTGAGGGAGATGAAGTAGAAACACCAACAAGGGGTGAAAATGAAGGATGATCAGACAAGGAAGGCTCCAGGTGGCTATGTTGCGGGGTAGAAATGAGAATTAGGTTGGACTAATATTTTTTTATGGGTAGGGTATGGGTTGGGGTAGGGATTGGAGAAGAAGTGGGACTAGAGATGAATGGTTTAGGAATTTTGGTTATTTGGGTTGACTCGGGTTAGACCCAAACCAACTCATTTTTAAATCTATTTGTCAGGTCGAGTTTGGGCCAACCTGAACTTAGTTTCCCCACCATTTGACCTGACCCTAACTTGATATTTTGGGTTGGGTCTCATGTCAGGTTTCTGGTTTAGGTGATTGTCTTTCACCCCTAATTCATTGTTTTGCTTTTAACAACCAAAAGCATAAATTAATTAGAGTCAAACAATCAACTTGAAATGGCACATAAAAAAAAAGTTGCTATAGTCTTGCCCAAGTGGCTAAGACTTAGGGAATACCAAGCAAATGCCATTAGTTTGAACCCCGCTCCACTAGTTCCCTGTAAAATATAAGTTATGCTAATTTGATAGTTTTTAGAGTTCTGAAAAAGTAGACACTTTATTTCCTTTAATAAGACCATACCTTTTCACTCTACATGTTTATAGATGCTTTTGAAATTTGAATTTTTTTTCTATTATATTCAAATACATGTTTTAGGGAAAGAGTATTATTAGCATGCCTTTCATTTGTTTGCCAACCACGACTAAATTAAGAAGTGTGAACTTGCAGCTGCCTACCACAAAACAACTTTGATTGCCAATTCTTTGAAGTTTGAACTGAGTTGGAATTATAACTTCGCCCATCGATCTAACTTCCCCAAATTCTTATAAAGTTGGGTTGACCAAACCATTCGTCATCCCGCCAACTTTGTCTCTCAATTCTCTTTCAAATTTCCTTCAAGAAATATGTGTTGTATAACACTTCATAAAAAAAAGGCACTTGTTAGTTTATACATGTATCCGTCAAATCTAACATTTCTCAAATCTTTAAAGCTGATTATGTGACTCACACCATAACATAATTTTCCTTTTTTTTTGTTGTAAATGAAAAATTCTCTTTAAAATTAAATGGCATATATATATAGTTTAAGTTTATAATGATTTTATTTTGTAGACAAGTAGGAATTACACTATATACTAAAACCCGTGTTCAGGGGTATTGTTCAAATGAATAGTAAAAAATAGTGCCTTTACCGTTTTGCCCCTTATTAGTTTTTTCTTGTTTGTGTTCATCATTTTTTTTTGTTTTTCCGGATACGATTTGCTTTTTTTAGAGTTTAATCATCTTTTTGGAAGGCGCTGAATTTTCTGAGGATCTGTGTGCAATTTTAAGCTTTCAATTTGTTTCATGTGTTGTTTCGGTGAAAATACAGTTTCAGTCCCTAATTTTCTAATGATTTCATTTTAGGCTCGAATTTACATCAATATTATATTTTGGTCCCCAAATTTTATAACTATTAATCTACCTCTTCTATTTGCTCTCTTCATCCCAAGCTTTTTTTTGTTGTTGTTTTATGTACTGTTTTCTAAGAAAAGACATTGGTGAGCATAAATTTGTTCTCTTTATCTCTAATTTTTTTTGTTATTTTTTTTATTTATTGTCTTCTAAAGCAAAATCTTGATAATCATGGTTTATTTCTTTAGCTCGAAGAAATAACTTTTGACATTAAGATTTTAATAATTGACTTAATAAATGTTAAAATAAATAAATAAATTAAAGATGGATTTTTCTAAATAAATTTATAAAGAATATTAAAAATTGAAATTTCAGTTAATAGGAGATAAAATTTTTTAGTGAATTAATTTTTAATGAAAAATTTTATCCATCATTTCAAAACATGTACAATGTTATATTTCATATTCATTTTCAATTTTAACAATTATGGATCGATGGATCAAATTACATTATTAAACTCTAAAGCTTTTGAGTGAATTTTACTAAATAAATTTCTTATCGATATTAAAAATTGAAATTTAAATTAATAAGAGATGAAACTTTTTAATGAATTATTTTTTTATGACAAAAAATATTTATCATTTCGAAGCACACATGTAGTGTTATGTTTTAATCACAATTAATCATTTTAATAATAAGAATATAACATAAAGAAAACCCAATCCAAAATTAAAATGAAGCAAAATTTAATTGATTAACATCCATTTATGAATGAGAAAATTTTAATTATTTATTATTGACATTTTTTTAATGTCAAAATTTATAAAAAAAAATGTTTGCTACAAAGTGCGGCTAAAAAAACTCTATATATTCTAACTACCATTTTATCTATAGTAAACTATAGTTTCTTTTGCCCTTTGATGTTGAGCTCGGTTGAAACCCGCTCTGTTGCCTGTCTTTTTTTTTTGTGTGTTAGGTTGGGTTGCTTTTTTGGAAGGTTAGTGAAATTTTCGAATGAAAATATCTTTTCGAGGTTCGATCTCGCTATTCTTCTACTTTTACTTTTCTTTTTTGTGAAACACATTTCCAGTCCCTATATTATTTCCGTTTCTGATATTAGACTATGAGTTTAATAAATTATAGTATTTTTATTTAATCTCTTAGTTTTTTTTTCATGTTTTATTTTCTAAACTAAAATATTGGTCACCATGTTTTATTTATTTTTTTAGTGAAATAAGAATTTTTTTTCTTAACTTTTTCTAAGTCAATTGTTAAATTTTTAATGTTTAAATTTTTTATATTTATTTTTTGATCCCAAATTATTTTTATTATTATTATTTTTATTTAATATTGTGACATTATATGACCGCCTAGGGATCTTTCATACCTCATCATGGAACAATGGCCCGTACGAATGAGAAGAGAAATTGTGAGGGAAAAAAATGAAAAATTAGAAAATGAAAACAAAGAGAGAGAGAGAGAGAGAGAGTCCCGCCCACCTAGCACTAGCAGGCCCAGAAACCATCCACTCACGGAGCGTCTTGACTCCTTCTAACTGGAGCGTGTGCTAGACGGACACACGCGCGAATAGACTTTGGATTCTTTATTTCCTTTTCTTTTTCTCTCAATCCTTTTTTCTTTTTCAGGTCTGAATGAATATTAAAGAATAGAAAAAAAACGAAGAGGTCCCTGAACTTGAACAAAGAAGTTATACAAGTACACAACCTTTTACTTGTGACCAAATAACATCTTCATTCTACTCTTTTGATAATTGTTATCATAACATCGAAAAAATAAACTCGATTCCTCAGTCCTCACCCTATATTTTCTTCATTTGGAACTGAGTATGAGTGCAAATGAGAATAAGCTAGGTAGTCCAAAACGGAAGACAACAACGAGAGCTTTCCGAACAGAATAGAAGAAGAGGGAAGTTTTTGACACCTTTATACAAGCTCAAGGGCTTAATTAAAGTCGATAGCCGTTTAGGTAGTGGGAAAAATACAACGGCTTCCGTTTAGATTGACATTCCAATGGGGGATATAGGTACCCAGATAGTCTTACCATCCAAGTAACGTTAGTTGAAGTTGGGGACATTGAGTGAGAAAGTGGCTAACTTCTGTTCGATAATCATCATCAACACATCCACTTTAGAGAAAAACAAATTATAAGTAAAAGAAAAACAAGCGACACGGTGATGAAACAAGTTAATTTCATACCCAGCCAGATTGGAACATCTAGAGAGAGAAAATAAATCACAGAGAAAGGGAAGAAGCCTTTCTTTTTCATAATTTTATTTGGGAAAAGAAATGGAGAAATGTTAAGGTGAAAAATATCCTCAATTCTAGAATTTAGTCGGAAACCAAGAAGAAAGCAAGCATGTTGTGTTGGAAAAGAGGAGGAGGGTAGAGGGAAAACGCGGAGAGGCTTCTCTCCTCTGCCTGCTATTCCTTAATTATTGCTTTTCGTGTTGCTTTTTTGTGCGAACAACTTTCCAAGAGGGCTCTGCGGAACTGGAAGGCCTTCGATCTTCGTACAAAGTAGGTGTTAAATTTCAGTCCTTTTTGCCATTTTCGGTTATGTCTAATCAACCGAACTTCTGGGCTTGCGGCAATTATGGTGTTGAAGATGGTGGTATTTTGTTCTTGGGAGTTGTAAATTTCTTCCTAAAAGTTGCCTTTCTGGGATGATTTTTCTATTAACCACACCACACTGATGCTTGTATTATTTTCTTGTTTCCCTCTCTCTGGATAGGTTTTAGAGCAAGCAGAGTGTCAGATATTGTTTCCCGGGAGAATTCGTGTCTTTTATTTTAATGAAATTTTCTGGGCAGAATTGAATTTCCTTAAATCCTCGAGTACTGGAACTCGAATTTCAGAATTATCCAGCGTCTTGCGGCTCTGTGATTTGCTTTTTCCGCGACAATTTGCTCCTCTAAAGAACACTGATTTCTCCCGGGAAAATTGTATATTCGCAAGAAATTTCTAGTAGTTTATTTCCCAGTTTTGAAAGTCCCCAACAAGAAAGAGAGACACAAAAATTATCGACCTGTTTTGTTGAACATCTGAAGGGACAGAAACTTTATTACTGAAAAAAAAAAAAAATCTGCTGCTTTGGCTCTTGCGAGTAGCAAATAGATTATGGTTTTGGCCGCTTGTGTTTGTTTACACATCTGTCAGTTTATCATCCTCTGTAAAGGCAAGGTTTTGACCATCTGTAAGAACAAAAATTCTCTATTGAACTGAACCCTTATGCTAAGCAGAATATACAGGCTTGAAACCTGAACTGCTATAGTTATGATCTTGTCAATGGAGAGCCCGGTGGGCGGTGGTCCAACCTTTTGGTTTAATTGATTGACATGAAAGCTGAATCACACATTCCTCTATTCTGTGATTACTATCATCCACATCTGCTATATTGTTCTTGTTCGGTTAAATTCTTTTGGGTTCTTAATGGCATTTAAAGTTTTAAAAAGATCTGTGGACCTTTGTAACCCAGCTTAGGTAGCTGGTCAGATTCCTTAGCCATTTATTTGCAGGAATCTTCTTATTTAATAATGTTCATGCAAGCTAGAACTAGATGCGTTTTGGAGATAATAATCCGACCGTTGAAACCCCAGATTTATGGATTGGACGGCGTAGACCATGTGCTGTTTCTTACTGTTACATCTTTTCCCTGTCCTTTCCGCTCCTGGTATATATCTGTAGCTTGTTGTGTTCTTTTCACCAGAGTAACATAAATTCGCATTAAATGTATTTATTCTACTGTTCCAGCAGTTGGGAAAATTTACTCTTGTACCTGTTCGTGGATAATTTTCAGGTTATATTCTTACGCAGGTTAGACAAGTGATACTGGAAAAATGGGAAAGAGAAGGAGCTGGTTTTCTGCAATCAAGAGAGTCTTCACACCTCGCACAAAGGAAAATCTAGGGAATGTAAGTTGAGTTTTGAATTTGGTCGTACTTTAATATTTTCCGTTTGGTTCTTAACAAATTTGTCATTGAAGACGGTGTTTTATTGGCATTTCTTTTTCCTCTTTCCTTGATATTTTTGTTTTAATGTTGTGGTCCTTGCATATATTAGTGCAGCTTGTGACAGATAGTCCTTTTCAAACATTTCTATAAAGGAAAATCTTATTATGGTCTTGTGTCATTCTTAAATTAGTTCATGCTTAAGACTGTAAAGGAAAGAAAGCATTATGGTTTCATGATAGTTTCACTAAGATAATGCTGAGATTTGCTGTTCGTTGACAATATTTCAGGAATCAGACAATAAAAGCACTAAAGAGAAAAAGAAAAAGGGCATAGGAAGATTAAGGCATGGAGAGAGGAATTCCTTCATCCCCCTTTTCCGAGAGCCCAGCAGTGTTGAGAAAATTCTGGGGGAAGCAGAAAGAGAGCACCAACTGGTTTTCAGGCCTCCATCACCACCTTTTGTGTCTCCTGCTCTTAGACCTGTTTCTCCACGAGCTTTATCTCAAAGGATTGCTTCTCCTGAGACCATTTCTCCATCTGCCAGGGATCCTTCACCAAGAGTTGCTTCACCTGCACGGGTTCCTTCACCGAAAGCTGCTCCTCCACCTGGGCGAGTTCGTTCGTCAAGAACAGCTTCTCCACCTGCACGAGTTCATGCATCAAGAGCTGCTCCTGCACCTGCACAGGTTCCCTCACCAAGAGCTGCTTCTCCACCTGGGCAAGCTCGTTCATCAAGAGCTGCTTCTCTACCTGCACGAGTTCATTCATCAAGAGCTGCTTCTCCTCTTCCTAGAGCTGCTTCTTCATCACCGCGACCTCTTTCTCCCAGAACCATCGGTCATTATCTTCCGGAACCAACTCTTCCAATCCATCATGCTTCAGCTACAAAAATCCAAGCAGCTTTTAGGGGTTACATGGTAAGTGTTTTTATTTCTCTTATTTCAGGTGACAAATTAAGTTAAAAGACCGAAGTATCTCTTCAGAATATAGTATACAGCTATATTCAAGTTTGACTGTTCTCAGTAGTCCCATGAAATTCATGGCTACTGTTGTTTTTCAAATATGAATTAACTGATGCCGAAGTGATTGTTTTGTCAAAAGTCGAATATCATCATAACTATGTGAATAACTGGGTAAACTTAAGCTGCATTTGCATGATTGTTCCTGATAGTAATAATTACAGTACCCTTGTTATAGTTGCCTGTTATCTCCTCTGAAACCTTGTGGTGGCCTTGTGAAATCAGGTTCATATATCTGCTTCATGGCATGTCCATATTGCTCTTAATGCACTTGTGTCATTTTCTGGCAATAGATTGCATTTCCTAGGGTTAAGTTCTGCTTCACTACTAGGCTGGTTAGAGTTGTTGTGTTTTTTTGTTTCTGTATTAACACAAACGTTGGCTGAACAATTATCATAATTTCCTGATCTCATCTATTACCCAAAATTGCCAACACAGGCAAGGAGAAGCTTCAGAGCATTAAAGGGCCTTGTGAGGCTTCAGGGAGTAATAAGAGGACAGAATGTGAAGCGGCAAACAGCAAGTGCCATGAAATATATGCAGCTTTCGGTGCGTGTCCAGTCTCAGATCCAATCACGCAGGATCCAAATGTTAGAAAACCAAGCACGACAGGCTCAAAATCAAAGTGACAAAGAAGCTGAGAGCACCTTAAGCAAATGGACCTTTGGTCAGGTATTAAGTTTTCTTCCAATTTCAGTCACCAGCTGCACTACTCCTAGGAAGCATCTCAGCTCCAGGTCTGTATGCCCAAAAGCTACTCTCAGGTGTTGACAGTTTTTGCTTCAAATGTTTCATTCATTCATGAATACTTGATGTAATGGCTTCCATCTGAGTTTCAGATTGTCAATACCTGAATCCATGGATGGTTTTTAAGTTTGGGCTTTGTAATATAACATCTTTTCTTTTTCACGTGACTGTATGAGCAAAAAATAACCATTCATTCTGGTCAGAATTTTCCTTCCGTAAAAAAGCCATTGGACTCCTTTTCTTCAGTAGGAATTTACTTTATCCTTGTCTTGTGAGGAATTTGTATGGCATAAACCATTGTTACCTCTTTGCATATTCATGCATTCACTCCAGTGTACACTTCTTAAAATTCTAGAGGGCACTTCTTTTAAGTAAAAGATACACTGTTTTTTTCTTGCATATAGTTTTTACAGCATTATACGAAGATCAGTAACATGTTAGCTGGAATTTTGTCAGTCTGAAGCAGGTAATTTTGATAATTGGGATGATAGCTTGCTCACCAAGGAGGAAGTTGAAGCTCGGATGCAGAAAAAGGCAGAGGCAGCTATCAAAAGGGAAAGGGCCATGGCATATGCATATTCCCATCAGGTAATTTTACATGTTACATCTAATAACCAGCCTAGCCTCAATTTAATCATCACGAGTCTCATATTCTTGATTTTGTTGACCATTCCCCTCTGGGCCATATAATCAAATCTTTCCCTTGCTGTATGTTTCTAAATTTGCTTCTGGCCACCACACATGTACATCTGTGCAGAATACAGTTACATTACTTTGTAGGTTAACTGTGATCCATTATCCATTCATTTGTTACTTTGCAAGCACACTCCTTTAAAAAAAAAAAAAAAAAAAAAAATTAATTTAGTGTCTGATTTAGTGCCGACAACTAACCTGGATAACACTTTTGATAAGTAAGCAGATTGTTATGACTTGCATCTCGTCCTTTTCCTGCAGGTGTCCAGAGCAAACCTGAAATCACCTCAAACAATGGTTTCAGATATCCGCTCTGGTGGGTTTCCATGGTGGTGGAGCTGGTTAGAGCGTCAGCTGCATTCTGAAAGTCGAGGCACCAAGAATATCCAACTCACACCATCAAGACCTGCTTCAGAACGAAAGGCTAGCCCAAAACCGCCATCAAGTGGCAGGCAACATCATCTGGGGTTTGACAATATCGACTGCTCTACACCGAAATCGTCAAGATCATCTATTATCCCGCCAGCAAAACCCGCAAGAACCCTGCTTTCAAATAGAACTGCAGAAGCGGGCACCTCTAGTTTATCAAAATATTCAAGACCAAGAGCTAGTGGTGCTGATTCTCCCTTTAACTTCTCTCTGAAGGATGATGACAGCCTGATAAGCTGCCCCCCATTTTCAGCTCCCAATTACATGGCTCCAACGGTATCAGCAAGAGCCAAAGTCAGGGCTAGCAGTAACCCAAAAGAGAGGTTACCAGGAACACCAGGCAGCGAGTCAAGCAGGAGAAGACTTTCCTTCCCCTTCTCACAAGGCATGGGATCTTTCAGCTGGAACAAAGGGTCCTTGTCCTCCAGCAACAAGGACCCTAGCTCTAAGAAGATGTTAGATAGGCACCAGTCCCTTCAATCTATTGGCAACTTGAGCATCAATTCTACTGTTTCTATGCCCGCCACAGTTGCAAGGAAGCCATTTAACAGATTTGCGTGATTTTCTTTTTCTAACTTGATCTTTTTTTTTCTTTTCTTGAAATGTTTATTTTTTCCTTCTGGCTTTTAACCCTTCATTTCTTTTAAATTGAGTGCTAGGAAATTGCTAATGTTAAATAACAAGAATCAAAAAGAAAGAAACGAGAGGGGATGATGGTTTGCATGCTGTTATATTTGGGGTTTGATGAGCTCTCAGTTTTCTTGTCTTCTCTCTTCCTCCATTATTGAGACAACAAGGATGATGATTCTCCAAGCCTACCTGATATGACATGTAATACTGTCGGTTAATTTGCATTTAGTGTTTGTTGCTTGTTGATGATAAACAATTCATTAGCAACATAATCCATCTGTTTCGCCCTGGGAATTGATCAGGAAAATCTTGCTGGCTCTGGCAGTTGAGAACCTGAGGTCAAGCAGACATTTTTATATTCCCAAGTGATTAGTTTATGGAGTAACATTTAGCAGTAAAAGAGTTTCATTTCTGTTGTGATCCAAATCCATTCCCATTTTTATTAATTCCTTCTCTTTGATGGCCTTAAGATCTGCTATTTTTAAAGGCCGTTTCTTAACTTCCCCTTTATTTCCTCTCTTATTGGGCTCTTCTAGTACCTGGATCTCCCAAGTTTTCCGTGCCTCGTCTCCACTGTTTCAGGAATAAGTGAGATATTTTCTTTTGTTGAAATTATCTCATTTGATTAAACTATGATGTAGTATAAGGTTAATTAATGAGGATTTGAATTAATTTTCATGGATTTTAGAAGAGCTTCCCAATTACTAATGGCCGAGAAGGTGGAGATGCTGAAACTTATGTGGGGCTAGCGTACCTAAGAGAACATCCTTCCGTGCTGAAGCCGGTAGAGAAATCTTGCAGGATCCGACCTGGGATGAGTTCTTGTAGCAAGTGAGCGAGCTCTAGGAGAGGAATAGGGAGTCGGCGGATGAATTCTTCGTTGTCCTCGCCAGGCATATGATCATCGGGGGAAGCCCTTCCGACTTATTACATCTCCCAAGTCCCACCTTAACAGCCTTGACGAGTTGTCGCTGATGGCTGTTTGGACCAAGACTACGTAGGAGCAGTGCCACAGTGATTAGAGGTGAAAATAGGCCGGGCCAAGCTTGGGGCCGAGCTTAAGCATACTAGTCTCAAGCTCGGCCGCTTTGTTGTTTGGTATTACCTGAGCTCGAGCTCAGTTTGAGGCGGGCTCGAGCTGGGCCTGAAAGCTTGTTAGACTTGAATGACACATATAAATTTTTTGTACCACAATTACAATTTAGATAAAATATGGGGATTGAAATTGAAATTTTCTATATAACCAGAGAAGAGAAAATTAGAAAACCTATCCCACACTTTCTAATTCTTTACTATTTTACCTTGATTTTGTGAAACTCACAACTAAGCTATCATTTTCCCCACTTCGGCTGTAGAGCCACCATAGTCCATCCTCTACAGGTTGCTGTGTTGATTTCTAGGCCACTACAATCTAACTTGCACACAGCTAGATAAATCACGAAATCAGTAGGAGTGTGAAATTCATATTTGCAATTGGGTGTCCTGGGTCTTTGGCGATCAAAAGATCTAGTTGGGCAGGAGGCGATCAGTTGATCTCATCAAGTAGGAGAAGTCCTGGGTCCCTGGTGTTCGACGTCTATTTGGTGCGTCAATTATTGGTTTCCATTTGCTAAGCTTGGGGCATCTTGATTTGGGCTGTCGTTGAACCTTGGGGTATTGGGTAACCAGGCTAGAGGCATTGCTGTTGAGAAAGTGAGGATGGTTCCTAGCTGGCGGCGATCATCATCAATCATCGTCGATCGATGGTGGCCGACTGGGACCTGGGTATGGGATGAAGGGACGAAGGGCTGAAGGGAGTAAGGGAGTCTGGGTATGGGACAGGACGAAGGGAGTAAGGGAGTAAGGGAAGGGTTAGACTTAGGGCCTGTAAGGCTTGGTGGGAAAGAGTCTAAAGGGATAAATGATAAGACCCATTAGGCCCACGAGCTGATGAGGCCGAGTTTCATGAGGCTCGAGCTCGGCCTTAAATGAGTTCGAGCCCATTTTTTGACTTGAGCTCGAGCTCGAGCTCGAAAAGGCCCGACTCAAAAAGCCTCAACTCGAGCTCAAGCTATCGAAAAAGGCCAGTCCCTTTTCACCCTTGACAGTGATATTCTTAGTCGCTATCTTTACCTCTCCAGAAGAGTTGATTGAAACAGATTGGCAAGACGACACGGAATTTGGTTTTATCAGGAATACTACTACTAAGTAACTTCCTCACTTCCTAGTTCTAGGGGTGGAAAAAAGCAAACAGCTCGAGCTTGGCTCAAATTCAAGCTCGGTTTAAAGCTCGTTTGTGACTTATTCCCTTTTTACCCCAATGGTGATCTTCTCAATTGCTATCTTTACCTCTTCAGAAGAGTCGAATGAAACAGATTGGCAAGATGACATTTTATTTGGTTTCGTCAAGAATACTACTACTAAATGACTTCCTCACTTCCCAGTTTTAGGGGCGGAAAAAAACAAACAGCTCGAACTCAGCTCAAATTCAGGCTCGATTTAAAGCTTGTTTGTGAATTGTTTGAAACAAGCTATCAAGTCAAGTCTGAATAAAATTCAAAGCTCGATATACAATTCAAACAAAGCTTGATTTGCTTATTACTCAGCTTGACTCAGTTTGTTGATTTAATTTTTTTTTCTTTAATTTAAGCGAACAACTTAATTGGATAAAAGCTTATTCAAAGCCTATTTATATTATTTTCAGTCCAAATATGAACAAAATATTAAACTCAATAAATTATTCATGTCGAACATAATCAGCTTACTAATTAGCTCGACTAGTTTTCAACCCTACCTAGTTCCTTTGTTGTTGCTTTGCTTCATTAGCGGTTTATGTTCATGTGAATGTATAGTGGTATAGGTGACTATTTTCTTTTTTGAAAACATAAAAAACAATAACCCGGCAACAGTTAAAACTACATCCAAATAATACAACCTATTAACTTGAGCTTAGTTGCAATAACTTTTTTAATTAGTATTGGAGTTTTAGATAATTTATTAATGGTGGAGATCAAAACTATTATGTTAGGTTTATACTCTATTGTGAAGATATCGTCATGGTTGGCCGTGATTTTGTGCATCTTAATTACATCAACCAAGATTTTATGTCCTCCATCCACTTGCCTTGTCTCCTTTCAACGACCAGGATATTAGCAATTTAGCATGGGAGAAGATCCATATTCTCGTTTGATCTACTCCTCATTCCAAGAGAGGGCAGCCTTTTTCTCGCACACCAACACAGCCGCACAATACGAGGACACAAAGATTAGCTCAAATATGTTGCGCTGTGCAGTTGCTGGCTTGCTGCTGATGAGAGGCGCCATGAAGTTGCTTATTGCAAAATTGCAAAATTATACGGATAATTTAACATTTTTATGGAACATTTCAACTGGGCCCTTATGTTCAATTAATGGCAATTGAATTTTATCTGAGAACTGGCTAGGTTTATGAAAATGGCTAGGGACCTTTCTAGTTGAGTATTTCTACTGCATTAAAAACTCTTCAAACGGTTAGAAACTCATACGACAAGACAGGTCGCTTTTCATAAGTTCGCCTTTAATGCTTGTGGTGCAGCAAATTACTAGGCCACCAACTTTTTGCAGGTAACGCCTTGCTTCATATATATGTATATATCCCACTAACACAGACAGCCACCTTACATTACTCATCATAACGGTTTGCAGTTGTATATATCCCACTAACACACAGCTACCTTACATTACTCATCATAACGGTTTGCAGTTGTAGCCGGGGACGGATTTCGAATGTCCACTGTCTTTCTTAGGCCAACTTGAGCACCCAAGTACTGGGTAAATTCCCATGGTTGCTTCTTCTTCTTCTTCTTCTTCAAGCCTCGCACAATACTTGCTAAACAAGTATGGAGTAACATGTAATCTGAAGTCCACACAGAACAAGAACTCTATCTCAAGTTTGTTCATTTCCACTGTGCTGATCCCTCCCACTCTGGCAAAATGATCATTATTGTAACATCTGCAAAATCAGAAAAATTAAGACACAGATATACTATATTCTAAAGAAGAAAACATTTCTATTGTTCACCAACAGTAGAATCCACTGTGACCTTTTATCTTTTTCGGCTTCTTCTAGCTTATGGTTAAACACCTACTTTGGTCACCAAATTTTTTATATCTACCATAATGCTCCCCTACTTTAGCTTACTGTCGCCAGCTGGAGGGTAGATCATTTGCTAATGGTGACATGATTGTCACATCATAAAGATTGGCAATATTACTAGCCATAATAAATATTACAGGGACCAAATAATATTTTGCCCCTTTTTGTGACACGGCGTTTCAAATTTATTTTACTCTCCAGCAGAATGGTCAAATCTCTTCTTTAGTCCCTGGATATAACATTTCTGCCATAATGATCCCCAACTTTCATAATCTATCATCATCTTTTTTCCCCCCTTTTGCTAATTAGAATTTTTGTATATACTAGAAGTCAAAAGTTTTTAAGGAGAAGGGAAGAAGGCTATTTTGATCTCTGGTTACAGGTATGACAAACTTTCAGATACGTGAAATGAACTTTTAGGACAATAAAAATTTTAATGGCATATTTAAATTTAAAATGATAAAGCCTTAATTGAAAGTGAATGACATGTTTTTATTAACCATATTAAATACTAAAAGCTTTTTCCTTTGCGTGGCTTGACTTAGAGTTTTAATTATATAGGTTTGATTCAAAGTTTTAATTAGTTGAAATAAATGAATTATTTGTATCATGCATGAGTGCACAATTTTTAAAAGGTTTTATTTTAACGCTAATTCATTAATGAGCAAAAAATTTGGAAAGCCTATGCATGTTTATTATTCAATGTTATCCTACAATATGAATACTAAAAACTTTTTTTTCTCTTAATGGTTTTATTGAATTGATTAATAGACTTCCTTTAATCATTTTTTGTTTATTATTTTTAATGCTCTTTTGATACTATATAAACATATCTTCAGTTGACTAATCTATGTGCCTATAATTATTTATACTCAGATTTTACTTAATATTAAGGTAAATCTTACCCTTTTACATTGTTCCATCAATAACTTATATTGATTATATTACAGCTAACCCACATACCTTACTTACTTCTAAAAGTTGTAGGGTTTTCACTACTCATCATTGAAGATGAACATGTTTTTTTTTTCTCATCTTTTGCCTCTCTTTTTTTTCCCTTTTTTCAAATACAATTGATCCTTCATTAAATTAAATTCTCTTTTCACAAGGTACTCGCATTTTCTAGGGCCCATTTTTTAATTTCTCCAGTTTTAGGTTATTTGGTTAAATGTCAGTTTAATCCCTAAGCTTCTAATCTTTTCCATGTTCGTCCTTATTTTTCATCCATCTTTTATTTTGGTCCTCAAATTTAATAAATATTTAGCTAGATTATTTCTATTTATTCTCTTAGTCCCCAACATTTTTATTGTTTTTATGTACTATATTCTAAAATAAGACATTTATTATCATAATTTATTTGTTTTTGTGTTAAGTCATTTTTTTACATTCATTAAATCGATTGTTAAACCTTTAATACCTAATATTTTTTCATTTTCAGTCTTGGTTCAAACTTTTTTTGTTGCTTTTCTTTAATTTTTTTTTCAAAATAAAACTTTAATAATTATAATTTGCCTACTTCTAGCTATGGTTCTGATTGATTATACTTTAATTAATTTTTTTTACTTTTATCTTTATTAAGTTAGTGGTTAAATTATAAATTTATTAACATAAATTAAGCACAGTTTTGTGTTTCAATCATATTATTTTGTTATTCATGATTGTGTTTTGTAGTATAAACTATTCTCTATGGTTTAATGAAATAATTTGGTCCATAATTACTAAAATTGAAAGTAATTTTTTGTAAATAAATTTCTCATTGATATTAAAAATTAGAATTTAAGTTGATAAAAGAGGAAAATATTTAGTTATGTTATGTTTCAAAATACATATGATGTTGTGTTTCTATTTATCTAATTTTAGTTATTGTTCAGGTTAGTTGGGCTTTAATCAATTTTTTTTCATATTTTTTAATTATTTATTATTTAAATTTTTTGTACTAAATTTATTGTAAAAAATACCAGCTACATCATGCGGGTCAACATACCTCACATCTATCTATATTGAAGTAATAAATATACTATATAATATTGTATATTTGTACTTTCTCTGTCTCAAAACTATTGTAACATATTCTATTTTGAACAATTCAAAATCTTTACAAAATTTTCATATTTAATAAATTATTTTACCATACTATCCTTTAAACTATGATTTTAATAATCATTTTTCCAACTTCCTCAATTTATGCGTAAAAAGTTAAGGTTGAAAAGTAAAAGCAACACATAAACTTTCTTCACTTTCTTATTAATCTCCATACAAAACCAAATGGTTTAATAAACATGAGACCGAGAGAGAATAAATCGTTTAATTTTAGGACAAATAGTAGAGACAACTCACCCATTGTCTGTGAATTTAACGGCAAGCATGACAGCGGTGATGAGCAGGCGGTGTAGGTTGAGGGAAGTTAGGCAAGTCCTTGTGGTGCTGAGAAATCTGTCCATGTAAATGTAGGCCACGACGAAGCATGAGGTGGTGCAGTTAGAGTACTTGTAGATGCGCTCTAAATATTGTTGTGTGGTTAGGGCTGGCACTTTTGAGCCGTGGAACATTGTCACAACATCCTTCCTAATTTTCCATCCCCAGCTCCCCAGACTTGTTTCGTACCTCTTGATTGATTTTTCCAGAACAGACGACAACAGCGGCAGGATTCGAGGAATTTCCGGGAACCTCTTGGTGGGTTGGAGCAGTCCCCCATACTCATCTTCACATCCGCCTTCACCATCATCATCTGATCTGTGCCCTGCCCCATCGTCTACCAAATCAATACGCATGCGCGCGAAAAATTAGCTAGTAAAAATTATATATATTCTCTATTTCCCTGGCTGAAGTATTAAGATAAGTAGGTGATATATATATATGTATGAATGAGAAATAGAAAAAACTAGCTAGTTTAGGGCATCTTTAACTTTATTATCTATTCCGTCATTCTTTTCCTTCGAAGGAGGTATGTTTTTGGACAAGCTGTGAAGCCTTCGAGTTAAATTAAAGAACTAAATTCCCGCGGGATGATTTAGTTCAATTTCTTTTAGTCTTTTAGGTCTCTCTTATACTATTAGAACATTTCCGATAGCTTTCTCATTTCATAAATTTTCTCTATTTTGAAAAATATGAAGTCCTTTTTCAATCCAAATGTTTCTCTATTTCACTCTCTAAAATAGGGAATGAGATGAGAGAAAAAATTTTATTTCCTATAAATATGCAAAAATTCTAAAAATTTTAGAGAATGAAAAATCAATAATCTTTTCACGTTTATTACTTTTTGTTCATTTAGTAATCAGTTATTTTCATCTAACAAACAAGAGATACCAACTGTGATTGGAAAGGAAGCTAGCAACAAATTAGTACCAACTCACGCATAAACAAGAGAGAATAAACAATAGAATATTTTGAATTTATTTTGAATATAGAATATTTAATTATTATTATTATAATTAAACTAGTCATTAATTTAAATTTTATTTAAATGCATAATATTTAATTGTTGTATAATAAATACTTCATCGGCCCCACTTTCTTTGCTCTATTTAACTTTTTTGACTAGTTTGACCTGAATTTATTCATATTATTATTTGTTAGAAAAATTTTAAAAAAATATATTTAGAAACTATAGGTTTTGATTTATCATTCATATATAAAATTTTTTTCCTTTATATGCTAAAATGTTGAAAATAAAAAATTATATATTAATTACTGAAAAATGAATGGTGCAAAGAATTTTAGACAGTGGAAGTACAAGATTATACAAAATAAGAAAACTGTTGGAGTTGAAGTAAAAAAAAATATGAAAATTTTAGTTTTTGCTTCCTCATTTTGCAAAAATTATGAGAAAGTTGTTGGAGATGTTCTTATGGAACATATGTATCAACAAGTATTATCTACGAGTAGTATAGTTAAATTCTGAAACTTTTTTTTTTAATAAAATGGTTATACTAATTCGGGTATATCAAATAATTATTAGATGATAGATCAAAATCGGGTAAATTCTACTGAAGGTACTCTAACTTATTTTTTTGTCTCAAATGGATACATAATCTTTAGATTTGTTCTATCAAACTACTTAAATTCATATAGCATGTCTTAATGGGGTACTTTCTGTCAATTTAACTATTAAATTGGATGAAAAATGTTAACATGACATTAAATAACTTTAAAAAAAATATAAAATAACAACTTTTGTCCTTAAACTTTTTCAATCAATAATTTTAAATCTTAAATTTCTAAATCTACTATATAGACCCTAAATCTCATTTGATTCTTCTTCCAAATCTTATCCAATCCTTCTTCCAAATCCTTTCGATTTGTTGCCAAATCTCACATGAACGAGTGATTGACCATTGTCTCCCAAGGATCAAAACCCAAAGCATCAAATGCGAAACATGCAGGCAACACTCTCGCAAGCTCAAGAATGAGAAAACCCAAAAGCAGGAACCAAATCGACAACCTAGAGAAAACCCTGAATTCCATCTCTTCTTTCTCACTCATCTTTAATCAAATCAAGGCCTACTTCTTTCTCTAGAAACTATTGGGATGACAACGGAGATCGGGAAAGTTTACTGCGTCCGCCAACGATGAGCTAGATCAGTTAGTTGGTAGAGGGTGCGGCTAGGGTTAGTTGGTATTGAGACCAAATAGAACAAGGAGGCCGGCCCAAGTCTAATAGTATTATAGAATTTCTTGTTTAGCCATGACATAGTAGATATTTTTTTAATATTTAATTTTATTTTAGGAATTTTTTATAATTAATTTTATTTTTTATTTTAGGTATTTTTTGCATTCTTTGTGTATTTATTTCTTTTCAAAAGTATACTTTTTTCCATAAATGAAGAAAATATTTTGTGTATTGTTTAAGTGAGTTTATTCATCCAATGTATTTACTAGTCTATAAACAGTCTAGCCATTGGAAATTTCCAATGGCTAAGACATTAGAAATTTTCCAATGGTGAAGACCGTTGATAATCCGTTGGTATATTTTCAATTGCTAAAGTCATTGGTAGTTTCCAACGGCCCAATCATTGGTAACTTCCAACGACCTGCTATTGATAATTTTCAACAGTTCAGTAGTTGGAAAACCTCTCAATCATTCGACAAAACGCTACAATGCTAGGTTGTTGGTAATTTTTAATGGCTCATATTCAAACAGCTAGCCATTGCTAATTGCTAACAACCAACTCTTGGGCCATTGGAATTTTTTCTTTTCCAACACATCATTTGTCAATGCGTTGTTTTCTAACGGCCTTAAGTTTCCAAAGTGAAACCGTTAGAAAAGGCTATTAGAAAATAGTTTTTTTTTAGTATTGATTCCAGCTCTATTAATTTATTTCAGAAATTAAGCATTAATTAGTAATCAATCTCGTTTGTAAATTAATTAATAGTAAGTTAGTGTGTGTATTTATATCTTCTGTTGTGCAATATAAACACATCTTTTTAGCTAGTAATTAAAAGCTCACCTCACCAGATGTAGTGAATTAGGAACACCTACTTGCTTGGTCGGCTTTCATCCATATATAAAAAGCTCAACCTGTGGCCACTAAAGCCTCGCTAACAAATCTGAATATATACCGTAAATAATTAATTGAAATTGGTTTGGGAGCAGTGGTTGTTAAATCCGGCATTGGCTGTTGCAAATGGTCTGTAAATGTCTGTAAGAATTATGGTGGGGTATTAAAGGTGTCTTCGAATTGGTAGGTTAGCAGCTTGCTAGGCTACATGTCTCTGCTATAACTGAACCTCTGTTGTATTTATATTTAGTGTGTATATACTCCGCCGTTCAAAAAAAAAAAAAAAAGAATATATATATATACCGTAAATAATATAGCAGTAGTACAATCCACCGAATTCTCTCAATAACCCACCTTTTATAAGCCAGATTAAAAACCAGATTCTTGTCCCTTGTTAAATGAAAATTGCAACATTATTATCCATCGTAATTACACAATTTCCCTTGTAAACCCCGGGTTATTGGAAGTCGCTTTTTCTTTCCTTTGATTCTCTTTCTAGTATATGAAGAGAAAATAATAAGGGGTATCTTCAATGTATGCAGTTGATATTACCCCTTTAATTTGTTCACTACTAGAAAAAAGTAATTTAGCGACGGCTAGTCGTTACTTATTTGAATTTAGCGACGGCTAGTAAGTCTGTTTTTAATTTACTCACTGCCAATTTCTTAGTGACGGTTGCCGTTGCAAATTAGTGACTTTTAACCGTCATTATATTGACAGTCACTTATTTACCGGCACCGGTGGTGGGCCGGACATTTAACAACGGCTGGTAGTCACTACGTAACTACAGTTAGTTGTTGCAAAGTTAGTGACGTTTGCTTGCCGCTAGTTAGTGACAACTGGTCATCGCTAGTTAGTGATGCATGACCGTCGCTAGTTAGTGATGTGTGGCCGTCGATCGCCATCACTAGTTAGTGACGCATGACCATCACTAGTAGTTTTCATTAATACAAAATATGATTTATACAATGACATGTCATTCGACAATTAAAACACATAATGTTACAATTTCCTCTAGCACAAGAGACTAAGCCTAGGTTTGAAGAGTTTTGAGGGACTTTGTCTACAACGTGCATGAACTTGCAGTTAGGACAAGCAGCCAACCTGTACCTTCAGCTCTGATTTCGTACCCCAATCCAGTTGCTCTTTAACAAGCCTTACACGACCTAGTTATAGAGAAAATTAGAACATAAACGTTAATGATATCACAAGGCATTGTGATAAAAGTCTTTACTCCTCTAACCAAAGAACGAAAGTCTTAAAATAAATTCAAACCTGTGTAGTTCACTAATTAGTGAGTGGGAACAATGGCAAAGTAAGTATTGTGAAGCTGATGGGACAAGTTGAGGCTGCAAATTACACATTGGCTCAGTATTGAATACTTTTATTCTTTAATCAACTAAAAAACGACACAGATTAACTCCCTTAATAGCAAATAACAATACCAAATACCAGATGAGGAGAGCAACAAAAGTTGAAACACGCCTTTTATTTTTTGGTACTTCCTGCTCATTGAAGGTACCAAGCAATCAGAATTTAATAACTAGTCACTACGAAACAACTATGACCAACATCTAGGGATGTCAATTTGAACCTTACCCTGTGGATACCCGAACCTACCCTACCTGATGGGTAAGGTTTTTTTTTTTTTTCCAATTAAACGGATTCGGGGCGGATCCCGATTTTTTTTGTAATAGAACCCGTTGGGTGCGGGTAGGATGCGGGTTTACCTAACAACCCGCCCCACTAAAAGATGATTGATGCTAGTATTGAGATTACTTAAGGACCCATGGTAATATCATGCTACTGTTTTGTTTCTTATAGTCTTTATGTATTGTTCACTTGTCTTAGTTTTTTTTTTTTTAATCTCTTTTGGTATTTCTATATGTTATATGTCTTGGTAGGTAGCCATCTACTTTCATTGTAGTACACCATTAGTTGGGCAAAGTGGGTCTTTAGGATTTTATTTGTTAATTTTATGTAGCTAAAAGGGGTCTTTTTTAATTAGTTGGGCTAATCTTGTTTTTTTGATAGACTTTTCTTGAGAATCATTTGTTTTTTGTCAACGATTACATATAAGTGGCATGTTGTGGCTATTTAAGTTGATTGTTATTTTAAAATTTTTGATATGGTTGTTACATACCATGTTTAATTGCTTATGTTGTGATGTCTTATTTTTGACATGTTGTGCAGCTTGTTTTTTTCTTCTTTTGCTTATTTTTTCTCATATATTAATTGCAAGCTTTATAAGCAGTCTTCATAGAAATGGTATTTTTATGTTTGCTTAATAGGCGCAATTTGCATTTTATTTATATTTGACTAGTTGGTATTAATGAGGATTGTATTACTAGAATTAATTATTGTTTGAACATGGTTATTTATTATTTTTTGTTTTGTTCAAACATATTTATTGTTGTTGTGTGACAAATTTATCGTAGTTTACATGTAGATTTCTTTTAATCTCATATATATTTCTCTTAATCTCATATGTAATAATTTGGCGGGTTTGCGGTTCGAGAACCTGCATCTTGCCCACTAGTGCAAGGGTAGGACACATGTTTAGAAAACCCTACCCGATGCGGGTTGTGGGTAGGATTCAGGTTGTAAGGATTGTATCACGGGGCGAGTTCTAGAATTGCACAACCCTACACGAACCCGCCCCATTGACATCTCTACCAACATCCACATAAAAAAAAATTGTCAATACCATTTTAAGTTGAACAATGTAACATGGCTTTATGTCAGATATCTCCCTTTGTGAATTCATTTTTTTCACAGCTTCCTTATCAATAATCTGAAAGTAAAAAATCACTATAAAGCATAATCAAGTTGTGGAATACATGAATACCATGAAGAGGGTAGCAAAAGTAAAACACGTTGATAAATAATAAATGGGGAGATGCTGTTAGTGTTGTGCCCAAAAGCTAATCATGAAATGATTGTATTTTTGCACATTGAGTCATGATATTTCATTAAGGTATTAATCCAGTAATTATGTTTGTTGTTTTGTTTTTATGTAACGTAATAAACATAATTATAACACTAGAATAATGATATTCTTAAATGCCCCTGGTCTAGTATTATCGTAGAGCGGGTTACAATAATACATAATGACTATCATATGTGGAGACTAATATGAGATATGTAGTCTACATATGGGTACAAGTTGGAGAACTTGTGTACTGGACCGACCTACTATGAGAACGCTACATGAATCGTTATATGAGTGTTATAAGTGATTCTCATAGTGATTATGTATATGTAGTCCTTTTACCTAAGGTCATCAAGGTTCCCTACATGTGAGTCACATACTTTGATACTTCCCTTTGTTGGTCGTAACTGAGTGAATTTGAAGGAGGTCATTAGATATGTTACATATCATGCAGAGGGTTTTGTATGATCAAGATGAGATTTATCCCTTCTATGTAACGAAAGTAATATCTTCGGGCCCTTTGATAGAGTGAGACTAAGAAATGCATGGCCATGCTCGAATGAGTTGATATACGATATCAATGTCATCAGTTTAAGTTAGTCTACTCAGTAATCAAGAAGCCAAAGATTAGGCTATACGAGAGTGACACATTCCATGTCTCGTGGTTAGTCTTGATATCTTGGACAAAGGGACAATGACATATGCGGATAATGATCATAAATGTTTAGTTGAATCATCGACAATCTTGTCACTTGGATCGCAATGATGTGTTGCTAGACACTGCTCATTGCTTATGATCATAAATGTGATTTATAATCATTGCCAACGCGGTAAAAGCCTATTGGGTTGCACACATAAAGCCTACTTGGATTATTTGAGTGCATGAGCTAATTTATTTGGTTTATGATTTCATGATAATTTCGTATTAATAATGGGCCCAAAAGTTGAGCCATTATTAAGCCTAAAATTAAAGCCTAATTAGATTAGGGCTTTGAAACTCATTAGGCATGGAAGTTAAGTCTCACTATAAATACAACATATAGTGCGAAATTCGTAGCTCTTGCACTAGTTTCCTAAAAGTTCCACCCGCACTATTCTCTTGTCATTCCTTGAAGGACGCAAGCTAGCACTGCGAGCGCAAGAGAAATGCATTTACCGAGACGTGGTGGAAGCGTGGTGATCCTGAGAGGCTCATGTAAATACCGTAGAGAGCTTGAACACAGCAACTGTTTGGGTTTTGAAAAACGACTTAATAGTTGGGTGAAATATCTTAACCAAATTATGTATGAAAATTTTTTAACACCCGGTTTACCCCATTTCACTTGGATCTTGGAGAGTTTCGGTTATATTCTGCTACGTTTATTTGGCTCCCAAAACCCTACAGATGCATACCTGCATTATGTTCCTATTAAGCCTCTGAAATTTAGCTCGAGGAGCTACATCAGCAAAAGATGCAGATGAATCTTGAGATTGAACCACATCTGTTGTCATATGCTTGCAAGGAGAAGCTACAATTGTTGTAGCCTTTTGAACCCAACTGAGCATAGGACTGCCGCCATAGTAGCAAGAAGACATTACTGGTTTCACTTGTGAGCAAAAGCTTTGCAGCTAAGAATTTTAAGCCCATTATCACATATGCGCAAGGAAAAACTAGAATTAGGGCAAAACTATTTGTTAAAAAATGAAACGGTATGGACCTATTGTTGACCTCCCTTCACCCTTGATCTCAGACCGTGACAACATCATCAAAGAAAAATCTGATGGACAAAATGGAGATGAGACTGTAGCTGTCAAAGTGCATTAGCTACAAGTTACCAGATTACACAAAAAAACAAGAAGGCACTTGCACCATTGCAAACCCTACAATTGATCAACCTAGTTTTTTTGCTTCATCTTACCGTTTTAATAGCAAACACATTTAGTGCCATTTAGATTTAATTCAAAAACAACAACAAATGGTTCACAGAACCCCACTGGATCCCTCGACAATTCACATAGAAATACAAACAATGCATAATCCAAAAACCAGCAACAAATAAAAAACAAGCAGCTCAAATAATCAGAACAAACAACTCAAATAGTACCACAGTCACATTGGTACTCTGGGGTGCCTCAGGTTTTACAGTGAGCCTTCCAATCTGACTTGACAGCGTAATGCTTGGAGCACTTCTCGCATTTCCACTTCTTCTCTCCATCGTTCTGGGAGTAGTTGTTGAGCAATCAAGCTTCTCCAATTGATTTCTTCGCCCTTATTTCTTCAATCCAAAACTCTGGTGCAGACGAGCCGATGACGGGGGAGTGGGCCATAGTGAGGAACTAGCGACACGAGCAAGGATCCAGTGAAGACATGGATTGAGCTTCTCAAATTGATTTTTTCGCCTTTATTTCTTCAATCCAAAACTTTTGTGGAGACGAGTCGACAGCGGAGAAGCGGGCCATCTCGGGGAACTAGCTACACAAGCAAGGATCCGGTAAAGACATGGATTGAGGAAGTTTGGCAGATATCAGCATGGGAGCAAACGTCTTTGATGAGTTCTGCTTCGTAAATGTCTCAATGAAATGATAGGAGGGCTTCAAAACAATTTGAGCTAGCGATGGCTTTAACCTTCACTTGTTGATGGTTGAACAAGGCGAGTAGCGAGTAGGAGCCGTCGCTGCTTCTTCATTTTATTTTTATCTCACCAATTTTGTTCATTCATTCTTTTATAAAAAAATTATGAAGTATATTTAATATTCTTTTCTATATGCAAATGACTAATTTTGATTCCAAAATCAATAAAATACTATTTGTAAGGTTAAGAAAAAAAAATGTTAAAATTCAACAAATTCCTGCTTCTTTTTTCCCTATTCTAGAAAAGCTTAACAACACATAAGTAATTGATAGGTTAAGTATTTTTTTAGAAAAATAATAAATAAGATGAAAGAATTTTTTAATCATCAACAAAATTTATCATAAATTATAATTTATATTTTGTAATAGACACCAAATCAGTGAGGGCAAGCAGTCACTAAATTTAGTGATTGCTAGCCGTCACTAATTTAGCGAGGGCAAGCCGTCGCTAAAATTAGTGATTGCTAGCCTTCACTAATTTAGCGAGGGCAAGCCGTCACTAAAATTAGTGACTGCGAACCATCGCTAAATTAGCGAGGGCAAGCTGTCGCTAAATTTACTTAACTAGGACAAGCCTTCACTAACTATTGTCATAATATAGTGACGGCTAGCCTTCACTAAGTTAGTGAGGGCAAACCATTACTAGCTCTAGCCAGAAGTTAATGATAGCTAGCTGTCGCAAAACTTTTATTAGACTTTAAGGTACATATCTCCACTGTATTACATATATTCAAAAAATTTATATATGTTAAAATAGATGACAAGTTAGCAAAATAAAATAACTAACATGCGAGAATTCCTAAGCAGCTAGCATGGGTAAGTCGTTTTTAATTGAGGCGTCTTTTAATGATGACTTGCTGTAGATACTTCATCGGCTTTTAGCAATAGCTATGTGTTACAAAATTCGGAAGAGACTTAGTAATGGCTAACCATTACTAATTTTTGGGATTTTAGCGAGGGAAAGTCATCAATAAATTTAGCAACGGCTAACCGTCACTAAATTAGCGAGGGTAAGTCGTCACTAAATTTAACGACGGTTAATTGTCATTAAATTACCAAAGGCAGGCCGTCGTTAAATTTAAAGACAGTTAATCGTCATTAAATTAGTGAGGGTAAGCAGTTGCTAAATTAGGATTAGGGAGGGCAAGCCGTCACTAAATTTAGCGACGTCTAATAGAGGTGTACTTTGGGCCGGATCGGAGAAGGCTCTAAGGGAATAGGGCTAAATATGGGCCCGATAAGAGGAAAATGAGGCACTGCCCAAGACCACCTTAAGACTGGGCCCAGCTCGGCTCGGCCCAGGCATGTCCTGTCCGAGCCTATCGTTTTCAAAAAAAGGGTCCCAACGGTCACTGATTCAAAAAATGGCAAAATTACACTTTAAGAACCTTTGACTGTTCATTGACACTTATTTAAGTCCAAAATTATTTTTACCCTCACCCAACATTAAAAAACGGCTAGTTTGTAAGGATATTTTCATCCAAACAAATTTTTGCCACTCCTATAAATACGCACCCTCATTCCCTCACTTTCTCACACAACTTCTTACGCTCTCCTTTCTACATCTACTAGCTTCTTTACATCTCCTTCTTCAATTCTTATATTCTTCCAACAATTTTCTTAATCTCCAACTAATTTCTTCTTAATCTCTCCTTAATCCTTCATTAATCTTCCATTAATTTTCATTACCTCAATGGCATCAAGGAAGAGTACTAGCTTGGCCCCCACTAAGAGCTTCTCCTCCCACACTGGCTTAGGGTCGTTCTTCCATTGTAAAGCTCTGTGGAAAAAGGAATTCACATACAAGATGAGCATCAGGCTGACAACATTGATATGATGAGTATCGATTTGCAATTTGATGAGCAAGAATTTGACGACGATGTTGAAATCCAAGAGACCCCCACTCAAAATGTTGATACGCAAGGATGGGGTAGTGAACAACTGACACCTCAAAGTCAAGTTCCTGATGGAGATGAAGGAAAATCTCATCTCAAATTGACCAAGTGCAAGTGTTGCAGGAAGAAATTGGCACACAAGGTGAATTCCAGGATTGGGATGCTTCAACGACATATAAGGAGCGAGCATCCGATGCACTATCCGGAAGCCAAAGGGGGTTCTGGTGGACAGACACAACTCGAATCAACCGGTGTTACAAGTATCTTTAATTTTAATTAGCAAAATTGTAGGAAATGTATGGTTAATTAAATGATGCTAACAGAAAAACCTTTTATGCAAGTCGAAGACATGCATTTAGAAAATTGGATTAGGTCTACTTTAAACCCTGCCTTTAAAAAGACATCTAGGTCAACTGCATGAAGAGAAACATTTAAAATGTATAAATTAGGTAAATCTAATTTGCAGGCACATTTTTCTACAATTGATCATTATATTGCTTTTACTAGTGACATGTGGACATCTTCTATAGGGCAAGATTATTTCTGTGTCACCGCACATTAGCTTGATGATGATTGGGTCATTCAAAAAAGAATTATTGCTTTCAAATGCATGGAATCTGATCACACTAGATATAATATCTATCAATGCATCTTAGATGTACTTCGTGAATTTTTCTGTGCTGACAAAGTTTTCTGTATTAGTTTTGGCAATGTCTCTAATAACGATTTTGCCACCTGAGAACTGTAAGCTGCATTGAAGCCTCATCGGAATGGTGTATTTTTTCCATATTATATGCATCTGTCATATTTTGAAACTTGTGTGTGAAAAAAGGGCTTGAGGTTTTGCAGATGGAAATCCATCCAATCTATGATACATTACTATATTTGAAGACACGGCCCAAAATAACTCGGGAATTCAAAGACTATTGCCTTCAAAACAACCGACCGTTTTCATGGAAACATTTTAAACTTGATTGTCCCACCCGTTAGAACTCTACATATGAGATGTTGATGGATTCATATCCATATACAGCCTTGTTGACTGTTTTCCTAAACTTGAAATCAAATTCTGAACTTCTAACAGTTGAAATGTGGGACAAGTGTTACAAATTTTGTCAATTATTACAGTATTTTTATGAAGCAACTATTTTTTTTTATCCGATATTTATTATCCCATTTCTCACAAAGTTTTGATGTATTTGGTAAACATTGTTTATGTTTTGAATCAATACAAGATGGATTCATTTCTAAAAGATACCATCAAAGCAATGAAGGAGAAGTGAGTTTCCTACTTTACACAAGTCCCCCCATATTTTTACTTGCATCTTCACTTAACCCGACCGTGAAAATTAGTGGGACATTATCTTTGCTTGAGGGATACTATAATTTCTTAGATATGAATTATATTAGTTGTTTAGCTATGATGACTAAAATAGATGAGCACATGTGAGGGTTGTACAAAGGATATTCATCCCGCTACAAAGACAAGGTAAGATCAACATCTTCCTCCACCGCACACCCCTCATCCTCCTCATTCTCCTCCTTATCAGCACCATTCAACCCCGTGGAACGGCTGCTCAAGCATCTTTGACCCACATCATCTAGCCTACCGGAAATAGATGATTATCTCCACACCTCATTTGAAATAAGTGATGATGACATTTTGGAGTGGTGGAAAACAAAAAATGGCAGATTTTCGATTCTGTCTATCCTTGCCAAGGAAGTTCTCACGATTCCGATTTCAACTATTGCATCGGAGTCCGCTTTCAATGTTATGAAACGAATCATTTTAGATAAATGAGCCAGGTTGGTGCCAGAAGCAATGGAGGTCTATGTGTGCAACCATGATTAGGACCTTGCTGCCTTAAGAAAACAAGACAAAAAAAATTCAGAAGATGAGATACAAGATGATGACGGTGCTTCCACATCCTAAATTTTCCTTTTCAGTTCTTAGAATGTATTTGATCTAATTATACTGTACAACACAGATCACAGGTTTTCATTTCATTTCAATTTTTTTGGAACGTTTTGTCATTTCAAAAGGCCCGTTCTAACTTGTTTGTAAGTGCCGCTTGGTTTTATTATTAATAAAATTTGCACCGGTAGTAGTGTTTTTTTTTTCTATTCATAGAATTATAAAATTTTAAAATAAAAACAATTAACTATTTAAAAAATTATTAAAAAATTTTTAAAAAAATAAACCCATAAACAATTTAAAAAATTATAAAAAAATAAAAATAAATAAAAAAGCCCAACCCAGACCCGCAAACGTATAGGCCTGGCCCAGGCCTAGCATGGATTATGTGTGCCGGTCCCGGGCCGGTTAGCCCCAACGTTCAGTACTAACAGCTAACCATCGTTAAACATTCACCGGACTTTTAGTGATTATTTACCATCGCTAATTAGGGACTATTTTTAGCCATCGCTAATTAAACTGTCGCTAAATGCATTTTTTATAGTAGTGGTTCCTAAAGCAGTATTATTATCACGCAATAGAATAACTATTTTTTTGCTTATCTAATGTACTAAAATTATTCTTATTATGCAATTATAAGCATAAAAAATGCAAGATATCGTTAATTTTCTTTTCATATTTTATTTTAGACTGTCACAAATTAATATTAGTCCCATTTTTCTTAGTTCACGTATAAAAATGATGGTAAAACTGGAAACAATGTATACAAAATTTTTTTACAATGTTTCAACCAATTAGGACCGGAGAGAGTGAAATTTATTTCACATTTAGATTTTGTTCTTGAAATAATTAGTGCAAAATCCTGTTACGTGTACACTTTAGATTAGCTCTCAAAATCTTGTAACTTGCACCATTGCGGATTACGTAGACATATTGGAGCACTTGATGGTTGCATGGAAGGTGGAAGAGCTGGGGGGCTCTTTCTTGCGAGGCAAATAAACCTCAGGACGACTCAGGCACTTGGTGGAGGAAGCACAAGCCAAAGGGTAAAAAAGAAAATGCACCTGCACCTGTTGGATTTAGCTGGATTTTTAGTGGACAAATATAATCATAGTAATCTGAGTTAAATAAGTTATGGAGCTCCATAACTAGAAACAAAACAGTAATTCGAAGAAGAACTTATTCTCTCATAGTTATTTTACAGACAAAATAAAAAGCAAAAGCTATACATATGCAATATTGTCAGTTATAATTTCCAGAAAAAGGCAATAACCATTTTGACGTATGTAGTGAGTTAAAAATAGTCTGTGTATCACTAAAGTCATAAATTAAAACTGTTGTGTGTAGAGGCTTACCGTTGGCACATTATTAATCTATTCCCCGTGACTCGACCCCCAGCTAGCTAGCTTTATATATATACATATTCCCATGCCCACACTCACACTACATGCGCCACCCATCCGCCTCACTAGTCACTCCGCTAGCTAGCTGCCTGGCTGTATGTTTTTCTCTTTATTTATTTTAGTTCAAAATAATAATAATAATTTTTTAAACAGATTAAAGGAATGCTTCATTGGCTTATACAGTTTATATTATTGTTCTCTCTCCCTCTGTCTGAAATATTTGATTCGACGACATAATCAATTGGAAGGTTAGTGATGATAACGGTTGTTTGCTACATATATTGCCAGAAAATCACTGTAGAACAGAAGTGATCTTGCCTTGAGCTATCATCTGAAGGTCAAATATGGCCCTGGGATTTAGTTGCAACGCGAATGTTCAGACTTTTCCCCAGCTGCCGGTTCCTTCATTTCATGCCAACCATCGTCACGCACTTCCCGTTTTCTCTATGTCCACCATCCGTAGGCACAGAAGCGCATCTGCATTTATTAGTAAAGAGTTATGTTTCATAAATTAATTATAGCAAAAGAGCTAGTGAGATCTTTCTAACTAACCAAGACAGATGATTAAATGGATTTGTTTCAAAGCAAGCATATATGTACTATACACACACACATATGACATGTTTTCCATTTCGTGCAATATTCGGTTACCTGTTTTCTTATACTAATTAGTTTTCTCAGGTTCACTTATAGTCCAGCGGAAATTGTTAATTTTAATCTCAGTCAAGACTACAACAAGAAGTTGGAGGTGTTCCGTTTTCTGGGCAAAAGTAGCAACTGGGCTCGGGACAACATTCTGCCGCTGCTAAAGCCCACGGACAAGTGCTGGCAGCCACAAGATTTCTTGCCCGACCCATCGGCGGAAGATTTCCTCGACCAACTTGATCATCTCCAGGAGATGAACAAAGAGTTGTCGGACGAATACTTTGTGGTTTTAACAGGCGACATGATCACAGAAGAAGCCCTACCCACCTATGTGTCGGCCCATAAAAACACTGATGCCTGGGGAGACGAAGACACGGATTGGTCTGTTTGGACTCGGGGATGGACCGCTGAAGAAAACCGGCATGGTGATCTTCTCAGTCGCTATCTTTACCTTTCTGGAAGAGTCGACATGAAACAAGTCGAGAAAACTATCCAATACCTAATTGGTTCTGGAATGGTACGCAGGTACCTCAATATCAAGTGATGCAATTTTATATTATCAGTTAAATTAGCTGATATGGCACTTCCCTTTCATTGCGTTAATTTGTAGCAACTTGGAATCAAGTACGATCCGTACAGTCTTGCCATATACTCGTCTTTTCAAGAGAGGGCGACGTTCCTCTCCCACCGCAATACCGCAAAGCTTGCGAGGAGACACGGGGACGCAAAGCTAGCTCAGATTTGCGGCGTTATTGCAGCTGACGAGAAGCGTCATGAAGCAGCTTATTCTGGACTCACCAAAAAAGTTTTCGAGTTGGATCCGGACGGAGCAATGGTGGCTTTCGCGGATATTTTGCGCAAAAAGATATCGATGCCGGCGCATCTCATGTATGATGGGCGTGACGAGAATTTGTTTGCCAATTTCTCCGATGTTGCCGCGAGGCTTGGCGTTTACAGTCTTGCGGATTACATTGACATAGCTGAGCATGTTATGGCTTTCTGGAATGTGGAGAAGTTGGAGGGTCTTTCTAGCAAAGGAAAGGAAGCTCAGGACTTTATTTGTCAATGTCCCACGAAACTCAGACGCTTATTAGAGAAAGTGGATCAAGCCAAGGCTAAGAAAGATCCAAAAGCACCTATTGCATTTAGTTGGATTTTTAACAGGCAAATCTAGTGATGGTAGTATTATACTATAAGATATATGCGTGCCTGCATTACTATATATGCTTATCTCACAAGATCCAAGTACTTGTGAAGGTAGCTCCTGCACCTCTATTTTGGTTTCTTAATGTTCCTAATATTCTGCTTTAAAGTTAATTTTTATTGTGGTTTTAGCTTTAATTTAAGATCTTTTACATAAATGGGTTTGATATACATTAGTCTCACTTCTCTTGTTGTTTTTATAATGCATTATGTGTAATGGATGAGAGAGTATGCAACTAAAATATCCATGATACTACTTGCCAATATATGGGTAGTTAGTGAGGATATCTTAATTAGGGGGGATTGAAGCCAATCCTGGATACTCCAGATTGAAGCTCTGCTCACTAAGGATTAGCTTCCCTCAAGATGAAGCCCAAATTCGATGAGTTCAGTAAATGGAGCTGGAAGGTCGGCTTGAAAAAGTTTAGATTTGGCTCAGTGATTTGATGGACTCGAAGCTTGATTTTGATGGTGAAGCTCGATTCAAACTCTATTAAGGTTTGTTTGGCTAAAAAGAAGCTAAATTAGGATTTCAAAAATTATGGTATTATTTATTAATGTTTGTTTGAATAATATCAAGCTTGATATAAGTTAACACCCAAATATAGTTATTAAATTGGATTCCAATCGTGAATTAAAATCTTTAATTTGTGAATCAAGAATCAAATCGAATCATAGGATTCAATAAATATGAGAAAATATAATTTGTATGATACGCTATATGTAGAAACATACGAATGAACACAAAGTAATACATGAAATATTGATTCAAATAGGACTCGCACTTCATATTTCCAATAATATATATATTTATTTAAACAAAATAGATAACTAACTAAAATCGAATAAAATGAAAAAAAATACATGATCATTAATTAATTAAAATAAGATAACTTGATTTCAATATGAAAGTCATATTTTAAATTATACACATGTTAATTGGGTATATGTTTGGCTAGGCTCCAATAAGGATGGGGTACCCAAATTGTTATAAAACTGTTTAGATTTTATGAAACATAAAAGCCAAAAATGTTTTAGTATCACTATCAAAATGTAATAGTTGAAAATGATTTATCGATAAAATAGCTGAAAGTTTGTTTTTAATAAAGGGTAACTTATAAAATGAGTTAAATTACAGTTTACAAATCAGCCACACAGGACTATAAAAAACAATAGGGACGTAAAAATAGTTACTAAAAGGCTTACGCATTCTTGTGACAATGAATGAAAATGAAATAAAAAAAGAACTATATGGGTAATTTTGATTGTGAGGCAAAGAATAAGAACTTCCTAAAGATTATCGTGCAAAGCTAGCTAGTCAAAAGACCAGTTCTAGCTGGAAACCACCACCAATTAGATAGAACTTAAGAAATAGAGAGATTAGGGTTAATATATAAGGGGAAAGGAGAGAGAGATTAAAAAAAATGGTGTTAATCTAACGTGCTCAACTTGGCAAACTGATTGCCCAAACTTATCCAATCCAATGAGCATGCAGGTTTTATGTGGATTTCAGTTAGGTTGAGTTCTAAAAATGGATATATGGTATGATAGAGTTATTATATTGTAGACATATGTCTAATTAGACATACTAATCTAGTCCTAATTTCTTATAAATAGCCTATAATCCAATAAATAAATTGACTAATCTACCCCTAGACCAAAAGTCACTCTCAACCTTGAAATCTGCCTCTGTCACCACTTCTGCCGTTGCCGTCGTCGCCACCGTCGCTGCCACCTCCTCCGATGAACCGTCACCGCCTCCAAATATTGTAGTCATCATCCGCATCCAGATCTCACAACTGTTCGCCTCCGGCTGTCGTCGGATTTCGTCGCAACTCGCCGGATCTCGTCATCTCTCGTCAGATCTTGTCATCACTCGCCAAGATCTCTTGCCGAATCTCGTCGCCAGCCGCCAGACCTCGTCATCTCTCACTGGATCTCGTCGTCACTCGCCGAGATCTCTCATCGTCTCTCGTCATCACTCGCCGGATAGTCGTCTCTCACTGGATCTCGTCATCACTCGTCGAGATCTCTCGTCGGATCTCGTCGTCTCCGTCGGATCTCGCCATTACTCGCCGGATCTCAGCATCTCTCGTCGGATCTTGTCATCACCTCCAGATCTTGCTTCCGATCGTTGCCTCCAAGTCGCATCTTTGTTGCTTCTGAACAACAAAAATGTCTGCAATAAAATGTAAATGTGTCTAATATAGTATGTGGAAGTGTCTACAAAGCAATATAAAAGTGTCTGAATGGATACCGAAAAGTGTCTAAAGAAATATTTAGAAGTGTGTGTCTAATATAGTATGTGGAAGTGTCTACAAAGTAATATAAAAATGTCTGAATGGATACCGAAAAGTGTCTAAAGAAATATTTAGAAGTGTCTGACGAATACGTAGATAATTTACTCTCTTAAAAAAAAACTAATTGAAACAATAAAAAAGTGTCTGAACGAATGTGTAAAAGTGTCTAAATAAATATTTAGAAGTGTCTGACCAATACGCAAACAATTTACTCTCTTAAAAAATAACTAATTGAAACAATAAAAAAGTGTCTGAATGAATGTGTAAAAGTGTCTAAATAAATATTTAGAAGTGTTTGACCAATACGCAAACAATTTACTCTCTTAAAAAATAACTAATTGAAACAATAAAAAAGTGTCTGAATGAATGTGTAAAAGTGTCTAAATAAATATTTAGAAGTGTCTGACCAATACGCAAACAATTTACTCTCTTAAAAAATAACTAATTGAAACAATAAAAAAGTGTCTGAATGAATGTGTAAAAGTGTCTAAATAAATATTTAGAAGTGTCTGACCAATACGCAAACAATTTACTCTCTTAAAAAATAACTAATTGAAACAATAAAAAAGTGTCTGAATGAATGTGTAAAAGTGTCTAAAGAAAAGTGACAAAATGTCTAAAGCAATCCACAGCTGCCCCTTTTAGATCTGTAGCTGCCGCCGCTCTTGGACTGCCTTCGTCGAACATCATCATCAGATCTCTGGCATCGCGTCATCGTGTCGGTTAATCATCCCGTCGGCTTATCATCACGTTAGATTTCCGGCAATACTACGGCGTCGTCATCTCGGCTAGGATGCTGGTGCTCGACGAAAATCAGTGTACAACGGAGATCGGTGCGCGACAGAGATCGACGCGCGAAGGAGATCAGAGTTCGGAGCAGCGGTCGGTTGCTGCGGCGATGAGAGGGGGAGAGAAAGATGCTGGTGCTCGACGGAAATCAGTGTGCAATGGAGATCGGTGTGCGACAGAGATCGATGTGCGAAGGAGATCAAAGTTCGGAGCGGCGGTCGGTGGCTGCGGCGATGAGAGGGGAGAAAGAGAAACAATTTACGGAGCGGCGGTAGGAGAGAGAGAGAGAAACGGTTAGGGTAAGGGGTAAAATTGTAATCTCAATACTATGTCTAATTAGACATATGTCTATGATATCCATGGTATGATATATATGCAGGCTAGTGCTTGTTATAGTTATATACTTGGCAAAACCAAACTGACCCCATCCCTTTAAATTTAAGCTAAGCCCAACCGTTGTCTCTTAGCTGCAAAAGAAAATGTGAGTCCAACTCTTCTTCCAGCTTAATTTCTAATCCTTAATCACTAAATGTGACACTAAGGATGATACTATTCAGGTTAAATAAAAAAATAAAAAAATAAAAAAGTTTCAGAAATTTGGTTTGGTTTTAGGAAAACTTGTATTAAGATAATTTTGGTTTCAATTCCACTTTTAGTTGGTGCCATCAATTTGGCGACCGAAATAGCCAAAGACTTTATTCTAATTTAGAATTTTTTGTTGGGCTAGGTCCCTCTCTCACTTAAACACACCATATAGTTGGCCACTTCTAAGCCTACTCTCCCTTTCCCTTGCCCTAAGTCTAACCACACTAGACACATAAACACGCAGCAGCTCTGCCTCTGTCTCGCAGCTCTCACCTCGCATGACATATTGCTCAACAGTCGACTCTCGTCTGGTTGATCTTGTGCCCATTCTTCGAATCTTTGTCTCACAACTCATTCTGTTGCCTTCTCTCTCGTTAAGGACACCGTCCTTAATCGTCCCTCTCCCTCAATTGAACAGCCTTAAAGTTATGCCAACCATTGTTGTCTGAAAATTGCACACAGCCGCCCCTTCCTCACGAAAGATCGATCTAAGATTTGATGCTAGTTTCATATGTTTTGTTATTGGGTTTATGTTAGGTTTGTTGCTACCAGCTTGGGATTTTTTTAAAAAATTTAAAAAATTGATTAATGTGGGTTAAATGCTTAATTCATTATTTGTAGAATGCTCTAGATTCTGCAATTCGCCTTTCAAAGAGACTTATTAAACCCCTGCCAAATTGTCATGGGCAAGTTCTTGATTGATGGTGATTATTTATAATAGTTAGTATTTACTTTAAAAAGATGAAATTTAGTTAAGTAAATCTTTATAAATATTGGTGTGTTGTTTGGAATTTACATATTTTGTTGTGTTTTTCAGCAACAGTAAGTTGCTGCATCTTTATTTTCCCCCTATTTGTTTGGTTAATTCGGCCACACAAAGTAGGACCGGGACACTTTGGTTTTGGTAGGCAGGGAGCTTTTTTTCTTTTTCACAATTTTCATTTAATTCATTTACGACCCGAATCAAACCGAAATATTTCGATTCGGTTGAACGTTGGTTCTTATCCCTAATTCGGTCTATTCGGATTGCATAATCTAAAACCAAAAAGGGAAAAAAAACTACTTATTTGGTTTGGTTTAAACCTAAAAAATGGAATAAGCACCCCTACAGAAAAGCTTTCCTTTCTAACCTGAAACCCTCAGGTCAGTGAAGTGAAAAATAATTGTTTGGGTTAAAATGAACCCGACCCTATTTCAAAACACAAAAATTGGCTTGGTTCGGGTTAAACCCGAAACCATCTAACTATGACCCAAATGCTATCCCAACTCAAAATTGCCTAATACATAATACCCTACTGCCAGCGCAGCCTAATCCTAAGCCTAGCCCTAAACTAGGTCAAAGTCACCTACCAATCTAATCCCTCCATCCCAACACCGCCCCACGGCTCTCGCAGCAATTTGCTGCTGCCCTCGCCTCACCTCCCTACTCCATTTGCTAGAGTCTGCTACTTCGAACCCAGCTTCGCCGCATCTTCAGCCCTTTGTCCTACTCGGCCGCAACTAGGGGTGATCAGTATTCGGTTCAAACAGAAAAAATTGAAAATTTGAAATAATTTTAAAATCTGGTTCTGTTAATTCGGTAATTCGGTTCGGTTTCAATTGAAACTAAATAACAAAAATTTCGGTTTCAGTTTTGAAATTCGGTTAATTCGGTAACCGAATTAACCAAATTTTTTTTATTTGTTTCATGAACAATAATGCTACCAAGTAACCCAAATTAGCTTGGATTCTTATTTTCTTTCTTTCCATAGACAATGAATCTTTTATATTGAATAGAATTTGAAAAGAAAAACAATATCTCTCTCTCATTTCATCTTTTATAGAATTTTACTACCATTTTTTTGGTTAATTCGGTTTGAACTGAACCGAACCAAAATATTTCAGTTCGGTTTGAATTCGGTTTTATAGACTAATTCGGTTAATTTGGTTTCTTACTATCCAAAACTAAAAATTGAATAAACCGACTAATTCGGTTCGGTTTAAACCGAAAAAACTGAATAATCACCCCTAGCCACAACAACCCCACCCCACCTTCTGTCGCACCCTTACCATCATGAGTAAAACTAGGCAGACGTTGACCTCATGCTAAACGGTGGATCACTCGACACCACCACCACATGCCGACCAGCTCATTGACTCACCAGCAGCTCACGAGTGACAACAACATTCCAAGACGGATTCACTAACGTTCATTGTAAGTTTCATATTTTCAATTGAAATTTAGGTTTAGGGTAAATCGGTTTAGGGTTCAAGCCTAGACAATTCGATTGCAATGTTCGATTAATATTGGATTTGGTTGAATTTGATCATTTAATTAGATTTGTAAGTTGCTTGTTATGGTGTGATGGAGGCCGAATGTTATGTATGGAGGGCAAATGACTTAAGCTGATTGATGCTTATAAAGTTCTGTTATGCCTTATTAATTTGGAGCATATAAATAAAAAAATTGGTAATGAATGATACTTGTGATTCTATCCTTGTTAATTTATCCAAATGCTCGGTACTTTGGTTTATGGTAATTGGTAAGTTCAAATATAAATTGATTTCAGACTTTACCTTGTTAATTACATTAATTACACTATTGTAATATTCTATTTATTTTACTAGCTTGTTGCTAGCAGTGGCTGCCATTGTTGCTATAGGGGATTGCTAGATTATTGGCTGCTGCTATTGTTGTTTCCTTTCTACTTATTGCTGTTGGTTTGTTGGCTTTGTTTTTTTATGGTTTTGCTTATGATTATAGATTACTGGATCAGCTTATGGACTTGTAGTTATGGATTATTTGTGTTGCCTTTCACTTATGGCTTATGAATTTGTAGGATGCTAATTGACTTATGGTCAGGGATTAGCTAATGGCAATGTTGGCAAATGTAATGTGTTATATGTTGATTAACTTATGTAACTATAAGATGTGCTATGAAGTTGCTTTTAGTGCATTTTTCATATGTGTTGGCACTTGGCATTTGGTGATGGACAACAGTTTTTTTTGGGCAATTTAACTCATTTTCAAGGCCCAAAACCCGACCTTAACCCGATTTTTTTTTGTTAGGGTTGGTTCAAGTTGAGTTAAAGAATTATGTCAGGTCGGGTTGGTTTGGGTCGCATTTTCGAATGGGGGAGTTTAAAAATGGCAAAAATCTCAAATTTGTCACTAATGTTTAGGCATGGGCTCAAATTTGCCACTATATTTTTTTTTCCCAAATTTGCCACTAATTTTTTTAAATGGTCCAATTCACTCATTAATCTTTTAAAATTTGGATCGGATATGCCATTGAAAGTTTTGTCAAGAATATTCTGTTAAGAGGAAATATATTTTGTAAAAAAAATGCTTGTGTGGCAAAATAGAGGCTGATTTGGCAAAAAATGATAGGACACGTAGATGGGGAAATGCTGAGCAGGAATTAGGGTATAAGTAAATGTATTTTGGTAGGAATTGTGAATTGGCGTTTAGGGTTTATCATATGAATTGGGGACTTAGGCAAGATATGGGAATTGGTGTTTAAGGTTAATCGTTAGCACTGATAATTTGTGGTTTCGAGATGAGTTCATCCTTAGGGTCGGCAAATTCTTTGATCTATTGCTTAAGTGGTGAAGGTGCAGAACGAATGGAGTTTGTGCGTGAGTGTGGGATGAAAGGTGAACAGAAAACTTCATGGACATCTATAAATCCAGGGGGTCGATTCATAGCCTGTTGAAAGGTAGGTAGTTTAATGTGTGTTTGTGTTTTTTTATTATGAGAGTAGTGTTCAGATAGATAATGTAGGCATTTGTTTTTTATTTTTAATTGTTCAGAAGATTGGTGGGTGCAAGTTCTGGGAGTGGCTTGATGATGAATTCCTAACGCAGGCAAGTGAATGCCTCAACTGGTTGCATGATTAGAAGAGGTCACTTGTATTTTTGAACCAAACCTTGTCACAAGAGGTGGTAAATCTATAGAAAAATGTTGCAGGAACAACATAATAGTAAAGTGTTGTTGGAGAAATTTAAAGGAAAACTAGAGAAAGAGAATATGAAACTGGAAGAAAAGAATATGAGAATGGAGGAAAAAAGAAGGAATTTGAGAAGACTGCTAGAGATGAAGAAGGATAGCGCTAGGAGAATATTGGTCTTTTTCTGTATAGTTGTTTTTGTGTTGGTTGTGTTATGGTTTAGTTTTTGTATCTTGTGGATTTTATGCAGGTGGTAGTTATATGTGTTAGTGTTGTGCCCAAAAGCCAATCATGAGATGATTGTATTTTGGACATTGAGGCATGATATTTTTTTGAGGCATTGATCCAGTAATTATGTTTGTTGTTCTGTTTCTGCATGACATAATAAATAGAATTATAACCCTAGAATAATGATATTCTTAAATGTCCCTAGTATAGTATTATCATGGAGCGGGTTGCAATAATACATAAACACTAGTATATATGGAGATTAATATAAGATATGTAGTCTACATATGGGTACAAGTGGAAAACTTGTATATTGGATTGACCCGACCATGAGAATGTTACATGGATCTTTATATGAGTGTCATAAGTAATTCTCATAGTGATCATGTATATATAGTCCTTTGACCTAAGGTCATCAAGGTTCTTTACATGTGAGTCACATACTTTGATACTTCCTTTTGTTGGCCGTAACTAAGTGAACTTGAAAGAGGTTATTGAGTATGTCACATATCATGCGGAGGGTTTTGTATGATCAAGGTGGGATTTGTCCCTCCTATGTAACGGTAGTGATATCTTCGGACCTCTTAATAGAGTGAGACTAAGAAAATGCATGGCCATACTCAAATGAGTTGATATACGATATCAATGCCATCAGTTTAAGTTAGTCTACTCAGTAATTAAGAAACCATAGATTGGATGTCTTGTGCTTGATCTTGATATCTTAGACAAAGGGATAATGACATATACGAATAATGATCATAAAGATTTAGTCGAATCACCGACAATTTTGCCACTTGGATAACAATGATGTATTACTAGATACCGCTCATTGTTTATGATCATAAATGTGATTTATGATCATTACCAATATGATATAAGCCTATTGGGTCACACATATAGAGCCAATTAGATTATTTGAGTGCATGGGCTGAATTGTTTAGTCTTGGTTTCATGATAATTTTGTATTAATGATTGGCCTAATGGTTGAGCTATTATTATGCCCGGAATTAAAACCTAATTGAATTAGGGTTTTGAAACCCATTAAGTTGGGAGTTGAGTCTCACTATAAATATATCATATAGTGAGAAATTTATAGCTTTTACCCTAGCCTCCTTAAGGATGAAGTCAGAAGAGTTCTGAAAATTCTAGCCGCACTTTTCTTTGTCATTCCTTGGAAGACGCAATCTAGTACTGTGAGCGCAAGAGGAACGCATCTATCGATACGTGGTGGAGGCGTGGTAATCCTGAAAGGCTTGTGTGGATACCATAAAGAGCTTGAACATGTCAACTGTCTAAGTCTTGTGATTCAACTCAACAATTGGGTGAAAGATTTCAACCAAGCTAGGTATAAAATTTTGAGCAACCTATTTACTCCGTTTCATTTAGATCCTGAAGGGTTTCGATTACATTCCATTATGCTTGCTTAGCTCTCAATACCCTACAATATGGTAGTATGGGTAATTGGTTGGTAGTTGAAAAATTTTGTAAGGCATTGTAAGCCCAATCTGAATGCTTGTACTTAGTTGTATTGATGTATGTTTGTTGGAAAGTGAATGGAAGAAATACCTGTTTCCTAAGAATCAAGTTAGACAATTTCTTGGTATGTATAAGATACAACTTTGATAACAAATTCCAACTTCATTGCAATAAGATCCAACATACCCTGTTTTTTACATGCAAAAAAAGTTACCTAAGATCGATAACTAAAGCCAACAAGAGCAAGGACTTTGCTAGACTTCCCATGTCTTGCTATACAAAATCAGAATAAAAGCATAGGCTTACACTGTTTTTGACATGCAAAAAAGGTTACATGAGATTAACAACTAAAGCCAACAAAAGTAGGTACATTGTTAGACTTCTCATATATTGCTAAACAAAATCAGAACAAAAGTAGAGGCTTCCTATTTCTAGCTTTACAAAATCGGAATTGTTGCTTAACTATCCCTATATAGAACATGTTTAAGAACACACTATGGCTGACTCATTGTCTCCTGCCTTTGTACTCTGTTAAGTTCTGACAGGGGTGATGGCTGGCTACTTGTGACAGGCTGATTCAAAGTCTGAACTGCATAAATTACTAGCTGTTTTGGCCTTCTCTTAGCAGGTGGCTGTGCTCTCACAAACCGATCAATCTGTATATAGCATGTAATAGATTTACTCAAACATTCCACATTTAAGCAAATAATGAGAAAACAATCAGATTACTTAAACAATCAGCTCAATAACTCAAACAGTTGTTAGTCAAACAATCAGAATATAAAACTTGATTTTCCTAACAGAATTTGCTCAAACATTTACCAACAAACATTGACCTTGATTTTACTCAAAGTCTCAAGCAATCATAGCACAGAACTTCAATAGAATTATCTCAGGCACATTACTGTTATAACTTTTCTTCAATGGATAAGTGGCCTTATTATGACCTGATTTGTGACAGAGGTTATAGGTGTTTTTTTACCTTTCCTTGACAACTTTCTAGCAGTTTTAGGCTCACTATTCTCAAGTTTCCTTTTCTTTGCAGGTCGGCCTGACATTTTTCTCATGAAAGGTGGGACTATGGGTATCAAATTGTGTCTTTTCTATGCATTTGGACCACTTATGGGTTTAAGGGAATGTTGATATGTTGCCAAGTACTTTGCTATACTGAAACATTCGTCTAAGTATTGTTCTAGGTCTTGTTGTTTGTCCAGGATGCATGAAACAGCATGACAACATAGGATTCTTAACAATTCCCATTTCCCACAAGAATAGGTTCTGTTTTCCAGATTCAGTACATACCTTGCCATACCCCTTGAGACTTCTTACCTTTCTTCACCATTTCATGAAACCTTTCAACTATGGTGATCTTTAATAGAGAATTCTAACTTTGCCAATATCACTTTTCCATGATCTCCCTTCCAGTTTTCAACACTTTTGCATTTGTCAACAAACCTTTATATCATGTACCTCATTATCTCTTCCAACATAAAGTAGGTAGGTTTTTGCCTAGCCTTAAGCATATGCTCAACCCTATTGAATGCCTCACAAATATTGTTCTGATTGATATCACCCTTCAATCTCTTGTCGAAGAATGCTTTGCACCAAAATCCAGGCAAAATCCTTAAAACATTTGATTTGGCAGTAGGTGCATATTGATTAATTGCCTTCATTGCATCTTCAAACTAGTTTGACATGTGCTATTTACTGCTGACCATAATAGGCTCTTAAAAACATCTCCTAGGTATTTATGTCTCAATTTGGCACATATATGGCGTGTACACTTTCTATATTCAATATTTGGCAGCAATTCTTCAATAGCAGGAAGTAAGTCCTGTTAGTGCACAAAACTTAGTAAGCAATCAGTATATAATTCATAACATCAACAATGACTAAGCATAACAATTAAAGTAGTGAGTGATTGACCTTTTGTTGATTAGAAACTATTGCCCATCCTTCCCCATCATCCATGCCTAGTTCATTTTTCAATATCTCTAAAAGCCATATCTAGGATTCCCTATTTTCCACCTCAACCACAACCCAAGCTACTGGAAACATTTGATCATTGGCGTCTTTGCCAACTACAGTCAGTAACTCACCCTTCACAATAGTTTTTAAGAAATACCCATCTACCCCAATAACATGCCTACAGCCAGTAATGAATCCTGCTTTGCATGCCTCAAAACATACATAAATTCTCTTAAAAATAGCACATGGCACATGTTGTGTTGGAATAACATCAAGTTCAACTCTACCACCTGGATTATACTTAATCAACTCACCAACATAGTCTCTTAAGAGACTATATTCATGCTTCAAATTGCCTTCTAGTTCCTTTTTAACTATTTCTTTGATCCTCTTGATCATTGGTATACCAACTTTAACTTTCAACTTATCCTTAAATTTCCTTCTAAAATGCTTCATTCGCATTGATGGTTCATCCCTTAATGATTTTTGGAACTTTTTTGCAAGATATCTTCCTGTCACTAACTGCAACTTGTATTTTATGCCACATTTGTGTGACTTTTTTATACACTTGATATGCATACACCCTAATTTCTTATTTTAGGAAGCCCACATGCAAAATGGACAATTGTTCTCACATCTTAGCTCAAGTCTTTTAGGCTCATTAACCTTAAACCACACATTTTTATGACTCTGAACTACATAATTAGTGGCAGCTTCTTTGAACTCATTATGACTAGCAAAATGCATTCCTACTTCAAACTCAACATTCTTACAGTTAGGATTTTACTTAGGAAATTTACTCCTTTTAAAATGAGGGTTGTTTTCATCTCCATCACTATTTTCCTCACCAGCATCATCAGAATCAAGATATTCAATTTCATTTCTATCCATGCCATCCGCACCTGTAGGTTCTTCTTCATCAGATATAGAATTCTTATCTGAATTAGTGCCTTCTTCATATTCTGGGTTGAAATCTTCATCCCCTGAATCACTGCCTTCTTCATTAAAAATGTGACCATACTTCACCACACTTTTCCTTGCTTCCATGAGCTTCTCATCATGCTTTTCATCAACTGCACGAGTTATGTTATCTAAATCAGTGCTCTTGCTGCCCTAAAAAACATCACTTTCTTTTGGGCTACTCTCATTACAAGTAACAGTCAATCTATAATCTGGAACACCAGCAGTCAATTTATAATCTGGATTTGCATCACAAGTATAAGAAGATGCACCAACTCTGCCCTCTTCCTGCCCCACTTTATTCTCTTTCTCAAAAGAACAATTACCTTCACAATGCTCCATATATAAATGTAGCTGCCCTCTTTCAGCAAATAGCTCATAAGCTGCCATGGCTCCCTCATCACCCCATATCAACTCAACATCTTCGAGCTAAGAGACAACTTTCCATGTCTTCCTGAAATGTACATTTTTCACCTTTTCCAAACCTCTCTTCTGAATGAATTCCACAAATTTGCCCCAACTAGTGAAATAATCAAAACCTATATAAATTGACTCTATCCCACATTCATATCTGTAAAGGAAGTATTGAAATCTCCCACCATGATGAATGATATATTTGAAAATTGCTTCTTCTTGATCCTCAATCCATAACTTGCATTAACAATCAATCTCATTAGTTCATATATTTACCACTGAAATCGATACACAAACTCACACCATGACCAACCTATCTTTTACTATTTCACATACAAACTCACCCACACCTCAAGAACATTGATGGAAATTTCACCCATTCACTTCTGAACTAACCTTTGAGACCGTCAATTTGACAACAAATGATCATAGCAAAACAAACTTCATCTTATAAACCAAACTCTGTAAGCCCACACAAATAATACATTTTTCAACTTCAAACACTCTTTAATCACTAATTTTCACAAATTTTAACAAAGCTAAAACATAGTTCTCTTCTCTTCGACAATCATGCATACCTGGCTTTTTTTGCCAACGTTCTTTGCTCATTTTCTTCTCATTGTTAACCGTTCTTGATCCTTGAAAGCCTCTGTGCCTGCTGATTTTCTATAATTTTCTTCTCTAGATCAAATGGATTTTCATTTTTATTATCAGAAACCTAAACCCAAGCCTTCCTGCCCGTTCCCCTTCTATTTTTGGCAGGATAGGATGTCCATGTTAATGCCATGTAATCATCCCTCGTTATCTTGCTGTTTACATGTGTGTGGAATTAAAGATCAATGGGTGAATTGAACTATTTAAAAATATTAGTGATAAATTGGGCAAAAATAAAAAATCTATAGTGACAGATTCAAACCCATAACTAAACATTAATAACAAATTTAAGATTATTACCCTTAAAAATTTCAGGTTTCAATCCTAACCCGACCCTAAATCCACAATTTATAGTCCCACTCTCGTCAGTCGACTCTCTCAGCCTCTCTCTCTCTCGCAGCACGCACTCAGACTGCACCATCAAAACTCGCACACAAAGCACTCACATAGATAATCGTGATGCTGACTCTTCCATCAGATCAGACTTCCAATTGCAATTATCCTCACCGCTTCTTAGAGTGAGCATCAAGCTATTGTTTACAAACCAGAACGGAGTCAAACCAACAATTCAAGAACTCACTGTTTGGTATTTTAGCTTTTCCGTCTAATTCACTTAGTTTTCTCTATTTCAAATATAATTCTTTATGGGCGTTGATTTAGTTATCAGCTGATACTGTAGGCTTTTGGAATGTTTTTCTTATGCATTTTTCTTTTCTTTCAAGAATCAGAAACCGAGGGAGTAATCGAATCAGAAGCACTGCGCTCTGGTGACCTGCACCGTCCTTCTCTGGCACTCGTGTAGTAACTGCAGAGGTGAGTTCTTTTTTTGGTTTTACGAGTCTCTGTAGGATCGGTTAACAATAGATTTGGAGCTAAGCTAATTGGTTTGCTGATACCATGTTCCAGAGGCTTCTTGTTGATTAGGCAGACAGTCGTACTAGAATGGCAGAAGGAAATTCCACCAAGACAGATTAATAAGAGTATCTTGTTAGCTTTAGTGTTCTGGTTGTTTGGTAGAATTAGTACGAACACTAAAAACAAATAGAAATAAGGGCCAATCTGTTTACCAGGAAAGAAAAAAAAATACAGAAGCACAACCTCAAAATGGTTGCTTAGTTAAGTCATTTATAGCTCAATAAGAGAGCTAGCCTATACCTTGTGCTTGTTAATGAGCTAAGATAGCTAGACTAAACTTTACTTCAGAACTTCTATGCTTCGCTTGAATACCAGAAAACTATTGTCATTGACCACACCCTCATTTCATCAGTGATGAATAATTATTCCTGTTACAGACAACTTGCTCACAAAATAATGGAAGAACCAGTTGCATGCACGAAAGAGTGATGTGGAATTGGTCAATACAATGTATAAGGCATCCATGTTGCCACCTTTCCAATATTTCTCTTTAAGAAAAAGTTAACTTTAACTAGATAATGATGATGGCAGCCTACCGCCCATTTGTATGGCTTCTTCATTTCACTTGTATCCAGTAAGATTGGTTGTGGATGCTGGCTCAATTCGTATCCTATCTGCTGTTTTGAGTAAGTTGCACACGATCCTCCAGAAGGGATTTCCCTGAAGACAGATAAAGCTATATCTTAAATCATGCAAAGCAAGTAGCACTAGAGTGTAAAACACACAATGAATTGTGCTATTTTATTGTACTTCCCTTTTTTGTTTACTTTATATTCATGTTTCTGTTTGCTGTGTTTTAAATATTGCTTTGGCTGCCTGAGTGTGAACAATGGGTGGGCTTTTGTTTTCTGTAGATGGCTTATGGACGTGGAAGAGGACGAGGAGGAGGAGGAATCAGAGGTATTAATCCTCATGCTAAGAAAGAACCTTTTGTGCTTTACCCTGTGAGTTTTCTACCCTTTTATATCATATGTTCAATGGACTGCTTTACCTTGGTGGAATTTTCCTTAGCTGATTATGAAGAGACCTTTAGCTTTGTCACATTCATGTAGGCTATTGAATATTCAATTCCAAATGGGTTTAAGGCTCTGTTGGATATGATGTTCAATGGACTGCTTAATAACCTAAACAGGATTTTTATCTTCTTTAGGTAGTTTGGTTTAGGGCCTAGGGTTTTGTATATCAACTTGTTTATTTTCTTTACCTACTGGGAGCTAATTGTGCTTTGAGTGAAGAATTTTTTTTTTTTTTTTTTTTTTGCGACTGCAGCATACATTGCGCATCATAGATTTGCTTTTAAATTATTTTGTCAAATATTTAAATCCGTTTCTCACTGTTGATAATGGTGGAGCTTTTCATCAAGTTCCCCACCTCCCATCCCCCAACTAACACATACACACGGTTGATTGTTTGAGAACCTTCGTACCTTTTGACCCTATCTAATAGCCTAACTCTGGAGGAAGAAAAAGAAGAATAAGAAGAAATTTTCACATGGGCTCATCTTTTGCTGGAGAATTGATTTCATAATTGTGTCTTGCCTTATGCTTCACCGAATCATATTAATTGATATAATAATGGCTTATGATGGAATTGAATTCGTATTTTGTTTACTGAATCACTTGTAATTTGACTTAACACCACACAAAACATGTATGGGTTGTAGGAAAAATGAAATGCATATGAGCAAGGGAAGGACATATCTTACTCAAATTGGAACGTATAACAATCAAAGAAATATTGGCCCATGCATAGGCTATTTGCTCATTGGTAGCGCACACAAATAGAGGATTTTCTTTTCGGTTTGTTGCGGTTCACATAATCGGTGTGATGCGTAAGGTAGACTGTCCTCTGCAGCCAAGTTGTCACTAGTTGTATTAGTGTGCACACATACATGTGGTGAAGTCTCCCTTTGCTTTCCAAATGCAATGAGTTTGGGAGATAATGCACTCTTATTCTGGATGGAAATATATTGACTAAATCTTTGTTGTTTGACTATTCATGATCTGGCAAAGAAGTCACCTGAATCCTTGTTAATGTGTTTGATCTCAACATTCATAAATGTGAGCAATCATATAATTGCAGGATATTAATTTACCTGATATCAAGTCCATACCAAGGGAAAGGGACTTAACAATTTTGGATGCAAAGTTGCAGAAGTTCTGGAAGAGTTCTCCTTATCATCTGGAAGAAAGAGTTACAAAGAGTAAGAAATCTATGGTGCTTGTGTTAAGTGCTGGATGCCTGGATCTGTAACTTTTGGCATCCTTTTGCATGAAATGGAAAAGAGAGGAGTGGGGTTTTCGGATTGTAAAATCAATGAGTCCAATCATTACCTTTTTTTTCGGTGTGTTAACATTGTGATTATATAGAACTCATCATACTACATATTAATCATAACTATGTTGTGGTATTTTGCATAGAGTTTATGATGTCGATTAACTATTAAAAGCTATTCACATTATACAAAGTTATCAAAATGTGAAAAAAATATCAATACTTACTTTCGCTTCTGATTGTAAAACTAGTTGACTAGGATGCATAGATCATTGTTATATGCCTTTGCATTGGTAGGTTCTAAGTCGTGGATGATTTATGATTTATTGCTTTGTTTCTTTTTTCCATTATTATTATTATTACTATTATATTGCTTCACTTGCTAAGTTTGCATCTCTAATTGTGAGATAGAGCCTCAAAGCATGGACATTGAGAGGTTTTCGGATTGGGGAAACCAAAATACCAAGCTAAGACGTGGTACACTTGACCAGTTTTTAGTTCTTGATAGTCATAATTTTCCAAGGGAACTGATTGGAGGTTTGTCATACGTTCTTCTCCTGAAAATCTTCAATTTGCTTATGATAAGTGTTCCTTTTTTAGGTCATTATGGCCTTTCTCCCATTGTTGATATCGTTTGAGTGTGGAAAAGATGGTATATTGAGATTTCAGGTGCAAAAAGAGTGCAGACAGCTCCTGAAGAAGTTAGATGGAATCCTGACGCAGGTTTGACAACATAACTCTGGCTTCTTACTTGTCTGTTAGAATTTTTGTGCCTTTATTGTATTTATGAAATTGCTGGACAACTTTAACTTGTTTAGTCATTGAATACATGATTACATTTCGAGGGTCTTTGTTCAACTCATTAGTATTTTATCTTGTATGCGAAATAGAGATATGCTAGTTTATTGGTGGTCTCTTTTCTGTATTTAAGAGCATATTAAAATCAAGCAAATATAATGTTTGAATTTGATGCAGTTGTAGTTACTACTGCAATATAATGTGTTTGCCAGTGTGTGTATTTTTACCATTATCAGTGTGTGTATTTTTACCATTATCATTTGTCCACCTGACATTTCTTTCTCTTTGCCTGGCAGGGTGGGAAAGAAAATTAGATCTTTTTAAGGAGCGTGAAGATAAGTTGAAGGTAAGATGTGTGTAATAGATGTATCTCTTCTCCCAATATTACTTAAAGGATTCTTTTCGGATATGTCAAAATCCCCTTTTGGTTGATAAGCAGTGATTACAGTTTATTTAATATAAGCCTGTCATCCATAGGGTCAAGAGGAGAAAGATGAAAAGAAAGAAGGTGGAGAAAATGAGGAACCTGAAGATGAAGTTGAAGAGGCTGAGGAGGAACCCAGTGATGGAGATTATGACCAGGTTAGCAAAAAAAAACCTAGAGACTTTAATCTGATATTGACAGCTATAGATCAGTGTCTCTGGGTCATAGCTGAGATGCTACAGCCTAAATGGTGCAGCCTTCAGTCTCCTAATGTGTGAAAGGGACGCCTATTAATGAGGTTTATCTGGACTAGAAATTTGATAGAATGTTAGTCCAAAGTCCATGGTCCTCAACTTACTCTATGTGGTTTCATGTTTTGGTCCACTTTTTTGGCCAAACATGTGTTCCTCGACTGGTAAGTTTTGGATATGAGTCTATCAGCAAATTGTGTGAGGAGGATCATTGAAACTGAAGATTGTCATTCATTGAGTTCTTAGATTTTATTGCATGAAATAGCTTGAAATCATTTGTGTTTTTGTTGGTAAGCATCCCTCCCTGGCAGCAGTGAAAGAGCTGGTGACATGGCTTGGAAAGGGAAGTGTGGCTCTTGAATAGGTTTCTCATTTTAGCAATTATCTTGTCGTCTTGACGCAAAGTCTGGAGTATTACAAGCACAGCCCCCTACCCCTTCCACGTTATGTACAATATAAATGCTTCTTCTGCTTGACACTTTTTTTGTTTTTTTTCTTTTCCGACATATAATCCTCATAGAACACTGGATGGAAGTAGAAATGAGATGTTGATTCTAATGATGCTTCAAACTCGCAGAATTTTGAGTTTGACGATGACGAAGATGATTATAACATGGATGATGGTGGTGATGGTATGCTTCTTTTTCTGTTGTCACATTTGAATAATCTCAGTACTCTTCTGTGCTTGTTCTACCAGCAATGTTATCTCCTTTCTTCATTTGTGCATTATGTGATGCAGTCTTTCTTCAACTGTTGCAGAAGGACCTCTATATTAGTTGTTACTTGAAGAACATATCACTCGCCATGACGATATGTTGGTGTCATAGAAGAGTTGGAATTATTCCGAATTTCACTGTTGGATTTTCTGTCACCGGTATTGGGGAATGACAGCAGTCAAGATTGTCACAAGATGCATGCAGATCTTATCTTCATGTTCCCCAGCCAGTTCTTAGGAGCCTGCATATGAATTCAAGTTTCAAACCATAAAATAGGGAGGAAAAAAAGAAAAAGGTCATGAATTTCTTATTATTTCTTATTTTAATAATCCGATCACAAGAAGTTGCGAGCTGAGCGGGAGTAGAAGGGAATGATTCAACAAAGCTGCTTCTACTTCAGGTTATTGAAAAAGCATGGATAAAATTTTTTAGAAAAATTCATCTTGATTACGAATTTGAGAAGGGTGGAATTAGGAACCCCTGAGAATGGGTATGGAGCAAAAATGTTGCGACTTGTTTGTGGCCACATTTAAATGTCAACTTATAAGTATCTAAGTGGCACAGGGAGTAGCTTTTTATCGTTATTTCCAACCTTCAAAAGAGATTGCTCCATTTGAATTGATGCCCATGCTCTGCAGGTTGACTCTTTCCTCATTCACAAGCATCGATCAGAAGCTCGTCTTAATCAGTTATCATTTGTTCCTAAACTATGAGATATGCTAAACGTATTATATACACTGAAATGCTATAGTAATATATATATATAAGTTTAAGTCCAATTGTTCCCCTCTTGAGTCAAAACATGTGTAAATTAGAAAGTGGTAAAATTATGCAATAGGTACTCATTGAATATGATAATATCTTTAAGGCCTGGAACTTTCCAATCTGTTTTTCTTTTTTTAATCACTCTATCCTAATAGTCCAATTTTAAAAATAGTAAATTTGCATAATATGTAATTTTTTATATATGATGATATCTTTTGGTCCTCAAACTTTAAAATCATATTTTTTTTTCCTTACTCTGTTCTAATAAATGCAAAAGATATTCTTAATGTTTGGTTTATATTTTAGGCTCCCAAACTTTCATAACTCAAATCTAAAATAAATTGATTGCCAATAACTTTAAAATATTTCAAGTTTTCAAACCTTTAAATTGATCATAATTTTATTTTAAATTCATAACTATTTTAACATTTTTTTTAATATAAATATATTTAGTATGAAAAATTTGTCTTTGTTAACCAACCCGTAGGCGTACTACTACTTCATACAAAAACTATAATTCTTAGTAGTTCACACCATTATGAAATTATGACAATTTTTGCAATGATGAAAAGTTGAGCTGACAATTGATATGACATTTGGCAAAAATGAATTTGAGATGACACACTTTAGCCGACTTTTTCTAACCTCACATTGACTGCCTGTTCGGCTTGAGTTAACAGGGATGCATTAACGCGTTAAAACCATCTAGTGGGGTCCACTGTGCAACCCACTTTCAATTGTACTAAGAAATGCCCCTAAAGTTGCTTTTGTTTACTGGTCAGACCCAGTTAAACTAGTATCTTCCTCCAAACAGTCAAAGCTTCAACACCTCTGCTGGATCCATCTACAGCCTAGTTTCCCTTCGCTACTGTCGCCAAATCCATCTACTGCCTAGCCATTAGAATGTAATCTTTCAACTAGACGTCTTTCTTGGCATACCTTTTCTCGCTATAGCCATGCTTCTGGTCGAAACCCACCCAGCCAACCCGACTTGAACTCGCTCTTAAAGGTGGGTAGCTCAACAGTCGACATCTCTCCGACGGGCGTATTAATGATCACTGGTGTCTCAGTCTCACTGTTGTTGGCCTTGAACTCTGCCCTTCCATAAATACTTCCTTGATCCATGTCGTACGCTTCCGTATAAGCTTCCAATGTAAAGATCGCCGCTAGGAAAAAGCCTCTTGACAGTGGGCACCTAGTCGACAGGGGCTCGATGAGTAAGTGAGCCGGCAAGTTGGAGGCGAGGCAAGCGGAGCTCACGCTCACGTCGGTCGTAGTAGACAATCGCACTGGTCACATGGGGCGGAAGGGGTAGAAGGGACCAAGTGGGTCATGGAGATTAGCTTGATGGAGGTGAACTGAGGTGCAATTTCTATGAAACCAAGGCGGCAAAGGCAACCCCAAGCAAAGTCATCTGCTCAACGATGTTAGAGCGACACAGGCAGGGCTCGATCGATTTAGTATGGAATGCAAGGTGATGATGATGGTAACCTTGTCTTTTTACAAACTGAGTCATGGGTACAACCTGAACCAAATCGTTAAAACGCATTAATAGGGCCTCATTAATCTAAAACAAACTGGGCCTGAGCTAATTGAAGTTGAAAACAGATTAATCTAATTATAGTCTTAATGGGTGAGAGCATAATATATGACACACAAAATAAAAAAATAGAAAAATAAACACAGAACAACGAGCCAGCACAAAGGGCATAGAGTGAGCAATGTTAAAAGTACTGTGGAGTTGTTCAGGTCAAAGGAAAAAAGGAGTGGTTTGGTTGTTGAATCTTCCACCCATCCATCCCTATGGCCGGTGACACAGACCAGCCAAAGCTCCTAAGATGAAGTACTTGTTCTCCTTTAGAATCCTTCGTCTAATTTCTTGTGGTTATCTCGGCCCAAGTAATCGAAAATCACTTATTTAAGTCCCTAATTTTGCCACCACTGGCACCATGGATGAATTTTGGCCTGCTTTGTTTTCCGTTTACGTCTTAGAATATGAGTTTTAGTTAAGGAGTTCGTGCTTGAAACCTTAACTGAGTCAATTATTCGCATAACATGTATTTTTTTGTTACTATTGTTTCACGAGTCTCACCAATCCAAACTTCAACCTGCAAAAAATTTGTCATGGTACCAAAAAAGATCTAAGACCCAAAATCCGACTAGTAACAAAACTACCTGCAACTTCTAAGATCAGAAAACACACAACCATTTACGTCCATTGCCCTTGGCCAAGAACACCCTAAAAATCATAGCACCCAGCAGGAACAACAGTGCAGTCCTACCTAATATAATTCAATAGAACGCAGGGATGTCCATCCATAATATAAAAATATGCACATGAACTAGATACATACATGAACTCTCATATGCAATTTCTACTTAAAAAATCGTAGTATATAAATTACCAGAAATCTCCTAATCAAGCCTTCACCAAATGTACAGAACCAGTTTCCAGAGAGACTAGTATCCACTAAAACAATTCCATAAAATCATAGAAACATCTAAATTGCATTCTGTAAAATTAGAGACACACTAGACATACGTATCTATCATTACACAAAATTTCATCAGTAGATACAGAGCATAAAATTTATCATGGATTTTGAAAGCTGCCATATGGAGTATTACCGGTACAAATTTCAGACAAAATACAGTTCAGTTAAAAACCTACATAAAATCAACAAAAACTTCAAATCCAAATCCATAAAAGTGTGGATAAACTAGAGACATAGGCCTATCACCACATAAATTGGCACATTCAGAAGCACAGCACAGGAATTATAGTACATTTTCTAAATGCACTGATCAACAGAACCAATCACCAGAACATAATCTCTAGATCAAGTGACTGTCTCAGTAAAAATTGAGAAGTGGACATATGCATGGAATTTGGAGGAACCAAGAGGATTGCACAGCAACTACACCTACAGCAGCCATTTAGTCAATGAGGTGGGGCACACAGCATTCCAGCTCCTAATACTATTACTGCATGGTCACCAACAGAAAATCCCACAAGCTCAAAGGTATATGTGATGTAAAACAACTTCTGGTAAGCATGGAGATGAAACTTCATGGACAATAACAAGGGCCATAATCTCAGCAAACTTTTGCCATAAATCACTATCTCTCACACCAAAACTTTCAATAAGCACAAAAGCGAAGAGAGATATTTTTATCAACCTTAAAATCAAGCTCCTAATTCCATTGAGAACGCAAGGAAGCAGGGGAAAAACCTGCAAATATGATATTTCATCAAAAAACCAAACGATCCGTATTAAGAAAACAAAACCTCCCTCCCAATCCCCACCCAAACGATAAGATTTGTCCTCCATAACATATGGAGTAGAACTCTCACAAAATTCCCGATAACGGATGACTTTCAAATAAACAAACCCGCAGGGAGCATCGAGAAGCCCAAGTCAACTCAACGATCGGATTGAAACATGAAATCAAAGACTAGATCCCAACTCCATCATCAGATCAAACACTTTTGGTTCACAGATAACGCCTAAACAAGCCCAATAATACATTCTTTAAATTATACAAATGCTTCTTTATCACAATTCTTAATGAATTGTTTCTCCGACTTTACCTTACAAAACGAAATGAATACTTTGAGATCAGGAGTAGTGCCGCCGGTGGAGCAGTCTCTGGTCAACAAAACGTCACGGACGCTGGGGGAATGGACGCCTGACGCTTCGGAACAGGGGTGGTGCTGCCGGTGGATTATCTTAGAACCCCATCGTCGCTAGGGTTTCTCAGGAAGAAGAATTGTTTGTAGATGTTGAAATCCCTACTTAACCTCAAATGGCGAATTTGAGAGAAGAGGCTTTCGGCTTTGACAATGGCGGATGAACAATCAGACCAGAAATGGATCTCAGACTCCGTCCGAATTCGAAAAGAACTGATTCTCTCACAAAACCCTCCTCGCACAAGCCCTCCCCACTTTTCACGATGGAGTGACCGGTTGAAGGCTTCAACCGGTAATTTGTACTTGATCTTTAATGTGAAAGGCTCTTCATGATAGAATACTAAAACATTGATCCCTAGTAACTCAATGGAGGAATTATGGGAGTGGGCCGGTATTTTACTCAGAATCGCATCTCGTAATCCGGCGGTGAAGAGTAGTGGTGCACGCTTACCCCCCAGTATTTTAGAAGGCTCCACTTTAGCCCGATATTGAATTTTAAAAAACCTCACACTGACCTAGCTGAAGTTGAAAACAGATTAATCTGATTCTAATGTTAATCGGTGAGAGCATAACATATGACAAAAAAAAAAAACACAGAACAACGAACAAGAACACAGGAAGAGCAGTGTTAAAAGTACTGTGGAGTTGTTCTGGTCAAAGAAAAAAAAGAGTGGTTTGGTTGTTGAATCTTCCACCCATCCATCCCCGTGGCCGGTGACACAGACGACCCAAGCTCCTAACATGAAGTTCTTGTTCCCCACCAGAATCCGTTGTCTAATCGCTTGTGGTTATCTCGGCCCAAGTAATCGAAATCCACTTATTTAAGTCTCAAATTTTGCCACCATTTGCACTATGGATGAATTTTGGCCTTCTTTGTTTTCTGTTTACGTTTGAGAAGATGAGTTTTAGTTAAGGAGTTCGTGCTTAAAACCTTAACTGAGTCAATTATTCGCGTACAATGTATGTTTGGGTTACTATTGTTTCACGACTTTCACTTTAGTCATTCTCTTGATTGGTTTGTGATTTCACGTCTCTAACGCTGCATAGTTACAAACTCTTCGATATTTCCCTTCTTTCAAGATTGAAGTAGCGACACTTATATTTAGGAAAATTATAGTGGTAATAAAATTTATAAAATGCTTACATGTTAGTTTATTATTACTATGGTCTATTCAATTTATTCAGTTTCAAGTATAGAAACCAATCTCCAAATATAAAATTCGATTTTTGTTTGAACTGACCAAAATAAAAAAAAATAACCAAATTATTTTCTTCAAATGCAATTAGCTTTTTTAGTTTTGTCAAAATAATACTCACCTCTAACAATAGCTATAGTTTCAGCTTTTTGGGACAAACATTGCTGTGTTTTATAGTTTCAAGAGAATAAGCAACATATGTTATAGTCTAGGAACAATTGGTACCGTTTACCAGCATAGGTTTGCTAGTAATTGGTATTTGGTACGAGGGAGAGGGTGGTTGAATTCTACAATCTGTAGTTCAGGGGCCTTTCTGCATCTATTTCAGTAGTTAAAGGACTTCTTGGGGTTTAAGGACCTAAAAGGCTAAAACCCTGATTCCAGAATTTTGTAGCTGAACACGAGCGACGAGCAATTGTCCGAGGAGAAGAAGAAGATGGACCACATAGCAGCGCTGGAACAGCAAATGTTATCCGAAAGAATCAAGAAGAAAATGAACGAAGTTAATGCAGCCGCTCAAACCCAACTTGCTCCTGTTCAAGATCACATCAATTTCACCCTCCAGGTCTTGTCTTGCTCTTTATACTACTGTTCTATTTTTCCCATTCATATGTTGGTACCATATCTTTATAGAGCCCGGTGATGGCTCCATGTCCAGACAAGAGGATGGTGAATTTTCTGAAATTTGGAATTTAACCGCCAACTGGTTTTCTGATGTCAATAAATAAATGCCATTAATGATAGCTTAATGGGTTCTGTTCACATTGGGCATTGCTTCTAGTGGAAGTACAGAATCAATTAAATCATCACTGAGCTGGCTAGTCCAGAATGATGAGAGTAAGTTTTTGAAGTTTGAGCGTTTCCCAGCCTGCTTCTCACTAAGTTGGGTATCTTTTGTGGTATGTTGTTGATTTGCTTATGTAATTGGTTGCAGCAAGCATATTTCAAGTGTGCATATGAGTGCTTCGACAGGAGAATAAATGAGCAAGAGATAAGCAGGTGAGCAGAAAATTGCAGTGTTCCCGTTGTTAAAGCCCAACATCATTTTGAGAATGAGATGGCCAAATTTCAAGTGAGTCCTCTTCTAGAAGTAGTAATTAGAATTTTCCACCGTCTAATATCTTCTTTCATTTGTTTCAAAAGAGAAGTTCTCTTTTTCCATTACATGTATTGCACATGGATTAATCTTTCACATGATGTATTATTGTTTGCCTCTCAAAATTTATCTCCATGTGCAGTGAAGAAAATATTCAAAGATTCCTGTTGTTGGATAGCAAGTTCTTTATGTATTATCAACTTTGTGTCCCTTTTCTGCTTCCCCCCCTTTCTTTTTTGAAGATTATATATGGCTCATTTTCTTGCCATTACACCGTTTTTCTAAAAGGCTGTCACTGGCATCTCCAAGCTAGAGAACTATATTCTTTAATGTTTATATTTGTACTGCTTGCCCAAATACCATGATTCTCATACGTGAATTGGGCACATGATGTAATGTGCAGGAAGCAGTTGAATCTTATTCATAAAGGTGGAGCTTTGATAACATTTAAGCACTTCTTTTATCAGTTGTTTATTTATCAATTTCATCATTGAAATTCACACTCAACACCCTAGTTAGGCCCACGTTTTGGTGTCTTCGACTTTTCTGAGGAAATGATGACTGATTTTTTTTTTCCATTTTGCAGTTCTCTTCATTAGAAAACTATGTTACATGGGTCGTTCCGTTTTCCCTAATGTGCATTTAATATCCATACCCAGCACTTCCAAATGTACTTGGGTACTTGCAGCAACTTCAGTTCCTTTGAAAACCATATTGAAGCACATAAGAGATGGGGGAGCCTCACGGCTAGTAGAAGTCATAGCTTCCCTACCCCAACATCATCAGTTCGATATAGACATAAAATGTTGTTTTTGGCTTTTGACTCCCATCCCACCCTGCACACCACAAAAGAAGTAAAAAGAATAAATTCTTTCATGGACAGCACTCATAATATTTTAAAACTTGATTGTATAGAGATGATCAACATGGTGATTCTTTAGTGCACAATACTAATAATATTTTGAAAGTTCAATTGTATAGAGATGATCAACATGGTGAAATCATTTTATTAATTGATTTTACTAATTTGAACTTGCATTGCTGAGGAGTCCCATGGTGCTCTTCAGTGACTTTTATTCCAAAAGAAAAACAAGAAACAAGGATGGACAAATTTCAGGTTACCAAGCATTGCACTGTATTTAAACACTTGGCTAAGGGATGGAGAACAAGAAATATCCATTACTCCCTAAGATGATCAGTTGTGCTTAAATCCTTCCGGTTCAATTTTGCTTTCTGGGGAGGTAAAGAAAAGGGACTAAGAACCGGGTGGTTTGAGCCAAAAAAGAGATCCTCATATCTTTGCCCCTCATGAGTGAACTGAAAGAGCTAGAAGCTGTACAGGACAGTGCTTAGTAATGACATGTGCATGACTTGCTTTGGATCCTGAATTTTTTGTTGCAGAAACTGGGCTTGTTATTAGAAAGTATGAAGATCAAGCTAGTTTTACACCTGGCAGTGCTATTATAGTGTTTATTGCCTTGGGTAATTCTGTAAGTTTTCTTGCTTTGATTATTGCTTATTGCAAGAGATTGAGGAATATTTTTTTCCTGAAATATGTAGGAGAAACTGAACAGGTCACTTATGGTATGCAATGATAAGTTTGAGGCAGCTAAGCTTCAACAGAAACCTAATGGCATAAATGATCTGGAATCATGTGTCAATCAAACTATTGAGGACAGCATCAAGGCACTGCCGCATCTTGCTGGGAGACTGAAGAGCGCCTTCTCTATCAGCGATAAGCCAAATGAGAGTTGATCTAGACAACGGCCTATTTCTTGTTACTGAAGAATTCCTGGCTGCAGCTATGAGAAACAGCAGTAGAGATTAAGAGCTCTGCTGCTGTGTCTTTCTGGTACTCTTTTTTTCTCTCCTGGTACTCCTTTGATTATATTTAGCAATTACATCTAAAGCAAACCTAAGCCACAGTTGACGTTATCACATCATTCACATCAATATTCCTCTTCTAACCTGGATTAACATATTTTTCATGAATGAAATCCCAAATGGTTTAAAACGTTAGGCGAAAAAGAAGTCCTGCTAAAAGCCTGACAAATAAAAGCCTGAAAGGGAATGTCTGGTTCATGCATGTTTTGATTTGAGGTAGTGGACTTATTATGGTCGTTTCCAGTAGGTGGGTTGATCGATTTCCTTGTAGAATATTCTACACGGCAGAAAAATGAGAACTTTGGTGCCCTGTCTGAGCCACTTTTTGTTGTGCCCTTCATTTGGACATATAGAACGTGACCGCAGCAGACCAGACTGGTTATTTATGAACGTAGCTATTCTTTTCTCTCAAAGTTGAAACAATTTTAGCTTAGAGGAAAAAGGTTGAAGAAAGCAATAGTTCCTTGTCCTAATTAATGTGGAGGGGCATCTAACTAGCTGCTCTTAGCTTTTTTATTTGAACAAGTTGATTGTGAAGAAGACATGTTCTTAAGTTTATACATGAAAAAGTGTCATTTTTTCTAGTGGCAAGGCTATAATTTTTCATGTGAGGTGTAAATATACCATTTTATTTTGTACAACAGGAAAAAGCAGGTGCAACCGCACTGTGCCCATAAGTTTTAAGTAATGAAACAAGACGCAAGAGTCCAAAACTTGTACAGGCTGATACAATTTTTTGTAACAATTCTAACTTTTTCATGTGCTTTCTTTTTGGAAATTAGTTTTTATGCGTTTTTAAATCTGGCTATAACTAATTAGTATTTTCTATCATGATTTGATATTGATTTCTGTACTTCAACAGCAACAAACTATGAAACGCGGAGAATAATAGTGAATGTTATTATGGTCTAATTTGTTCACTTTACACATCCATTACTTTGATTGGTAGACAGATGATCTGTTGATTTGAGTAGGCCCCCTCCCATTGAAATAGCCTACGTATGGAAGTTAATTATATATATATATATGCTCCCCATTTTTCTTTCCATTGAAATAGCGTACATATGGAAGTTAATTATATGTCTATATGCTCCCCGTTTTCCTTCCTTTCTTTTTTTTTTTTTTTGAAAAAAAAATCAAATTGCGAGCCTCATGTCAAACATATAAATGCATCACAACATAGAATATGAGCTCTTGTGCATTAAAAGGATAAACTATAATTTTCCAAAGAAAAAGATATAAACCATATAAAAAACATGTAATAATAATATAATAACAGATCCGAAGTGACATTGGAATATTTTTTTTGTGGCATATAAAAGGTAAAGGGGATAAGAGAATACTTGTTATTTTAGGACTTGAAAGACTATCAGACCAACAATATTAGCATTATAGGGAAAAAGTACAGAGACCTTAATCGAATTCTGAACTTTCACTCTATATCCTACATCATTTTGTCGAATGGGTTTGGGCACCTTGGAATAATTAAAATTAAATATCTTGGTAGCTTTCATAATTTAGGGAAAGCTAGCTAGCATGTCTAACAAAACGAAAAGAAGACAAATTAATTAAGAGATCACATGATAGACCTAGCTAACTAAACACATGGGACTAAGATTGAGATATGTGTGTGTGTGTATTTATGAATGCGGTATAAGGGTGAAAAATGAACAAACAGCTCGAGTTCGACTTAAGTTTGGTTCGATTTAAAACTCATGACTTGTTCGAATAATTATCAACTCAAGTTTAAATAAAATTTAAAGCTCGATGTACAATTCAAACAAAGGTTAAATTGCTTACCACTCAATTTGACTCGATTTAATTTTAAATTTTTTTCTTAATTTAAATGAACGGTTGAAGCTCATTCAGATAAAAGTTCATTCAAAGTTTGTTCGTATTGTTTTCAATCCAAACACAAATAAAATATCAAGCTCGATAATTAATTCAAGCCGAACATGATCAGTTCGCTACTCGGCTCAACACGGCTTTAAGCCCTAATGGGGTATATTGTACATAGGAGTCGTATGTATGTCAAAGGTTAGACTTAGAACGATCAGGACGGTGGTGGGAATTAGGAAAATGATTAAAGGCAAGAAAGAAGCGACCGGTGGGCAAATCGGGAGGAGGGAGGAGGGCAAGACGGACGGCAAGGTCAGCGGCAGCGTCGGGGGTGTGAGTGCCCTTGCCTTGGGTCATGGAGGTCTGGGTGTAGCCCGGGCAGAAGCAATTAACGCTGAGGCCTCTTCCCTGGTATGTCTTAGCCAGAAGCTTAGAGTAGGCGTTAAGGGCAAGCTTGGAGACGGCGTAGTCGGTCCATATCTCCGGCCAGCCTTGGGATTCCCAGGAACCCTTCTCCACACTCGCCAGGAACAACCTCACCACCCCTTCTATTTCCTCCTCGCTCACGTTCTCCTTCGCCATCATTTCTTTTATTTCTGGGTCTCTCACCTTCTGCAATATACATATATATATGCATGCGCACCGCATGACGCATGCATGCCATAGTAATTAATTAGATCATGATTAATGATCTATACATATATATAGTAATTTATTTATGTATAAATAAATTATTGATTAGCAAAATTAATTAATGATTAAGTGAGTGAGGGATATTGCCGATGCAAACCCACATTTAGGGAACCGAGTCGGGAGCTGATGTTGAGAATACGGGCGGGAGTTGAAGAAGAGAGTCGAAGGATGGGGAGAAGGGCTTCCGTCACAAGCTTCGCTCCATAGAAATTTGTCTTTATTACTGTCTCTGCATTTTCCACCGAGTTCTCTTCCACCCTCTTGAACGATACTGCTGCGTTATTCACCTACAAATACAATATAATATAATATGCTCAGATTAGCACAAAATATATATGTGGTCTACTGATTTTATATGGTCAACTGTTTATATATTTAATTATATATTCTCGACACAAATTATATTGTTCATAATTAATATTATTAGCCTGAATATATAAGAAGCTACACTGTCTGAAACAATCTACTAAAGTCTAAGGATGAAAACAAGTCAAAAGGGAAAGAGAAACGAAAAAAAAACCAAGAAACAAGAAGAAGGAGAAAAAGAAAACTTACGAGAATGTCGAGAGCTGAAAATTTGCTTCGGAAGCAAGAGACGAAGTGCTGGATGGAAGCAGGGTCTGAAACATCGAGTTGAAAGAAATGCACATGGAGGCCCAGCTCCCGCAGAGACTCGACCGCCCACAGCCCTCTTCCGGCGTCTCTGCAAGTCAAGACCACCGTCAATCCCAGCTCTGCTAGCCTCTTCACGATGGCGAACCCGATCCCTCTGTTGGCTCCGGTCACTACAGCCACCGTCTCCTCGCTCCACCACCTGCGCGCCCCCGCCAAACATATTGTTGTTACTTTTCTCTCAATAAAATAGCTGCTTCCAGAAAAAAGTAATTAAACGTAGGTGGAGATTAAAAGTTGCAATAATAAGAGAAATTTAAGGGAAAATGGTTAGATATTATACTTGGAGATGGAGGATGGGAGCCGCGGAAGAGAGGAGGGATCCAATCGTTTTGATTCCATAAGGGGGAAAGCAAATAGCTCCAATTGATCAAACGGATGGCAACTATATATAAATATGTCATCCAAGGCGATGACATGTTAGCCCTTAAACTCGGTTAATTAGGACATGTTATCCCCTAAACTTTAGCTAGATCTAGCTCAGCCCCTCACACATCGCACAACAGGCTAGTTAAGCCTTTTGACCTCACATGATTGTCACATGACCCCCTGATTCCGATGCTAAACTTCTCAGCTCAGCTTTATTAGATTTGGTAATTAGTTGCTTTTCCAAGTTAGATTTAAATTGTTCAACTGCAAGAACATCAAAACCATGCATGACACATGGCTTTTGTGGGTTGTGGCTTTCTATGGCCATACATGATGAGGGTTTTCACCCCAAAATAGGAGTGGGCTTTACATAGATTGAGAGAACATATCATAGCTTGATATTTGTGAAACAGATTTGTCCTCTTTATCATCTAATTGAAAGCAATACTCCTTATGGTTGCGATAAAAATCCTATAACTATTAATGTGTAATTTGATGCTGTCGAGCACAAATTGGACTTCGAAACTATAGGGCTATGCTAACCCATCTGAACTCAAGTGAAGCCCAACCTGTTTTCTAGCCTAAATCTCCACTATGTGCGGTTTTTTTTTTTTTTTTGGATTTAACCAATTTGAATCTAAATTGGAGCCTTGTTTAAAAAGATGAAGGGCTGCTTATATATTTAAACCTAGGAATCTACACGGGTGCCATGCGCAGCCAAGGGATTCGACTATGCCACTTTGTGACGTCGGGCTAAGTTGGACAAAGTATTTTGATTGACCAAAATTAGGGCCAAAGTACTTTCACGCAGGCCTTGAAATGATTGCAAATCTCGGCAAGACTCTTGTACCGATTAACATCGCGGCCTGCGAGGCGAGGTTCGCTGCAGAGTCAATATAATATGTCTTTATTACTAATAATCTATATTATATGTCTTACAATTTAAAATTTTAAATGGGAGCCCACCAACTTTTCCACCCTCTGCCACAAGACATGTTAAATGTGACTTAATGCCTAAGTAAGCTACTGTGGAATAGTAGAATTTGCCACATCTTGAGCGGTAAAACGTTTTACAGTGCCTATTAGTGTTAAAACTAACGTGATAATTACAAATTATTCTCTAAAATTTAGGTAAATTTACACTTTGTCCCTCTTTATTTAAAAACTATACACTTTATTCTCTTTCTATTTAATACAGTAATAATTCATAAAATTTTAATTTAGACATTACAATAATCATCTTCCAGAAATTTTACAGTACGAATTAGTGTTAAATTTACTTACGAGCATGTGTCAAAAACTTAAATTCCTACCAATCTGGAGTCACTAGAGAAACGTCTCTTTACAAACATTATAATTTCTGCCGTATCGTCTGCATCCGCCTTGCTCCAACCTTCCACGCAACCGCTCGCAAGCTCTCAGTCAATTAATTCCATCCTCCCACTAACGAAGTCAGATTAAAAGCTAGTTCAGCTTTGCCCCTTGACTATATATACTATCGGTCACCCATGTCTGATTATTCAGCTTTCAGCCACTTGCTTGTCTTAGCCTTCTCTAACCACAAACAATGAAAACTTTTTATTTATTTCTTTTTTCAAGATTCAGTTAATGGTAAATCACAAGCATGCATGTTGGTAGATCATTTTAATTTTTTATTTGGAACATATTAATTTAACTTCAAATCTAAGTAAAATGCTTTGTTTACATCATCTTATAGTATATGGTACTTTCAAATACAATTTTCTATTAGGTAAAAATAAACAAAACAATATTTTTTAGTTAAATATAAAATGATAAAAGTATGTGACAATAAATTTCAGATGAAGGGGTTAACAGTAGTGGTGCAACCCACAATAGTTTCAAAACTTTAAGAAACAATGTGCTTTAGTTCAAGCCCAAAGACTTGCTTATAATATACCAGTGTCTTTGATTATAGGCCTAAAGCAGGGAGGCGTAACAAACAAACAAGGCACTCCCGGCTTTACATGCTTAGAATCAAGCAGCATAGCCACACATGCCTAAAAAGTGATGGCAATAAGGCCACACAGCAAAAGCTACACAGACGTCTATTAATCAAACATATCCAGTAGTCCACAGTTATTATATATATATGAAGGGCACACACCTAACAAGTCTATGCTCTCATCTCTCAAACCCCAACAACGTTTGGAGTGGGGGGGGGGGGGACCTCCACTTCACTTGGGTGGTATTTTTTTCCTGCTTTGATTTTTTGGGGGGAGGGGGGGGGGGGCGGTGTGGTGTTGTTGTGACGAATGTGGCCAAAATTATATTGGCCATACCATTGAATTAAAAGCATGATCTCTAAGAACATAAAATCAAAGTGACAATGGAAGCATTTGTGTCTTTCCACTTCAGAGATTCAACACCATCCGCTAGAGAATCAAGAATCAGAAAACCTTCAATGTTAATTCTCAGGCAAATCTTCTGTTGATTTGGATCTACATGTGTGAACTATATGAAGGCTACCTCTGTTTAGTACAAAAACTTATTTTATTATGCTTCTTTCTGCTAAAGGTTATGCAAGATTTTTACGGTTCAGGCTTCATTTTCTCACATTCATCACGGATTGACTGGAACAGGACGGATGAGAGGTATCTCTCTCCAAAGCTTGGGAACACAACCTGCACATAGCAGTTAAGTTCTCAGACATGTTAATGTTAAAGCAACAAATGATAAAAGAATGATGTTCATATGTATCTTTCCAAGTTCTAACAATGGCTGCTTGGCCGAATCCATATGGAGGCTTTTGTATCCAAGAAATCTATATCTTGTGGACGAAAGACGAGCAAGTTGTTACCCCATGTGATCATGATGAAAGGTTCTAGTGGGCATTTTGCTTTCCCTTATGAAAATTGAGCCAAAGGGATCCTTGATTAAACAATGTAGAACCTTTTAGACAACTCCTCATTGGACCATAAAAAGCTGACGGCTGTAAGAGCATTAGCAGCACAAATATGACTGTTGCCCAACTATTGAGGGCCAGCACGCTACCTTGGCTACTAGTATTATATACATTATATTTAAGTTTTTTGGACAAAAGCAGCAAATATGTGCACCAGGGCATGTCATCACTGAGGTGCACAGAAAAATCAGTGGCTTAAAAACAATAGGCAAGCTCCCCATTGCCAGTGGTTCAAGGTCTACCAGTCGTTCCAGGAAAATGAAATCCCCTACCACAGACAGGAAAGGAATAGTTTTTGAAATCTATTGCTGTTACACAAGGTTGCATTATTAGACATTCACTGTCCATTCCCAGAATTCAGAACTCTTGCGGTCTTGCGTTCAGATTTGCTTCTTTTGCCTTGCCTTTAAATGTCAACTTTTCGCTCACATCAGGCTAAATTAAGCAAAACCCGATCTTCAGCCAGCTAATAAGATTTGAAAGTCAAATTGGTCTAAATTTCTTAATTACCCACCCTTGGTTTTCAAACTAATCCTTCCAATGAAACATGTGAAATGTAATTAAATTTGAGAAACACTTGTTTCTGTATAAATTCCACCTGTAAAGTAGACATGTGAATATGATCTTCAGGCTTTCACACTTAAGACTATCTAATACTGCACCAGTCTAATGACAAAAATCCCAGAATTAATGAAGCTGAAAAGAGTAAGTAACTCACTGCAATCAGCTTTCCAGCATTCTCGGGTCTTTTCCCAACTTTAATTGCTCCCACTGCAGCCGCTCCTGAAGATATGCCGACCTGGTATTAAGTAAATCAGAAACCAAAGAAGAAAGATAATAACCAGAGCGGGTTAAAGAATCACAGGCCTCAAGGCATAATAATAATAATAATAATAATAAATAAATAAATAAATAAACAAACCAACAAACAAATAAAATTATAAAAATAAAAAGAGGAGTTGTATTTAGTAGGCAAAGAAAAAAAATGAAATCCTTTGGGTTAGATTATTTCAAGGAAAAAAAATACAAACAAACAAATAAAATTATAAAAGTAAAAAGAGGAGTTGTATTTAGTAGACAAAGACAAAAAATGGAATCCTTTGGGTTAGATTATTTCAAGAAAGAAAAATATTTATTTATCTTCTGAAATGCCACTGCTTTTCCCATCCCTTGTTCAGATGTTTCTTTGGTACATTCCAGGTGTCATAAACCTATTCCCTTGCTAAAGAACAGATATTGCCAAATTACTGATATATACTGACTACTGAGATATGGCTTGCAAAAGGCTAACAAAGAACAGGTTGGTTGGACTAGATAATCCTCTGTCTGGATACACCATTACGTGATCTAACAAAAGCCCAACGAACCAACCTCTTAGCTTTACTTGTTTCAGCCATCTTCCAGCTCCACATTCAGCTGGAGGATTAATCTTAAATTCAAGAAATAGTGATGGATATCCTTAAACTCAACCCACTGGTCACAGAAAAAATACTTCCCATTTGCTGTTGAGTGGGTAAAGCAGAATACGACCATCCTAGTCAGATACAGGATGATGGGAGGAAAATATACAAAATCACTTATTCTTCACTCCTTGCTTTTCACCCTTTCCTTGGTTTAGCAAGTGTAAGCAAGAATTAGTTCCACCAGCTGGCTTAGCATTTTGGAGATTGGGGGTATTGGCTCCTTGGAGTTGTTCAATCTGTCCTAAAAAAGGAAGAGGGGGAAAAAAGAACCCACACCATGGGCCAACACTTCATGCACTTCTCATGTATATGAACTATATACCAATTAACACAAAGAAAACCAGTGTACATTTACTTATTTCACAAATAACTCACCAGCAGACCTTCCTGAAGTGCTAATTGCTTTGCAGTTTCAACAGCTTCATCACTGGATATCTGCTATGGTGAAACCCACGAGAACAAAGATTTTTATTAACTATTACACAATTTTATTTTTTTTATTAACTATTACACAATTTTAGTTTTCTTTTGCTTCCTATTTACCAACACTTCAAAAGTAAGATCAGAGCATGCAGCCAGAAAAAGTTATTGGTGTTTATGTACGTGAACAGAATGCTTCACAACACAAGCACATAATGATCAGTTCAATATAAACTCTTCTAAGTCCATATTCTTGGTACGCATCTGATTTGGCTCAACAGATCCAGAAGCTCAATTTTCCAGCATTTTCATTCTCAAATTGCATCTATTTAGTTTGATATATCCAAAGGAGATGCCTTGATAAGCTAACAAGTTTAGTACAAAGAAAGGATATCACTGCATTCTACCAATTCCCAATAAAACAGTTAAGTACTACACGTCACTTGGAATGAGAACATAGGATTTTGGCATAATACAGTTGGGTGATTTGTTGTTTCGATAAATATAAAACTACATAATACTGCATAGTCTACTTGAGTCTTGCTTCGCCTCACAAGGCAGGAAATATCCAGGTCAGCTATCATAACCCAGATTAAATAGAATCTCAAAATGTGAACACATCATAGTGCACAAACAAGATCTGTGCCATAGTTAAGAGGGAAATAACCTCTCTATGTTCAACTTTTTACTTGTTTTCTTTTTCTTTTCTGAATTTCTTGGGTAGTCAGGATCACTTGCAAGGAAACATATTGAAATACTAAAAGAATGCCGAGTAATTGAGATATTAAGCTTAGGATTGAACCACCCAGGTCCAAGCTCAATTTCAGATCAGAAACTTAAAACTTCAAGCTGGAGCTGTTTTTTGAGCACTCCAACTCCAACCTGTACATTTCACTGTTTGAATCGCCAAGAAACAAGTGCTTCTTGATGATGGATGATAACTTTAAATCCATTTTAGTGTATGAACTGAGACTATTCTTACTCATGAAGCCAAAAAAAGGGAGTGAAGCGATTAATAACATTTCAAAGCCAACATCACAAAATTGAAAATGAAGAATTTGTAGCACAAACTAAAGCAAGAAAAGTTTGCTTGACCTCTATAACTTCATCAAGCACATCTTGGTCCAGATTCCTGGGAACAAAACCAGCTCCAATTCCCTGAATCTTATGTGGGCCTGAAAGTTAATACGGAAAAATGTAACAAAGATCAATCATCTTCAACTTTAAAGACTCAAAATTTAGCATACATTGCCTATGTCCTCTTACCGGGCTTTCCACCTGAAAGTATGTTGCTTTCTGCAGGTTCCAAACCAATAACCTGAGACACCATAAATCAAACAGAAAAATCAAATAAGACAGAACCCTTTTGCCAAAGCTTTTTAATGTATATAGTGGGATTCAAGCGGGATGCATTAGAAATTTATTGCCAGTGTTATCAAATTAAGAGATTTCTCTGACTGCTTGCACTAGTTACTAAAACACCTGTATATCAGAATAACCCTAACAGTAAGAAAGTGGAAGGTCCTCCACCTCTATTTTAGGATTTCTCTCCTTCAAGAACCGCCCAACTCCAGATATGGTTCCACCAGTTCCAATCCCAGCAATAAAAATATCCACCTTGCCTCTCGTATCCTCCCAGATCTCCGGACCAGTTGTCTCATAGTGTATCTTCACATAAAAACATGCCTTTTACCAAATAGAAGTAACTCAAACTTCATAATTCGAATGAATACAGGAAAAGAACAACTACAAACTTTTGGATTGGCAGGATTGTCGAACTGCTGAAGCATATAGGCATTTGGTGTGCTGTTCAAAATCTCTTCAGCCTTTTGAACTGCCCCTTTCATTCCCTTGGCGGAATCAGTTAAAACAAGCTCAGCTCCAAACGCTTTAAGAAGAACTCTTCTCTCAATGCTCATTGATGCTGGCATAGTCAAAATAAGCTGATACCCCTTTGAAGCCGCTATGAATGCAAGACCTATGCCAGTGTTTCCACTTGTAGGCTCAACCAGTATAGTCTGGAATTGTTTAAATATACATAAAAAAAATTATAATCATCAAACATGCATCTAAGCAAAAAAATACATATACCAGTAACATGCATGCAAGACTCATGGAAACAATCACAATCAACAAAATGCACTTTTGCTGCCTCAGGTGCACAGCTTTCCCCCAAGTGCTAATGCGCATGGCAACTGTATGCAAATGACGCACGTTTGCTTAAATGCACAAAGATTGAGTTCACGTTAAACTGTTGAGTGGAAAAAACTAACAAGTCCTTGGCATATGATCTGTTTACACGATTTTAATGAGAGAGACAGATGGGGCAATGGAACACTAAAATTAATAAGATAAAAGTAGAAAGATGCTGTCCTTTGTAAGGGAATAGCAGCCATTCAACATACGCACCATTTATATATGGTTTTTTCTTTTGTGGGGGGGGGGGGAGGCGGAGAACGATTATGGAATGAGAAAAAATAATAGTAATTGATTTATATTCTAAAGCTTTTCTAAACTAGATTATATACTCCAATACGATGTCATTGTAGTGAATTCGTGCTTTGTGCCTCAAGAAATTAACTTAATCCAAAATGGCTTATTTTTATTTTTACATTTTTTAACCTGGAACAAATTTTATTTAAAAGCCAGTATTATGTAGGTGTAATAATAAATTGAAAATACAGTTTTTATAATCTTATTAAATTTTTATGAATTTTTCTTTTTTAATGCCTAAAACTGTAAAAATTCATAAAATTTTTTACTTTCAAATAGATTATTTCATCTACATAATATTAGCTTTCAAATGAATTTGGTCCCAGGCAAAAAAGATGTAAACATAAAAAAAAGTTATTTTGAATTAAGTCGACTTAAGTTAAAACCAATTGGCTCTAAAGGTTCTTTAAATCAAAGTGCAACTTTCACTTACTATCTATCATCATCGTAGTCTAAGGCGTATCACACATGAAAAGGGAAAAAGAAAGAAACAGAACTATGTTTACATTTTCCTAATAACTTCAATCAACTCCGTTTAGTTTTGCACTACTGACAACTTTTGGGAGCCAAAAGGCCAAATTGCTAGAGATGTTCTGTTTGGGGGGGGGGGGGGGGGGGGGGGGGGGGGGGGGGGGGGGGGGGGGGGCCCGCGTGGGGGGGGGGGGTGCCGCCGTTTGTAATCCATTTAAATCATCATAAACCAAAAGGATGAGCAATTGCTATGCAAGTCCTAAGAATGACATATTCATTACCTTTCCAGGTGTTATTATTCCTCTTTGCTCAGCATCAAGTATCATACTGTAGCCTATCCTGAAACCAGATGTTGATGAATTAATGTGTTAATTAATATTGATATGATTCTTGCAAAAGAAGAAAGAGAATTCTAGCACTCAAACAAAAATGTTAATTTGCAATAAGAAAACTTATCAATATAAAGGGAATCAGTGTAAGATACATTGAAACTTCAAAACTAGCTGTTCGTAGGACAGGTCTGAGCAATAGCACTTTCATACAACTTTAGAAGTCAGAAAACAGAGAATATCTACAAAACCACTTCCTCACAAAGACCTCACGGTTTTGCTCTTGGAAAACCTTTTTCCAGCATGAACATCTTAATGTATGAATGCTAGAAGACACTTCTGAAAATTTAGCTTTCACTACTTCAGTCATCAAAGTATTATCCTCACCTGTCCTTGACACTGCAGCATGGCTCCATGCTCTCAAGTTTTGCTGCAATGTTTGCAACAGAGCCCTTGACAATATTGTTTAAATATACCATTGGTGTTTTTCCAATTAGCTGTACAGAACCCAAAAAAATGATCAAGTGTTGAAACGAAAACAATGAAAAAGAAAAAAGACTGAGATTGAAATTAATAGCTCTCATGAATGCATGCTGAATGTGCAAGCACAAAGGAAAAGGCACTTCCGAGTTTTATGAAGTACAAAAACAAATCCATTTCTCGTCAGATAGGTATCTTCCAAAATGTTAAAGAACTGCAATAAAATTCTCAATATTGGAGTATAAAGTTAATCAGTCTAATTTTCTATATTTACATATGTATCATCCAGTGAACTGGCAGGCATATAAGTGAAAGCATCACTACCATGTTGATCTTACACCTATGCCAACAAAACTTAACAACATAATCCATACTCAAGTCTCAAGTTATAAAACAATCTTCATTGATATACTGCAGTGTGAAGACTTCTATCTGTGGCTCCATCATCCTCATTTGATTCATCAGAGAAGATGATGAAAAAGAAAAAAGAAAAGGAAATACAATATTTTTACTTCTATTGAGTCCAATGTCAAGTAACCCCAGAGCAACTATGGACTTCCAGAGACACGGAAGAGCAATGTTACCCAATCAAATGGCAAAATTACTCTAGCTCTTACTACCTGTTCAAACTCCCCTCTGCAAAACCTTACAAAACAAATAGTAACAAATTTCTAAAGCTTCAGAGAGCATTCCATAAAAATCTATATTGTGTGGTCATCTTAAGAGTTGTGTCATGACATGATTCCAGTAATATTTCATGTTCTTACGATAATTAAAAATAATCGGTCAAGTAGTTTTCTGTAAAACAGACCACCAAGTTAAAGACATCTCATAGGCAGTTTTCAAAAGCTCCCTCGGAGTTGATTTGAGTTGAGCAATCCGGTACTAGAAACTAACATTTTGCCTCAGAATTGTCCCTATGCTACTTTACACACAGATAACCCACAAATTCCACATCATGAACTGTATTTCTATTGCAAAACAAAAAAAGAGAATGAATGGACCAGCTTGATCCTCCCATGACTTGTGTGATATAATCAACTATTTCGTTCCTTGAAAGATTAACGACTTGTGTGATATAATCAACTATTTCGCTCCTTGAAAGATTAACATCTTTGTCAAGTGAGCGTAAATTAGCACCTAGAAGTATTCTGAGTCTTCCCAAATCACTCCTAACGAAAACACAACAAGATATCGCAAAGGAAATAGTGGGGACGATTCGCGACCTGAGAAACATCTTCGGCAATGTTGAGACCCTCAATCTCCGTCTCAGGCTTGACAGACACAGCCTTGCATACGATAGAGAGACCAGAACGAGGAAATGGCTGCTTCTTCGGTCTAAGAGAAGAGATTATTGGGAAGGTCCTAACAGGGCCCAGTTTCAGAGTCTCGGGAAAGAGGTCCGGCGAGGGCTTGTTGGTGTTGCAGAGATGAGTAACCGGATTGAGCAGGAGACGGCAAGATGATGAAGCGGCCATTTCCGTCTCTCGATGGACTGGCTGGCGCAACGTCTTACTGGGTGAGCTTATTTTGGTTCTCGTAATTCGTAAAGGTCGAGATATGAGGGAAATGTAGGCGAGAAAACTCTCAAATACTCCCCAAGATCAGGATAAAATTACAATTCAAGTCTCACGTTTTTAATCCTAACTATTATTCCCCTCCAAATGACAAGCTTCAAATTACTTGCAGATATTAAAAAAAAAAAGAAAAAAGAAGAAGAAGGAACGAAAGAAAGAAAGAAAGGAGAATTCTCATCTCTTTCATTTTCATACCCAGAACGAATCATTTTCAATTTTTGTCTAAGTTCAATTAGTCTAGAAAATGTAGCCATCTTTCTCAAGCGTTCTAGCTTTTTTGAAAGGTCACCTTCATCTGGCCAGGAGAAAATAAAGGCGTCCTTTTGTGGAGTGTGGGTGAGATAATTAAGGAAATCAATCCTTCAAAAAGAGAGAATATTGGGTGAAAATTACTAAAGGATTCCATTTCTAAAATGTTTGCAATGAAAGTCTTGCAAATACAAAAGTCAATACAATAAATAGGACAAATGAATAAATAATAGCTACTTCTATATGGATACAAAATCTTCCTCACATGCACACATAGAAATATAGTAGGGGTAGGGAGTAGGAGTAGTATTCAACACATATTTTTGATGAAATTATTGAAGCACCCTCTGTGGTTTTCAGACTTGGAAAGGCCAGGGCCAGTTCTTCAATTCCTCATTTGCAACCTTGCCATCCCTTTCATAAGCATTATAATTGCTCCCACCTTCCAAGAAACCATAATACCTCAACCCGAAACCAAGCCCCAAGACCAGCCACTCCAAGCAGAAGACCGCCACGCAGAGCCCACCCACCATCCTCATAATCACCATCCCGTCGTCTTCCCTCACGTATGACTTCAAGTAGCCCAAGAAATCGCCGGTTCTCGTGAAGACGATCACAGAGACCGCGCCCTGGAAGATGGAAGTCAGCACCAAAGCCGCCATGTGGGCAGCATAGAACTTGTGGGAGCCGGAGCGGGCCACGGAGCAGCCGGAGACGGCTGCGGCGATGGTGAGAGCGTGTAGGAGGATGAAGAAGAAGCCGCAGAGGGAGGGGATGAGGCGGAGGGAGAGGGTGAGGAAGATGCAGGCGGAGGAGGCGCCCAGGAGGATGTAGTTGCAGAGGAGGAAGAGTTTGTGGGTGTAAAGATGAGATTTAGAGACAGAGGAGGAAGTGTTGCTATTGATAGGGATTCCCATTTCAGAAATATTTCGAGTTTTTGAAACGAAACTGAGAATCTGAATGACTTTCTATGAGATGTTTAGGAAGGGAAATTGGTGTGATTATATATGCGGGAAGAGAGGTAGGGCTAACGGTCATATTTATAACGGCTAGTTCTGAACTGTTCAGTAAGTGTTGGCACCTTTTGCCATAGAAATGGTTGCCAGTTTCTAGTTCTGAAATCTGAACTGTTCAGAAACTTCAAATTTTTACTTGCTATGGCTCTGCGGAGTTGATTAGAAACAAATTTAATACTTGTCCACCGAATCTTGAAACAGGAAATAGAGAAGTTCCGAATATGTTGGACACGTTTAATAAATCAACAGGAAATAGAGAAAATTATTAAAACGCACAATAAAATCAAGTCACTTGTCTTACTTGTTTTGAACAACTCAAAACTCTGTTTTAAAAAATATACATATAATGATTTTTTTTTAAATAGGCAATTGTCTATAAAAATATAAGAAGTTACTTTTTGAGTAAAAAGAGATTTTGTGCTTCGTTGTATATGCTACAGCCGTGTACTTGCACAAACGTGATTTGTTAAACGGTTAAACAATTTAAATTTCAGTAAATCTTATGTATTTTGCATTCAATTATCATATTCAATATTATTTAATAAAAGAAAATGTTGTATAAGTTGTTATATGTTGGGCATCTCCCCACAAATTGTTATTACTAGGTTTGCAAGTCTGCACATTGTAGTCGAGAAAATTTTCATCTTAAAGAAAAAATTACAAAAATCACCCTCATGTGGGTTGGTGTAACATACACTTTGTCATCTCCATTTTTAAAAACCTACATTTTATCTTCTGTTTTCTTTATAATATCTTATTACAACTTCTAAAACTCCAATTTAAACCGTATGATAACTATGTTCAAATAATTTTAAAATTTTTTATATTTTTTCCACAGCTAACCAATCTTTAGAAAATACTGATATGCATTTATAAGGAGAAAATTGCATTTATAGAAAGAAAAAACTAATAACTTAAGATATCTATTAATTATAAAAAAATATTTGAAAGATTGAAATTACTATAAAATAACTATCGTAGAGTTTAAATTACTGTTTTAAAAGTTGTTATCGGATAGTGTAAATCAAATAAGGGAAAAGTATATATTTTTAAAAATGAAATGGGTAAGCTGTAGGTTAGGGTAAACTTCAGGGAAGTAATTGTAAGTTTCCTCACCCTAAAAGTTTTCTTTAATTTTTTTTTATAAATTGTCACATTCCTCCACCAATCCCCTAAGTTTATTATTTTTTCTCTTTTAGTCTTAGAACTCCTTCATCTGATAATCAAATCCCTAATTTCAATCACAAAAGTGAAACAAACTGAGGACCCAATCATCAAATGAAGGAGTTTGGGACCAAAAGGAAGAAATAACATGCCTAGGAATTAGAAAATGTATTTGACCATTCAATGAGAAGAGAAAAGCCTAAATTGGAAATTAAGATTTACAAAAACCTTAGAATTTTAAAAATTATATAAGAGTTTTATAAATTTTAAGGTATATAGAATATTAATTCCCATTTACTAATATAAAACTTTAAATTGGGAAGTAAGATTCATAAATATTATAAAATTTAAAAAACTATATAAGAGTATTTTTACTTTTAAGATATGTAGAAATATTAATTTCCAATTCCTTGTCTAGTCACTAAGTTTATTATGTTTTTCCATTTGGTCCTTGAACTTCTCCATCCGATGATCATTTCATTCACAACACTGAAGCATACTGGGGACTCAATCATCATATAGAAGGGTCTAGGGACTAAAGGGGCAGAACAAATATAATTAAGGATTGAAAAAACATTTGACTATTTTTTCTGGAAAAGGAAAAAAAAACAGAGGGTGTCTATTGTTCAATGAACGGTAAAACACCCCACGTCCTTTTATATTATATAAAAAAAAATTCTAGTGACCAGAATAATATATAAGAAAGGCAGGAAAATACATGAGATAATAAATCTAAAAAAAACATAACCATTGGAAGGATGAAGGCTATCCTAAAGCCGAAGAAAGGATGAGATATCTACTAGTGTTTTAGTCAATATTGATGGAACTGAGTCATTGCCCAAAGAACTTTCAAACGAAAAAGACTTGAAAGATTTTGAAATGCTCTAAATTCTCCAAATTTGATAAAACTTGTTACTTTCATTGTCTTGATTGATGTATCCTACACTTAGTGAAATCAACATTATTGAATAAATCATTTGACGGGCACTAGAAGTGAGCAACGGGCTAACTTGGCCCAAGACTGGTCCAACCCGACTGGGCCTGGGCTTGGGTCGGTAAGGCCTGGGCACAGCCCGGGTGTAGGCGGTCTTAGGATGTGCTCAGCCTTTCCAGGGCTTGGGCGATGATGGGGCGGCCCTGGGCCTAGGCTGGGCCTTTTCTTCTAGAAAAAATATTTAAAAATAAAAAATAAAAAAGAGGTAAATTTAGTAAAAATTAACACGTTGTGCAGAATATTGAGCCACATTTAGCAGATCCTTAAAACCAATTACTCAATTTTTTATAGTTTTCTTCCCATTATTGTTTTTTATCTTGATTCGTTGGGTCTCTCTCTTGCTTCTTAGTATGGTAAAAAAAAAAAAAAGACTTTGTTACTTCTCTGTCTGGTTGCTACTACTTGTTGAAGTAGATAAAATAGTAACTTAAGGTCAAAAAATAAGCTGGAGCTATTGGATAACCGTACAGTGTAATTTGCCCTATTTTTGAAAAAATTTAAATATATTGTTCAAGCAAACCCAGCTGGGCCCACCATACTTGGCCCGGGCTGTGCTAGGCCTACATAACACTTCATTTTCCCCAGGCCCATAGTCGGCCCACCTCCACCCGTACTATCCACAGGCCGGGCCTTGACCCTGAGCTGGGCCGAGCTGCCCACCTCTAATGGGCACAATTGTTGTTAATTTTGAAGGCTATACCCAAAAATCCTCATGAACTAAAGTAATGTTTGAAACCTTTGAACCTAATAGGATTTGTTAATCCCATTATCATGTCTGAGATGATCGGTTTCTTATCAAAATTTGTACCAACGATAGAAGCATTTAACGCATGAAAGTAATGACTCTTTGCCCAGAGTCGGTTAGATTGAGAGCTCTGATGTTTGCAACCTTTGCTGTCTACTTCTAAATGGCCAATGGAACAATTACTGACTGCGAAACCTGTTGTTAACAACACCCCCATCTTTGCAAGGCATCTGATCAGAAAAGCACTTCAAGCCCAAAATGCCAAATCCAGAGAAAAAACAAACGAAATATGGCTTGCTAACCCCAAATATGGAACAAGCTGCAGAACCTAAAATTAGTCAACTACCATAATCCATCTGATACATCTTAAGCTGAAACATATGAAATAGCTCAGATCTCCCCAAGATAAATTTGTTTATCACTGCTGCAGGAACCAATAATAGGTTCATGAGGATGAAAGACGCATTCATTGACGGATCCGGTGTGACCAGGAAGCTTGTACAAGATACGTCGAGAAGTAGTATCCCAAATGTAAACCATCCTGTCCGAACTACCAGCTGTGACCTTGCTCCCATCAGGTGACCAGGCACATTTTAACAAATTCTTTTCAAAGTTGTGTTGGTGTCCCTCCAAAATCTTTACACAACGATTTTGTGGGGCATATGGACGCATATCCCAAATGCACAGCTTGCAGTCCATACCATTTGTAAGAAGATAGGAACCATCAGGACTTAAACTCATTCCAGTTATCATATCTTGATGACCTTGAAGCATCATGGTCACCTCTCCTTTACGCAAGTCCCAAACCTTAACATCATTGTCAATTCCACCAGTGAAGATCTTATCTGATGCGTCTGAGAAACTGACAGCTGTGATTTGGTATTTGTCTGGAAATGTTTGGATGGCACCTCTTTGCCTCATGTCCCAGAGTTTAGCAGTCCCATCATCAGATCCACTAACAATCAGGGGAGGCCCTCTTCTAGAAGGACAGCAAGAATTCACAAAAGAGTTATGCTCTGCCATCTTCTTGATTTGCTTCCCCGTCTCAACATCCCATGCCCTCAAAGTTTTGTCAGGACTGGCCGATATTAATTGTGTGCCATCTGTGGTCCAATGCAGATCTAAGAGAGCATTTTTGTGCCCTTTCAAAACCATGAAATTCTTGCAGTCCCCATGCACATTCCATAAAAAAATTTCTCTGTCATGAGATCCAGATGCAATAACAGTTCCAGCAGGATTGAATTTCAATGTGTACACCACACTTTGATGACCAGTGAGCAACATGATTGGTGATTCCAAACTCGAGGTACGTTTGTTTCCATTTCGATCTAGAGACGGTGGAGCATATGGAACAGCAGACCATTCCATTGGCCTTGGACCAGATAGAGCATTTTCACTTTCCCTTGGAATGACTTCCATGTGGAGCAGCTGACAATGTTAGAGGTGGGGAAGATTCTGCAACGAGCAATTGACTAACATAAGCATTTCACGAAGGAATGAGATTTAAAACAGTATAATTTAAATAATGATAGTCATATACAATCATCATACTGCATGTTAATCTCAACTACATCGGGGTCAGTGGCATGAAGTTTATAATGCCAGTTAAACTCCTGAAGTCATTGATTTATAAGTCCAGGCACAAGAATGAAGTAGCAGTGTTCTGCACCAAGTGCCTTCCCTTATGCAACCCTCTGGTGAGGGAATGATGAGACAACCAGAATGCTCATATAAAGAAATTAGCTGGGCAATGTATTATGTTTAGAACCCGGTGCTTAGTCCTTCCATCCTTAACAAAAAGTATGATATGGACACAATGGAAAGAAAAATGAAGTGAGCATCCTATCAGTCACCAACATAAGTGAAAGTATAGACCCCAAACTACATCTAAAGCTACGTGCCACCAAGTCCCTGAAGTTGAAGTAGATGCAAGATTAGTGTAAAAATTAGGAAAGTTCAAGAAGCAGAAAAAATAAAAAGCATATTCAATCTATTCTGATTTCTTTTCTTTTTTATAAAAAAGGGGGCCCAATCAGCACCACCACCTTCAATCAGCTCATGATGGGCAATTAACTTTGAACTTTGAAGAGCAATATATTGTCAATATTAAGTATTCATACCAAGAGATGAGAAATGAAAAAAAGAAAACAGGAAGTGGTAATTTGCATGGGATGCCTTCCTTAATGCAGCTCTATTGCAAGGAATATCTAAATTTCATGCCAATTTTTATGCTGTGATAATCCATTCCTATCAAAATGAAAAAAATCAGATACTAGAAATTGCAACTTAAAAGCACATTTTTCTTGGCATCATGTAGGGCAACTAATGGAAGCACCACAGCTCACCAATATGTTTAGAATGTTAGGACACACCAGCCACCATGGGATGAGAACATACCTAGAAAGTACGATAACAGGCATACACACAAACACATGCCATTCAACTTCTCTCAAGGAATGCCTTACATGACAAGGATACTGATTATGCACAAAAAATGGGGAAAAAAATGTCAAAATTTAATAAAGCAATCTATACAATTAAAAAATTCAATTTACTGATAATTTAGTTTTAAAAAAGAAAAGGCAACATGGACAAGGAGCCAGACCCGCGTCACTGTAAACAACCAAAAGTAAGTTCTTAATGCAATCTAGGAATCAGATGTCAGCAGTACTAGAAATAAATGAAGTAGCAGCTTGAGCTGCCCATTAAGAAAGGTCTATAGTAGAATCTTACATATGTTTGTGTATTTCATCTACTTCAAATTCTAGATCTACACTCAACACTGGCTGAGGTTTAAGCTGGCAAAAGCCTCAATTCTAAGCATTATAAAAGAAAACCTCAATTCTAAGCATTATTCAAAAAGCCTCAATTCTAAGCTTATGAAAGAAGGAAAAAACTAGATCCAATGCACTCGAAAATTCAGCAAAACACACGCGCCAAAAAAAAAGAAAGAAAGAAAGAAACAGAGAAAGCTTCACCGAATCTGCTTAAGAAAGCTCGACCGAGAGCCCGAAAACGACGACCAACTAGTACGCACAGAACAAGCAGAAAGAGACTGCTCAGCTTTGTTTCGTTTCCATCTAAATCCCAACCTTATAAGGAACCATAGAGCCTCGCACAACATGATCAGAGAAAGTAAAAGAGAGAATAGCGACGCTACGAGCTTAAGGGAGAGCAAATGAACCTTGAAGATTGAAAATAATTTGAAAATAATTCTTGGGGAAAAGAGTAATCAGAGACGTACATGGGTTCACGCGTAAACCCTAGCGCAGGCTTCTTCGACGGAGAGGAATTCCGATTTCGCGCAGTTTGTCGCGTTCCGTCCTTTCTGCGTTTCCTACTTCACTCTCGCTGTTAATATGGCATACATCCTCAACAATATTATTATCCTATATACCTATCTCTAATTAAATAGGCTAACTCATCCGGTTACCCTTAGCTTTCGATGTATAAAATATGTCACTTTTATAAAAGAAAAATTAATAAAATTATCCCTAATCAAAGCCCTCTCTCCCCTTTCAAGAATCTTACTCTTAATCCCACCATCACCAGATTTTCTGTAATTACTCACATTTGCATAAGTGTTAAAGGTAAAAATGCAATATATCTAAAGAAATTGAGAAAAATGTATGAACAAATATATATAAATATCTAAATAATATGTAAATTATTTGTTCTTTTTAATAAGATGTAAACTATTTGTTCTCCACCAAAAATGTTATGTAAAAATGTCTGAACTAATAAGCTAATGTATCTAAAACTAATAGTAAAAATGTCTAATGTAGTATTTTAAAGTGTCTGAAATAATTTACAAATAATTTATTATTATTAGAAAATAAGATGTGTCTAAAGCAATAAGAAAATGTCTTACTAGATATCGAAAAGTGCCTAAATAAGTACGTATAAACATCTGAAATAATATGTAGATAATTTGTTCTCTTTATATAATATAAAAACCATTTATTTTTTTTCCAAAATAATATGTAAAAATGTTTGAATAATATGTTAAAGTGTCTATAACAATAGTTAAAAGTGCCTAAAGTAATGTGTAAATAATTTATTATCTTAAAAATAAAAGTTTCTGAAACAATAAATAAAATAATATGCAAAATTGTTTGAATAAATATGTTGAAACATATATAACAACAGTTACAAGTGTCTAAAGTAATATTTAAATAATTTATTATCTTGAAAATAAAAGTGTTCGAAGTAATAAATAAAAGTGTTTGGATAAATATATAAAAGTATTTAATGCTATATATAAAAATCACTACACCAATGTGTAAAAAAATTGTTATTTTCAAATTTAAAAAAGTCTAAAAGAATAAGAAAAAGTGTCTAAACGAATTTGTAAATATGTCTTAACAAAAATACAAAAGTGTACATGAATATGTAAAAGTAAACAATTGTTTTGTATTTTCCTGGCAACTTCTTTGCCGTTGATTTCCAGCGATTTCTTGTTGTTTCTTAGTCGGCGATTTTCTTGTCTTTTCTTGGAAATTTCTCACCGTTTCCTCTTTCTTCTCCTCCTATTGCTACTCACTGCTTCGTCTTTTTCCTCGGGTCACCGCTTACCACAGCCACTTCATCTCCCGCTTCTAGGTCTGCCTTTGTCATAGTGCTTCCTCTTTCTCCTCCTCCGATCGCCACTCACCGCTCCTAGATTTGCCTCTTCTTGCCTCGCCTCGTTGTTCACCTCATCATTATCGCACCGCCTTGCCTCGAATCTCATCATCTCGTTGTCATTGCGCTGAATCTCACCTCAAATTCTTTAAGCCATCTCGCCTCAGATTTCATCGTCATTGCACTCAAATCACCTCCTCCAGTCGCCGCTCTTGACTTCGCCTTTGAGCTGCCGAGAACAACAACTGTAGAAGGAGCCTTGGACAGAGTCCCGACGATAAAGCCGCAACAGCAAACTCGTTGAAGTTGGATGACAAGGGAGGTGACACATAAGAGAATCATAAAATAAAATAGAAATTAGGGTGAGGGGTAACATTGTAAAATCAGCACTATGTCTAATTAGACATATATGCATTATATCTATAGTACTCAAACAACCCTCAACCTTACATCAATTGACCACTTAAGCCCCTTATCTTAAAATTAGACCCTTTGACACCTCAAGTATTGGACTAGCCCATTGGTCAGTGGTCACTGGTGGTCGGTAAAAATACCAGTGGTCCCTTAGAAAAGTTCTATTTTACTCCCTTTCCAACGGAAGACGTTAACAGTGACAGGAAACGGCACACGAGCACCGACTTGGCACACCATCGGCAACGTTTATGCCACATAGGCTAACAAGCGACTTACAGAAAGAGTACTGCTTTTCTTCCTCTCCCCACAAAGATGCGACCTTATGAGCCTAATTTCCACAAACCACCTGAGAAATTCTAACAAATGACAAAGTAATATTCGACAAATCTCTCACCCAAGGGCAATGTAACAGCAAATTGACCCTCTCAAGAAAAAAAGAGGCTTGCTTTAGAAACAAAAAAAACCATAACAATTAAAGTTGATGGACCCTTGCAAAATTCCAAACCACATTGCAATCACTCCACCCATACTGTAATAGCTAAGGTGTTGGGTGCATATAAGTGAAGTCAAGAGTTCAAAATCTTACCTCCCTACACCTACATCATGTCATAATAAAGCTGATTTGGTATTCATTCTGATCTTGAAAAAGATAATACGCATCTTTTCCTACCTTGTGATTCTAGTATATCCCTCCAATGTACTCTTATATGATGCTTTTGAGTATTGAAAAAATAAATAAATAAAACCACACTCCAAAATCTTCCTAATGCATCGCTAGGTTAATATAGATTAGAGGCTCTATGCTCTGCCTAAATCAAATAAAACTCCTTTGCGTCCATTTGTAATAAAGGCGTCGGAAAATCCAACGAATCGCCTTGTGGCGTGAGGTCCATAATCTAATGGAAAAACCGACGAGCAAGAGCAACACGACCTCCCCTAAGTCTTTGAATCTTTACACTGGTAGTTGTAGGCGAGTACTATTTTCATTGAATATTACAACTGAGTAATTGTACAAGTAGCACAGAACTTCCCGTACAATGTTGGAAGACAAGATCAACCTCCGTAAAATACAGCAAAAAGGAAATGCCTTCTCTCACGTGAAACCAGTCCGTCTCGGATGTTGTCAATGCGGGAAATTCTTGATCTTTATGCCTCGGATACATCCATATTCTCGCTCATTTGTGCCATTGGTTCAGGAGATGGATCTTGGATTCTTTCAGTGTCAGACGGCTGAGATTCATGCTTTGCCGCAGCCTGCAATACTCTGTTTTGAACATCCAATGATGAAGGTGATGTCGGCAGTCCAATCCGATTGTTCTCTAGTTTTCCAGCAGCCCATGAAAATGCCTGAGCTCCGAGACTCAGAGGAGCAAGCAGCATGCTTAAGAAATATCAAGAATGTATATATCATGATCAATTCATGGGAACATATTGTATATGAAAACCAATACAAGGAACAATGAACACGAAGAATCTGACCTCTTAATGCACAAGTGACAATAATGAGACAAATCAGGTAAGTGCCTATCTAAGAACCAAATAAGTCACAAACCAAGCTTCCATTTTAAATCCTATCATCTTACAAGCACACTTCATATTCTAGTATACGTTCATGTTCAACTTGGTTATGTTGTAGGTATAACTTTAGACTTGCTGATTTTTCAGCATGCGGGCAACAGTAAGAATCACACTATTTAATAGCACAGTAAAGTTCTAAAAGTTAGTATTCTTTAACATTTTAGTTGTAAATCTTATTCAGCAGAAGTTCTAAAGCTTGCAAATGCTCATTTCCATCATATAGTGCTTACCTGACATCTTTCCTGAATACTTCTGGGCCTTCATATGCAGCAACCCGTCGATATATTGTCTGGCAAAATCACCAATAGAGGATAACAAGAAAATATGAAAAGAACCATGGTTTAGTAAAGGGCTTGTGCTATATATTGTAATAAGGCCTATCCACCCATTGGTAATCGGTTTCATGTTATATGCTTTAACAAAAGCTTTCTCCTCAGCATTGAAGCATAAGATCATTGATATTAATTTGTAAGAGTAATTTACGAATAGACTAAACAATGAAAATACAAGTGCAGAAAATTTCGTTGCTCTTTGGAAAGAACATAAGTGCAGAACGTTAACAGCAGTAACAGTGAAGTTCATTGAAAGAGAGAAGACATGCCTGGCCAAGGCCAATGACACCAACAAACTGTAGTGTTTTCTCCCACTCTGGAAAAAAGAAAAAGAAGAGGTATCAATTAGTTCTAGTGAAGACAAAAATGAAAAAGGGTTGGTGGAAAACCAGAAACGATATCATGAGAACAGAAGGGACCCTGCTTCTCTTCTGTCTGTTAAAGAAAGCCAAGAGACAGTTTGGAGATTGTTAAAAGTGAACTTAGCTACCTTCAGCAGAAAACGCAGATAAATTGGCTCAAGAAGCAGATGAGAAAACCAAATTTTATCATGCAAAATTAAATCAAAAGTGGCAAAGCTCCAGGATTTGGAGTATTTTGGGGGACAATAACCAAGAGCTAAAAGATCAGGTTGCAATTGTGGAGGCTTTTCTAAAATTTATCAGAATCTATTGGCTGGGAAAGAAGACCTAAATGGGCACCGAAATGAAGATTTGATCACAGAAGGCCCTTCGCTTTTGAAGCAGCAGATACTTTTGACTCCAGTGCCTAAACTGGAGATTCAGGAAGCATTATGGTTATTCCAAAGGATAGTTCGCCAGCACCTGATGGATATGCTGCAGGTTTCTTCCAACAAGCTTGGGCTGAAATATCTGACTTGTTATTCTTAGCAGTTGAGGAGTTTTTCCACTCAGGTATAATTTTGAAAGCTATTAACTCAACCAATATTCTATAATATTTTGATCCCCAAGATTACTTGCCCAAAAAGAGTAGGCGATTTCAGGTGTATATAATGTTGCAAACTTTATATAAAATTTTGGCTACAGTCCTATCCTTTAGACTTAAGAGAGTGCTGGAATCCATCATCTCTCCTGCCCAAAATGCCTTTGTTAGTAATAGGCAGATTTCAGAAAAAAATTTATTGGGCAGTGTACTTATGAAGCATTTTGGTAGAAACAGGGTCTCCCCTCGATGTATGATTCAAGTGGACCTCAAAAAGGCATATGATTTGATGGACTGGAGCTTTCCAGGAAAAAGCATTACCTCTGTTCCAATTCCTTGCTGCCTTTGTTAAGTTGATTATGACTTGTGTGACATCCTTTTCTCCGTGTATTAATGGAGATAATGTGGAATGCTTCAAAGGTCAGAAAGGGTTAAGACAGGGAACCCCCTTTCTCCTTATTTATTTGTTATATGCATGGAGGTCCTCTCTCGATATCCTAACGGTTTGAGATCTAGGAGAGTTTTCAGGTTCAATGCCAACTGTGCTCAGCAAAGGATTTCTCACTTGATATTTGAAGATGATTTGCTCTTTTTCTGATGGGGAGCTATGAGAGAATATCTACGGGGGACAGTGCTGGACTTTGTGATGTAGGAGCAAGTATGAACTAGAACCAAAGAGAAGAACACACGAGAGAGAAGAAGCAAACCAGAGGGGCAGGATTTCAGTCAATTCAATATCATCCATTCTAAAGTTAAAATAAGATATGAAGCCTTATATAGGCATCCTAAGACCTAAACTAAACCCTAGAATAACTAAAAAGGGAAACCAATATTTATTAATAGAACCTAGCACCAGCCATAAATAACCTAAGAGATGTAGAATAATTATTATTCTGAAAATATGCAAATTTCCCATAATTATAGAAGTTACCCAAATCCCAAAATACAATAACTATCCTAGATGATAACCAACTTCACTCATACTGCATCACTTTGCTTCAATCTTTGGGTTGCACCCAAGTCCAGAAAAATCAAAGATTATGCAGAACTTATTGATAAAAGCACCTGCAGGATAGACTCATGGAATGCTAGACTACTGTCTTATGCAGGGAGGACACAATTGATTCGGTCAGTGCTCCAAAATGTACAGTCCTACTGGGCTTTGGTTTTCATGTTTGTGTCAGTAATCAACTTACTTGAGAGTGAAGATCAATCTCATGGCAGGGACGAGCAGCAAAATGAAGAAAAGGTGCCAATTGGATGGGAGAAAATCTCAGTTCCAAAAAAGTGCGTGGCCATGGTTTGAAACAGCTGTCATGCCGGAATAAAGCACTGACACTGATGTTAAAACAACTTTGGGCAATCCACATGGAAGACTCCTTGTGGATAAAATTCGTGCATGCTTATCACCTAAACACCAGGGATATATGGCATTCTTGGGTATGGCAAAACCTCCTCAAGGTTTGGGACCAAATGACTGAATCGCCTGACTTGAGACAGGTACCACCGAAAATTTCTTTTACTAAACCTGTCATTCGAAGTTGTATGAACATTTGAGAGAGAAAAGAAGATGTTATTGGGCAGACTTTTGTTGGGAAGACCTGGCAATCCCTAAGCATAGGTTTAGAACCTGGATGATGATCTCTGGTCGACTTAAAACTTATGATAAGCTGATGAGGTGGGCCTTCAACAGCTCTAGTCGATGTTATTTGTGTAAGATGGAGGAGGAGTCAGCTGGGCACCTCTTTTACCGGTTTATACTTGCTTTGTAGGTCTGGGGTAAAAATCCTAAGCTCGTTAGGAATTCAATGCCATCCAAGGCCTTTTGGTTTAGCTTGGTTCTACCAAATTTTGAAAGGCAAAAGGGTCATGGCAAGGGTAAGGAGCTGTTTTCTCAGCCACAGTTTATCATTTTTGGAAAGAGAGGAACAGTAGATACTTTAAAGTTGTAAGTCATTCTCCAAGCATGATTATGGATTGGATTGCCTATGAAGTACGTGTTAGAATTAGGAAGCTTCCTATCCCTCTTCTGTATTATTTGGATTTGTTGAAAGAGCTTCTACAAATTGAGTGATTGTTTCTGCTGGGTATTCCTGGGTGTACTCGTACTGAGGAACAGTTTTGTTAATGAAAATCTGCCTTTTCCTTAAAGATGAAAAGGGGTTTGGCAACATAAAGATCTGAAAAACCAGCTAAGTGAAGCAAGAAGATTCAACATAAGAAAATGCAATAGGGATATGAAGGAACACGCAGCATAAACAAATAAATCTTTGCTTAAGCCACTGCTTAAAAATATGGGAAAATTACAAACAAATAAACCCTTGTAAAAAAAATTGCAGTTGGATCTTATGGCAGTTGCATTTTTAAACCGCCTCATCCGTAACCTCCTCCTTTTTCAAATTGACCTACTAAGGCAATTTAAAAGGGACAGAAAAAAAAAACAGAGAGAGAGAGAGAGAGAGAGAATCATAGTTTGAAAAGTTCATGGAGCCTAAATTTGGTAAAGTTGGAAAGAGCAAAATTAACAAGGTTTGAATAAATGGGCATATCATCAGGTGACCATACAATGCAAAAGGAAATTTTATGCACACAACCAAACAAATCAAGAACAAATTGATGGACTTCTTAAATGGACTGAGCATGCAGAGAATGCTAGAGAATGGTCAAGACTAAAATGGCAGAAGTGGGGGAATAAGAAGAGGTAGAAAATGATCTAAAGTCTGAATTGTTTTATGGCATAGCAAAATGTCTACCATCTTTACATCTTGAAACAGGCTAATTTACTTTTTGAGTTTTTAATTCAATCAGAGTCGAGTTGTGTTCTAGCTATATTAAGCAAGTAATCAATCAATCATTTTACCCTCAATCCCATGTTACCTAAGAGTGACCTACAAAATAGGTATAATAATGTTCTCTATATCAGCAATTAACACTCATTGCCATTTAAGAAAATAAATTCAAAATTTTCTAGTTCTGATCATGAATAATCTTAGTAGGGTCATTCATGTCATTCATTTAGTCAACCCAAGACCATGCAAACTAAAAACATTTGAATTTCAAAATTTTCTAGAGAATGACTCAGCACATTGGAATACAAGCAGAAAGCTAGAATAAAACATACCTCTCTACTTCTTTTACTAAAGAACATAACAAAATGGAATAGATTTTACTCACCTGTTAGTGCATATAGTGCTGCAACAACAGCCTGCCAGCAGAAAATGTATTTGTTACTTACAAAAATGAGGGAATATTATACAATCAAATACTCTCCAGTATCAGGCCAGAGATTTGTCCCAGCCACCATTTGTTTCATTTGTTTTCACTCACAAACCTAGCTGAATATTATACACTCAAATATTATTCAGTATCAGGCCAGAAATTTGTCCTGATCTGTATACAGTGTTAGAGTGGTGTGTTTGTGTGCATGTGCTTGTGTGTTATTGCAGGGAATGTGAGTGCGAAGGAATTATATATTGCTAGCAATAGAAAAGGATACTAGAAGCAATGAGGGATTTCATAACTCTAGATGCAGAACATTGTTTGGTATCTACTACAATGCCTTTTTTAAGGGAAAAAAAAGATGTGAAATTGTAAGCCCAGACACCATAAGAGCAAGGCACAATAAGTGACCCATCTTACCACACCGTATCCCAGTAATTGTACCGGAGAAGGATTAATATCTTCAAATATTGCTTCCGCTTCCTGTAATGGACCCAAGTTAGAAATAGCCCTAAACAAAGAACTAAAAGGATAGCAAGAAAACACATATTCATTTAACAGCATATGACAGTAGCACATTAGTCTTGGTAAATTACTTGAACACTTCATAGATTCCCTTTATTTCACTTGATGAGTACCCGAACCCCAAGCTCTTAACTTATAACGTAGAGGTTTTCTACTTATAAACTAGAGGTTTTCTACTCATCTATGTAAGTTCATAGGTATGGAGACCAAATAATATAATAATAAGTACATGGGTAAGGAGACCAAAAAATGTGCTTGAAACCTGTACCTCATTCAGCTGGCCCCTATATTAACAAAACAAGGCTGGAGTTTCTCCAGTTACATCAAATATCATTATCAAATTATAGTTATTTAAACGCCTTCAAATATTAATACTGGTATCCCTAAACTTAGGCATTACCAGGAAAACGACTTGCTAAAATTTACTTATGAATCATGATGGTCTTCAGAAAATAGAACTCAGGACATCTAAAACAAGTCAAATGAGTACAGTCAAATGAACTACAAAGAGAAAAAGTAGGCCAAAATTGTAAAGCTTTTAGATTCTGGCCTCTCATAATAATAAAAAAGCAACTCCACAAGATTATGTTCTGAAAAACCACGAGTCCATTTTAATAATCACCTCTTTGAGTATTGTCAGTGTTGTCTCAGGTTTGAGTTTCTTTACTCGGAGACCCTCAATCATCCAATTTCGGAAGCCACCTTGGACCAAGAATGCTTTCTGTTAATAAGAATAAAAAAACTATGACATAACTGCAACTCCAGGCAATGAGTATATTTCACAAATAGTCCCTAAGCTTTAATTATTATTCTATTTTAGTCCTTAGCCTACTGATTCTTCCGTTTTGATCATAAGCCTATTAAGATTGTTTTGTTTTCGTCCCTCTCCAGATGAAATCCAATAATTCAAGGTAAATGTCTGACACAAACTTTTAAAATTCTACTTTAAAATATTCGATAACTATCTTATAATAAATTTAAATTGTGTAACAATTTTCTGACAAACAATAAACAATTTAAATTATAAGTTTTTCCTTACTAAATAAAATAAGTCTGATTTAAAGAAAGGAAAACCTAGTGATTTATAGTGTCCCTTCAATATAACAAAGTTATTATACAAATTAAATTTACTTGAAGACTGTTTCCAAATAGTTGAAATAACAAAATAGAAAATTTCTATCAGACAATTACTATGATTTATATATTCCATCAAATGAGGACCATAATGGAAATTTTTTAATAGGTTTAGGACCAAAACATAACAATCAATAGGTTAAAGACTAAAATAGAACAATAATTAAAACTTAAGGACTATGTGCACAATTTACCCTGAAAATTTGTATTGCCCAAAAATCACTGGTGGGATTTCTTTTATCAAACCACAGCAGTTTCAGCTGTGACTACCCTTTCAAACAAACATTGTTCTACACTAGACCCTTTTATATGATAGCTAACCACTGAACCGTATTGGTCAAGTTAACAAAAGTCCTACAAGTTGTGCAAAAAGAAACAAACAAAATTGTAAGCAACTATGACGATGCAGTTCAACTTTCTGAGCTTCCTGGTTTTTTACCACTATAAAACATTGCAATATAAATAATTTTGATTGTGATAGCTAAACTTTAATTCCCCGTGCACGAACTGTAAACTTTTGCATTTTAACAAGCAGAAGTCATTTTTAGCTATTATGATAACTACTCTGATTATCACATAATCAACTTCTGTTTCTATATTATCATGCAAGAAATGGTCACATATAACCATTTCCATGGAAATTAACCGATAAAGAAAATAATTTCCTGTTCAAATCCTATATCTTTAATTTATGTTGATTTCATGTGACAGCTCAATTACAGTAAACTCTAGAGCCTGGAAAATACTAGCCTTTAATCCAAATTTCCTCAATGATCTTGCAACGCCTTTGGAATGAGTACCATCAGCATCCATAACAATAACCTTGGACCTGTCCTACAAGAAGCATAGAAAACAATATTCTGATATCAATCTCAAACCTGGACATAAAAAAGGAAGAAAAAAGGTTGAAAGAAGAAAATAAATTCTTGCTTTTATAGCAAAAAGGAACTAGATCCTTTTATTCAAATAAGAACATTGAAGTGCATAAAAAATTCCAAGAAATCCAGGACAGGATGCAATCAGATTTCCTCAAAATGGATTCTTGGCAGCTAGATAACCCATCAAACAGACTGAAGGTCTCTAGATTTAAGGAGGCTAAGTGAATGCACAAATCGAAAGCAATGTATCAAAAACAAATATTTCAAGCTAGAACGGTATCATATTAACTGCTCCAACCTTCTAATGCCCCAGGGTACATATCATCTGATTTGTGAACCACTTAAATGATCCAAGGTCAAAGTGCATGAGCTAGAAACCAAAATTCAGTACTACTACATTACTTGGTGACAAATGAAGAATTTTCATTTCACTTATTTTTTTTTCCTTTTCTAGTTTTTTGGATATAATTCTCATATAGACTCCTTTTTTAGGCAATTGCCCTCAGCCACAGGCACACATTTTGTTTTCTATAGGAACTCGGGCACACAAATTTTATAACAGTCAAATACACCTAATGGCACTTGCAATAAGATCAGGGCCCTACATGAGAAAAATCTCGTAGGTCCAAGGTAGCTAAACATGTTAACTTTTGGCAAGTGCGTGATGCAAATCATTTTAACCAGAATGATAATAAAAGATCCTAAAGAGATGAATATACTAAGACTTGTGTCATCTTTCACTGCATACAGTGACTGCAAAGATGTAGAGCACAAGAAGACAAACAGATCTACACCTGAATGATCTTTAAATTTTGAATAACAGCTGCAATCAAGGAGTCTTCAAGGTCTTTTCCACTTTTCAAGAGTTTTCTTACAGAAGAATCAACCTGGATATCAAACAATAAAAAGTAAGGTGTCAGAACGAATACAAGCAATATGTCTGCCTTTAGTTTTGCACGAGCCATGAGCCCCCCCCAAAAAAAAAACAGAGCATGGCAAAGCTCCTATTCTAGCCATGTTTACATGTTCCACTAACCTCAGGTAATGTTACACTTGCATAGCGAAACCGAGCGGCTCGCCGCAGATCAGGTATGCCATCTTTTTCCCTTAAAACCTTTGCAAATTTAACACCATCAATGAAAACCAAGTAGCACAGTTAAAAATACAAACCAATTTATGGAAGTACTTCCAAGATTAAAGAAGCAGTGAACAGATCATAAGTGCCAAGAGAGAAATAAGAAAATCACTGAAGAAAGTAGGAAGCAAGCAACTAGAAGACAAGGCCAATTTTCTCCACTTTGAAGAAAGTAATAGAGAAAGAAACTTCTGCAGTACAGAAGGCACGGTTCTAAAACGTCTTACCTCAGGCCGGATGTCAATGAGAACAGCATTTTCCTTGCCGGATAAGAGCTCCAGAGTTGATTTAGGAGATAAATTCCCAGCGTAGCCACCATATGTCCATATCCAGTAAGTCACCCTGCAATAATCTGATACCAGGTATAAGTTTCCAATCCAATAAAATGATTACCTTTCAGAGATAAATTTTGAAGCTTTCCTAAATGATGATAGGCCAAAACATTTCATACCATAGAGTGACTGAGGTGCCAAGGAAAAAGAAGAAAGGAACAATCGGATCATTAGGATCAAAACCAACATTTCTTTCCAACCCCTCAATAGCCATGTAAACCTGAAAAAACACACTGAAGTTAGAATTCTTATAGATATAGTGTAACTAATTAGCCATGGGTGAAGTTATGATGTATCCAATCATGAGCTTATTCAGCAATTTTACAGTAGCTGACGGAATAGGAGAACAAAATTTCATAAATGAATATCTTACCTAGCAAGAAAAATAAATCCTCAAAACTATTAGACTAGCTAGTAAAAAAGTGAATTATTTTAAGAACTACTTTAAAACCTAACAAATTCCTCTTGATCCTACCTCATTTAACTTTCATCTCTAACTCAAGTTCAGAGGAAGAGGACTTTTAAAACCCTCCTCCTTGTTCCTTTTTAGTTAAAATGGGGACATTTTTCAAACTTAAACAAATACTATGAATCTACCTCCTGAAAAACTGCAACAACAGGCTTCAAGGACTCTGTTACTTTATCTTCAGATAAATTCAGAGCATCTCGAATTTGTTGAGGAAGCTGTCCCTTGGCAGAATTATATGAGAAAACCAAATAAGAAGTCCCAGTTGATAGAGAATCCTCCACAAAAACAATAGTTTGTCTCAGCAAATCAAGAGCAATGACAGGTGCCTTACTTGAGGCTTCCTTCAAGTCACCTGACAAGCTTAAAAACTTATTGCTTACTGATTCCCCTGTTTGATCAACTGCTGAAAACACTCTGCTAAGAGCAGTATCCAATGCTTCAGAAGCACTTTTAGAAATTAAGGATAGAGAAGAAGTGATTTTATCTAGTGAGTTCTTCAGAATGTTCTCTCCCTTGTTCATTGAAGAACTAACAGAGTCTTTCATGCCCATGAGAAAATTATCAAGACTACTTGTCACACTGGCTAAAGGATTCGTATCCAACTTCAATGGTTCTGATGCTATACCCGAACTTACAGATGTCATGTCAACACTCAATATGGTTTCACTAGTTTCTCTTATGGTCTCATTAGAATTCTTAGAAATCTGATCAGTGAAATCCACAAGTTCCCCTTCAGCAGCAGATAAACCAAATGCTTCTATATATTTAAAGCTCCCACCAGCAGCAGGGTGCACTTCATGTGCAGTTTCAGCTACAGAATTCCAACCATTTAAGCATGAATGCTTGCCTGTGATATCAGTGGATACTGATTGTTCAGCACTTTCAGCAAAAGCATAGAAAGACTTTATTGCTTTTGGCTTAAATGAACGCCTCTTCCAGTGAGTTCCATCTGATATGAACAAGAAAGACTTGTCCTTCACATGGCATCTGAACAGAATATCCTTTGGAGATGAAGTAAAGAATCCTAGACCTCCACCCTGCAGAAACATTACGTCATTCATTTGAATAAATGATGTTAAGAGTTGAGGGAAGATAATGATGCAATTAGCTAAAATTACAACAATGATGCCGTACACCAGTAAATTGAACTTGCTTGGAAATAGCAAAACACGTAACGAGCTGACCTTATTCTTTCCTGTTTTCTTTCTGGTACTGGAGAGACACACGAGACCACAGATTATGACTGGGGTAGCAATTTCACAAGCAGACCCAAAGAAACTAAGTCTAAGATCTCAGAAATCTACATCCCAAGAACAAATTGGAGGTATCCGCTATTGCATTTTCATGAAAGCACGTAACTTGTAACTTCAGTCCTTAAGACTGATAAATTATGGGTATTTAAGGCCTCAAAAGCCACTAACATAACACAAATTAAGCTGTTCAAATGTAAGTGGCTCAATGGAGGGAAAATTGACATACCTTGGGAACAAAAACAATGAAGAAGAGAATGATTTTTTACAACTGTACCGTAGAATGAGCAGAACGGGTGGGAGTGGCCGAGCAAACAGGCAACATTGCTCCAGGGAACCCTATAGCGAGCTGAGATATTACAAACCTCCCAATATCACCTGTCAAAATCCATGAAAACACAACAAATTATTTCAGTAAACTGGTCAAAAAGTAAACCCCATCTGGGTTTCTGGAAATCCACGTTGAGGAACATTACCAGCAATGTGGACACGAGAAATAATAGGGGAGCTGGTGGTGATGATGATGGATGATTCTTATACCCAGTTTTTGCTTGAGAATGGGTGATTATTGGAGCGAGTAATGGATAGTGGTGTTGCTGTTTTTAGAGGTTGCAATCAAATCAAAAACAGATAATTTGAGCGAAAGGAATTTTGTGAGACTGGAGAATCGTGTGGCTTGTTATAGCCGTTAGCTTCATCTGCTGCGGCTCCTCTTCGCCTTTCGTTTCTTTTGGTGGGGACACAATTTCACAGTTGAGTTTATATAATTTATATATATATATTAATAAGCATCAAATTTACAGACAAATGTGTATTATTATTTAGGGAAATACACTAACAGAAAGTAAAAATGTCAGATTTGAACTCTAGATCTTCCTTGTATCTGTTAGAGCCCTTGATCATTAGGCTAAAAGGCTAGGGATCATAGTTGAATATTGAATGTTTTATCACAGTTGGTTTGATTTGGAAAATCGTTAAAATTAAAAAATTAATATTAATAAAGTTAATATTTCAAATTAAAAATAATTTGTTATTATGCATCATTCGTTTATTATTTATTTCAAGTGTAAGTGTAAAAATAATTTTAAACTATTTTTTCTTAAAAGTAAGTATTTTTTATTTTTTATATTTGATAAGTTAAAAAATAAATAAAAACACATTTTTCATGAACGTACTTTAAATTTACATTTTAAATTTTTAAAATGGTAAAGTTTCAATAAATTGATGATTAAATAGATAATTATTTTATATATAAAATTAATACTTCCTCAGTCCCAATTTACCTGAAACGTTTATCTGGGCACGGAGATTAAGGTGTATGTAATTTATGTTATTTTTTTATGTAGTGAAAGTTTAAATAATAATTAAAAAAATATTCTTTTTTTGGGTTTTGTGCAATGAAAGATTGAGTGAAGATTAAAAAAATAATCTTTATTGGGTTTTGTGTAAAATGATAATTTAATTGTTTAAACTTTTCCAAAAGAGAAACCATTTCAACCTTTTGGGACATCCAAAAAAGGAATACGTTTTATCTAAATTGGGATGGAGGAAATATATAATATTATATCATATTTAATTTAACACGAACTGATAAGTATTAATCTTTAAAATTGTTACCGAATTATACCAAAATACCTCCACGTAATTTCGGAATGAAAATACTATGCAATGTTTTGGTGTTAAACATGGTGTTTTGGGATAATTACAATTTGCCCCCTAATTTTTAAGTAAAATTACACTTTATCTTTTCTATATTTCAAAAACATACACTTTATCCTCTGTCTTTTTAATACAATCTAACAACGACTTTTAAAATTTTAATTTATACTATATGCTTTTTTATCTTCAAGCAATTTTCATCTGCATAGTATTTTTTTTATAATTAATTTACATTTAAAAATATTATTTTAAAAATTAAAAGAAATATAGAAAGAAAAAACTGATAACTTAAAATGTGCATTAACTGTAAAAAAAAAAACATACAGATTGAAATTATTGAAAGATAGCTATCATAATATCTAAATTAAGATTTTATAAGTTACTGTTAGACTATATTTCAAAAAGGCAAAGGTTAAATGTATATAGAAGGTGACAGGGTGTAATTCCACCTAAACCTCATGAGAGAAATTATAATTATCCCTATAGTGGTTTATTCAATTAATTGATATAGGAATCTTCATTCGATTGGGTTAGATGCGAGTTTCTAGTCTGACTCTATGTGGATAAACGTTTAGGGACTCTTTAAAAATTCTTCATGTTATTGTAATATTAAATTTTCATTAAAAAGTTTCAGAATTTTTATCCAACAAAGGTACCCAATTCATCCCTTCATTCAAAAAATTAATTTTTTTCATATTTTTTAAGAGCAATACTTTTTTATTTTTGTTTTCATATATTTTTTTCTAGAAAGAGCATGAGTTTTCAAGATTATAGGTTGCATTGCCTTTGTAGATATTTGTGAAAAAGATTCATCCAACGTTAATTTTCAGGGTCAATTGTATGATCTTGCCGCACAACAAGAGTTTCATTTATGAGATTAGACTATCACTAGTGTTTGACTCACATGTTGCTGCGGGTTATATGTATTGCATAAATCTATAAGAAATGTAAAAAAAGAAACTTGTCCAACAAGCAATAGCAATTTCAGGAAAGGAGCACAGATTAATAATAATTACATGAGTTAGTTATAGTATTTTAAAGTTTGAGAATATAATAAAAATTAGGGAATAACTTTGAATTGTTCATATATTTTAAGTCACATTTATAGGACCCATATCAGTATGTCAAAATTGAATAAAACCTAATTATAGCAACCTAAAATGTGAAGATAAGAATTTGTTGTCAATTATTTGTAGGAAAAAAATATATTCTCAATTACTATATTAATCTATAAAAATTTTAAATAATTCTCTGATGGATTAAAAACAAAAACAAAAAAATTAGAAGTTCGACGAATATTAGAATACATAGAAATAGGAGCAAGTGTTTGGCATGAGCGTAATTGCTTTGGGTTGCTATATTGTTGAACAGAATCAAAAAGACGAATAGGCCATAAAGGCCAAAAAAAAAAAAGGCACACAACACACATACAACAAAAGCAAAGAAATGGCCAAAAGAACAGACAATGGGCCAACATAGCTTTAAAAAAAAAAACTCAGTTACTGTAGCAAAGAAATCATCATTTCCAATTTCACGTCAAAGCTTATGGCTTTAGATATTATAATTAGTAATGTCAGACTCGGTTACGTTACCAGGTGGCGGGGTGACGGATTGACTAGTTCATCCATCCTGAGTCGAATGTTGTCCGTAATTATCCGTAAATTCAAGATTTATCCAAAATACAATTGTGCTAATGACTTTAATGGTGGTGAAATTTATGGGGTTCGACACCCAATACTTAACTTTTGGGTACTTTCTTAAATTATTGGAACTACCGACTAAGGCTAGAAAATAAAATCCTTACCAAGCTATACTCTTACTTTTCGCTTTTGTTTCATTAAAATTGGAACTATGGATGTTAATGAGTCGGATTTTAGTTAGATGAAAGTATTCTCACATCCTACCCATGACCTTTAGCGTTCTAGCTACATCCTCTCTATCATCCGTCGGGTGAACAATTTTTACATCTATATCCTACCTATTTTTGAATGTATTAGGTAAAATAAAACCTACCTACCACACCTCCATAACCATAAATTTATTGAGTCACATTATATTTAATCTTACACTTATTACTATTAAAAACATTTATTATACCTTATCTATTAAATAACTCATACTTGTTTTTAATTCCATATAACTTATCTATTATACTTTTATTTTCATCACATAACTAATATGAATATGTTATATACATGCACACGCATATATATATATATATATATATATATATATATATATATATATATATATATATATATATATATATATATATATAGGGGGCGGTTAAACCCTAAACCCGCATCCAACCCAAACTAGTTGGTGGGTGAAAAAAGGAAAATTGCATCTGATCCAAATCTGATCAATTGCTAAAAAAACCCAATCCATTGGATAAGATGCAACCGGATGCCTGTCAGATTGGACTTCCATTGACATCTCAAATTAGAACCATCATCATGCAATATGCAAAGTTTAGATTCAAAATTCACTATGCATCTTATTTCTCACAACTATTTTCATTCTTTTCAAAAATTGTTATAGGATTTTCTATCTTATTTCTTTTCTCAATCTCGTTTTACCTTGCCTTTTCACCTTTTTGGCTTTGCAGCACCGTCAGCAAAAGTTAATTTCTTCCATGCCATACCTTTTTTTTATTATTTTACCCCTTTTTAGCTTTTATTGAGTTTGCCAAACATAGTATATAGCTATTCCCTTGGGTCTCTATTTCCTTTCCATTTTTCTTTCCCTCAACCGATTGTTGTCTCATTCAACAGAAGAATGTAGATTGATGAGTGAATGAGTCAACCAGTTTATTTAAGTTTGATTGAGTTTGATCCTCTATAGGTTGTTGTATATGCTTGGCTACCTATTTGACCAGTAAGGTGGGCCAAGTCGAATTTGATAACATTGGTCATTATAAATATTTGTGCAAGAGATTCACTTAACATTAAATTTTCTTAAGCACACTCTTATGTTAAAAAATATGCAAATTCATCCCATGAAAATGAAAAATTCAATTACTTATAAAATAAAAAATGATTGTTTATAGGAAAAAAAATGGTTTTAGTAATCTATTATATATATAATTGATAGATTAATTAAGTGCCATCTTAAAACTTTTATATAAAACCCCAATTTTATTATTTTATTTCTTAATTTATTGACTCAATTTTGGCCATAAAACTCTTAATTAGCCACCAAGTTTTGGCACATGCATTTAATTTAATAAGGCCCATATCTTCTTCCCACAAAAGTTTTGGCCGAATTTATCATATCCTATAATTGCCATGGAAATTTTGGCAAATTAGCCTCAATGGGTTTCCAAGTAAAAGTGCCTAATCCTACATAAGCCCTTGAGCTTCCAAAATTGAACAAAAAAAAACCCTTAACTTGAGAATTTAAGAACCATGCCCCTTATATTTTGACCACAAAACAATAGCTACATAATAATCAACAAATGACAAAATTTTAGGTTCCCCATTTTTCTTTTTTTGGTAACTGGTCTCTCAATCATAAAATTTTTTTAGATATAAAATTACCCATCTACCTGGTTGGCTTTTGTATATAAAAAAAAATTGTCTAACAAAAAAAAATGTATAATTTCCTTTAAATCATTACAATTGCATTATTACCCAAAATAAAAAGAAAACCCATAATGTTATCTCAATTTCATTTCATGATTGCAAAAAATGTAATTTTGTTTCATTTTTTTTCATTTTTTTTCTTTATTTTACCTTATCTTTTTGTATAAAGATGGACAAAAATATTTATTTGTGATTAAGGGCCAATTTAAGTTTATTAAGTAACCATTTAAAAATATATAAAAAATAATAATTTATTTAATAAAATTTGTAATGAGTATGCATAATAAGTGCAATGATGAAATTATAAAAAAAAATTGAAGTCAAGTAATTAGGATAACTAAAATAAAATGATAATTTGCATCATCAAAATTGTATGACTCTAGTTGCAATTAATTATATTTGTAAGTTAAAGGGATTGAATATTTCGCAACAAATAATTTACATTATATTACAATAAGAAAATATATTATATTTTTTGAATATATGTAATGAAAATTGACATATTTAAAAAATATTTAATTAAAATAATTTATAGAGTAAAAGTGTAATAAAAAATTTTTTATTATTTTTTGTGGGTGATAAATTATAAATTCAACTATTTGTAGTGCAAGCATGTATGTTTATGTCTTGGTTTGGCATTATAGTGCATGTGAAAAAATAGTGGTAAGAAATAGCATTTCAAAAATAGTGGCTGAACATAGTTGTTAACCATATACAAATATTGTTTGAAAAAAAAAACAAAATGAAAAATTTGGCTAATTGCATTTTATTTGTAAAATGTATAAACAATACATGCGATAATAATAACAACAACAGTAGTAACACCACCAACAACAACAACAACAACAACTAGGGGTGCTTATTTGGTTTTTTTGGTTTTAACCAAAACTGAATAATGGAATTTCGGTTTTTGGTCTTATGTATTAATAACCAAATATATTGAATTATTGGAGAAAACCGAAACAACAAAAAACTGAAATAATTGAAAAAAATTAGTTATTCAGTTTTTAATTGAAATAACCAAATTCTATGCATTTACATTCCAGACCTTAAACAACTATCACATATTCCAATCAAAACATAAATTTCAATCACATAAGAAATATCTATAATTTATTCAAAATTCAAACATCACATGCATGCACATAACAAATATTCATCACATATATAATTCTTTCCAAATCTCAAATATAAATACTAGTAAAATAAAAAATCAATTGTTTCGATTAATCAAATTTTACTTGAAGCAAATTGAAAACCGAACAGAATTTATATACCAACTTTTAGTTATAACTAAAAACTGAAATTTTATCTAAAAGTGATAACTGAAAATTGAAATTTTTTTGTTATTCAGTTATTTTAGATAAAACCAAAATTTTGCTTACTCCTAATAACAATAACAATAATAGTAACAATTAGCTCTGAGTTATTATTGGTAAAGTTGTTTCCTACTTACAGAACTATTATTTATTAAAACAAAATGGCTTGATATTTCCTTTACAAGTTGTTGCTATAAAAAAAGTTATTAGTATGGATAATATTACAATATCAGTGTCGAATTATGTTTTATTTTTTCAAATGATGATTTGTGGCAACTTGGAAGTGGATGTGGGAACCTAAAACATCATGTGAAATCCTCTTTTATAATAAATAAGGACTATACTGAAAGAATAAAAAATTACAGGTTAAATTGACAAAAACACACAATTATAAGGGCTTAAAACATTAATTAGCCCAAATCCATCTTGTTCCCCAAATTATCTATGTTAAAAATGCATTTCTCAAGTGCACACCTAGCTCTAGGTAAAAAATCAGTAGAAGACAATTGAACAAAACACAGTGAGGAGACCCAAGCATTAAATTCAGTAGTGATGAGGGCGAATCTCACTGTTAGAGCTTTTTTGGCGTCATATAGGTTTGAAAGTTTTTTGTTCTTTCCTTCAGCTAACAATGATAGGCTAATTTATACCACTCCATATGTTTTACAAAAGTTGTCATTTTTACTATTCATAATAATTAATTTATAATTTTATTTCTTTTAAAATTTATCATAAAATATGAAATTTTTATATGAAAATGAAATTTTAAAGATTATAGTTTCTAAATATCATTTTAAGAATTTTTTTCAATACATATTAATATGAATATATTCAAGTCAAACTTTAGTAAAAAAAAAAGTAAAAGAGTCAACTAGTATGAAATAGATGGAGTTTACCATATAATTAGTTCTGGTTTAAAGAATTGAATTACACTTTTAATGTCTAAATTTGGAATAATTAGTGGATCAAAATTATTGCATAATAAACGTTAGTAACCAAAACATTAAATAAAACAATAAATACTTGTAATCGCATTACTAATATAATACTCTAATTGGTAACAATAATTTTAGAAAACAAATCTCATAAAGAGTCCGTCAAAGTAAATAATTAACTATAAATCCATTAGTGTACTTTAATAGGTAGAATTATGTTTAAGATGAGTATAAATAGAAGATGAGGATCAAATTATAACTTAAAAAAGATTCATGAGGATGTAATAAAAATCTAAATAATATAGTGTAGTTAAAAGATCTAAAAAATATTTTGACATTAAAAAATGAGTGAAAAGACCTTAAAAAGATAAAAGAAACTCTATAATTAATGATTTCAACACGTTATCTAGGTTTCTCCTTTATATATATAAGATAGATGTGTTATAGGTATCAATATTTCACTTACAGATTAGACTTTAAAATCTCCAAATATAAAGAATTAAAATTTAAATTCATCAATTTTTATTTGTAAATAAAGAATAAAAATTAATATTGACTTAATTTATGTTAACTCAATTCCCATTTGTAGAACAATTTTTTTACTTTAATATTTTTTTAACTAAAAATTCTGTCCATGGGACAAGTATAGAATTAGTTTTAATATGAATTCTTGTATTCCTGTTCTTTTAAACTATAAAATCACTTAAGAAAAATAGAAAGAATCTCAAATTTATAACTAAAGTTTTGGATTAAGACCAAATCTGCTACTAAAGTGTTTTCCCCAAAATTCTCACAAATGTTTTAAAATTGGCTCAAATTGGGCACTAACCATTAAAAGTTGTAAGTCTTGAAATCTCAGTATGTTAGTACAACTTTTAACAAATTTTAAGAACTTTAAGTAATTTATCTTTTTTATTTTAATAGAGTGAAATCTATTAAATAGAAAATAATAAATTACTTAAAGTCTTTATAATTTGTTAAATGTTACATTTTCACCCTAAAATATCAAAACTTACAACTTTTTATTGTTAGTGGCTAGTTTGAGCAATTTGAAATATTAATTGGAATTTGGGACCATAAAAAACCTTAGTACGTATTCAGTCCCAATTTAAAATATTAATGATAAATTTGAGATTTTCACTTAGGAAAAACAACTGCTATTTTCATTGATATCCACTCGTTACAAATATTGTGGTGTAGCAATTAGCAAGTTTCAATGAGGTGTAACCAAGACTTTGAATGACTTCCACCTTTAACGGAGTTCGATATGAGAATCGGATGCCAAATGTCTTATACAAAAAAAAGGAAGAGGTTTTATAGGGCGATCAAGAAGAGAAGTTAGTTTAGGGGCTAGTTAGGGCCAAACCCAAAAGTTTAGGGGTTACAATCTGCCTCATGGAACTATGCTGACCCGCAACCGTATCACTTCTTCCACCGGGGTCTGAGCTTGCCGGTTAGTTCATTACTTCATTACATTCCGTCAGTTTTATTTCTTCATAAATTATTCGATTCAATTTTTCCTCTACGCTGCCAGTTTCCTCTGTATTGCTTCATTGCAGCTCATAGCCCGTGATGGGTCTTTGTTCCCGAAATTGAATACGAGAACAAAAATATTTCAGGTCAGGGACGAGAAGAGCCCCAGGCCCCAGCCAGTCAAATAAGGAAAAGTACGATGGCTGATCAGCTCCGTGATTTGGATCAATTAGAGATCTGAATTCGTATCCCGGTGTGTTTCTGTTTGGATGCGTCATAATGATTGGGTGGCTATCTGGGTACAATTAGGTTCACGTATTTTTACCTTTTCTTGAATTGCAATGCTCAGAGTTAGATCTTTGATTCTTTGAGTCGCTGATCAGAAATTTCGGGAGCATGGAATCTCCAGGTAATGAATGTTGTTCCAGGATCATCTTCTGGCTTTGCGCAAAATTACGTGTTCAACACGTGGGTGATTGTGTTTCTTTTTGTTTTGTTTTTCATTTTTCTTCTTGAAGGTGGTGGTTCAAGACAGACATCCGTGGTTGTCGCTACATTGGAAGGTGGGGAAGTGTATATTGTTGTTAGCTTGTCTACTAGGGTCGACACTCAAGTGATATATGTCGATCCCACTACTGGGGCACTCTGTTATCACGAGAAGTTTGGAGTAGATGTTTTTAGTTCCGAAAATGAAGCTTTAAATTACATTACAAATAGTTCGAAATCGCTCTGTAGGAGCGTAATTTATGCCAAGGCATTGTTGGGATATGCTGCCTTGGGAAGCTTTGGCATGCTTCTAGTTGCCACGAGGTTAACTGCCAGCATACCTGATCTACCAGGCGGAGGATGCATTTATACAGTTGCGGAGAGCCAGTGGATTAAAATTTCACTCCAGTATCCTCTCGTTCAGGGTAAAGGGGAAGCCAAGAATATCCATGACTTGATGGAGCTTGATATTGATGGGAAGCATTACTTTTGTGAGACAAGGGATATTACTCGCCCTTTCCCTAGCTGCATGCCACTGGAGAAGCCGGACGAGGAATTTGTTTGGAATAGTTGGTTCTCGATGTCTTTCAAACACATTGGACTACCGCATCATTGCATCATCCTTCTTCAGGTTCTGTCTTGTTCTGGATTTTCTGTTCTGATGCTTATCATTTTGTGCCCAGTTTTCTTACCTGTTGGTCTGACTGGGTTCATTTGGTTCTCAACACAACCATGAAGAGTTATTTGAGGAATGCTTTATTTTCAGCTGTGTGCATGCCCCACTTTGAATGATCATCACTATAGACACATGCACAAACACATGGGCAAACAATTAAGAGAGAAACATTATATGAAGGATGCGTTCTAAGAATAGCGAAAATCGTTTTGCTAATTACCAATGAGTTTGAATGTTGCCTGAATATTCACAGTTCACACGCAAACCCCATATGGACTGGTTATGTTCTGCTTCCTCTTATTCCTTTTTCTTTTAAAGGTCCCAGAATCCCCAACTGATCAATTAATTAACTGATCGGTTAACTTAGGATTAACCCAAACTGATCATTCCTAAATATCAATTGAATTTTTTGGTTCATCTCCCACCACAGTTTTGTTTCTCTCATGCTATTGTATGTTATGTGCCTAGTTGAGATTTGGATCAGGTGGCACTACTCCATAAGTGGGAGAAATAGGGTTTCAACATGGCTTGGGCAGATTGGGCCAAAAACATCATTATGTGACCTGTGGGATCCTTTTTTGTTTCCAGATTGAAAATATATATTTGTATTTGCACCTGCTAATGCATAGAGAGAATCCCTTTCCCAACTGCCGTTCTATCAATGGAATCTCGGCATATTTACATAATGAATGGTGTGGTTTAATCATATCGTAACATGTGGATGATAAGAATTTTACTTTTTAAATTTAGATGCTGTATCCTCTCCCAACTTTATTGGCATTTTTTTTTTTCAGATCAGCTTTGGTGGCATTAATAATCTGTGGTTTACACAAATGTTTGAACAATGATATTGTAGTTTTCTTCTTGACAGAAAATCTCCCATATCATGTCATCGAAGCATGGAAATCAACAAGTACAAATATCAAAAAGTGGCTGTGGCATATCATCATATGTCTTTACACTTTAATATAATTGATGAATCAGTGCTAGACTTACTTAAGATTGGCTTGTGATACCTTTTGCCTGTGTTTAATTACAAAATGACTCTAATTTCAGTGTTGATATTATTTTTTCATATTATTTTTTCTATGTATCATTTATAGGGGTTTGCAGAATATCGAAAATTTGGTTGTTCGGGTCAGGTGGAAGGGTTTGTTGCTCTCATAGCTCGTAGAAGCAGGCTACATCCTGGTACTCGATACCTGGCCAGGGGTTTAAATTCATGCTTTAGCACAGGTAAGATTTTTGTAGTGTGTCTTAGAATGTATGTATATATGCATGCATGCGTGTATGTGCGTGCGTGTGTGTGTGTGTGTGTGTGTGTGTGTATTTCTGATAAGAAAAAGCCTGTCTTAGAACTAACGGCAAGTTGGTTTCAGACTTTGAGTGGTTGAGGAAAATTCAGCTTTTGTTCTCCCCTGAATAATGCAGCACCCCCCGGCCCCCATCTTATAGTCTAGAAGGTGTTTTCTGGCGTGCATTTCTGTTGCAAGGAGACTGATTTAGTCTACTGGAAGTGTCTAAAATGAATTTTTGGCTCATCTATCTTGCTGTCTGTTGAATAGTCTGTCCAACATATTTGTAATGTCCATAGCGAACACTTAAGCTGAAAACTTGATGTAGGACAGCAGATTTTCTAGTTTAGGGCTGGAATTTTAGGGTTAAGGGGGTGAAAAAGGTTAACCACTGCTGGAAATAATAAAAAAGAAAAAGAAAGGATAAAATAAACTTGGATGTCACACCCAAGGATCCCTAAGTATCACACTTAGGTCTAGATAGCGTCCTCAATCCAAGGGAAGCTAGTTCGTGCTTATATAGACTCTTATAAAAAAACAAAGGATACTTGCTTATATAGAGCTTTAGAAGCTATTTTCCTTCTAGGTTAAGAAAACTTATTCCAACTAGGAAAACTAGGACTCAAAATCATAATACAACTAGGAAAACTGTTACAAGGAATTAAATACTCTCTCCATCCCAAAAGTTTTGCTACATTTTCCTTTTTGGGTAGTCCCAAAACTCTTGCACCATTTCCTTTTTAAGTAACTTTTTACACCTCATTTACTATTATACCCCTGATTTAACTTATCTTTCTCTCCCTCTCTCCTCCCAACAGATCTACTCTCTCTCTCTCTCTCTCTCCAATTTCTGATCTTTGTCTGTCCGAGCAGCAACCGAGCAACGTTTGAGTGATAATCGTGCAGCGATCGAACGGCGACTAAGCGGCAACTGAGTGGCGACCAAGAGGTGATCGAGTGGCATCTCAGCAGCAACCAAGCGGCTACCATGTGGTGATCGAGAGACGATTGAGCAATTGACTGATTGAGCGACAATTGGTGAGCGATTGACAATGACCGACGATTGAGGTGAATCGAACGACCACGATTGACGGAGGTTGAGGCGATTGGCGGTCTTGATCCCAGTGCGATTAATGAAGGCCGAGGCGATAGATGGAGGATGAGGACGAGGACGAGGCGAGGGGTGGTGCAATCAACGGTCTTGATTCCACTGTGATTGATGGAGGCCTAATCGATTAATGAAGGAAGAGATCAATGGAGTCCTAGGCGATTCCGGCATGATTGACAGATGATGAGGTCAATGGAGGACAAAATAAAGGATGAAGGACAAAGGGAATCAAAGAGAGTGTGCGAATCGGAGGAGGAATTAGGCAAGAAGGACGATGGGGAAAGGGATTCGAGGTGAATTGGTTAGCCAGGGCAAAGGCGAGGGTGACTTGGATGGGTTGGTGAGGAGGTCAAGGGGGAGGGCGGAGGCGATTAGTAGACAATGACTAATGGGCAATTTGACTGACAAAGAATTAAACAAAAGCCGAGCCAGGTGGAGAGACGAGGTAAATTAAAGGGCAAATCTGGAAGATGAGAGCAAAAAAGCCTTTTGCCTAAAACTCTGTGCAATTCTAAATGGAGCAAGACTTCCGGGACGGTGGGAGTAACTCCTACGTAAGAAGGAAACCTGAATAGGCTCAAAATAAGACTAAAAATAAATTCTGGAATTAATCCAGCAGTGAGCTCCATTGTTGTTGTCATAGTCCCTGCAACTGTCTCAATTTAAAAATAATTGTTGCATTGGAGTGCATGTGAGGGCCGTGTTCAATGGTGCAATCTCGCATGGTTCCAATGGTGCTTTATATTGTGATGCTTCCTCTCCAGTCATTGCCAATATGTTTCTAGGTTGGCTGCTTTACTGTAGTTATTTAGTGATGTGCTTACGGCCGGCTGACAAAGTAGAATTGTTATTGGATTGTTGAACAGCTTGAAGTAAGCACTTCAGTAAATTCTTTGCTTGAAATGGAAAACCTTAAGTTGAGGGTGTATTTTGTGGTGACTCTGCAGAGCACTTTTTTTTCTTTACCTGCGTCCTATGATTTTTTAAACCTAAAATTTTGTGTACCCAAAAGTATATGTAAAACATTTCTTTCAAAAGGACTTATTTTATAAAATATATATTTTCTTCAAAATAGGAGATTTTTTTTTTCGCAAATAAATGTAAATGGAAAAAACTGTCCCGCTAGTGCTTTTGAAGCAAATAAAATGTGAGATATCCAAATAGAATATAAAAAATATGTACTTTCTTCAAAATATGAGTTTTTTTTTTTTTGGAAAATAAATGTATATGATAAACTGTTCCACAAGTGCTTTTGAAGCAAATAAAAAGTGGATATCCAATAGAATAGAATGTTGGACAAAAAGATGAAAAAGGTGCCTTTTAAGCTCCACCAAACATAACCTTTCTCCATTGCTTTTTGTAACTTGAAATCATATTTTTATATCTGTTGTCCAAGGGAAAAGGGTCATAAACTTAAGTATAGATGACCCTTGAATTTTTTTCCATCTGTTCATCAGTTCGTCTAGATGCAAATATTTAATCTTGCCTTAATCAGCAGTGTGCAAGCTTAAACACTCCCCAAGCAATCAACCACTTCAGTGCCCCACAATTTATGAATCTGTTTACCGGGATTGGCGGGAAGATTCTTGATCAATTTACATGCTTTATATCTGTTTACATGGTCCTGTTTCAAAGAATCTAAAATCCCAGGATGCCATGCTTTGGTTTGTTTACAAGAAGCACGTGCTGTGGTATATGCTTGTTGTTTACTCCCTCTATCATTGTCTTCTAAGAAAAAGCATGTGATTTGCAAAAGTCATAATAAATTGTGTTTTCTTAACTCCCAAATGCCATACCATGTTTTAAAAAAAAAATGAATGGGAAATTATTTGAACTTTCTATTGTTAATTATTGCTGGGAATCTGGGATAAATTCACTAAGCTATACCATTTGCCTTTCGGTAAGAGATGGGAAGAATGTGACAATCTGTGGCCTCTAATGATGGCACTCTGGGAGTATGAAAAAATGATTTGGTGTTTAATATATATTGTTTTTTTGCTAGTTGTGCATAAAACTCAAATTTAAGTTCCAAATTCTTGTTCATGTTCAATCCTTCTTTCACTGTATGGAACTATGATTTCTGGTATTCTTTTGTTTTTTTTTTTCTTTTCCTGCCGTGGAGCATGTGCTGCAGCATATTCTTGATATTATTTGTGATAGATTATTTCTAGGTGTTATCTTACAGGCACATATAGACACAACTTTTCAGTTTCAAATGTGTATCCCATGCTAGTGCTTTCTTTCCCTTGTTTTTTTTTTCACTTGACACCCCTTGCTGAGTATTTGTCTAGTTTCATTTTGCAACTCTTTAGTATCTGGAAATTCCCTTATAGAAAGGGATTTGATGTACATTTTACATATTCCCTTCATTCCATAATTTTGCTTTATGACTTCTTTGATTTTTGTTTGATTTGGTAAATCTTTTTGCATCCAATGTTAGATAAAAGAATATTGTAGTTTCAAAGTATTTTTTTACCTACATTAACATAAGAAAAATCAAGTCAAAATCAATTTCAAAAAGTCAAAGACCCAATTCATTTAGCACAACTTTTTATTTTTCCTTTTTTTAGGTCAAGTAAGTAAAAAATTCATAAAATTTTAGTTAAATTTTAAAATATTGTTATTCAATGGCTTATTATACCTATACAGAGTTAGCTTTTAAATGATATTGGTTCCAGATTGAAAAAAACTGTAAAAAATGAAAATAAGCTATTTTGGATTAAGTTGGATTAATGCGAAATAAACCGTTTGAAAACGTGTCTGTAATTATGGGATTCCTATGATATTGGTTCTATGCAAAAAAAAAAAAAAACTGTAAAAATGAAAATAAGTCATTTTGGATTAAGTTGGACTGATGTGAAATAAACTGGTTGAAAAAGTAACAGTAGTTATGGGATGGAGGGACTGATTTATTCGTACTCTTGATGTGCATTTCACCTGCAAACACAGTTTATGGTTGACCGATATTTTTTCTTTCATCCTTGATTTTTTGTTTCACATGCACTTACAAGTGATCTGCACGTATTTATATCTACCAGGGAATGAAGTAGAATGTGAGCAACTTGTATGGGTTCCTAAAAGAGCTAGCCAAAGTGTGTCTTTTACTACATACGTTTGGCGCAGAGGCACAATACCCATTTGGTGGGGTGCAGATTTCAAAATCACTGCTGCAGAAGCTGAGATATATGTCTCTGATCGAGATCCTTACAAAGGTAGTACAGAGTATTATCAGAGATTAAGTATGCGATATGATACTCGCAGTTTAGATGTATCTGTTTTGGGGAATCAGAAGAAAAAGGCTGTTGTTCCAATTGTATGCATTAACCTACTTAGAAATGGAGAAGGGAAGTCTGAGTGCATTTTAGTTCAACACTTTGAGGAATCTATAGACTACATAAGGTCCACTGGAAAGCTTCCTTATTCTCGAATTCATCTAATAAACTATGACTGGCATGCTAGTGTAAAGCTTAAAGGTGAAAAGCAAACAATAGAAGGGCTGTGGTATCTTCTAAAAGCACCCACTCAGGCTGTCGGTATTTCTGAAGGGGATTATCTGCCATCAAGGCAGAGGACTAAAGATTGCAGGGGTGAAATTATCTACAATGATGACTTTGAAGGTGCTTTTTGCTTGAGATCGCACCAAAATGGAGTGCTGCGGTTCAATTGCGCTGACTCTTTGGATAGAACAAATGCTGCTAGTTACTTTGGTGCTCTCCAAGTTTTTTCTGAGCAGTGTCGGCTTCTAGGGATATCTCTTGACAGTGACATGTCTTATGATTATCAGTCAGTCAATAATTATACTAGTTATGCTGCTCCGCTGCCTCCAGGTTGGGAGAAACGAACAGATACGGTAATGGGGAAAACATATTTCATTGATCATAACACTAGGACTACAACTTGGAATCACCCATGTCCAGATAAACCGTGGAAGAGATTTGACATGACATTTGAGGAGTTCAAGAGATCAACAATCTTGTCACCTGTATCTCAGTTAGCGGACCTTTTTCTGCTTGCTGGTGATATACATGCAACACTTTATACTGGTTCCAAGGCTATGCATAGCCAAATTCTTAGCATATTCACTGAAGAAGCAGGGAAGTTCAAACAGATTTCCTTGGCGCAAAATGTGGGTATAAGTCTTCAGCGAAGATATAAAAATGCTGTTGTGGATAGTTCTCGTCAAAAGCAGTTGGAAATGTTCCTTGGGATGAGGCTTTTCAAGCATCTTCCATCAATTCCAGTTCAACCACTGCATGTATGTTGCCTTCAACACTATTCATGTGTGCCATAAGCTACTTCAGTATGTTGTTGTGTTACACATAAAATACTCTCTCTCTCTCTCTCTCTCTCTGTGATTTGCTGCTGCTTTTTTGTTCGTATTTTATCTTCTTCCTGATATGTTACAATTCATCGTGTTTTTTTTTCCCGCAAGCGTAGCCACTAAAATGATTTCTATGGAAATGACAAAATGTTTCGTGTTCAGTTTCATATCATCTGAAATGCTCTAAATATTGTGGTTGTATAAGTTTATTGATAGAATTTCTGGAATTTGATTCAGTGATATCATCACCTTTGAGGACGTCTTTGGTATGAGGATTCCAACTTAGTAAAATGACATTATTGGAGATTATGTCAATGGAATTCCTTGTAGAAACCATATTTAGAATTATAAAACATGTCAGTAAATTTGTCACTTGCAGTGACAGCAGTTTCACTGGTGAACTGGTGTTTTATTTCCAGATCCACAAATGTAGCTTTTTGAAATTTATGAGTTTCTGAATAAGAACATTATACAAGTTTCCTCTGGTCTACATGATTTTTGACTTGTTCAAGCTCTTAGGCATTATTGACCCTTGATGGACAAAACAGTTGCCTTCAATTAGCCAGATTTGGCACTTAAATTGGCACTTAAATGGAACAGCCAGTTTCACCCCTGTAGGTTCTTTTCTGTTGGGAGTTGGTTTCAGGTGGATCACAGATACTATTTTTATGAGCAGCATTCTTTTTTGGGAAATAATAGTGACAGGCGTGATTCAGAATATTTGGCAAGGAAGAATGTCTTATTAAAAATGTGTGTTTCTGCATTCTCTCACTAGGAAGTATCTGGCTCCGTTCATCACCCTTTCTGTTGCTGTCGGAAAGCAGATGTGAGATGTGGCCACAACTACTTTCCGATGACATGTCTTTGGGATGATTGATATCTGGTTTGATTTGGTGGCAATAACCAGAAGAGATGGAAGCTATATATTTTTAGCTTTTGTTTTGTGTGTTTGTTTTTTAAAAAAAAAATGGGGGAAAAGGGGTAGGAGGCTCTTCATTATGGTTAACTTCATAAGTAATGTTAAAGGACATCTGTTCAAGGCTTTAATTTTGGCAATAGGAAACTCAAGTTAGAGTGAGAGAGAACTTATTGAGCCTTCCAAAACTCAGTACTGTAAGTAATTCATTTTAATGTGGATTGGCACCCAGCTGGTGCAGTTTTCTACTTATCAAGGGGAAACGGAAGTGGCTAAATTTTTATTTTTAACCTGTGGTATTTAATTATGTTATGTAATTGATTTGTTTTCTACAAGCTGAATATCTCCTACGTTCACCATTATAGACAAAATTGCTTGAAGAGGTTTATTTCGCTTTTTCTTTAAAGGAGGGAAAGCTTCTCTTTTGAGAGTAAATCTGTTAACCATTCACCTTTTTTGGTTAAATACAGAGACAAGTTGAGTGGTTCATGTAGAGAATTGAGAAGAACTTAATTTATTCACAAAAGGGTGATGCCTTTATAGGCACAATACAAGAAAACCTAGTTATTCTAGGATACAGCAAGCTACAGTAATAAGCATAAATAACAATAAACATAAATAATTAAAAATAAATAAGTAAAAAGAAAATTAAAAGATTAATTTATCCTTTGTCGCTATTATGCCCCCACAAGATGGTGGAGCTATTGATGACACCAATCTTGAGTTTAAGTGCATCCAAGCGTGGCCGCGGAAGAGGCTTAGTGACGGCATCTGCATGCTGAGTCTCAGTTGGAATGTGATGAACAAGCAATTTTCTTTCAGTCACTTTGTCTCGTACAAAGTGATAGTCCAAGGCAATGTGCTTCATTTTAGAATGAAAGACAGGATTGGAACAAGCATAGGTAGCACTAAGATTATCACAGTAGAGCGTAGGTGGCACCGGAAGAGAGACTCCAAGGTCATGTAAAAGAGACTGAAGCCAGTCAAGCTCACAAGATGCAGTGGATATGGAACGATACTCAGCTTTAGTGGAAGACTTAGCAATGGAGCATTGCTTCTCGGAGCTCCAAGAAATTGGTGAATTGCAATAATAAATAAGATAGGCAGAGGTGGAATGAAAGTTGGTCTCCAGCCCAGTTAGAGTCTGCAAATGCGACCAAGCTAGGCGCCTTATGAGGACGAAGAACAATGCCATGATCAAAAGTACGCTTGAGATAGCGAATAACGCGTTTCAAGGCAGCAAGAAGCAGGACGGTGGGCTTGTGCATAAACTGAGACAATTTATTGACAGCAAAAGCAATGTCAGGCCGTGTGAAGGAAAGATACTGCAATGCACCAACTAGTCGACGAAACTCCGTAGCATTTGTGGCAGCAGACCCATCAACAAGACGAAGAGTGGTTGACTTAGAAAGCGGTGTAGCAACACCGTTGGCATCTTCCATATGAGCCCGGGAGAGGATGTCAAGAATATATTGCCGTTGAGAGAGAAAAAGACCCAAGGATGTGCGCATAACCTCCACACCAAGAAAGAAATTCAGCTCACCTAAATCCTTCACGGAAAAGGCTGAAGAAAGCATAGAGAGAAACTGCTGCAAGAAAGCTTGGTTGTTCCCAGTAATAATGATATCATCAACGTAGACAAGAACATAAGAAACAATCTCACCACGGTTGTAGATAAAGAGGGAGGAGTCGGCCTTGGAATTTCGATAGCCTGTACACAGAAGAAGTTGGATAAGGACTTGTACCAGGCTTGTGGGGCTTGCTTCAAGCCATAAATAGCTTTCTGAAGACGGCAAACATGTGTTGGCCGAGTAGGATCAACAAAGGCCGGTGGTTGCCGCATATAAACCTCTTCAGAGAGATCTCCTTGCAAAAAGGCATTGTTAACATCAACTTGATGGAGTGGCCAATTATGAGAAATAGCAATTATAAGAACCAAGCGCACGGTAGAGGGCTTGACTACGGGACTGAAAGTTTCAGTGTAGTCCAAGCCAGGCCGTTGATGAAAGCCCTTAGCCACAAGACGTGCTTTGTACTTGGAGATGCTACCATTGGGGTTGAACTTGGTCCGAAAGACCCACCTGCAACCAACAACATTCTGAGAAGAAGTTGGGGGCACTAGGACCCAAGTATTGTTTTTCTGAAGAGCATCAAGTTCCTGAAGCATTGCATTTTTCCAATTTGGATCTTTCAAAGCTGCAGAAGCAGAAGTGGGTTCTAATGGAAGAGGAAAAGGCTGTGTCTTGGAAGCATGGCTTTGTTTCGCAGCTTGGGAGCGAGTGACCATAGGGTGGCTGCGTTTGGGAGGTTCAGACGTTTGGGCAGTTGGTAGAGGTGGTAAATTAGGTGCTGGTGAGGGGGAAGCTATGTTTGGTGGAGGACGATGGCGTCTCTGGTAGCAAAACGAGGGGGAGGGGCTGGTGAAGTAGGGACTGGAGGAACCTCTTGATGGAGACTACAAATTACAAAAGGAGGTAAAAAAGAGAAGGTAACACCTGATTTGTTGAGTGCCAAAACATCGCTGTCAGAGTTGAACTGAGAAGGGATGGAGTCTATATTTCCAATGACCGCCGCTCCACAATCCCAAGAAAAATGAGAATTAACTGAAATGGATTTTGAAGATGGAAAGAAAGAAGGAAAAGGAAGAATATGTTCATAAAAAACTACATGACGAGAGGTGAAAATTTTGGTAGTGTGTGCATCAAAACAAAGATAGGCACTTTGGTTGAGAGAATATCCTAGAAAAATGCAAGGTCTAGACTTAGTTTGAAACTTGTGCTTATTATAAGGTTTAAGCCAAGGATAACAAAGACAACTAAAAACCTTTAACTTAGCATAGTTTGGATCTTGTTGAAAAAGAACAGTAAAAGGTGACCTGTTTTGAAGAATAGGTGTAGGAAGACGATTAATAAGATAGACAGCAGCTGCAAAAGCAAAAGTCCAATATGAAGAAGGCATATTGGCATGATGAAGAAGAGATAAACCAGTTTCAACAATATGGCGATGTCTACGTTCAGCTGTCCCATTGTGTTGAGGTGTGTGAGGTGGTGTGAGAAGATGCGAAATCCCCTCTGAAGAGAGAAAGTGCTGTAGTTTTTGAAATTCTCCACCACCATCAATATAAAGTTGGACAATTTTAGTATTAAAAAATTTTTCAACAAGAAGCTTAAATTTTTTAAAAGTGTCGTAGACATCATATATGTGTTTTAATGGATAAAACCAAATATATTTAGTAAAATGATCCACTAAGCAAAGATAGTAACGAAAACCATCAATGGAAGAAACTGGGGTAGCCCCCCAAACATCAGCATGAATCAAATCAAGTGGACATTGACTAGAAAGGGTAGAAACACTAAAAGGAAGTTTGTGACTTTTATTGCAATTGCAAGAATTACAAAAATTGGAATCGAGAGAGGAACTAGCTAAAGAATATTTAGACAAAATTAAATTCAGTATTTTTGTAGCAAGATGACCAAGACAATGATGCCACAAACTTGGAGACGACTTGGCCGTGGCTGAAACTCTGGGTGGAGATTTTGGAGTTGCAGCTGAAAGGAAATACAGACCGTCCTTACTCTGCCCGCGATGAATTGGCGCCCCATTACCAGGGCCTTCACACAAAATGAAGAGGGAAAGAATTCAATAGAAGCATTATTAGACTTGCAAAATTGAGAAACAGAAACTAGATTATTAGCAATTTGAGGAACATGAAGGGAATCGGAAAGAGTAAAACAATGATTAGAGGTGTGTAAGGTAATAGAACCATAATGACGTATAGGCAGAGAGTCCCCATCACTAATGACAAGTTGATCAGGACCAGTGTACTCAGAATATTGACTGAAGGAGCCAAGGTCAGAAGTAACATGATGTGAAGCGCCAGAGTCCAGAAGCCATGGTTTTCTGGTTGATGTGGTAGCATTAACGGACGGGTGAGAAGAGGAGGTAGGACGATGAGTAGTGCAGTCCCAAGCTGTATGGCCAAACTCAAAACAAAGCTCACACCGTGGATTGTAGGGCCGACGACTACGTCCGCGATTGAAGGTGCCACAGCCTCAGGGAGAATTCCAAGATCGGTTGATCATGGGCAGGTTCTTGGGAGTGGGTAAAAGAGGTGGCTGATGCTGGTGTTTGGTGGCGGCGGCATTGGTTGTAGTTATGGTGTAGGCTGCATCCTGCTTCTGCAAGAAAACTTCATAATCCATAAGCATGTCATGGAGCTCTTCAAAAGAAACGGGAGTTGGACGAGATTTTATGGCAGCTGCAATCTCCCTATATTCACTGCCAATCCCATTGAGAATATGAATGGTGAGATCATCATCCGAAACTGGAGCATCTGCCGTTGCAAGGTCATCAGCCACACTTCTGATGGACCTAAGATAATCATACATGGTGCGACTGGCTTTGGGTATTGTGAAACGCTCCTTCAGGGACATAATTTTGCTACGAGACTTATTGGTGAAGATATTTTCAAGTGTCTTCCATGCTTCATAGGATGATTTCGTAGCAGCAATAAGAGGAAGGACAGATTCGGAGACAGAAGCGAAGATGCCATTGAGGATGAGAATATCTTGGTGCACCTAGTAAGGGTACTCCGGATTTGAAGTTGGTTCTTTTCCCTCTGCAGCAGCAATTTCCTGCGAAGGTTTAGCATGTTTCCCATTGACAAATCCAAGAAGATCCAAGCCGAGGAGAAGACTGTGGAATTGTGCCTTCCATAGAGGGTAGTTGGACTGCGTAAGCTTGATGGGAACCTGAGTTACTGAATTGATAACCACTGGAACTTTTTCTGCCATTGCTAATAGAGAAAGAAAAGAAGCAGGCCGTACAGGAAAAAAAAATAAGCTATGGCAAGAGGATGAGAAAATTTAGGGTTTCTTGCAAAAGGATAGCAAGAGAGCAAGAGAGAAAGGGATTAAACCCGCTCTGATACCATGTAGAGAATTGAGAAGAACTTAATTTATTCACAAAAGGATGCTGCCTTTATAGGCACAATACAAGAAAACCTAGTTGGTCTAGGATACAGAAAGCTACAGTAATAAGCATAAATAATAATAAACATAAATAATTAAAAATAAATAAGTAAAAAGAAAATTAAAAGATTAATTTATCCTTTGTCGCTATTAGTTCAAAGATTATTGGACTCATATAATTCCCTGTAAATAAATCTTTATATTTGCACTGCCTGGGTGCCTCAATGAATTTATGTTGCTGAATCAATGAAAAGTTCAGTGTGATTTTGAACACGTCATACAGTAGCACTTGCTGCTGTCCTTTACAAACTGCATGCGGTTTAAGGAAATTAATTTTTCTGATATTGATTTCTTGGTGCAGGTACCATCTCGTCCATCAGGCTTTCTACTTAAACCCATTGCCAGCATTCTCCCAGGCACTGATGAGGGAGCAAGTCTTTTGAGTTTCAAGAAAAAACAACAGATATGGGTATGATGAGCTACTGTTGTTCCTCGTGGAAAACATATTCAACTAATAAAATATTTGCATCTTGGTGTTGATATGATTTTTAACTGTGGTTGTTCCTTTACCTGTTTTCCCTGCTGATTATTAAATGACTGCAGAATTGTATTGTCTCACAGGTGTGTTCGCAAGCTGCAGATGTGGTTGAACTTTTCATTTATCTTGGTGAGCCTTGCCATGTCTGCCAACTGCTACTTACTATATCACACGGGGCAGATGATTCAATGTTTCCATCAATGATTGATGTGAGAACTGGACGCAACCTGGATGGGCTTAAAGTGGTTTTGGAGGTCTGTTACTCTGAAGTATCTTCCAGGCCGAAAAGGTTTCAACATGTTTGGCACTTAACAGTGTAGTTAATGTACCATCGTATTAAGTAAAAGATTCTTATGAGCATCTGGAGAAGCCTTGAACAAAAATGCTTATTCTTTTGGGAACAGAAATTGGCTTTTCAGTTATTAGCGGTGAACATTATGTTGACTTGGAATAACATAGGATTTCCATCCTTAACATTTCTTTCTTCTGATTGGTACAGCTTGTTAGTTTTCCATTTCCACTGCTACTTTTGATGCATATGGCTTGTTATTCAATGAATGACTATTCTTTTCTTGCAACTATTTAACCTGAATTAGCTTGTTATGAGCCTATTGGATTTCCATTGTGGTTCTCTTTTTATTTCATTTAAGTATTGCCCTAAATCATAAGAATACTGCTTTAGAGTTTATGAGACAAAATTCAGAAGACAGTGAAATGTTGAAATAAGCAAATGTTCTTTATGACCAGCAACTCTTAAGCCAGTCAGAGCCGAAGGTTAAATGAGGGCCTATATGCGTATCTGTGCATGTGCCTCTGTTACTTAACCAGTTTTCCGAGCTTCTGATTTTTTTTTTCTATTTTTGACAGGGCGCTTTCATACCTGAGTGTGAGAATGGGACCAATATTTTGATACCCTTACCGGGCCCAGTTAGTGCAGAGGATATGGCAATTACTGGAGCTGGTGCACGTCTTCATGATCGATCAACATCTACTTCATTACTGTATAATTTTGAAGAACTGGAGGGAGAATTGGACCTTCTTACCCGTGTGGTCGCCCTCACCTTATATCCTGCTGTTTCTGGAAGAACTCCAATGACACTTGGTGAGGTAATGAAGTTCTTAAAATTATGCTATTTTATGTGCCTGATCTATTTTCCACAATTTAATGATTGTGCATCTAATATACTGTTATGGACTTGTGTTAAAAAAATGGAAAGATACTGTTGTATGTTTGTATCTGTTTGTCTTATCTAAATAAAGAAAAAGAAAAATGCATAGAAAACATTGCATAGATTTTGTTTTGCCCATCAATTTCATGTTCAGTTGTAGAAGTGTTATATATAAGCCATGAGTGTTAGGTGCCTTTTTTTGGGAGTTTATAATGAAGAATTCTTGTCAGTACGAGAAGCAAGAAAAATGAAGCAGATAAGTTGAGCAGCAAATAACCAGAGCTATTACTCAATACATGAAAAAAAAAGAACAGAAAATTTGCTAGGCCTAGGTTTGAAACATTCTAGGTCCTAATGCTTCTCTATCAGACATGGGCTTGAGTTGATAAACTCTTTTTCCCCACAAGTGTTTGTTGGATCTCCTCAGTCTCCTTCCATGTGCTCTTCTTCTGAAAAGGGGAAAAAGAATTAATGTGATGGATTTATTTTTCTACTTGTAATAAGGAAACTGTCCTGTGATGTGGGAAAGAGGATACTAAAAGAGGATAGTGGAAGGTAATAGGCAGATTGTTGTTATGGATTTCCTCCATTGAGTCTATGTTCTCATTTTAACCAAATATTTCATGTGAACTTCCTTCCTTTACATTTTTCGGCTGAAGAACTCTTCAATATGTTGTAAATTATATCACAGGTAGAGATCCTTGGAGTTCCTCTTCCCTGGAGTGTGGTCTTTGCTAAGGAAGGCTGTGGTGCCAGACTAACTGAACTTGTGAAAAAACCTCGCCCAGAGGCCAATCCATTTTCATCCACCCCATTATCGAGTACTTCTTTTTCTGACGGGACTGCTTCAACCCAAAGCTCTTCAAACCATTGGGTTGATTTATTGACTGGAGAGGAGATGGTTCCTGAACCTGTTTCTGGACATGTGCCAGGAAATGTTGAATATGATAGAGGTGACTTGCTTGACTTTTTGGACAATGCAGTGGTTGAACAACATGGTAGCCACACTGACCATAAATCTTCCACATCCCAAGATGGGAAGCTACCTGATGGTGCTGTGCAGCAATACATAAATTGTCTTAAGTTGCTTGCAGGACCGTATATGGTAGGTCATCAATTGATCTTTTATTTATTTCCTGTGCGGTCTCAGCATTTTTTTGTTTTCAATATCGAGAGTCAAAGGAATCTATCTTCTGATGATATGTTTCCACTGCTCAATCTTGCTCCTGTTTTATCTTCCACTTGGTTTCAAAGTTGTTTGATCGTTTTTGTTTTTTTTCTTACAATCTTTGCTTTGTAAAGTAGCAGCACATATATTTATAATGACAAGAAGAAGTCTATCCTTGTGCTTCACCTAAATTGCTAGGTAAATGGTCCCTTGCAGAAAGTGTATTTGAGGTCCAAAAGGGAAAGGGGATGCACATTCTTATGTTATTATTACTGGATTTCCAAATGAACGGAGTTCTTATTACTGTTTGAAGAGAAGCAGTTGGTAAGGTTGAGAGCATTCAGAATCCCTCACTCGGGTGAAGGGTAGATAGTTTAATGGTTTTGCGTGTTTGTGTGCGTGCACTCAGTTAGACTGAGTTGGCAGAAACTTTTAGGTATTCGTCTTTCCTATTGGCCTTCCTGCTTTCTGTTGATGCCTCAGTGATATGGGTGTCATACCAGTTTCGTGACCTGATCTTTGACTGTTTGTGGGCTTTTTGCTATCTGACATGGCCAAGGGTTATTTGTTGACTGTCTAAATCCTTCCTTCGAGCTTGACCGTCTAAATCCTTCCTTCGAGCTTTACTTAGCAGCCATTTATAGGGAGATAGCAAAAATTGTTCACTTATAGTACTTTAATGATTGCAAATGGACATGGAATTTTTGTTTGCCACAACTTCATCATTTATACAAATGTGCACATGCCCACCTTTTGATCACATTTGCAATGTAAAAAATTTAATTTGATGACAATGTGTCACAATGGGCATCTGCAAAAGTTTACCACTTTTCTTCACATGGATTTATAATGTCAATATGGTCATCACAGGATAATTAAGGTTCGAACATCATGCCTCCAACCTCAATTAGTAGGGATTACAGCATGGTGTGAGTGATGATGAGAGAGTTAATTTAATCCCAAATGAATACTGACAACGTCATGAGGGCCTGTATTATAGTTTTTACGTGTTTACAATCTACAGTGGATTAGTTTTCACTTGTAGCTGTTGTAATGCTAGATGGATCAAATGCCACATTGATGTTAATTTTATTCTTTTTTGTCGCAGAACTCTCATCCTCAGTTCCATTTACTTGCTTCCTTGCCTTATGTTCCTTCTTCAGTCTTTTAAGTGCATGATGATCATGTGATTTATCTGTTGTAGGAAAGAAAGCTGGATTTCATGGATGCAATGACACTGGAGATTGAACGCCTCCGGCTGAATCTTTCTGCAGCTGAAAGAGATAGAGTTTTGTTGTCAATTGGTACAGATCCTGCTACACTAAACCCTAACTTTTTGCTTGATGAGACCTCCATGGGGAGATTATACAAAGTTGCTGGCATCCTTGCTGTGCTAGGGCAGGCTGCACTAGAGGACAAGATTAATGGCACTGTTGGTCTTGAGAATGTAAATGATAGTGCTATTGATTTCTGGAACATCTCTGGGGTTGGAGACACCTGTTTTGGAAGTCCATGTGAGGTGTGTGCTGTGACAAAGCCAACCTTATCAGCACAGTCCGTAATGTCACCTCTAGCAGGTTCAAAATCTTTCTTCCTTTGTTTAAAATGTGAAAGAAACGTCTGCAGAGTTTGTTGTGCGGGTAAGGGAGCTCTTCTTCTGGAAAACTATTTTTTGAGGGAATCAACAAATTCTAATGGTGTGCCAAGTCAGGGTGGGTCAAGCCATGGAAGCCGAGTTGATCTATCTACAAATATTTGCATGTCGACGGATACTGCTCTCTGTAAAAAGTGCTGCCGCAAGATCATTCAAGATGCTTTACAACTGGACTATCTTAGGGTCTTGATTAGTCTGCGAAGAAAAGCCCGTGTTGATGATGCTGCTTGTGAAGCTTTGTGTCAGGTTTTAGGTTTTCCATCAAAGGATTATCTTGCTGACAAAGATCTTTACAATTCTAAGCGAGATATCAAGGTCCTTAAACAATTACTTGGTGGGGAGGAATCACTTGCTGAATTTCCCTTTGCTAGTTTTCTGCATCCGGTATTTTCTTGGCCTCTTCAAGATTTTATATGCTATAAAGTTACTTGGATGAAAATGCTCTTTCAACTGCTGGGCACGATGTGCAAGCATTGCTTTAGCATTTATATTGTTGTCCATTTGCATCTTGTCCAGAGACGAGCTTGAACTGTTAATACCATAGAGAATAACACTGTTACGAATAAATATAATGGTAAATATAGTTTCATTCTCCATTAGTTCCATAATTTAAGGTTTAGGTCTTAATCATAGAATGATTGCAGGTGCAACTTTATAGCTCATAGGGTTGGTTTTTTTTCATATACTGTAAGAAAGTAGTGTGCTAATATTTAACTTCACTTGAAGCATTCCTACAAGATGCCATTATAAAAAAATATGAGATTATTGATCCTTACTGGAGGAATCACCAGTTCATTCTCAGCATTTTTTTATAATATCAATGTTCTCTGTACAGAATGCTTTAGGTTTTCTATACAGAATCCTTATAAAAGGATTAACAACTTGCCTTGGTACTGAATCTTCTATATTGCATCTTTTAGAATTGATTTGTAGAAGAAATTAACGTGGATATGGGTGTGAGGTCATCTACATGTCCAGTTTCTGTTGATATCTCCCTAAAATTTACTCATTTTGTTGACTATAGTCTTCTGTATTTGAAATGTCACCAATTCTTGAAGTGGATAAGAAAGATAGCACTTCCCGCAAAATAATACAACACTATTCAGAGTATTTTGACATGCGGTGCATCCCTTTGAATGGTAGCTGTAAATAATGAGCTTCTTTTGTATTTCTTCGTCTCTTACATTTATCATTCTTTCCTCTCCTAGAAACATGATCCTGGTCAGCAAGATATATACACATAAGAGGGAGAATATGATGAAGATAAAATATTCTAGATTGAAGCTCTTTTTGTTAGTTTGTGTCTTATGTGTTCTTCATGTGGCTTTGATTTGACTCTTCAAATTGCTGTAATTTTTATCCTTTTTTTCTTTTCTGTTTTTGCCTAACCACTTGGAAAATTTAGGTGGAAACAGCTCAAGATTCAGCACATTTCTTGTCTTTGCTTTCTCCATTGGGTTCTGGATCTTGTCACTCCTATTGGAAGGCACCTTCTTCTACAACTTCTGTTGAGTTTGTTATTGCTCTTGGCTGTCTGTCAAATGTCAGCAGGGTTCTATTGCTTGTTAGTCCATGCGGTTACTCGGCAATTGATTCTCCCACTGTAAGTGAATTTTTGCTTGTTTTAGTAAATATGTGAAGAATTGATCGTATGTCTATTTCTGGTTGCATTTAAGTGGTTTTATCTCAATGGAAAAAGAAGTGATACAAATATTGTTCTACATTTTTTGGCCAAGGGGTCTTCCGTGTCCCCGTACTTCTCAGAATTCACTGTTTCTGGCTGGCTGTATATGTTTAGATTGCACATGCTCCATGATGCTACCCCTTTCATCTCTTTCCTCTTCACATTAATTAACTGAATTTCAGGCTTGCATGTTGCAATCAAATTTATGCTTCAAGATCTTGTTTTTGAAGTTTTTTTGAAGCTTGTGCTCTCTTTGAAATGTTCCTCTAATTGTTGCCCAGGTGCAAATATGGGCTAGCAATAAGATAGATGGAGAAGAAAGATCCTGTGTGGGAAAATGGGATGTCCAGTCCATGATTACATCTTCCTCAGAATTTTATGGGCCAGAAAAGGCAACAAAGGAGAATTGCGTACCAAGGCATGTAAAATTTACGTTCAGAAGTTCTGTTAGCTGCCGAATTTTGTGGATAACTCTACGCCTTCAACGGCCTGGTTCTCACTCTGTTAATTTTGAGAAAGATTTTAATTTGTTGTCTTTGGATGAGAATCCCTTTGCACAAGTCAACCGACGCTCCTCATTTGGAGGAGCAGTTCAAAATGAACCATGTCTTCATGCCAAAAGAATAATAGTAGTAGGAAGTCCCGTTAGAGGGGAGATGGGACTTACATCATCTCAAATCTCGGACCAGGTGAGCTTTAGAAGCTTATTGGAGAGAGCTCCACAAGTGAATAGATTCAAGGTAATAATAAATGCTTTCTGCTCATTCTCAGCATAAAATTTCGATTTCCCTTACATGCTTTGCTTAGTTTTATCTTGCATGTGTTTTTTTTACTTTCCTTCAGGTCCCAATTGATCATGAGGCAGTCATGGGCAGTGACCTTGAATTGGAACAGTATCTTCTTCCTTCCTCTCCTTTGCCAGCTGGATTCCGTCTGGATGCTTTAAGTGCAATAAAACCTCGAATCTCCCACTCACCATCTTCTGTTGTTGATATTTGGGATACATCAGTAACCTTCTTAGAAGACAGGCATATATCTCCAGCTGTGCTGTATATACAAGTGTCTGCAGCTCAGGTAACTATCATATCTACCTTCACTAGATACTAGGCAGAGTGATTGAGAATGCTGGCAATATAGTAAGCATTGTGCCTCCAGTAAGGTCCAGTCTGTTCTAGACAGCCATGTCCTTCTGGGTTGATCTGGACATATGTTCAAGCATGTCCTTAGAAAAGCAGGAGTGGAGCATGTCTGGGTTGCCAGTTAGATAAATGTAGTGCATTTTACATATACTGGTAAAGATACTTCATGATAACTGACCCTTGATTTGATTTTTGGTTGGATCACTGTTTTTTTTTTTTTTTAATTCTGTTGTATCACACACACACACACACACACACACACACACATGTATATACATACATATTGCACCATTGCGGTTTTCTGTATATAAAGCAGCTCTTTTGCTAGTCCAGTTGGCTGTTGAACATTAAGACTATTCCCACTCCATCTCTAGAGAAACGGCACTCGTCTTCTCATAGAAGTTGAGGATGTCTCATATACACCATAGTTAGCATGTGTTTCGTTTCCACTCCCTTATCAATGTACATATCTGGTATGTCTTTGATGCCTTGATAATTTTGATATCATGGGGATAGTTGATGTAGCATAGGACAATTTCATGGTATGCCATTTAGGACGGAATATAAGCAATGTCATTCTTCTGGGGATGGCAGGAATATTTGTTCAGCACTTCAACATGACCCCCTCTAGTATCAGCCCTAATCAACATATGAGAATCAAATTTTGACAATCCATTCACCACTAACCTTGTGGCATCCATGACTGGAAATCAGAACCCAGAACCCTCATGAACACAACCTTTATTCGGTAAACGTTAGCTCATCAAGTTCAAATCTCTGATGAAGACTGTAGCTGTAGCGAGATGGTGAAAACAACTCTGCAAAATCAATTGTTCATGTACCATTTATTCCCTGTGCCGCTCTCACATCTTTTCTATAGCCACTTCCATTAATGTTTCTATTGACACTGGTAGCCCCTTCAGCTTTACATGTCACCATTCAGCATTTCACTGCTAACTCAATTCAGAGCTTCACCAATGACCAAATCAAAATGCGGCATGCATGGGGTGCATCACTATTGAATTTGACACTGTAAAATCAATTCATGCTAAGCACTTTAGTTTTGATTACAAAAGCACTGTCATGGTTAAAAGCAGGCGGTTTGATGTTGGAGTGAATGATCTTTACAGGGTAGGGGTGAACAGAATGATGCCAGCACTCAGAATTAAGGCTTGTTGACCATGTTAGGTAAAAATTGCTGTTAAAAGTAAAAACAATTGTCAATAAAGCTCTCCTGTTCTAATGTGCCTTTTCAAAGGCAGACCTCTCTGTGGGGCTCTGAAGCCTTCCTTCCTAAAGAGAATTAACTGTCATATAAAGCTTGAACAATTGGCAAGAGAGGAATACCTAGTGCTTTTGCATCTGGTCTTGTGGATGAGAGAGAAAAGATGATCTGTCAGAAAACACATTTAACCGGACTCCCAGCTCAGTATTATGCCAATTACAGCACAGTTCACCAGCAGGCTTGGGAACTTTGATCAGCCATCACCCCCATCAAATTGCCTTTTTGCCGTTGCTTATTGATGAAAAGGGGAATGGAGGCAGTCGTTTGTTTGGAATTCAATTGCATGGATATGGCTTGAAAGTCTAAATGTGAAGGGGAATGATAATAGTGAGAATATTTATCCCAGATTTACTTCTATGAGAATGGGGAACTTGAGAGTTGGAGTGAGACAGGCTGAACATGGACTAAGCTCAATGTTCTGCCTGAAGAATACTAGAGAGGCGGACTGGTGTTTACTTAGTACTTGAAGTCCAGAATTGGATTGGCAATATGGAAGCTCAAGGAGGTAGAATTGAAAGGTATTCAATTCATGTCCAACCGTTTTCAATGTTGCAGAGTTACTGTACCTTCTCAACTTTTGCCTCAAGGTGTCACCTTAGATATGGATTCTTCAATTGGCACAAAAAAGGACTTTAATTTAAAAATTAGTCTGGGTCTGGTGGCTTGCTAACCCCTGAGAACGTGTTTGGTGGTATTTTGCCTGTTTGTATCAGTTGGGCATGTAATGCTTTGTTCAGAATATTTTTGGCTGCTTTTCTGGTTGTAATGTTTCTCACCGAGAAATTTTAACCTGTACCTTTCTTCTGAAAGCATTTGAAGTATTTGCTGAAAATAATAGTTTCAGTTTGAGTTCTCTGTGCGTTATTAACTTGTTTGGTACCAATTTTACAGGAGGGATGCAATATGGCGAGCATAGCAGAATACAGATTACCCGAAGCGAAAGCAGGAACCGCTATGTACTATGATTTCCCCAGAGAGATTCAAGCCAGTAGAATCTCCTTCAAGCTTGTCGGAGATTTGTCGGCATTTGTTGATGACCCAGCGGAGTATGATGATTTTGCATCCCAAGCACCTGTGGCAAAGGGGTTGTCTTTGGCAAATAGAATCAAGTTGTATTACTACGCAAATCCATACGAGCTGGGGAAGTGGGCTGCGCTTTCCGCCGTATGAGGGTAATATCATCACGCACGGGCACCACTGTTGCCAGTACGGGTTCGGAAATCAATTTTGTCTGTGCTTGTGATTCGTCTCCTCAGTATTCTTTTGTTGTATAGTGATAAGATGATGTAGCATTGAATCACGAGGAATGTTAAATGTAGCAGAGTTTTGCATTGCTTGTAATGGTGTAAGTAATTGCGTTGATACAGACAGTTTCTAAGTGAGGAATCTCACTCAACGCACTGAATTTGAGAAGAAGACATTTTTGCAGAACAGCAAGAGAAGTAAACTCTCCATGAGCTTGTCTGTTTTGCATGTTATATACTTATTCGTAATACTTTTGTATCATCGTATAATTGACGAGCAACGAAAACAAAACAAGAAAGTAACTAGCCGCCAAGTAGAGGTGAAATATGAGTTTGATAAAATTGAAATCCAACATAAACTATTTCTATTGAGTTGGGTTGGGTAAAGGTTAAAAATGGTTCATACGTTTGGTTTCATTACTTATAGACCAATTCTTTGGTTGCTTGCTTCTAGTTTCATACAGAGCCATACTTATTCTTTCTTTTCTGGAAAGAATAAACTTTATTAATGAGTACACACAACCAAATAAACATTGATACAAACAAAAACCAAAGAACTAGGCCACAATTACAAAAGCCACACAGCACTAATATCGAAACCTTCAAAGGAAAAGATCATTGCGCACCCTGTTCTGCTAGAAAATCTGCTTGAGAAAAACCTTATCTAAGAATATGAAGCTACACTAAAAATATACTTAAATATATTATGAGATTCATGCTATTATATATTTATCCATGGTATTCCTTTATTTAAAAATTATAGTATGAGGGTGATTTTGTCTTCTAAACAGAATGCCTAATGCTTATTTTCTCTTTGTTGAACCAATGTGTTACTTCTCAAAATTGACTAATTATATGTGTGTTGAAAATTTGATTTAGTTATGAATTTTGTAAGTATCTCTTAATATGGTGAACTACAATGTGTTAAATTATTTTTGGTTTTTTAATTGTTATTTTAGATAGGATTTTATTGAATTTTGTAGTTGTTATAAGTATGCATTTAAAATAAAAAAAAACTGAGAATCAGAACGGGAAAAATTGAATAACGAGCCTTGGCTCTCTTCAATTATGAGTTTGGGTAGAGATTTTTTTGAAACCATAAGTATTTTAGTTTAGGCCAGTTCTATTGGGAAATCAACCCAACCCATGCCATATTTACCCCAAGTTGCAACTAGAAATAGATACAAAGGTAAGGTTTATAATTTAGAGATTACGAAATGTATGGAGGCTGTGCGTTACAGCGGTTCATATGATCATTACATAAATTCATGGAAAGACGTAGAGACTTGATATAACAAAAAAAATATGCTTTTAAATTTTTTCCATTGTAATTTTAGAGCAAAATAATGTTCACACCTTGTTAGGTGAAGGCTGAAGTAAAAAATGTTACTACAAAAAACATAAGATAAACAAATCATGATTACCAATATTTGGTTTTAGAAGATGAAAAAAAAATGACAAAAAAAAATTAGAGACCAAAAGAACAAATGTAAAGATTTGGTGACCCGCATATTGTAGTGGGTATTTTTTTTTATAATAAAATTTAATAATAACAGTGTGACACAAAACAGGTTACATGCTTTGAAACAATACATATTTGGTTTGTTAATTAAAAACAATCCAATAAAAATTTCTAACTCCTATTAACACAAAATCTAATTTTTAATATCGATGAAAAATTTATTTAGAAAAATATACTCTCAAATTTAACAATTATGGACCAAATTGCTTTATTAAAACATAGAGCTTGAAATAATTAATTGATGCTAAAAATCTTAATAATCAATAATGAAAGAATAATGATAGAAATAATGATTAAAACTTCATTTTAGAAAACAAAAATAAAGAAAATCAATAAAAAAAAGTTAGAACCAAGACAAAAAAAAAAGGAAAAACTTTAGGCACTAAGGATTTAAAAATTAACTTAATGAAGATAAAAAATGGTTTAACTAAAAAATAAATAAATTTTAACTAAAAAATAAACAAATTATGGTCACCAATGTCTTGCTTTAGAAAATATTACATAAAAAACAACAAAAAGAAAAACTTGGGAGCCAAGAGAACAAATAGAAGATTTAATTAAATAGTTATAAAATTTAGAGATTAAAATATAAGATGGATGTAACTTAGGTCTAAAAAATAAAAAATTAGAAAGTTAGGGAATGAAATCATTTTTAAAAAAAAAATTGAAAAACTAAGGCCCTCAAAAAAAGTAAGCGTCTTACGAAATAAAAAAAATTAAAAAAAAAAAAGTAGAGAAGGAAAAAAAAAAAACTGCTAAACCATAGTGCAAAATTAACTGTGCTTAACTAGCCCAAAATTGAGTTACTATTATCCAACAGTACCAAATTTAGAAGGGCCAAAATACCCCCTCAAACCCGGTTGACCAGGACATTTACCTCCCTGGAAACTCGGCCCAACTCAGTCCCTTAACCCCCCTTAAATGTCAGTCAACCCCTTTGACTGACCCGTGCCTCTCACGTGCCTAGTGTCGTTCGTCCCTGTTTGCTAATCCTGTTCGTCCGTTTTCCAGCAGTCTTCTTCTGCTCCCCATGGATTCACCCTTTCGAAAAAATTATCGCCCCCTGCCGCAACACTCTGCTGTTACACCGCCGGCGAAGGTGATCTCAGGCCCTCAGGGGTCAGATTCCAACATAACATAGCTGTCTTAGAAAGGCACGAAAGATGGAGATAAAACTGGGTTCTAGGCTGCCTCGCTTAGGATGGCGACAAAAAATGGCTGGCTGAGAGTGGGGCTTACGAAGGGTACAGCGCTGATTGGGGGAATCGAGTGTCTCTGGCCCGAGGAAGAAGATAGCCTGTTTGTAATGTATATAAGATGATGGTAAATTAGTGAAAAATTAAGAAGTTTAGGATAGTTTAAGTTTCTCCTTCTCTTGTTAATTGTAAAACTATTACTCATTTACTCCCCATAGTTTAAGGTGTTATAATTATAACCCTAAATGTTCATATGAGTCACTGAACTCGTTGTTGCTCAACGGCGTCTAGCCCATCAAAACTGAAAGGGGTTACTTTTAGCAAGTTTGGGGGCTGATCCAACAGTACCTGAATGTTTTGGCCTATTTAGAAGTATAGTGTAATATCCTTCATAAAAAAAAGGCCCAAATCGGTAAATATGGTAAAGTATGGGCCTTTTAAAGTTGTTAGAGTTTGTGTGAAAAATGCCTTAACACGAGTGCGTCAAACTAACGAACAGCATGCTCGTACGTTACTTTTTTTTTGGGGGAGGGTAGGAAGATATATGTGTATGGCGGTTGAGGGGGCTTAAATGTCATCCTAGTGGACTTAACACCCTGCTTGTCAAGAGTTACAGGAGTTTGATACAAAGCTTTCATTTTGCAAAGATCCGCAGCTTTGTTCATCTCCTTATGGAGAATCCTGATTCTTTTTAATTTCCAATTCCTTGTACAAGTACCTGCAATCCAACAGGAGAGGAGTCGATATTCATCTGTTACACGAAACGGCCCATCGATCTAGAAATGCTGCTACAGATTGTTTCATGAGCCCAAAAGTCTGGTCCAGGACCCTCCCAACTTATAAATGAGCTGAATTGGGCTCCGTTGGGCCCAGATTTCAACTAGTAAAGGAAAATCCTACCTAGGCATTCCTGAAATTGAATTTCAGCCGTCCATCTGCTCTCCAAGGGTTTGCTCCTTCAAATCCTCGCTAATTGGCTCGGCCCATTTTCTGCGGCTTTCCCTGTCATCCCACTCCTCGGTCGCCGCGGAAGCTTCAGCAATGGTGAGCATAGCCCTCAGAGTCTCCTTTTCGCCTTTTTGTTCAGGAATTTCATCTTTGTACGTCTGCATTGTTGTGGGCTGAAGAAAATTATATTTTTCCATGTGTAGAGCCTGTTTCGAAGTTGGGGCTTATTGACTGATCTTCCTGATGACTTGTATGATTTAGCATCAATACCGACCTGTAAATGTGTTATTGGGTAATGGGGCTTATACATATTTGGGTGACGGGTCTTTCTCGTTCGGGTTTAAGGCTTCAATTTTTAAGATGAACGCTCTAGCATCTAGTTTACTACTGTTATGTAGATTTGTACTTCTCTAGTTAGGAGGCGACCTATTGTCTTTGGTTTTTGTTAGCGATGTTGGTTTCATAGGTGATTTGTTTTGTTTTCCGGAATGGTGGTACAGCTGTTATTGTTGGTGTTTCAATTGCTAGATATTGGTTTTCAGTTCATTATTCTTGACAAGTCCAACTGTTAATAATCGTGATTCTCCATTTCAGGCATTTGTCAAGGCTCAAAAAACCAAAGCTTATTTTAAGCGTTTTCAGGTCAAATAGAAGCGAAGGAGAGGTATTGTGTCCGCATATATATATGTGCTTATCTTTACTCACGTTCTTATTTTTATTTGCTTTCCGTTTTGGTAAGATTTATCTGATTTTAGCTTTCCTTCCCTTAAAATTCGTATACAGAGGGAAAGACAGATTATCGTGCCAGAATTCGCCTGATCAATCAGGACAAGAATAAATACAACACCCCAAAATACCGTCTTGTTGTGCGATTTGTAAGGATTTCTTTTTCTTCATGCATTAATCTGATGAAATTTGATTGATTTTGTGCACTGCTATTATGTTGCAATTGGTTGTGCTTACGCTTACATTTTATTTTAGACGAACAAGGATATAATTGCTCAAATTGTGTCAGCCAGTATCACTGGTGACATGGTTCTTGCTGCTGCATATTCCCATGAACTGCCTCATTATGGACTTGAAGTGGGTCTTACTAATTATGCTGCAGGTTATTCATCTGCTCTTGATTAATGTTTAGCATGATCTCTCAAGAGGTTCTTTCTTATAAACTCTGCGATTCTAATGTAGCATACTGTACTGGGTTGCTTCTGGCACGCCGTGTGCTGAAAATTCTTGAAATGGATGATCAGTATGAGGGCAATGTGGAGGTATCTATCATTTGCTAATTTCTAATTTGATATGCTGTTGAAGAAGTTTGACTTCCCACTAGCTAATGTTGTAATAATGTTACTGTAACTGGCTACAGGGGAGGACTTCTCAGTTGAACCAGCTGACAGCAGGAGGCCATTTCGTGCTCTTCTTGATGTTGGGCTGCTCAGGACAACAACTGGCAACCGGGTTTTTGGTGCCCTTAAGGTACTTTATTTGCATTGTACATTTATTTATTTATTTTGAATAAGAGATCTACCAAGCATTTTGGAGGTTATTGATTTATTTTCTTATGTGTGTGTTTGTTACCAATATAAATTTGAGGATGGTTGTTAAAGTGTAAATGCTCTTCTGTGTACTATATAATGGCATAGATAAACTCAGAGCAGTTTCTTGTTTGTCAAGTTTGTGCCGGTTCTGTAGAAGCTTTTTCTTTCCTCGCTGATACATAGAATCTAAGTCTTTCTGTTTTTTGGTTACAAAAAGTACTGTTGGATTAGTTTATTCTATTGATGTCTGTCAGGGAGCGTTGGATGGTGGTCTAGATATCCCTCACAGTGAGAAGTGATTTGCTGGATTTTTGAAGGATGGCAAGCAGCTTGATGCTGAGGTGCATCGCAAGTATATATATGGCGGGCATGTTGCTGCATACATGAGGGTGAGAAAGGAACTCTAAATTTTCTTCCTCTTCAGCTCAATTTGATACTACTATCTTTTCTAGGTTATTGCTTCAGCAAGTTGGTTGGCTCTCATCCCTTGTCATATTGGTTTTCTTGTGTGATCATCTTCAGACCTTAATTGAAGACGAACCAGAGAAGTACCAGTCTCACTTCAGCGAATATCTCAAGAGAGGAATTGAGGCTGATGGAATGGAGGAGATGTATGGGAAGGTGCATGCTGCCATCCGGGCAGACCCAGTTGCAAAGAAGTCCGAGAAGGAGCCTCCTAAGGAGCATAAGAGGTAAAGCCATTGATAATTGTTTGATCCTATAGGACATCAATTTTCAAACCATATTTGCGGATGATTCCAACAATGCGGTTCACGCACATATGCTATTCTTCTTGTGTGCTAAATTCCCTATTGAGGCTTCTGGCTCTTTAAGTGGAAAAGGAAATTGAAATGCCACGTTTTATCTTGATTTTTGAGTAATCCTCGGTTTTTTCACGGAAACTATATTAAGCATTTTTTTTTGGGATTCAACTAGTGAATTCTTGTGGTGGCTTGAAAGTGACTTACCGTTTTATAAATAGTTTCTTATTATATTAATATAATTATTTCAGGTACAACCTAAAGAAGCTAACGTACGAGGAGAGGAAGGCCAAGTTGATAGAAAGACTGAGTGCCCTCAACTCGGCCGTTGGTGATGATGATGAGGAAGATGAAGATTGAAGACAGCAACATTGAGCTCTAAATGAATTTTTGAAATTGTTTTGGTTTTTTCCTTTTTCTTTTTTCTTTCTTTGGTTTTAGCTCGAGTGCCCATAGCAACGAAATATAGAATAGGTCTTCTACGAGGGGGCGTAACTATGCCTTTAGATGCAATTTTGATTTCTGATCCAAATTTTTATGTAGTACGCCATATGCACGATTTGGTGTTTTAATCCAGAATTGGTTCGGTTACTGGGCGTTTTTCCTTTTTCAGTACAATGTTGCAAAAAAATCGAAGTAAAAGGGCATATGCTTGGCAGCTTGAGTATCATTTCAGAGAAGGGTCCACGAAGACGATGCCTTATCCAGCCTCGGCCAATGGTTATCATTTTACAAACACTATCTTTCTTGACTCGCCATCCACATCTTTCTCTCTTGCCTTGACGGACTCTCTTACCCTCTTCCTGTTCCACCCTTAACCATTCCTTGCATCAACTGAAGAATAAGAGAAGCAATGACTCAATCACTAGCCTCAGCTTCTACGGCCGTTGCATCGCTAGTTGCTGCGAAATGCCAGAAGAAAGATCATTCGTCACGTTTGCATGGCTTGCAGGTAATGCAGGTGCCCCAGCAAAAACTAAGTGAAGTCTTTGATTATAAACTCACTCGCAGGTTTGTACTCATCCTTCATCTTTGTGTTTACAATACAAGTTTGATCTTCCTCACGTGCCATCTGGTCGCCAAGTCTGATGGGTTGTCATTCCCACTACAACTCAGCCTCGGCGGCTGCAAAGATCCTGAAAAACTTGTTACTAATAGGCTTGTTCTTCTGAGCCTTAATGCAGAGCTGTGGCCTGGAGCTTGGCAGGAGCGGTGCTAGGGTTGAGCACCAGTGAGTGGAGTGCGAATGCCGCAGCTAGGAGGCCACCGCCACCTCCACCAGAGGAGAAGAAGGACCTGAATTTGAGCGGCGTGCAGGCGAAAGTGCTGGCTAGCAAGAAGAGGAAGGAAGCCATGAAACAAAGCATGGCCAAGCTGAGAGAGAAAGGGAAAGCCATTAATGAACCACCTAGCTAGCCTAGCTAATTTCCTACCTTTTTTGTTTTCCAAATCATATATTCAGCATTGTCTCCCATTTACGAGTCTGTTCTTGTTCATACTTGGCTGAGCGGGAATGGGAAACTATGCTACCAATGGGACCTGTTTTTGCACCGCTTCGTTTCTGTTTTTCTTAGTCTCTTCTCTTTAACCTTTATATGGATTTGGTGGCATGGAATAAACCACAGATGTGTAATGGTTAAACAAACTGTGTACATTTATATAAATGGAATAATATTTAACGGCGATTTGTAACACTTATTTATTCACATATTGTTAATATATAATCTTTCTTTTTAATATGAGACTCTTAACTTATCCAATACATTTAATAAAAAAAAAAGATCATTAAAAAAAACTCTTAAAAATTAAAGGATGGTAACATATATCATAAACAGCTCTGAATCATGTACCCCCAGAAATGCCTCCCGCAAAAATCATCTATTAACCTACTTCCTCCCTTTTTAATTATTTTTCTTTTTAACTAGAAAAAAAAATAGAAAAGAAAACTATTGCTTACATGTTTTGTTTCTCATTAATTTTCAAAGGGGCTTGATTATCCATCACGAGTCATCACAGATTCACAATACAACTTTCCTTTTAAAAAATATGTTTTGTTTCTCATTAATTTTTTTACTTTTTAAAATGTCATATGAACTATTAAATAAACCCCAACTCTAACAAAAAAGGAGTCTGTTCCAACTCGATTATAAATGACTTTAAAATTGTTTATGACAGTTAATGAACTCGAGTAAGGTATTGATTTATTTTTTTAATAGACCAATGACCTATTAGGTAACTTGTAGTCAATCCAACCTAGCGGTACCAAAAATTTTAGAATTATTTATAATCTAAGAGAAGTCACAACTTTTAGTAATTGTGAGATAGATATGAGGATGTTTGAAATGTAACCGATTTTTTTTTTTAAGGTTAAAATTTAAAATGTTTTCAAAAACAATTTTTTCACGTGAAAAAAAGTTCTGAAATGGATCTACTATCAGGTTGTGATGTTAAAAATGTTTTGAATTTTTTCTCCCACTCCGGGCCCTACCTTTCGGGCCGGAGAGATCTGTTGGTACTTAAGATATGGGTTCGGTCCGTTAGCTGTAAAGTGTAACGTAAGGTGCCGAAGTACTGTCGGCTTCGATCGACTGATGGCGAAATGCTCCGTCGCCGTCGTCCGGTCCGGCGAGGCTCATTTCCAGGTTTGCCAAGGCCTTCAACAACTAGCTGAAACGCGTCGCTTTAAGGTGGCCATTAGATTTGAGCTATTAATTTTCAAAATATCAGTATTTATGTTTTGTTTCTGACTCTCAATTATTGTCGTATTGGTTCCTTTTCGTAATTCTGTTTGCGTGGCTAGATAAATAATTGCAGGCAGAAAAAGATTTCTTGTGTAGCTTTTTATCTGAGAATTCTTAACATTGCAACTTTTTTAGACTGTGAACTGTAGATGACAAATAAGAAATCTCCCTTACTCGAGCAATAATGAATGTTATGGATTCAAGCATTACGGATTCTAAAGCTCTGGTTCTTATTAAATGATCATGAGAGGAAGAATCTGTTTGTCAACATTTTTAGAAGTTAGGATGTGTTTGTTTTCTCTGAATTATGGTATGCAGTAAAAGAGTTTTCTAAGTTGTGGGCTGGGACCATGTTGTCTGTTCATCCTGAAGTGGGCAATCGTTTTTAGAAAATCCCATTTTGCTTCTGTTTGTATTACTTTGGAATGTGCTTTGTTGCGGTAATTCATTGATGTGGTTGCAGGCTTGGTTCTTGGATCAATTTGGCGTTCTTCATGATGGGAAACAGCCTTATCCTGGAGCAATCTCAACATGTATGTTTTCATAAGTGAGTTTGTGTGTGTGCGTGTGCTTGTGTGCCTGCATGCATTGGGGGACACATGTATAAGCTAGTTTATAAAACCCTGAGTACAAAAGTCGCCAAGGACGACAGGGAACTCATAAGTACAAAAAAGCAACTTGATTAACTTGTGGATTAGAACAGGTGCAACTAATAGTTCTATTTTTGGTGATCCCTTCCTACCTTCATGCATGAATCAGACAACAGAAGTAGAGTTTTTGGTCTTTGCTTGCTAGTTGTCCCTATTTTCAAGTTAATGGGAATGGTAGTTCTTAATTTATTAGAAAATAAATGACCAACAGTGGAAAAGTTGGCCATGAATGGTGCAAAGATGGTCATTATAAGTAATTCTTCAAGAAGGGCATCGACAACAATAGAGAAGATGAAGAACCTAGGATTTGATCCCTCTCTCTTTGCTGGAGCCATCACAAGTGGAGAATTAACACATCAAAAATTGCAAAGGTTGACTTTTTATCTTTTCCTTTCTTCAATCTGTGGAAGATACTTGACTGAAACTGCCATATTTTCGTGATGTCCTGCTGATCAACTGGCCTATCCAACTAATTATTTATCTGCTCAGAAACAGGAAATATGGCGCTTCAGCATAATATATACAGCATCTAGAGGCATATCTTTCAAATTATTGAACATGTACATTAATCGTTCTATAGATTTTTTTTTTTTTTTGTCTGAAGGTTCACATTATTTCGCTATATTCACAGTTGAAATAGGAGTCCTTCTTGTTTACAAAGTCTAAGTTTCTTTAATCATTGCAACATTTGATTTTTTCTGGAATGGTACTGAGGTTTATAACATTTCCTTCTTTTTCTTCTCATTCAATTTTTAACTAACACCTCAAGAATTATTTTCTGAAATTTCAAATATTTAGGAGAAATGATGTCTGGTTTTCTGCACTTGGAAGGTCTTGCATACATATGACCTGGGGTGATAGAGGTTCAATATCTCTTGAGGTATGGTAGTCGGTCGTCTCAGTGCTACCTGGACCTATTATTTTTTCATATATCAATCACATCAATGCCTCTGAGAACGGCTCTAGCTAACATATTTCTCTACATCAGTCAGTTGATTGATGATCCAATGTTGCAACAATTTTATGCATGATTGGCTTTGGCAGTTATCGCATGATAGTTATCTAAATGAAATTGTGAACGCTTTCTTAAGTTTAAAACCTGGTTCTAGCATTTTTTTTCATTTGTATTAGAGCTAGCTTTATTAAACTTGTTCCACCTCTTTTGGAATTTTGTGAGTTCTGACAATTAAGAGTAACACATTCTGGCTTTTTAATATTTCTGCAGGGTTTGGGATTACAAGTTGTAGAAAATGTTGAAGAAGCTGAATTCATTCTGGCACACGGTACTGAAGCATTAGGCCTGCCTTTTGGGGAAGTACGTCCTGTGGATCTTGAAGACCTTGAGAAAATACTGGAGCATTGTGCTATTCTAAAGATCCCCATGGTGGTTGCTAACCCAGACTTTGTGACTGTTGAGGCTAGAGCTTTACGTGTCATGCCTGGTATTTCTTTTTCCTTTTCTCTCTGGCTGCATCTTGAGAAGACAGCTTCTCTTTAAATAATGAAATCCACAGGTTCCTCATTAAAAATCAAATCTGGACATCAACTCCTTTGTTGTCCTCTGTATCTTGTATGGCCATCCATCCATCTCACTGCACAAAAACTGTGGTGAATGTCCTCCATTTCCCCCAACTTGCTTTGGTCCTAGTAGGCCTTAATCTTTTGACAGTGAAGCACATAATACTCCCCACATCTGAAAAAGAATGACACTTTTCATGTTTTAAAAAATTTAAGCATGTTCTGCAACATTCTCCTTCTATTGTGGGTTCCCTTCGACTCCCTTATATCCCATGTTCATGCATGATGAATGGTTATGGTCTTGGCAGGGTAAAGTTGGAAAACCATATGTTGCATGCATGTTGGTGCCATTCAGTTTGGGACACAATTCTAAAATTCATCATTTTTAGGGGTCAAGGATGCGATGTCTAAATTGTTGGAATATGTTCCCCTTCAAAACATTTTAGGCGTTGGGTTTACTGCTTTTGCATTATTCTAAATGCTATGGTGTTGCATCATGCATGGTCTGGATTTGGAAATGTGTATTTCTGAAGAAAACTTTTCAACCCTATTTTACTTTAGGTACATTGGCAGCCAAATATGAAAAGCTTGGTGGTGAAGTCAAATGGATGGGCAAACCTGCTAAGGTGATTCACTTACCATGTTATTGTTTTTTTGTTAGCCCTCTTAACAGAATGATGCTCCCGATACATAAAATGTGTTGCTAAAGTACCACAAGAATTAATTTTCCTGTTGCAATTTGAAATGCAATTAAGATGGAGACAAACCAATATGTGTAAGTTGTGAACCCATGATTCTGAGTTTTATGTATGCTTGGCATTCTTCTTCATTTTAGATCTCCTTTTTTATGCCCTTAATGTTTGTGCGTATATTCTGATGCCTCTTCTGAAAGTTATATTTAAATTTTTATTTAGGAGCTTCCTTGTACGCTTGTCCCCCTCCTATTGTTTAAACAACATGAAACCTTTTGACCAATTCTTTGCCTAATCTAATTGGAGGATAGGATCTAGCAACTTCAATCACATCTTCCCATTTACTTACCTTTGTCTTCCCTCTCACACCCTGCTTGGACTTCATCCTGCCAAAAGCCTTTTGAAATCCGAAGTGCTTAACTCCTTGGACTAAATTGCGTTTCAAAACTTATGAAACCTTCTTCAGCTTGTTAGTTAGTATTAGTTCCACATAGATATTACCAGGGTCTTCCACTGCATTTATATCGTGGGGAAGTCTCTCAACTCCCTCAATATCAATTGGTTTTGAGTTGGATGCCTTATTGGTTGTTAACCGTATGGCCTGAGATTGACTAGATGAGCAGCGCCATGAGCTTAAGATTAGGCAGGACTAAAAGTCAAGTAACACTTAATCAGAAAATTGAGCAAAGAGGGAAATACAGGAGAATGAAAAGTAAACCCAGCTGTATGACAAAAACTGGGCAAAGCTTGGTAAGAACTCTGTAATCAAGTGACTAGCTTTGTTTGTTGAACCGTGGATCCTTGACTACAATCACTAAGCTTCAACAACTAGAGAAAACTTGAGTTTTTGGGTTGCTTTCCTTCTGTGTCTATTATCTACTAACTGAGATAATTTCATCAGATAATATATGAATCGGCCATGGCCATGCTTGGTGTGAGTGCTTCTGATTCCATTGCTGTTGGTGATTCGCTTCACCATGACATTAAAGGTGCAAACATGGCTGGAATTCAATCGGCATTTATCACTGGAGGCATTCATGCTACTGAACTTGGACTCAGCAGCTTTGGTCAAGTTGCAGATCTGTCTTCTGTGCAGGCCCTTGCGGCCAAATATGATGCACTTCCTACATATGTTTTACCAGCATTTGCATGGTAGAATTAGCTGTTTCTTCCTCTTTTGTTTTGGCCACTTTTTGTTATCTTGCCCTCTTGTTTTGATTCCTTCTGTCAAACCAGAATCCACTCCATGTTCTGGAGGTGCAAATAAAATAAGTTAAGCTTTACCCTTCGCTCATTGCCATTCCTTAATAGCAATAACAATAGTAATAAAGTTGGAAGAGGATATATAAAATTGTCATTTCTTTTTAGATAAGACGAAAGATGCATATTATTGTTGGTATGTTAAATTAACGAAATCTAAGGAAAGTTGGCTAACGAGAACTTGGTTTTGAGAAAGGGGTAGCATAATAGCCCATTCTTAGCCCTCCAAAACGACGGGCGCCTACTTCATGAGTTTTTACTCTAACAGGTATAATAACATATCATTTTTCCTTAATATAGGTACTTTTGATCTTATTTTCCTAAAATGTGCTTAATGGGAAAAATTAGTTAACAAGTGAAAGAAAAAAAAAACACTAGGTTTTTCTAATCTTTGTGTTATTTTGATCTTATTTTCCTAAAATTTGCTTAATGGGGAAAATTAGTTAACAAGTTAAAGAAAAAAAAAAACACTAGGTTTTTCTAATCTGTGTTATTATCTTATAAAATTTTATTAGATTAAAAGCTAGTATTATGTAATGTCAGTAAACATAAACTATATTCTTTAAAAAATGAATTTTTACAAATATTTTTTTGTTCCTTTTCCAAACAGAAAATTAAAAATGATTCGTTACTTTTTTTTTTTGAAATAATTTAAATATTAGCATTTGAATGATATAAAATTTTAGAGTTGAAAGAAAAATAATTGATCAATTAATCAATCAACTAAGCCTTAATCTTATCTAGTTAGGATCGGTTGCATGAATCTTGCATTTAGAATTAGCTTGGTTGGTAGTAAACTCTTCTGATAATCTTAGCGCAGATAGGATCTTTTTGTACTAAATATTCCACGTAATTATCTCTTATTACCTTTGCTACCCTCACCAACATCTATCCCGTCACTTCCAAACATAGTCCCATGTATTGGTCTTCTTGGAATATGACCAAACCGTATAATGCAACCTCCCTGATTTTAAGCACATTTAAAATGAACTATATGCTACAAAGTTTTGAAATGAAGGTCTTAGTACATTGTCAATGGATTATCGATTACGTAAATGATAGTTAAGGGAAATGAGAGGCTTATATCCTTACTGTGGCGTTTATGGTGGCTCGGTTTGACATGCGCATAATATTCATCTACCACATGGGGCAAAATGTTAATTATGACATTCTAAAAATAAAATAAAATAAAATACCTCACATGCTCAATCTTTCCTTTTATATTCAATTCGTTTTAACTTTAGTCAATTGACTACAAAATGACTTATTTTTATTTTTATATATTTTTTACTTGAAACTAATTTTAATTAAAAGCCAATATTATGTAGTTGTAATAATCAATTCAAAATACAATTTTTATAATCTTACTAAATTTTTATAAATTTTTCTAGTTTCAAGCCTTAAAAAAGAAAAATTCATAAAAATTTAACAATATCCTAAAAATTTACTTTCAAATTGATTATTGTATCTACATAACATTGGTTTTCAAATAAAATTAGTTTCAGATAAAAAAAATGTAAAAACAAAAAACAGTTAGCTGATTTTAATTAAAACGAATTGACTCTTAGTTCCTTATTGATGTCGGAAAAAGATGAACAATGGCGGGTTTAGACCAAGATTTTTTGAACCAGGGCGATAAAGTTATATTGCTATTGGTCGAGAGTTTGTATTATCAATGACAACAAGTAATTCAAGTTAGAAACCAATGACTCCTCATTTTTTGTAACGCATCTTGCTTGTAATAAAACTACAATGAGGTTATCGTGTGACTGCCGCATAAGGTACTTGATGGCGAAGAGGAAGCCATAGATCAAGGTTTGGGATCGTGGGATGACCGTGAAAGAGTGGATCAAGCTTGGAAGCCAGTCGGTGGTGAGGAAAGAAAAGAGGGCAGTAGAAGATTGAAGAAGCTCTGTTTTGTGGACAAATGATATAAGCAACCCCAAAATTGTCACAATTACAATATTACCATAAGATTTGGAAAACTACTTTTTTTCCCTTTAGGTTGGAATATTCAAATTGTATTTATATAGGATTTCTCATCTTTGTACTAACATAAATACAAACGTGTTCTTGCTCATATTTGTACATATTTAAAACTACTGGTACATACAGATCACCTTATTTGTACATTAAGATTTATATCAACTATGTTATTCAAAAAATTGAATTTGTATTCACTAGAATAAATATATATATACAAATGAAGAGTTTGATAAGTATAAATCACATCAAATATGTGTATAAGTGATATCATGAAAATACCTATTGCTAGATAAATTGCATATATGAATTGAATTAAAATAAAAGATAAAATAAAAGTGAAAATTTTAGTATCAAAGTATAACATTTACAAATATATAAGAGCAATAGTATAAACATGTAATCACATATGTACAATAAAATAAACTCAATTGTGTAAATAATTGAAGGAATGAACTCATACATACAATTTGATAATATTAATAAGAGTATTATGATCTCATTTATATATATATTTCACACAATTTGTACATATCTTTCACATTCTTTATGCATATGTCTTACATGATTGATACATATCTCTAGTATTATTTGTACATTGAGTTTATACATATAATTATTATATTACTATTAATTGAAATTTTTATTTTATTTTATTAAAAAAAATATAAATTTATGCAACTATAAATAATATGTTCAAATAAATATAAGTTTATGTACATATAAGCAAAATATATGGATAATGAAATAATACATATGAAAATATGTATAACATGATTTGTACATATCCATCATCTTCTATGTATATTGATACATATTTATCATTCAAATTATACGTACATATTTTTGTAGGAAAAGTGATTTAACCCGTTTAAACATATTTTTAGGATAAATGGTTGAACTTGTACATACAATTGAATATATCAGTAACAAATTTATTATCTAGTTTATATATATATGTCTTATACGATTTGTACATATCTCTCACTATTTTTATGTATCAATTTTATATATATCTATTATTCGATTTGTACATATATCTAATTTTGGCATAGAGTAGGACTTGAAGTATTCATCTCTATTTTGATTGTGAAGGGTAGTATTATTGGAACACACACACCTAAAGGGTAAGGTATGATACATATTAGACTTACCCTTTAGGACCCTTATAACTCCCATAAATTGACACATTTTATGAGGAAAATGATAAATTTTAAATGATAACCTTCAATTTTTTTTTCCATCTATAAGGATTATAATATGTAAGTACTTTTACTAAAGAAAATTAAAAAAAGTCATAATTATATGATCATGAAAGCTATTGTAATCTAATTTCCCTCAAAAGGGTATATTCAGTTCTCTAAGATAGGATGGTAAATTATTATTATTATTATTATTATTATTATTATTATTGACTAAAATGAGTATTGTAAATAGGAATATCAGAAAAGAAACAATCACACCCAACTTTCCTTCAACTCAAAATTCACCTTTTACATGCAAAGTTTTTTTTTTTTTTTATGGGTAGTGCACAATATATATAAGCATATCCATAATATTGATGTTATCTACATTGTAGTGTTAACAACATCTAAAAATGCATACAGACTAGACTAGTGCACATCATACCACTCTCCTTTACACGACCTGGGGCTAGGAGTGCACCAACGATTAAAGCCAACCCAGTATATTATTACTATAATATAATACACATATGTCTAATTAGATATAGTACTGATTTTACAATATTACCTTTCATCCTAATTTTCATTTTATTCCATGTTTCTCTTGTGCGCCACCTCCCTTGTCATTTGGCTTTAACGAGTTTGCCGTTACAGCTCCATTGCTGAGATTCCGTCCAAGGCTCATTTTGTAGTTGTTGTTCTCAAAGGCGCATAGGTGAAGCTAGGAGCAGCAACAGGAGAAAGTGATTCAAGCGTGATGACGACAAAACAAGGAGATTTGAGGTAAGGCGGCGTGATGAATCTGAAGTGAGATCCAGTGTGATGACAACAAAAGGATGAGATCCTAGGCAAAGAGGCGCATTGATGTCGAGGCGAACGGTGAGGTAAGGCAAGGCAGATTCAGGAGCTGCAGGCATCGATCGGAGAAGGAGAAAAAGGAAGCGCCGTGACAAAGGCAGATCTAGGAGCGGGAGATGAAGTGGCTACAGCAAGCAACAAGTGACAACCGAAGGAGGAGAAAGAGGAAACGATGAGAAATCTTTAGGAAACGGCGAGAAATTGCTAAATAAGAAATGACAATAAATCACCGGTGTAAGCTACTAGGAAATTACAAACACAATTATTTACTCTTACATCTTCATTTACACTTTTGTATTTTTGTTAAGACATATTCATAAATTCATTTCAACACTTTGTCTTATTCTTTTGGACATTTTTAAAATTGAAAATAACAAATTATTTACACATTTTTATAGTTATTTTTATATATAGCATCAAACACTTTTATATATTTATTTAAATACTTTTATTTATTACTTCAGACACTTTTATTTTTAAGATAATAATTACATATTAGTTTAGACACTTTTAACTATTGTTACAGACGTTTTAATATATTTGTTCAAACAATTTTGCATATTATTTTATTTATTGCTTCAGACACTTTTATTTTAAGATAATAAATTATTTACATATTATTTTAGAAATTTTTAACTACTATTATAGATAATTTAACATATTTATTCAAATACTTTTGCATATTATTTTGGAAAAGAACAAATGGTTTTTATATTATGTGAAGAGAATAAATTATCTGCATATTATTTTAAATGTTTATACGTACTTATTCAAACACATTTCAATATCCAGGCAGATACTTTCTTATTGCTTTGGACACTTCTTATTTTCTAATGATAATAAATTGTTTGTAAATTACTTCAGACACTTTCAAATACTGCATTAAACATTTTTACATATTATTTTTAGACACATTTGCTTATTATTTCAAACCCTTTTACATAACATTTTTTGCAGAGAACAAATAGTTTCCATATTATTGAAAAAAGATAAATAGTTTTCATATTATTTCAGGCATTTATATATTTTTTTTCACACAATTTTTTTTCCAATTTCTTTAGACATTTTGTATATTTGCCTTTGACACTTATGCAAATATGAGTAATGACGGAAGATCTGATAATGGCGGTGGCTATAGCAGTAGTGGCGGTAGTGATGGCAGCAGCGAGATTAAGGGTAAGATTTCTGAAGGGCGGGGGGAGGGGGGGGAGAGTTTTGGTGAAGGGCAATTTTGTTAATTTCTTTTGATCAAAGTTGCTTATATATAAATAGTTAAAGGTTAGTTAGTATGTCTAATTAGATATAGGTGCATTGTATAATAGCTAGTCTTTTATGTATACAGCATCAATGTTGATGCCACTTTGCACAAGACTTTACCTAAAAGCCTTTACTATCATTTGGAAACTGAAGGGAGCTCGCAAGTTTTATTACTAAACAGTTGAACTAGATTTGAGATTCATTAATTTTAATTTTCTAAAGAAAAATGTGCAAATTTACCATTGAACTATTGGCCATGAAGCAATTTTACTATCAAACTTTTCGTTTCAAATTTACTATCCATTTTTTATGTTAGAGCAAATTTACCATTGTCCGTAAAAAAAAAATGCCTTTGTGGCTAACGGAAAGTGAGATGTGGCAAAGACATTGCTGAGTTCGAGGAGTGCGTGGCAAAGAGGTTATTTTTTCCTCAAATTTATCATTTATATTTTCTGTTTGAGCAATTTGAACACTAAAGTATTGCTTTAGAGAAATTTTACTATTGAAGTATTACTTTTGAGCAATTTCATGTATTGACCTTCTTTGTCGGCATCACTTCATTTGAGCATTTCTTGATGAAAGCAGTTTCAGGTTTCTCTTGTTTAATACCCAATTCATTTTAACTTAAGTCATTTGACTTCAAAATGATTTATTTTTATTCATACATTTTTTTACTCAAAACTAATTTTAATTAAAAGCCAATATTATATAGCTACAATAATCCATTGAAAATACAATTTTTTGTAATTTTACTAAATTTTTATGAGTTTTTCTAGTTTAAGGCATTGAAAAAGAAAAATTCATAAAAATTTAATAATATCATGAAAATTAACTTTCAAATGAATTATTGTATCTACATAATATTGGCTTTCAAATGAAATTGACTTCAAGTAAAGAAGAAGTAAAAGTAAAAATAAGTCAATTAACTTAAGTTAAAATGAATTGGGTATAAATTAGCCATAACCAAGATGAATGTTGAGATGTTGATAATAATATATACGAGCTATTGACCCTCAAGTTGGGCAATGTTTATACTTTGAACATCTAAAAAAAAAATAGGTCTTTCAAATCGGATGATTAACTTAAAATGGGTGGGTGTTACTTTTTTTTTTTATATGAATTTCTGCAAATTTCCTGTGAACTCAACTCTGGTTATGAATTTCTTCTTAATTCATCAAAATATGATGCCAATTTGAACTTCATAAGACACTTAAATCCCTAATCTCCAACTTATTGTTCTCAAACCCTTGATTTCTAAATTTACTCCCAACATAAAATGTTAGTGACAAATTTGTAATGCAATAAAAAAAATGACAAAATTGCTCTGTGGCTAAAATGATAGTGGTAAATTTGCTTTTTTCTCAATTTTTTTGCCACATCACTCTTCAAAATTCAACATTGTCTTTGCTACATCACATGTTCCATTAGCCACCATGGCCTTTTTTGGCAAATGATGGTAAATGTGCTCCAATGGAAAAGAAGAATGGTAAACTTGAGACAAAAAAAAGTTTGATAGCAAAATCACTCTATAATCAATAGTTCAATGATAAATTTACACAGTTTCTCTTTTTCTAAACTACACAAGGATAAGTAATAACCTTTTTTATTTTTTTTTTAGCCTTGATGTTTTTATTAGATTCTTTTTTTTACATGCATATTTCCTTTTCTTTCATTAGGAGATAAGCTAATGAGGTGCCCTTGCCATGGCTAAGAAAGATCTTCTATTTTGGGTATATTGCTTTGGGGAACTCACTGCCCAGATAAGATTGGCTATCTTTTGCACCAAAAATATCATTCTTGAATTAATTGAAGCAGAAAAAATAGGGTCTCAACCAAGTTAGAGGAAATATAAAGGAACAAAAAAAAAAATCTAAATAGTACTCCATCAGTTCAAGTTGGTTGAAACATTATAGTCTTGTACCAAGTTTAAGAAAGAGAACAAACTTGTATATTATTTTACACTTACCTTTTAATTTTTGTACATAAATTAAAAAATTAAAGTAAATATTAAAATAAATAGAAAAAATAATTCATTAAATAAAAATTTTTTACAAAGATTTGAAATGACCGAATTAAAATTTGTTTCCAACAATTAGAAACAGAGCAATGTATCTTTACATGCCATCAATAAATTTGGATTTTATTCCCAAAGGCTTAAAGGCACTTTTGGTCTTTGAACTTGTGTGACTTGGACAATTTATCTCCTAAATTATGACTCGGTACAACTCATCCCATAAACTTGTAAAAATGAGACATTTTTATCCCTTATGTGTCATATGCTCAGCACGTGATAGCTTAAAAGCGAACAACATTTATCGTCGTAACTGTACTTCCTAACTATACTCAAAATTTCTTTTAGGCATTTCATCGAGCATATGGCGTGCATCACGCAAACAATCACACGTGCAATAGGAAATGATAAGTCTCACCTGATTCCTGATAAGTCTGATGTTGTGTAGAATGAAGTCTACCTCTTTGGATTCCTCTGATTTTGCACCTCCACTTCAGGGTTTGGATGATTCCTATGATCTCGATTTCAATAGAAGCTGTGTAGAGAACGAGGTTGCTGATGGTAAATCAGATTCAAAAAATTGCATGATATGAGATGAGCCAAGTCGGTCATTGGTTTCTTCCTCTAAGCCCTAGTAGGATGAAGAAAAGATCATTTTCATATGATGTCTTTTTCCAAAGCAAAGATCATTTTTAAATTGAGAAGACAGTAAAGTATGATTCTTAAATTGTCAAGAGAGCATTATGAGTATAGCACCTAATCGTTTGCTGGATGTGAAAATTTGAGCATAGAAATCCCTAGATTTTAAGGAATTTGAAAATGATGCCGTCCATTAAAGGTAAGTTCTCTTGCAAGAGTTTAGCTCTTAGTTATGGATTTATATGTAGTGAAAAAATTAAAAAATTGATGCATCCCAACTCAAATAAATGAATTTGTGTGAAGCAACTGAAGGAAGGCAATGCTCAAGAACACACAAGAATCTTGCAAATGCCCTCCTCTTTTATTAGGAAGTGCTGAAATTTTTGCTCCTATCTTGCATCTTGAATAACAAAGATGAAGTGGAGGGGCTGAGTTAGACCGAGTTAAAATGCAGGAGGTAAAGTGTCCTGGTTGCCTGAGTTCAAGGGGCAAAAGTGACTTTAGCTTGGGCCTTTCCCCAAAAACGGAAAAAAGAAAGAAAAAAAAGTGCTATACACGAAAACTGAGGAAAGAAAGAAAGGGACCAACAAGAGCAGCAGAGTTCGTCTGGTCTGGCGAGAGAAGGAGAGATAAATAGAGGCCAGAGCGAGAACCAGAGCGTAACGGAATAAAAAAGCAGATAACCAGACCGAACAAATTAGCTTTCAGATCCATTTGACCAATAACAGAACACAACACTCGCTCCTCCACCAGTACTCACCTTGGCTGTCCCACCCGATTCGCCCACACCCAATGGACGGAGCTCCATCTCACCCGGCCGACACCGACATGGCCGACGCCGCACCCCCCCCTCCTCAGCCCCACCCCCAGGTTGCCGCCGCAGGGATTGACAGCATTCCCGCCACCCTCAGCCACGGCGGCCGCTTCATTCAGTACAACATCTTCGGCAACATTTTCGAAGTCACAGCCAAATACAAGCCCCCTATCATGCCAATCGGCAAAGGCGCCTACGGAATCGTCTGGTATGTTGCTGTTTTTGCTTTCCTTCTCTCAATCTACGCGGATTCAGTTCGAAATCTTCCGTATCTATCTGTTGCCCTCTTCGCCCTCCATCTATATGGTTTGTTCAAGATTTTAATGTGCATTCTTAAATGTTAGGGATTTTAATGCGACGAATTTGATTTAATTGCTGAAACGTTTCTAGCTTTATTCGGTTTTCTGGGTATCAATTGATTTATATGATCTGGTTGACTTTTGCCCAACAGCTCGGCTTTAAATTGTGAAACAAATGAGCATGTGGCAATCAAGAAGATAGCCAACGCCTTCGACAATAAGATTGATGCAAAGAGGACTCTTCGAGAGATCAAGCTGCTTCGGCATATGGATCACGAAAATGTCAGTCAAATTGCCGCTTCTTTTCTTTCTTTTGATGATATCATACGTTATGTCTTTGCAGTTAGATTTGCTTTTATAGTATATCTTTCCTAATACATTTTTTTTTCAACAATCACGTAGATTTTCTGATTGTTTTCTTATGCTTTATTAACGTTTTAATGCATATGGAGAAACCAAACTGTGTTTCATTTATCAGAAATTCCAAAACGAGAGCAATTCTTTAAAGAAAGATCATCCCATGGATGGAAGTTTTTTTCCCCCATTTTCTTCTTTAATTTTCTTTGACAATTTATATCAACTTTTTAAATTCAAAGAAGGAAAAAGTACAAAGAGACTTAGGAGTTATTAGCTATAGCTATCTGATCATAAATATGAAGTTCTTTTCTTGGTACAAATTTTCCCTTTTATTTTTTCATATCAATTGAAGTCATTGCATATCACTGTTTCCCACAGTCAGTTTTATGGCACGTTAATTAATTTTTACCTTATTAGATAACACCCTTAGACAACATACGAAATCTTGACTTCGTAATTTGCTGAAGTGTGTAATTTTTCAGTTGTTTGAGTCTGTTGGCCTTGTTTTTTGGTGATAAGAGTTCTGTTGTTTCATTTTTTCTTTCCTTTTTTTTTTCAACCAACCAACCAACTAATCGTTAATCCAAAAGGTGGCATTGGCTGCATGGATCTTATGCCTCCATTTTGTTCTTCTGAAGCTCCATGAGGGCGAGATATCATTCTACTATTCCTACACAAATAAGTTTAGGTCTCACCTCGCCCCTTCTCCCCATCTGTATCTACTCCTGCAAATTCCTTAGCCAATGCTAGCTGTTAATTCCAAATGTCCTTGGAGCTTGGCAATATCTTCATTTGACCTTGTCTGTGTTTCTGAGTTTACACAACTTTTATTTTGTCTTCCTTCATCAGAAAACTGGGATTTCACAATAGCTAACAAGTTCAAATCTGTTTTCTGCCTAACCTTGGGAAGATTAGCCCCATTAGATCAGCTACAATAAATATGTAAAGGAAGTCGTTGGGACTTCTATCATATATTACAGCATTCTTCCAACAGTGATTGGCTTGCTTGTACGAGGTTTGCCCTCTTTGAGACATTCTTGACCAATAATGAATGGAAACGCCCTATTTGAGACATTCTTGACCAATAATGAATGGAGACATTCTTGACTGGTAATAAAGGATGGGTAGTATGGATCAGTAAGCACCTCCAAGGGTGAGCTGCAAAGTTGGCTTGCCTATCTATATAGAACATTAAAGTGCAAGAGGCGCATACTGCTTTGCCACGTGTATGTGGTTTGATGGTTTAATGGGCGTTTTGGTCCCTCCGTTTTGTTTGTTAGTGCAAAGTGGGCTTTTCGTTTTGCCATGGCTGAGGGTTTGTTCCTGGTAGGATGTTGACACCTGTCATGTAGGTTTAGTTTGTTTTCAGTGATGCCCTTTTAGTTGTTTGAATTTCAATTCTATACCCATTTAGAAGTTCGTGCCTAATGTGCCTCTTTTTCTATTTGTTGCAATTTTTTCGGTTTGTTTCTTTTAGTACCTTTTCCTAGAGTTGATTTTTTCTGTGCTTATTTGGTTTTATTCTTGGTTTCGGTGTGTTTATATGGATGTTTTTACCCTGATGAAAACTGTGGGGAGTAATGTTAAATTTTGTATGTGTTTATTGGGCTAGTGCATTTAAGGGTACTCATTATTCATTTGCGATGCTGTTTCATCCCTCTGTTTCTTAATTTGACAAATTCATCATATCTTAATAGTCTTCCCATATTTACTAAACATTATCCTCTTCCACGAGGAACTTTAGATGAAACTACCAATGGCTAACATGAGAGCACAAAGAAGTCCAAAGACAACAACACAATCAGCAGAATCCGCTCATAACAGAACATGAAGCACCTATCTTTTGTACAAATCTGTAAATTCTATGCAATGAATGCAAATAAATTGTAACGTGCTGAAGTTATAACTAAAAACTATTTATATACAAAGCATACGTAATGTCTGCCTTATTCACCACAATTACAACTCCACTGCGAAGCATGGGTGCCCCTTCTAGTAAAACATGAATTTGCTATGGAAACTCTGTGGTCTCCATGCAATGATTACTAAAGAAGGTTGTTCTTCTTTAGCTTCTCAGTGAAGGACAGCAGCAATGGTTTACTACTTTTAGGGAAAAAAAAACCTACAGGGAGCAGGAGCAACTTTTTCCCCTTATTACTTCTAATTTGGAAGTTTTTTGTTTGTTTTGTTTTTTTTCTTTTTCTTTTTTGTTTGAAGAAAAGATAAAATTCTATTCTGAAGAAAAAAAACAAACTTCTATTCAAGTTTTGAATAGCTCTGCAAAGGATTTGGTGTTGTTATCTCTAGTAAGGGAATTATTCAGTTTTTGTCATCCAAATCCATGAATGTAAGATGTCTAACCGAGCATCTCTGGTCAATATCAGTATCTAACAGAATTTGGTGATGGTCTGAATTAGTCTTTGGCAGGTGTTGGGACATTGGCTTCTGAGAATTTCAATCTTGAGGAGTTTCCTTGCACTCTACCTATCCTTTCTTTGATGCTTTTTTCCCTTCTCTAGAATCTTGCCAAGTATTTCTGTTCAAATTAGCCTAATATCATGCTGCAGCAATACAGGCCACATGTAAAATTCTTGAACTTAAGGCCTAAACCCCCAGAAATACCATAGGCATCTGCTTGATGGATGCCCTGAAATCCCAGTTCCTCGCATATTTTTGAGCTCCCTCTCCTGAGCCCTAGTTTATGCGAGGAACATAATCTCTGTTTTGTATTGGTTTTTGATTTCCATGAAATAACACCTAAAATTGAGGTCTGCAGCCCCTCTGCCATTCCAGTTATCAGTATATCATCTTCATGTTAATATTGAGAGTGGGGATGTTGCTTTGCAGCCTTCAACTATAATGGCTGGGTTGCCTGGTACAGTCTCCTTTGGGATGACACTCACTGTTTTGCGTCTCTGTGGCACTGCCACCAGGTTGTATTCTTTAGTTTTATTCTTCGTCTACCCTTGCTTGATGATTTCCCTTTCTTCTATTAGATTGTCCTTTGCAGAGCTCTCGTATCCCTTGAAGGCCATTAATCTATGCATTTTTATTTTTGCAATTTGTTGATGGTAGATCTGTTTCAGGGACTCTCTCTCCTTGTTAGCCTTCGTTTTTCTCCCATGTTTGCATTCTTTTGAACCCTTTCTCCCAACCCGACTGTACTCCTTGAAATCCTCCCTGGATGCAGATCCCCAGTCTTGCAAACTGTGCAGATGGATCCTCCCTGCTGCTAGCTTTACTGCCCACACAATAGGCATCCGTTGCTTTAAAATGTTTTGAGAATCAGGGAAATGACTTGATCTATATTCATGAATTGTCTATACTTCTGAAGTACAGTTTCTTCTTCTAGTTAAGTCAAATTACTTTTGAAGTACAGATAGTGTTCTGCTGTTTCCATGAATTTCTATCTGAGATCTGAATGGGAATGGGTAGTATCAAGGTTTTTGAAGAGCAGGAATTGTTTTCTGGTTAACAGTGATTGAAGGTATATATTTAATGTCGTAGGAGGTTGAATTTGGTTTGATCCAAGCTTGTAAACTTTGGCCTGGGCAGTTGAATTAGATTGGCCTTGGCTGCTAATTGGATATCTCTGGCCTGTTTGGTTAATGGTCATGGATGCTCTATTTATATAGCATAGCAGTTGGCCTCTTCATGCCTTTGTATGTTGAGCCTTTTATCTACTCCCTTTCTGACTGGTGAAATCTTGCTTATGCAAGCAAATTAATGAAGAGTGTAAAGTTCCTAGAGTGATGGTACATGCAGTGGGTCCATAGAAAAAATGCTGCAGGCCATTAGGTATGCGTGCTCTTATTTTGATTAAAGTGCAATCTTTATGTGCAGGTAGTTGCAATCAGGGATATAATACCACCACCCCAGAGAGAAAATTTCAATGATGTTTATATTGCATATGAGCTGATGGATACTGACCTGCATCAGATAATACGTTCTAATCAAGGTCTATCAGAAGAGCATTGCCAGGTTTGAGCCCTCCCCCCTCCCCCCACATAGACACACAGCAGGTGATCATTATAGTCATATTACTAACTGCTTTATTTCAGCAGTTCAATGGAAGTTATCCTGTCATTAAAGCTAGCTGGTGAACAGATGCCTTTATTTTTCCATTCCTGGTTGCAGTGTCTTCTAGGAGCAACTAATCAATGGTGTTGATTGCATAATGAATGTAGCATGTGTAGTTTTAAGTACCACCATCATCATCCTCATACAATACCTTAATTTATTGGTGGCAGTAATTATGGCATGAGCTAGCTGGTCGCTGTTGATTTATGACTTCTTTGCTTAGGATGGAATATGACCTTGGTTTTCATTCTCTTAGTTCTAGTGCTTACTTGGATTAAAGTTTTGATTGCATTATTGGTGCATATCCTGTGCTTTAGCTTGAGGGAATTCAGACTTTCAATCTTAGCCACATTGGCTATAGAGAATTTATGAAGTAACATAGTTAGAGGACTTATCAGTCCACCATCTGCAGGAAAATCAAAACTTGTCTCTGCAGCTTGTGTCCTTTAATCATATGTCCATGTATGACAAGAATTTTTTAAGCTTGAGAAACATGTTAAGATTAGACAAAATCTTTGTTTCTCCCCCCTTTAGCCATGTGCTTTATGCATGTAGTTAGTGGATTGTTTTACATTCCATTTTATCAATTGAAAGTTCATTGTATTGATCGTTTAGCCTCAATACCTAACTGAACATTCTTTATTGCAGTATTTTCTGTATCAGATCCTTCGAGGGTTGAAATATATACACTCTGCAAATGTTCTGCACAGGGACTTGAAACCTAGCAACCTTCTCCTGAATGCTAACTGTGACCTGAAAATATGTGATTTTGGGCTTGCTCGTGTTACTTCGGAAACTGATTTTATGACAGAATATGTGGTTACAAGGTGGTATCGAGCTCCAGAGCTATTGCTAAACTCCTCAGATTACACAGCAGCTATAGATGTATGGTCCGTTGGTTGTATTTTCATGGAATTGATGGATCGGAAGCCTCTATTTCCTGGGAGAGATCACGTGCATCAGCTACGATTGCTTATGGAGGTAATTCTTAATTGAATTACGTGTCAGTGTTTGCTTGTATGAGGATTACCATTTTCATATATTTTCATGCTGATGAAGCGCTTCCGTTGATTCTTATGGGTCAAGTCCTCTTGTATCCTATGCGATAGTCATCATACTAAGCAGTTTCCTTCCATATGTCCTCAATCTAGTGTCTTCCTATTTCGTTATAAGTCACTTTGGTAGGTTGTTGAAGCAGCTTTCATGGAATGAAGAAACAACACTAAGTGGCTTCAGTCCTTTCACTTGGTGTGTCAGCCAATTTAAATGATTGGCATATAGAGATAAAACTTATTGTTGCCCAAGTGGAGTAAGGCAAAGAAAAAGGGAAAAAAAAAGATGAATTACAACTTAAGTTGCAAATTGTTGTTAAAAGTATCTGGAGTTCTATTCTATTAGTCATTAGAAGCCAGAATGCGTATTAAAATCAGGGGTAACAGAGTCAGCGATCATTCTAAGTTAATTCTAAACTCTAAGCAGACATTTTCTCATTGCAAATGAAATTATTTGCTAAAAGTTGGTGGTCTTTATGCTAGGTGATTTTTCTAATTTATAGAGTCCATGATTTATTCCTCTGTATCCGCAGTTGATTGGCACACCCTCAGAGGCTGAGTTGGGGTTTTTGAACGAAAATGCTAAAAGATACATTCGACAACACCCCCTTCATCGTCGGCAGTCTTTCACAGAGAAGTTCCCAAGCGTCCACCCTTTGGCCATTGATCTTGTTGAAAAGATGTTGACATTTGATCCTAGACTGCGGATAACAGGTGAGTTATTCCATGAAAATGAAAGAGAAAAGGGGGAAAAGATATATTAGTTTTCTGTTTCAACTGGCTTTAAATTGCTAGTTTAAAATTCTAATGAAGCATTAATTATTCTCTCATGGAAGTTTTGGTTTGTTATATCAAGATGAGTGCATGCTGCTGGATTGTTTTAAAAGTTTGCTAACATATTGTATATGTGTTTAACGGATGATCTAGGTTTTTATCATTAAGTTATGAACTGTAATTGATAAATGTACTAGCATAAAACTTCTCACTTTCCAAACCAAAAATAAAATTGAATGAATTGTTTAGATTCATCTCAAGGCTGTTGCTAAACTTTAGATTCATCCAATGCTTACATCTCTTCAGTTACTCCTCCCACCCTTCAAAAGAAAAAGGTTCTGTTTTCAATCCCGTTAAACCATTTAGTCACAGGGACCTTGGAATCCTGAAACATCTGAATTGGACTGTTGTATGCCATAAGTGCATAAAGAAAGCTCTTAATATCATATCTTAGTTTATTATCCTGTTTCATTTGTACGTAATCAGTCTTTAATTGCTTATGGTTTGCAGTTGAGGATGCGCTAGCTCATCCTTACCTAACATCTCTGCATGACATCAGTGACGAACCTGTCTGCATGACACCTTTTAGTTTCGACTTTGAGCAGCATGCCTTGACAGAGGAGCAGATGAGGGAGCTCATCTATCGGGAGGCTCTCGCGTTCAACCCTGAATATCAGCAGCTGTGATGAGCAATGTGATGTTCTTTCCGGAGTAGTCCTCACTTTGGATCTGTGTGCTTTCGTTTTCTGTTTCTTTTTTTATCTGTTTTTTTTTTATTCCAACGGATACCCAATGGGCCTAGTTGAGCTACACAACCGGAGATAGTCCTTTCCCCTCATCTCATCCCTTTTTGGTGAAATCGGGATCCAGTGGCAGAACCTTGGTTTCTAGACCAAAGGTTTTTACCAGCTAAGCTAATTGGCAACTTAGATATCTTTGTTTTATGGTTTAGCAATTGATTTCTGTGTACATATGGTTCCACCCATAACTGGATGGCTCTCGACTTTGAACCTTTGCATTTCTGCTGGAGCCAGAACGATTGTAATGCTGTTTGTATCGGATTGGAACTTGTTCGAGAATTGAGCCGCCTTCGTATTGTCATGTGTCTCGATGTGCCCAATTCTTACATGAACGATACCGTATGATTGCGCAATAGTTTTAAGTTCATGGTAGGGACAAGAAAGAACCAACTCGTTAAAATTCTAGTAAGATGAACAGGAAAATCTTGTAAAATTGAAAGGAGTACTGAAACAAGATCATGTCAGCTATACCTTCAATGTTCAGAGAAATTTCCATCGAAAAAAGAACAAATTAAGACTAAACGCATTAAAAATTTTGAGAGATAGAGGAACATTATTTTGAGTCGAATAGGGATCTAAGCCCGTTCAAGTCATACAATCACACGCATTGATCAGACTAATTCATTTTACAGGGAACGGAAGTTAAACTGCGATTAACAAAACAGCAGACGAAGGCAAATTGAAGGAGAATTTGAAGACCAGCTAAAGATCCTTACAAGCTAATCAATAATTCAACAAATACAGATGATCATGTCCGCCTGAGAACCTGTATGAATACAAGAACATAAATAACTGACGCCACTAATTCTTCACGCTCCCAAAAAACTTCGAAAGTGGAACTGGACCACCGGCTTCTTCATCATCACTGCCTGAACTCTTTCTCCGTGAGTGCTTTTTCTTCTTCCCTTTGGACCTGGATCTCGATCTTTTTGATTCTCTCCCTTCATCTTCACTGCTTGAAGAGTCTGAGGATGAACTGGTGGAACTAGAGTCAGAAGACCTCCGCTTTGAGTGCTGCATGAGTCATGGAGGTGAAGTTTCAACTAAATGCATTCCAGGAGCACAGGACCAGAGAGTAACGAAACAATAAGTAAAGAGAAGACTAATAACACCCAAAATAAAATTAATCCATATCCATTACTAAAATCCTTTGCCCACCCTGCATGACATCATCTTTATTTATAACCATCAGATTCATCAAAAGAACACCTCCCACCAATGCGAGCACATGCTTGCTTAAGGGAGCAGATAAAAATAAATGAAAGTGTAGTTTTAGAACTTCCATCTGCGACTTATTCTAAAGATATGAATAAACTAGCACTGTGACTAATCAGCTCTATAAGCGCGCAAACAGACTGCCCAAATTGTAAGACAATAGAATTAGTAAGCAAAATTACAAACCTTTCTTTTTCTGCTGCTACGTTTCTTTGCATCTTTATCCTTCCTGTCTGACAAAAAAAGAAAACGCCTTTTTGAGAACAACCGACGACAATTTTCTTGCAGGAAGGGCAAATTTAATAGCCATCTTATATTTCTTGGACCATACCCTTTTTGTTGTTAGACTTGCTGTGAGAATGGTTCCTACCCTGAGCAAGCTTGAGTGCCCGTTCAGCATCTAATTGAGCCCTATATTCTCGCATTAGTCTATCAGCATCTGCCTCCAGTTCCCCCTTTTTCAGTGCATCTTCCTATTATTACAAAGGCAAAGATTGAATGACATGTCTATTTCACTACAAAAAAAGAAAAAAAAGCAACATGATAACTCACTCAAATAATTTTATTCCAAAACATAATCTGCACATAGCTGGGTTGCTGATGTACCATGTCAGTGAGCGGAGAACATGGATTTCAGTGTTATGCTTTAATAGATGCCTAAAAGGGTAACAACTAAAACTTTGGCCTAGGGTTAGGACTTGTGGTTGTTACCAAGAGGTCCAAGGTTCAATCCCCCACTTCTTCCTTGGCCTTCTCCTCATGTACCACAAAAAGATGCCTGAAAGGGTGCAAGCTATCAGCCCTTGTATCAAATTAAAGCGTGTTCATATTAAGTAGTATCACTTTTTTCCAGTGGATTTGCTTTCTTAGTGTTTTTTGATCTTGTTTTTCTTTCATACTCATGCTGAGAATTGTCATCGCTATCACACAATAATCATCAGTCAACTAAACCTTAGTTTCAAGTAGCTGATATCACATACTACTCAGTTGGAGGCAAGTTTCTCCATAAGCTCTAAAAGAGCAAGGTCCCTTAAGTTTTGGTCTACCTTTGCCTGTTTTCAACACCTCCTACTGGTAGCCGATCATTCTTACATGCTAGCAAATCTACTGGTCTACATTCGATATAAACCATCTAGGCCTACATCCATTTTGGTCCCCTGAACTTTGCTGACTCAAGACACTTCGCCCCCTGAAACTTGACTCAGGCCAACTCATCTCTTGAACTATGAAAACTAAGACAAATTTGCCCCTTTCGCCATTTGACTATGTAACGAGCCATTATGAACCCCAAGTCTGTTAGCCAACAAAGAGTTGCAATGGTGCAATTTTTCATATTATGATTTTTTTCACCTATATGTAACATACAGAGAATCATAAGGACTTGTGCTGTCATTAAATATCTTCCCCATTCCCAGAAGAACATGATGAAAGCCCTTGACATTCTCTATCCGTTGACATTCTCTATCTCCACCACCGCAAAAATACAGCAGCTACCCATCCTACACATGAAACCTCTATTTTCTTTTTTCCTTTCCAAGTGAGCGGAGGCTTGATTAGGTAATCAAAGGGGTCTCTTGTTCTGGTCAACCGTCAACAACCTTCTCACTAGTCTCCACCAAAACTTCCAGCCGGAAAACTGCCATTTCACTGACAACAGCGTCCACTTGGATTACCCATGAGGAATGCTAATTGTTACTGGCCAATCCCCAAGTGAATTCCACCAATTAATATGGACTCATCACCGTGATACTCTGAAGTTCAAGAAAACCACCAAATTTGGCAACTTTGCCTCAATGATTTGAGGCAATCAGACCCTTTTTCCAAATTGAATCCAATTTCGCTCATCTCACAGAAACAGACTTGGATGTGAGACTCCAGTGTACAAAGTTTCATGTCCGAATTGAACTCTGGGTCATCTGATGCTATAGTGTTGTAGCACCTTCAAAGCCTCCTGGAGCTGAAATTGGTTTATGTTTTTTGGGCTGTTTTCATCACAGTTGGCATGGTATTCAAGATGCAGTTGAGAATTCAGGAATCAAAGGAAGGCTAGCGAATTTCTGATTTCTAGAGAGCTGTGTTAATGTTGACAACCAAACTACCAGTCAAAATCCAGACAAAGCCATGATTTTGTTAGCTTAGAGCAATTCTGTTTCAGAAAGAGAGAGGTGGATAGAAGAGTTGGGGACAGGGGTTTGGGCAGTCAACGCTAAAGCTTAGGGTGTACAAAAGAGGACTTAAAAATTCAGGTGGCCAGTCACTCATTTTTCACCTTTTTATGCATTATGCAATGCACTGTCATGGGGGCATGTGACTGAGTCAGTGAGTGAAAGGGGCGAAGTGCCCCATTTGTAGTAGTTTGAAGGCCGAGTTGATCTCTGCCCATGTTCATGGACTAAGTTGACCGAGTTAACAAAGTTTGAGGGACCAAAATGGATTTAGGAGAACCACTTAATATGACTTTTCCTAATTTTTCCTCAACTGGGACTACTTTTCAATTTATCCCTCATTATTTCTAATTTGATAATTTAGTGCATGCTTACTCATCAGAGGCAACAATTAGTTATAATTAAATGATCAATTGATCATGCACAATGACACACTATCTGACTGTCCGTTAAGCCTTAAACAACATTAAAGTAGGAAAAGGTAAAAAAAACTGGTCCTTTTTCCTTTAGGCAACAAAAAAAAGTACCCTATCCCTCTCTGCAATATAAATTAGCTTCAATGAAGAGAAAGTAAGATGGCATAACTAATTAATTTCTCCAAATGCAATGGCACTGGAACTGCAAACAAAATAAGATCAGGGAGCATCTTAAGCAAGATTTTTTTCAAAATTGGCACAAGTGTGAAGTACAATTTCTAAAACTTTCTCAGCATAAAGGGGAAAATGTTCTAAAAGTTCAACTTTTGGCTTGATTTTAGTGCAGCTGCAGGTATTGGGGCAGTAAGACCCTAGCAAGTTACATGTAAGCAGAAAAGAAAAACCCAGTCAAATTAGAGAGTAGTTAACCAAATTCCTCCTTATCCTTTAATCAACATTAAAGAAATTTACATAGATACAATTGTAATAAAAGCTACAGACAGCTTAGTAGCCAAACTTTCCATGGCACTCTCCATGTTATATGTGCATACTAACACAGGTTCATCTTAAAATCAAGTTCACAAATTTTTTGCAGATATGTGTATACTGCAAACCAGTTAATGATGTATATGTGGGACTTGCACAAATAAATGTTATGGTGCAAATGATATAATTTCGAAAGCTGTAAACAGCAATTAATTGAAAAGAAGGATTACACATCTGTGCAAATTTACAAAAGATTACCTTCTGTTTCTGTTTATACTCTTCCCACGTAATTGTATGAGAAGTTTTAAGGCTGGCCAAACGAGCAGCATGCCACTCTGGTGAATGAAAAGAACCATCCACCTGTGACTGTCCTCATGAGAATAGTTCTAGGAAAGGAAATGGTAGACTATGACAAAGACAATCCATTTCTTATTACACTTTCTGGCCTATTGTAATAAAAACATTGTCTGATGCCTCAGTCAATCATATTATCAGGCATCTTTAGATGATATGAAAAACCAATGTCAAAAAATTTATATCACAAGAATTTCAGATTTTAATTTCCTTAATTAAGTTACACAGCATTTTATCAAGATATGGCACAACATACAGCAGTAAAATCACAAAAGCTAACACATAGATTCATTCTATTCATCTTTAGTTTCGTGAATTATGATCTATGCAATTCCTGAATGCTCAGGTTGGAGACAAAAGTTAAGATGCAACAATATAAGCATGCATCTAATAGGGGTGTACAGCGTATGAAACATAGATTGACCAGAAGAAAAGTCCAAATTCTTCAATTAGAGCATGGCTGATCAATAAATACAGGCGGGCTATCAATGAGGCAAAAAATGTAAATATACTCACAGTCCTAAACTGGATGCCATTTGTTTTATTTTCAAAGATATAAAGCTCACTGCACAGCATCATCATATGCAGCATTTCGTTCTTAGTTTCCCTTCTATCAATTGCATGCAAACTCCTATTAGTTGTGAAGAATACCAAGTGTATTCTGTCCAGATTATGTCCACACCGTTTATTTTCAGAGAAACCATCTGCGGAATAGTGGTATATTTCACCAGCATTATCCCAAAATCTAAAGTGTTACATTCAATTCAATCTGTGGACATAATTTTCAAAACCCAACATCAACAATCAAAATCTGGATCATCCAGGACCCCCCAAATGGAGGCAATAGCAGTATTAAATTCAGCTTCCTGACATATATTATCACAAAGAACAGAATGATAACCACCATATGCAATTAACTGATCAACCGAAAAGATATATACGTATACAGATTGCAATTATTGGTAATGCTGAAGATAACCTATGGAAAAGAACCAGAAATCGGAAGGGGGAAGAACTAATATGGAAAAGTACAAACCATGCCATCTTCGATCTCCTCGGGAGCGGCAGAGCTGGCACCAAGCCTCGCTCTCTGCATAGCTTTGTAGGCTTGGTTTTTGCCCATCTCGATAAATTCCCAGAAACTGAAATCCGAATTGGCCGAGGGAAATTGAGCCCAATTCAGAACCCAGAAGAGATTTAAGAGACAAAAATTTTATTAGGGTATTAGCTATCAACAGTCAAACCCCATCCCAGAGCCGAAGAACGAAAAAACAAGACCAGCAAAATGAACGAGAGAATTAGGCTCCTTTCTTTAAAAAAAAAAAAAACCTTTCTGTTTTCTCTTCCTCTGCCTGCGGTTTTCTTTGTGCTTCGGCTGGTCTCTGGTTAGTGGTTTAAGTTTAACACTCAGATGGCCACAAACCAAATGTTTCTTATGCCCTTATACTTATAAATATAAATCAATTAACTACTATATTTCAATTCTCTATCACTTTCATCATCAAAGTGTAGCTCACCCGCTTGACGGCATCGTTTCCCCTTTATCCACTCGACCTTTTCCATTCTCCAGTTTCCACCCACTTGGTTTGCTGATAAATGCTGAGATGGCCGAACCGAAGCAGAAGCAGTCTTCAGCTCAGTATCGCAGTGGAGGCGACATGGCCGATTGGCCATCAATGGAGGTCATCGAAATCGAAGATCAACGGCGCAGAAAGTTCTCATCTGCACAATTCCCCTTGCATTTCAACGAAGGTTGCTAAGCTTTATCAACTGGTGCACACCATCTGAACTGGGAGAAAGAAAGAGTACTCTAGAGAAATTGGGGTGACTGTGGGCAAGGACAAGATCGAATTGAATCAAGAAACGAAGGAAGGTCTTGTCCTTGCGCATGGTTCCTCCAATTACACTGGAGTTTGACACGTTCAGCCATTCCAGGTTTTTCTGCAAGTCACAAATTAGAGATAGATTCACGCAGTATCACTCGTATCCAGGTCTGTCCGCTTTATCTGATCAATCGCGCTTTGCCTAAATATTTGTACCCACGCCCATCCTAAATGACCTTTTCTTACCTAGCTTGTTTTCCAGGTGCCTGCTGATGCAGTTTCATTTCCAGGGGTGTTCAAAATTTTGAGCTTCATTGTCACAAATCACATGGCACAACCGTTCTCTGGCCATCAAACTAGTTGTTATAACATATCTGTCTGCTTCTGTCATGTTTCATGTCCATCCGCCAAAGCATCCCGTTTCTCGTGGATGCATCATAACAGTAGTAGTTTCATTTATTTTACATCCTAAAAGCTTGTCTCTTGATCTCTTCCTATAAATTGTTCCTTCTGGCCCTCAGTCATCAGTGCTATAGTTTACGGACTCTGTAAATCTTTTGGTGGCTAAACTTGCAATAAAAGTTCTGTTCTTGGAAGAGCAATTATGCTGTCAGATTGCTTAAATGAATCTGTGATGCGAAAATCTGACCTTAGTTGCCAACATCATGCAGCATCGTGGCCCTGGACTTGGGGACGTGAGACAGGATGCTGTTTCCAACCCCTAGACTGATCTGCCAGCTCGTTCACCTCAACCTGCACCTACCAAGTTGTTAAATCTTTTATCAGGTTAGTTAATACAAAACCTCTTTACAAAGCTTCATTTGGTTCTTTCTGCAACTTTTGGTTATGAAACTCTTAAGGCCATCGACCTTGTTTATTCAAGTAAGAAATATTGGTGTAATTGTTGCAAATATGAATCAGTTGTGAATAGTGGAATCATGCATATATGAAGAATTTGTTGTAAATACTGCCCTTGTCTATGTAATTGAATGCTTCAGGGCCTAAGATAAGTAGTCTTCTGCATCACAACACCGTCTCTGATTTTACTGTTTTGGTGACTGAACACGGATAAACTGTTGATATGTTTGGAGCAGAGAACGATCTTCAAACCATGCGGGGGAAAGTGAGTACGGAAGGGAGGAAAGGAATCGGGAGGTGATGCCGTCCAAACTGCAGACATAACGTAAGTGAGACTATTTTCCTGGAGCTGGGAAGGACATGTGAGTTTGGCAACGTGCCATTTCCCAGTTGATTAAGGCTGCTTGGGTGGAACTATTTTGCTACTTTTTGTGCTCCCTCCATCCAAAAATAATGAACCATAATCCTAAAAAGGTTGAATTGTCTTCTCTTTTAGAAATTTTTAATAGTTAATTTATCTTAATACTCTCATCTCATCTAAAATCTCATCACACAAAAACCAAAAAATGAATCCCTTTTTTTTTTTCTAATACTCATTTAAATTTTCATTACATAGAACCCCAAAAGGATTTTTTTTTTCAATTTTAATTTCTCGGACAAAAATGGAAAGATAAAATGGAGGGATTATTATTCATATCATATCATATTTAAATTGGTTTGTGTTTTCTTGTTCAATCTTAAACAAAACAGTGCCTAAATATGCAGGTACTCTCTCTCTCTTTTTCTTTTCGGTCTTTTTTCGGCGAGTGAAGATCATCTCTAAACATGTGCCAGTTCATGTATCAGTAACTATGTTGATGATCCTGTTTGTAAGAAATTCGAAATTCCAAGTGCTTCGACTCAAAATAATGTTCTGAGTCGAAAGCGTGTCCCAGATCATCGATCATGAAGCTTTGCTGCTCTGGTCCTGCAAGTTCTGGGGATTTGGCCTTGTTAGTAGTTCGGATATTCAAACGATGTTCCTCCCTCTCCACCAAAGTTAAGCGGTTCTCAAACTGCTTGCACCGGAACCCGCACTTGTTGCATCTTTTCCATTCTCTGGCAAAACCAACAAGGGTCGGCACGAGTCCGCGGTAATGAGCAAGGATGTGCACCATATACATATTGTTTAAACTAGAGAACCAAGAACCGATTCAATTGTTGTTTCCATTGACGAAGACAAACAGAGATGCAGAATCAATTCGCAGCGGGGATTATTGTACGCCTTTTTTTTTTTTTTTTTTAACTTTGAATTGCCTTCATTTGCTTAACCTGTCAATTCTTGTCCGTTGACGAAGTCACAGAGAGTTGTTTAATGACAGCTTTGATTGACTCTCTTATTGTCAAGATTCATACATCAACTTGATTAATTTTAATTACGGCTTCTTTCTCTTGCAATTTGCATCAACGTTTTCGCTGCTATCCTTCTCTGATCATTCTCACCATTTGCTTCCTCAATAACGACTCCCAGATGGCTGCTGAAGTTGTTCTTGGAGCTCTTATTGAGGTCACAATATCAAACCTGATTTCCTCAGTCAGAGAACAAGTGAACCTCATTGCGGGTCTCGGAGATGAGTTGGAGAAACTTCAAGACACGCTCACGATGATCCAGGGCGTGCTCGAAGATGCTGACCAGAGACAGCTAACAGACAAGGCTGTCAGCCGCTGGCTGCTGAAGCTTAGAGATCTCACTTATGAGGCCACGATGTTCTCGACGAGCTTGCTTATGAAAACTTGAGGAGGGAGGTGGAACCGCAAACTCAACAGGTGCGCAACCTCTTTTGCTTCCCCAATCTCGTGGCTTTTCGTCGCAAGGTGGCTCAAAAAATCAAGGCCATCAATTTCTCTCTAAGAAACATAAACAGCCAGGCCGCTGAGCTTGGACTCCAACACAGACTAACTAACTCAGTTCCTGTATCTGCGTCAAGCCTAGAGACTCACTCTTTCCTTGGTGAAACAAAGCCGGTAGGTAGAGAGCCTGATGTCAAAAGTTGTCAACTTCTTGTTGGGTCCATCAACCAATCAACAACGGGTATAATGGTGGCAATGGAGAAAATAGAGGGATGGATCATCAAGATGGGGTTTATCCAAAAAACGTACAAAGGCAAATAAGGGAGTACATCTAACCACCATTGGTGACGGAGAATTATTTGGGTATTGTAAGGCCACTGATTCAAACCAACAACTTTGAGTTGAAGCTGACCTTGATTTCTCTCATCTAACAAAATCTGTTTTGAGGCTTGACTTCGAAGGATCCAAACACACACATAGTGAACTTCTTGGAGGCGTGTGATACTTTCAATGCCAATGGAGTCTCCACTGATACTATTAGACTCCAATTGTTTTCTCTCTCACTTTGGGACAAGGCTAAGGAAGAGTATCAATCACTTCAACTGAGAATTATCATCACATGGAATGAAATGACTAAGAAGTTCTTGAGCAAGCTCTTTCTTCTATCTAAGGCTGCCCACTTGAGAGCTTCAATTGTAACATTCAAGCAACATGAGATGAAGTCCATTTCAAAGGCATGGGAGAAGTTCAAGTAGTTGCTTAAGAAGTTCCCACAATATGGATTCTTGAATTGGCAACAAATCCAACTTTTCTATAAAGGTTTGATACTCATTTCAAAATTTATGATTGATGCTTTGGTCGGTGGATCCTTGATGTCTGAGATGACCGGTGATGCCTTCCAAATTCTTGAGCAATTGGCATTAAATGGGAAGCAATGGCTGGAAAAAAGAGCTCAACCAAAGAAAGGAATACTTGAAGTGAATCAATTGACCGCTTTGTTGGCACAAATAACATCTCTTATGAATCAAGTGTCCAAGTTGACCAACAAGAAAGAGCTAACCATTGAACAAGGGGCCGCCTCAATTTCTAACATTTATTGTGCAAATGAGGCCACTTTCGAGCAAAGCTAATTTCATGAGCAATTGAAACTTTGGGTATGGAGGCAACCAACTTAGGGACCAATACAACCTCAATTGGAGAAATCATGAGAATTTTTCCTATGGTAACACAAAAGATGTTTAACAATCACCTCATCTCAATTTTAACCAAGCTCTAATAGAGAAGAAGCCTTTTATGGAAGAAATTGTGAAACAAATGATAGAATGGAGAAGAATGAGACAAATATTGCAAACTTGAGGGTTAACTTGGCAAATATGGAGGCCAACATAAGTGCAAGTACTAAGAATCTTGAGTACCAAGTGGGACAATTGGTGAACTCCATAAAAATTCTTCAAAAAGGAAAATTTCCTAGTGACACCGAGTTGAACCCGAGGAAGCAATGCTATGCAATTACACTTAAAGGAGAGAAGAAGCTTGAAGATTCCTACATGAGGACACCCATTCAAAAGAAACTAATCTTGGAAGATGAAGTGCAACTTCAAAAAGAAAAGAAAGTTGTGAAGTAACTAAAAGAGCAACCCCAGAGAGTGCAAAAACCCCCACCCAACCCACCCCTACCTTTCCTATAAAGGATCTAAAAAAAGAAGTTTGATAATCAATATGACAAGTTCTTGGACATTTTTAAGAAGCTTCAATTCAATATCTCGTTCTTGGAGGCTTTAACTCAAATGTTAAATTGGCATAGATTGTTGAAGGAAGTCATTGCAAAAAAAAGAAAATTTGAAGAGTTGAGACCATATGCCTTACGAAATAATGTAGTGCAATTGTTTAACAAAAACTTCTATCAAAATTGAAGGATCCCGAAAACTTCAACTTCATTATTTCATGCACAATTGGTGAAGTTGAGTTCAAGAAGGTATTATGTGACATTGGTGCAAGTGTAAACTTGATATCCTTGTCTATTGCCAATAAATTTGTGATTCTTGACATGGAATAAGACTATCAAGCCTCTCTCATCTTTAGAAGACCATTTTTGGCCATCGCCGGAGCAACTATAGATGTGAAGGGAAGCAAGCTTTTATTTAATGTTGAGGATGAAGAAATGGAGTTCAATATATTTGATTCTAGCATCTCCCCGCATAAGATGGAAGTGTACATGGTTGATATGGTCATAGACTCCAACTAAGAAAATTCTTCTATTTTTGTTATGGGTGGTGACAACAAAGAAATTAATAAATTTGAGCTTTTCAATTTCAATGGGGAAGTAAAAAATGAGACAAGACACTCATTGACGGAAGAAAAGAATAAGAAGAAGACAATGAAGAAATGGGTAGCAACAAGAAATAGAAATGTAAAGAACCCTAAAATGCTTAAGAAGGAAAAAAAATGAGAATTCAAGCATGGAAAGGAGTACATTTTTTTGGATGCATATTGAATTTTCCAAGCATTGGAAGCATTCTTACAATGGAGAGGGTGTATAGAGCCACATACTTACCCTAGTGCCTAAAAACAAAAGAGTTGATGTCTAGCTAAAGACAATAAATCAAGCGCTTGTTGTGAGGCACCTCAACCTCTTTTCCCTCCTTTGTGTTTTTAATTATCTTTTTCAATAAGTTGTGTTTTAGGAAAATGTTTCTTAATTACTCTTTGTGCTTATTGTAAATGTATGATAGAAAAATCAAGAGTAAACATGAAAAGCTGAAATGTCACAATCATTAAGAGTTTAAGTTAGAGTAATTGGAGGTGGGAACATTTGCCTCCTGGGTATGATTTTTGAAACAAAATCTCTTTTCTAGCATTTTTTGTCAACATTCTGGACAATGTTGGTTTTAATTTTGGGGAAGAAATGTGATTGTGGATGATACTTATTTGAGTGTTTTTTTAGGACTTGACATTTAGTTGTATGCTCTTTCTTTTAGGCTAGTTTTTGATGAATTTTTGCTTGTGACATTACATGTATATCGTATTTATTTTCCTCATCATGTGTTGCATCATAGTTGCATTCTTAGGTTGTGTGCATTTAGAAACCTAATGTGTACCCTTTATCATGATTGATTGAATTCTTTCACAAAGTTAAGTTACTTGTAAGTTTTGTTAAGTAAAAAAATGTTATCATTTGTCATTAATGGTAGAAACTACACTCGGTGAGTCTTTGGGCCTTGTGTGATATACTTGCACTATGAATGAATTCGTTCGTTGGAGCGGTGCCTGTTTTGCTTATTAGTTCATTAATTTGTTTATGGATCCTCTCTTATCCGGATTGATGCATGCAAATAGGAGATGAAAATGACAAGTTAGGGTTAAACTACATAACCTAAATGACTAATACTTCATCACAATCTTTACATTAACCACATTTGTGCCTTTTAAGCCATATTTGTTGTTCAACCCACATAATTGAGTCATATCCATTATTATTTATCTTCTTTTGGTGCTTGAAGTAAGTTAAACATTGCATATATGGGTTTGGGAATGGTGAAAAATTGTGAGTTATGTGAGTGAATAATGGCCAAGTTTGAGAGAAAAGATATTGGGTTATGAACTTATTGTTGAGATTATGTAGTTTTGGTTTGAGTGTACTTTGGATAAATCATGCACATTTATTTGAGCTTTAAAAATTGTGTGAATTTCTAGTTTGTTAAATACTCCATCCGTCTCAAAATCTTTGCTCCATTTGTTTTTAGCAATTAATTTAGAATTTTTTATTTTCAACATTTTAATATATAAATGGAAAATCTTTACATACAAATGATAAATCAAGACATGTAGTTTCTAAATATATTTTTTTAATTTTTTTCTAACAAACAATAATATGAAAAAGAATTAAGTCAAAATATAACAAAAAGTCAAATGGAGCAAATATTTTGGGACGGAGGGAGTATTACTTTTCCCTTAAGAGAAAGGTAAAATGAGCCAATGTGATAAAGCCCTTGTGAAAATAATAAATAAATAAATAAATGAATAAACAAAACAAAAAAAAAAAGAATGTGGAAGTAGTTCATTCATTTGATGGGAGTTCTCCTAAGTGTTGTGTTAAAATTATGCATGTGGGGGTTGTTTAGGATGTTACTTGGAAGCTAAGAAAAGTCTCTTTCTTGAGTTTTGATACCGTGGGTGGGACTTTAGAGTTGATTATCATGTTTATCTATGGTGTTTATGCTTGACTTGCTTCATTAGCTCCACCTAAAATAGCCTCATACCGATTCTCGTCTAGACCAAACCCGACCACGATACAACTTTTAATATATGTCATTGGACTTGAAATTGCATGCATATTGCTTAGGAACACTTAGTCAGTAGTTTGGGTCCTTTTGCAAATTTGTGGATAAAGTTGCATTATGAGCTGTAGATATATTAGGCAACCATAGATTAGGGAGCGAAACATTTAGGGAGCAAATGTGTACCATTAGTAACAAGGTTTTTCTTTCTTTATTTATCTTAACTTCTCTTGAGTTGGTTTTGTGAAGTGAATGATTTCATAATATGGTATTGGGTGTGCATTGTTAGCTTCTTTGTTTGGTTGTTTTCTATTTTTAGTTTGAGCATGCTTGGAACTATCATCATCTTAAGTTTGAGGGAATTGATAAATATCAATTTATATGGTAAAAATTGTTGACTTTTTGGAAATTTCGCATGTCTTTTTCTACATCACCACATCACATTTTTTTTGTTATTTTTTTGCTTTAGACTTTCATTTTGTAGGGTGGAGATGGGAACCAAAACATCGAATTGGATCAAAAGTGAGCAATGCAAAAATAAAAAGTTCGGACGAACGGTTCATTAAGGCTGCAGCCCTAGCGGTGTTGTAGCCTCACAGTGCAATGATTTTGGAAGCTAGCTTTGAGCCCTGAGCGCCAGTGCCTTTCATGTTTCAGGTGCTACAACGCCCACATGGCATCCTTGGGTGCCTCAACGCCTCTGCACCCGGATGAAAATGGTCCTCCACTTCCAATTTAAATCTAAGCATGTTGTTGGCCAGGGGATTTGATTCAAATGAGTAGGTGAATTAAACAAACACCTCATAGATTTAGAAAACTCTAGAAGCAAGCTTAGAGACTCTCCATTCTTCTTCGTCTTCTCATTTTAGACTTAGGTTTTTCATCACCATTTTTGCATTTTTTTCAACTTTTTGTGGAGTACTTGTGGATTTTTGCTTGGAGAAGGCTTGGAGGGCTTGAAGACTTGTGGAAATCTTGAGGAATCAAGTATCTAGAGTTTATCGGGTTTTTTCTTTCCTTTTTTTTTCTTGTGTTTAGGCACTAATACTTTTTTATGTATATTCATGGTTATCTTTTATTTGAGTATGAAGTAGTTTTTTTCTACATTTTCTATAGTTGTAGCTACTTGAATTAGTTATGTTGGTTGGATTAATGTCTATTTTTGATTAATTTTCCTCTTTTGTTTGTTTACCCTTTTCCTTGAGCTCATTGTTGTATTGATTGATTAAGGACCTTAGACAATCGCACATTAAATTTTATTTAAATTCTTGGAAAAGATTTAAAAGAATTGAAATTAGGAAAAGAACGCAGTGGCCATAAGCTTGTTAAAAGACTAGTCTAGGACACTAGATGAAGATAAATTGAACTTGTAATGCCCCTCTTAATCTAGCAATTCGGATGAGAGTCTATTCTAGTGTAAGCTTGGGGAAAGTGACCCTTTCACTTAGGAGAGTAGGGGGCCCAATTAGTTAACTTTACCAACAATTAGTAAAATCAAACCATTAGCTTGAATTCACTAGCTAACCAAGTCAAATAGTAAAAATCATATGAAGTGTGTTTCATTAATTCACCAAAAAACTCTTAATTTGCATTGTATTTATTGTTTTTGTTTAGTAGGAATTTAAGTAGAGTTACAAACTTAGTTATTTTCATAATGAGTAAATCATGAATTGTTGTTTGTGTAACGGCTTTAAAAAAAATTCAGATCATAATTACTGAGGTAACATTAGTTATTTTAGTAATTTAATATACTTAGAATATTTAATGCAAGTAAATTTTCAGTTTAATAAAGTATAGTAGCTTAAAGATGACAAAATTGGTTATTTAAGAAAACCGAACCAAGAAGGGCATTTTAGTCATTTCATATAATGACCCATTTTTATTTCACGGTTGGGTAGAGGATAGAAAAATATTGAATTTAAGGTATCACGGTTTTTTGTGATTCCCGCTCTACCCTTATGAAATTGTAAATTGATTAGATTATTTATAAATGGTTTAGATGTAACCCTCAGAAGTATTAGACCTAAATTGCACGTCTGTCAAAGATGAGGACTAGGCGTCTAATTAAGGTGAAGGAGGATTCAAACGCAGAATAATTCCTGTTTTCATCCTAATTTTTCTATTCGGTCCTGGATAAGTCCCCAACGTGCTATTATGTACAAAGAAGGGACCAAGTGCGTGGCATGTGCCATTTAAGCCTGTATAAGTTGACTTCCCATTATTTGCTCAGCCATCTTCTTCCTCCAGCTCCAAACCACCCGAGAGCACTCTCTTCCCTTCGAAACTCCATAGCTAAACCAAATCTAAGCTCCAATCCATCAAATTCAAGCACAATTAAGCAAGTTTTTGAAGGAAATCCAAGTATGGAACCATCCTAAGCTTGATTTTCAAGTTACTTGTTCAAGTAAGTTTTGTTTTGTTCTTTCCCTGTTTTTGAGCTTCTTACGGATCTGTAGCTTCTGGAAAATCTGTTTTTAAGTTAGCTCTTGCTTGTTTATTAAAGGAAGAACAACAAGAAAAGCTTAGGAATCATGCTTAAGTAGGAAGGAACCCAAACCCAGTTTGATTAAAGGATAAAAGCTAATTTAGTTATTTCTTATCCTTGATTAATTTCAGGTTTTATAGGTTGATTAATATGGAATTTATTGTGTTTAAATCAAATTTTGTTGAGCAAGAAATAAGAAATTAAAGAGGACCGAGGAACGTTTTATATGTGTGTTGAGTAAAGGGCCGGTTAATTGGAATCCATTGAGAGGGTTATTCCTAACCACTTAATCCATAAAGATGGTTGTAATATTGTACAAATTGTGGTTTATTTATATAGCTAAATGATTAATTAAAAGAGAAATACTCAAGTTACTATAAATGTACAAAGAAGAATACAAAACCGAGACCATAAGGACGTTGAAGTTAGTGTTTGCTTGCATTACTTATTAAGGTAAGGGATTTTAAGTTCAAGTTTAAATTGATGCATTATGAATTTTACAATGCATTAATTAAGAGAGTAAGAGGTGGACAAGAAGTGACTTAAGGACTATGTAATTAAATAGCCCTTAAGTAAGTATACAGGGTACTAAGTATTCAAGATGGGCTTTGACGCTCAAGAGTACCCTAGCTAAGCTACCAAGCTTAGTAAGAATGAGCCATCGAAAACTCTTGTAGTGTGAGCAAGGGTAAGCAATGGCAAGCCAAGCTTGCTAAGGCAAGAGTTAAGCTCTTGTAATAAGGATTAGGTTAAAGATGGGTTTCCTGCCATAGAATCCGTACTAGTGGCCATTAGTCAAGACCTCATAACGTTTTGAGTTTATGTTAAGATGTGTATATATGTTATATATGTTGGGTCCGAAAGTTTATTTTGCAGGTATTTAATTTCTAATTGAGAATTTATAATTCTCATTCTCTTAAGTATTATATTGTGCAGACACTAGTAGTGTGAAGCCTAACACCTACCGAAAGGTTGTTAAGCAAGGTTTTGGTGCAGGTATTTAAAATAACATGAATCTTTAATGATTCTAAGTGGGTAAAATCCAAATTTGGTCCCCTAACTTTAAAGATCGTCCTAATGTGGTCCCTTAACTCAAAAAGTGACTATTAAAGTCCCATAACTCAACTCACCTATCCTATTTTAGTCCCTACCGTCAGTTCAGGCGTTATTTCAGATGAAAATTGCCTACGTGGCACGTAAACTGCCACATGGCATCCTATTTTATGGCAATAAGTGATGAGACTGAAAGAATAATAAACCTTAGGTTAGATTTGACACAACAAATAATTTCAGGGACTTAAAAAGTTGATAACCCTAATTTCATCTTCTTCCCCATCTCTCACCGTCCGCCACCGATCGGTTCCTCGTTTTGGCCGTCAATCTCCAGGTCCCCGGAAAGGATCACCACAGCGCAGTCTTCTATTTCACCACTGAGGAACCGATTCCCGTCGGTTCGCTTCTCTACCGGTTCGTTCACGGCGACGACGTGTTCCAGAACCAGTGCTTCAAGATTGTAAATCGGATCGTGAAAGGGCCGTGGATCATGAAGAAGGCGGTGATTTGCTGGAATCCCACCGTTTTCGCCCGCGATTTGCTTCCCAAATACTTCAAGCACAACAATTTCTCCAGCTTCGTCCACCAACTCAATACCTACGTACGCCGGTTTCAATTACTTGCTTGATTCTTTCCGTTTTCACCCGGATATGCTTCGGATCTATGATTTCGGTGCCTTTTTGCCCTTAAATTTGCAGGGATTCATAAAATTGGTTCTCGATCGGTGGAAATTTTCCAACGAGTGTTTCCGGAGAGGTGAAAAGAAACTCCTTTGCGAAATCCAACAGCGGAAGGTATCGACTTCCGTGGCGGCGTCGACGGTGCCTCCGATGATTATGTCGGCAATACCTTTTGGGAAGCTAATTATATCTCCTTCCAATTCAGGAGAAGAGCGGTGAAGGATTCTAGAGGATGAAGTTACCGGAGAAGTTGGTCGGGGTGGTGAGGGTTTGCCAGATGGAGATGTCGTCTGGTTCGCTTCCGCCGGCAAAGATTGGGGGAAGAAGACGGATTGTTGGCTAATATACATTTAAGTTTCTAAGGTTATTAGTTTGGGTCAATTCTAACATAAATTTTTGTATTCTTCCAATGTAGTCATTTATTGCCATAAATAAGATGACATGTGGCAGTTTAGATGCCATGTGGCAGTTTAGGTGCCATGTGGCAGTTTAGGTGCCATATGGGCAATTTCCGTCTGAAATAACACTTGAACTGACGGTAGGGACCAAAATAGGACACTTAAGTTGAGTTAGGGGACTTTAAGAGCCACTTTTTGAGTTAAGGCACCACATTAGGACGATTCTTAAAGTTAAGGGACTACATATGGATTTTACCCGATTCTAAGTTATTGATTAGTAATATTATTGTATTAACTAAGTTATTTAAATTAGTCTTGACAGATACAGGCAAAGTGCACAAGGAGAAGTTAGACCTCTTATTTCTGAAACTTCTATACTCATGTAGGAGTTATTTTGATAGTCTCAGACTTTGTATATATTTGGTACTTAAGTATCGAGGAAATGCCTCTAGTTTGACTAGTGTGTATGGACTTACTTAGTGTATATATCTGTATATACACTATGGTTGCTTATGGATGTACATAAGTTAAGTTTTATGTGTACATAAGTTAATGCTTGAAATTTAAATAAATATGTTTATATGACTTCGGTATGTGTTTCAACTGTTTTATGAATACCATGGAAACTATTTTGAAAAGATTGATTTATTACTTTTAGTATTCTTTCCAAATGCCGAAGTTAAGCATGCATGGATTCATTTCATAATATAATCAACTAGTATAAGGTTTTAAACAATGCAAGTATTAGCTTAGCCATTTGCAACTAAGAGCAAGAATACTAAATCCTGATTATCCTAAGATCCTAGGAACACCCTATATCAAGGTAAGAGAGAAGGTTTCCTCATAGTTTGTTTAGCTAAAGTGAGTCTTAAGGTAGTGGTAATTGGCAAATAATAAAATCAATCATCGTGGGAACGATATCTTACTTACTCTATCTACACACGTTTCGTGCACTTGCGGATTAGGGTTTAAAACACACAACAAAGGGCGTTTAAAGTTTTGAGCTTCATCGTCACAAATGACAAATCATATAGCACAATTGTTCTCTGGCCATCAAACTAGTTGTTATTAACATATTTGTCTCCTTCTGTCATGTTTCATGTCCATCTGCCAAAGCATTGGGTTTCTCATGGATTATCATAACAGTAGTAGTTTCATTTTTTTAACATCCTAAAAGTTTTTCTCTTCTTATACATTGTTCCTTCTGGCCCTCAGTCGTCAGTGCTATAGTTTACGGACTGTAAATCTTTTGGTGGCTGAACTTGCACTAAATGTTCTGTTCTTGGAAGAGAAATTATGCTGTTAGATTGCTTAAATGAATCTAGGATGCAGAAATTTTACCTCAGTTGCCAACATCATGCAGGACCATGGACCTGGACTTGAGGACGTGAGACAGTATGCTGTTTTCAACCACTAGACTGATCTGCCAGCTCGTTCACCTCAACTCGCACCTACCAAGGTGTTAAATCTTTTATTAGGTTAGTTGCTACCAAAGCGCCGTCTAAAGCTTCATTTGGTTCTTTCTGCAACTTTTGGTTATGAAACTTTAAGACAGTCTATATTGTTTGTTCGAGTAAGAAATATTGGTCTAATTGTTACAAATATGAATCAGTTGTGATAAGTTGAATCATGGTTGAAGCATTTGTTGTCATAGGATACTACCCTTCTTTATGTAATTGAATGCCTCAGGGCCTAAGATAAATAGTCTTCTGCATCACAACATCGTCTCTTAGTTTACAGTTTTGGTGACTGAACATGGATAAACTGTTGATGCCTTTGGATCAGAGAACGAACTTTAAAGCATGCGAGGGAAAGTGAAGATCGAATGGGGAAAGCAAACGGGTCGTGTTGTCCAGACTTCAACAGACATAACGTAAGTGCGTGAGACGAACTATTTTCCTGGAGTGGTAGTCTGGAAACGTGCCATTTCCCCGCTTGGATGGAACTCTTTTGGTACTTCTGTACTCCCCCATGGGACAAAGGATTATTATTCATATTATATTTAAATTGCTTCTCGTTTTCTTGTTCAATCTTGAACAGAACAGTATGCAAGTACTCTCATTTTCTTGTTTTTTTTTCGACTTCTTCCCCGGGGGGGCCAGACTGCCAGTTCATGCATCAGTAACTATGTTGATGATCCTATTTGTAACAAATTCGAAATTCTGAAGGCTTCAAAATAATGCTACGTATGGCATAAATAGCATCAATGGTCTCAAACCTTTAATTCAAGTTACAAATTGGTCCCCAACCTTCACCCCGTTGCAAATTGGTTCCAAACTTTTATAATTCATTGCATATTGATCTATAGCCCTAAGAAGACAGGTAACTCTATTTATAGAGAATAAAACTGATAGTTTAAATTATATATTAATTGTGAGAAAATTATTGCATGATCTAAATTTATTAAAAGATAACTACCGAATAATTTAAATTCATTAACTTTCATGAATTATCTGACATTGACTTTTTAAATTCTAATTCAAACTGTTTGGTAATTATTTTTTCATAAATTCCAATTATGCCATAATTTTCTAATAGTAGATGAAAAATTTAAACTATCATTTTTACTTCTTCATAAATAGAGTTTTTGTGCCTACCTAAGAATAGAAACCAATATATAATAAATTATAAATGTTTGGGACCACTCTGCATCAAAATGAAGGCTAGGACCAATTTGCAACGAGAATTAAAGGTTTGGGATCAATGGTGCTTTACTGCTTTTAACCTGTTAGGTATGTTTACTAACTGATGAGTATTGTCAACCAAGTCGAAAGTGTCCCTGATCATTGATTGTGAAGCTTGCTGCTCTGGTCCTGCAAGTTCTGGGGATCTTGCCTTGTTTGATCTTGGAACTTATGAGTTCGGATCTTCAAACGATGTTCCACCCTCTCCACCAAACTCAAGCGGTTCTCGAACTGCTTGCACTGAAACCCAAACTTCTTGCATCTTTTTTATGCTTTGAGAAAGCCAACAAGGATCAGCACGAATCAGCAGTAACGAGTAAGTGACAAAACGCGTCTCGACGGAATGAGAATAAAAAAGTGTCATCATATAAATTTTAATTAAATAAAAATATTTTTAAAAAAAGAGCCAAACGACAATTTAAAATAAAGGAAGTATGTCACCTAACTTTAAACTAGAGAACCAAGAACCGATTCAATTATTGTTTCCATTGACAAACACAAGAATAATGCAGAATCAATTCACAGCGGGCAAATTGTACGCCTTTATTTTTATTTTTATTTTTATTTTTACTTTGAATTGCCTTCATTTACTTAACCTGTCAATTCTTGTACGTTGACGAAGACAGACAAAGTTGTTTAATGACTTTCTCCTCAAGTAAAGACTTTATGGCCCACGCACATGCTGTTTTGATTTTTCTCTCTCTTCGCTACCAGCAGAGTATTGACTTGCTAGCTTTGGTTGACTCTCTTATTGTCAAGATTCATACATCAACTTGATTAATTTTAATTACGGCTTCTTTCTGTTGCAATTTGCATCAACGTTTTCGCTGCTATTCTTCTTTGATCATTCTCAACATTTGCTTCCTCAAGAACGAATCCCAGATGGCTGCTGAAGTTGTGCTCGGAGCTCTTATTGAGGTCACAATATCAAATCTCATTTCTACAGTCAGAGAACAAGTGAACCTCATTGCGGGTCTCGGGGATGAGTTGGAGAAACTTCAAGACACGCTCACGATGATCCAGGGCGTGCTCGAAGATGCTGACCAGAGACAGCTAACAGACAAGGCTGTCAGCCGCTGGCTGCTGAAGCTTAGAGATCTCACTTATGAGGCCAACGATGTTCTCGACGAGCTTGCTTATGAAAACTTGAGGAGGGAGGTAGAACCGCAAACTCAACAGGTGCGCAACCTCTTTTGCTTCCCCAATCTCGTGGCTTTTCGTCGCAAGGTTGCTCAAAAAATCAAGGCCATCAATTTCTCTCTAAGAAACATAAACAGCCAGGCCGCTGAGCTTGGACTCCAACACAGACTTACTAACGCAGTTCCTGTATCTGCGTCAAGCCCAGAGACTCACTCTTTCCTTGGTGAAACAAAGCCGGTAGGTAGAGAGCCTGATGTCTCAAGAGTTGTCAACTTGTTGTTGGGTCCACCAACCAATCAACAAGATTTCTCTGTTGTATCTATTGTGGGCATGGCAGGACTTGGGAAGACCACTCTTGCAAAACTAGTTTATGATGATGATCTGGTGAAGAGGCACTTCGATGTCAGAGTATGGGTCTGTGTGTCTGATGATTTTGATGTCAAAAGGATTTTAAGAAATATGCTGGAGCATCTTGGATATCATCCTAAAGCCTCTCAAAGCAAGGAAGGTATACTCTCTAAACTTAAATATGCGTTTGAGGGGAAAAATAATTTCCTTCTTATTCTTGATGATGTTTGGAATGAAGATGTATCTTTATGGGAAGACTTTAGGACTTGTTTGTTCTCAATTGATAAAAGCATTGGAAGTAGGATTGTGGTGACAACACGTAGTGAGAAGGTAGCATTGAAAATGGACACACTCCCAAACCACATTCATCATCTTAAGAAATTGGAAGATGAAGAGTGTTGGTCCATAATGAAAGAAAGAGTAACAAGAACATCACCAGTGCTCCCAGAATTTGAGATTATTGGGAGGAAAATTGCTGAGAAATGTGGAGGTGTACCTCTAGTTGCAAATGTTATAGGAGGATCTATGTGTGGTAATATGAACGTGGAAGGGTGGTTGTCGATTCAGCAAAGTAGCCTTTGGGGATCCATGGAAGATAATGAGGGGATTTTGCGTACATTGAAACTGAGTTTTGATCGTCTGGGTTCAGCATGTCTGAAGAAGTGCTTTCTTTATTGTTCAATTTTCCCCAAGGATTCTTGCATTGACAAGGGCAAGTTAATTCGACTTTGGATGGCAGCGGGGTATCTTGAATCATCTGAAGGGAGGAAAATCTCCATGGAGGATATTGGTGGCCAGTTTTTTAATGCCCTTCTGTCAAATTCTTTCTTCCAAGATGTTGAAAGGGATGTATTAGGAAATATTGCCACAATCAAAATGCATGATTTAATTCATGATCTTGCCGTCTCCCTTTCAAAATCTGAAGCTCTGGTATTGGACAGTAATTCTTTACCTGCAATTTCTCATATTCGGCACTTGAGCATCATCAGCTCCAACATACAATTACCAGCCATACCAAGGGGTGTTGGTCAAAATCTGCATTCTTTAGTTTCTACAGTTAATATCTTTCAGCACATGTCAGTGAGGTTCAAGCGGTTAAGGAGTCTTGACCTCTCTGAAGCTAATGTTTCGGAGTTGCCTGGTTCAATTGGACGGATGAAGCATTTAAGGTACTTCAATATCTCTGGCACTGAGATTGAATCAATACCGAACTCATTTTCCAAGCTCTACAATTTGCAGTCATTTATATTTTTGAAGTGTCATCTCACTAAGCTTCCGCGAAGAATGAAAAACTTAGTTAAACTGAGACATCTTTGTTTTGATGATGACAAACTTATTCTGCCAAGAGATATTGGTTGCCTCACTGGCCTTCAAACATTGCCAATATTTGTTGTGGACGAAGAAAGGGGATGTGGAATTGAAGTGCTAGGTCATTTTTCCGAGCTTCAAGGTGAGCTATGTGTATGTAGGCTTGACCGGGTAAAAAGCAAGGAGGAAGCTAAAAAAGCAAAACTACAGTACAAATCAAAATTATACAAGATAGAATTCAGGTGGCATGGCCTAGAAGCATCCCAAACAAGTCATGAAGATGTGCTGGAAGGTCTTCAGCCCCATCCAAATTTGAAAAGCTTGACAATTTGGAAGTACCAGGGAAACAACTTCCCACCATGGTTGTCAACAGGTGTATGTGATTCAAGATTCTTACTGGAGAATTTGATGAAGTTGGAATTAGTTTGGTGTGAAAATTCAGTAGAACTTCCAAGTCTTGGACAGCTACCCAAGTTGGAAATTCTCAGGATTCAATATTTACGTAATGTGAAATCCATTGAGAGTACCTTCTACTATAATGCACAATGGAATAACGGTTTTGGCCAGGTGAGCACCCTGTTCCCCAAATTGAAAATTTTTGAGTTATCAAGGATGGAAGGGTTGGAGGAATGGGTTGATGCCTCACTGCAAGGCCTGACAGCATTTCCTTTGCTTGAGGAGTTGGTTATAAAAAGTTGTCATAATTTAAAGAGTGTTCCAATAGTAAGCAATCTTCCTTCCCTTCTAAGGCTCGAAATCTCCTTCTGCGACGAATTGTGCCACATAGGAGATGGACTTTCTAAATCCAAGTATCTTAGTGAGTTGCAGATATGGGGATGTCCTAATCTGACTTCCATTTCAAGTATCGATGGCCTTTCTTTTCTTAAGGTGTTGACACTTGGAGAATGTGTAAAGATGAACTGTCTTCCAACTGGGTTGCAATCCTGCACTTCCCTTCAGAGATTAGAAATTGTCGGGTGCCCTAATATGACTGGTAGCCTCGAGTGTCTTGGGGAGCTAAGCTTCCTTAGTGTCTTAGCGATTAAACAGTGTAAGCAACTGAGGCTTGCAGATGATAGCTTCAGCCGCCTCATGCGTTTGAAGGCATTGTCTATCGGAGGTTTCTCAGAAGAACTGGAGGAGTTCCCTCCATGCCTCAATTCCATCCATCATCTCCATGCCTCACTTGAAGGACTAAAGCTACATGGGTGGAAAAACCTCAAGTCAATGCCACATCAACTTCAACACCTCACAGCTCTCAAGGAGTTGTTGATATCCGGATTTGGCGACATGGAAGCTTTGCCAGAGTGGTTAGGAAACCTATCTTCTCTCCGGCAACTGGAGGTCTTGTTTTGCAAGAACTTGAAGTATCTACCATCTCAGGAGGCCATCCGGCGCCTCTCTAACTTGCAGAATCTCTTGATTGCTTACTGTCCGGAGTTACAGAATAGGTGCACCAGAGAAACCGGCCCAGAATGGCCCAAGATCTCCCACATCCCAGATTTCGATATAGGCCCTCACGATTACAAGTCCCTCCTGGTGCGACGACCTTGGGTGCTTGGATAAAATCAAAATTAGGGAACTTCTGACCTCTCATACTACACCTACTCATCAATCCCTCATTTCCAAAACGTTCAGAACTATTCATGAGCTTTCCAGATTCAGAAACCTGCAGAAGTAAAGGGGGCCTGGAATTAATTCATCCATTCTGGGCAGATGAAAATTTCAGGTACATAGTTTGTATACATAAAGCATCAATCATTTTTTTGTCTTGATTATACTGTTGTCTATAATTTTATGGTATTTTCAGTTTGTAGGCATACGAACAATAATGTTCTGATGTCATTCTATTCGTTTTTCGTTTGGAATTCGTCCAGGTTTCAAATGCTCCGAAAGAAATGTTTCTTCAAGCACAAATTCCAGCAAGCTCCCCCAAATCCCCTGGTTTGAACAAGAGTCGTCCTTTCTAGCGGTTCAGAAATTATGACTAGGCCTGTTGTTGAAGATCTAATAGAGTGGATTAGGCCTTAACCGATGCTGTTTTTTTTTCCCCTTATATATCTCTTTAGGCAAAAATACCAATAAGAAATTAAAATGACGCTTTCAGTTCTTTTCTAGGTTGTCTAACATAATTTCACAAGAACGAGCATTGTTTTGAAACATAGATGTCATTGAATTAGTTCCAGGTTGGAATGAGTTGTGTGGCAACCAAAGACATTCCATCAGCTTGGTTGTTGTATCAACATCACTGCCTGGTCCTGAATCACCCTGATCAAGCAAGCACCAGTCCTTCATTTGAAGTGCTTTTGTTGATCCTTTGTTTTTTGGGCTTACGGTAATGTTGATGGGGCCATTGCATGTACCATAGAATTTCCCTGAAAAGCAGTTAGATTCTATCGACATTAATCTTTGGCACATCAGCCTTAAATTTTCAGTTGTACGAGTGAGAAATTGAAGTTGACAAAACAGCCTGCAAATACTTCTTAAAGTTGGGCTGATACTGTTATAGGTTCAGACAGAAGACAGTTGCGAGTTGAGAACAGATCTTCCCGACCAAGAGAGTTGAGACAGCTTTTGCTTCGATATTTAATACGATGGGTAGCTACCATCTTATCCAGGGGCATAACGTGTATAACGGAAGCTCATTCTCGTTAAGAACTTACAATTCTCTCGGCGAGAAAAATACAAATCAACCCAATTCATTCTTCCGTTCCTTTCACAACTATTGTGTACTTGAAAACTATCAGCGACATATAGAGAATGTATTAAGGTACATCAACTTACATGGGTTATAGAAAACTAGCACGCTTGGCAGAAAAGGGACCTAGGGCATTTCTTGCAGCAACAACTTTGCTGACCAACAGTTTCCACTTAGCCTCATCCTTGTTGCCATGCTGTTGTATCTTGTCCTTTAAATATCTACAAACCAGTTCCAATACCAAAATGATGAGCTTATGTCGAATTTTTGGGGAACAAAACTACAAGTATCGAAAAGTAAATTGCATCTCTTCTTTTTCCACTCTGAATTCTGATATTTTTGCCTAATTGCCAACTCATTTCAAGTGAAACTCCAATCTTTCTTAATAATAAATTAAGCCAAGTCCACACTCACCTGCAAAGAGGAACATTGCAAGAATCCGGTTCATCACACATGCGAGAATGCAGTTCAAGAAGCTGCCACATTTGCTTGCAATGAACACATCCACCGGGGACCCGCATCCTACAATTGGAAAAATGGCGTACTGAAGATTCAACCCCTTTACAAGCTTGGAAATTGCAGATAACTTCACTTCCTTTCAGCATCTTGTTACAAGGACCAGTTGTCCTACATCCATCCCGGCATATATGAAGTAAGGCCTCTAATGCCTCAAGCAACTGTAAGTAAACCTTTCTCTCTTCCATTTTCTGCAGTCTCTCCTGTTTTCTCTGGGAAACAAAAACATATATCAAGGAAAATGAGACTTGAATGTGCTCAGTAGTATAGTTGGTAAAGATCCTCGGCTTTTGTACCATTGAGATGGGATAGTCTTAGAATTGGATGAGTTATGCAAGATTCAATTATTCTGTCAAATGGTAATTAATCATATCACTAGCTTTTATTTATTTATTTATTTGCAGACAAACAGATGGTATATAAGGAAAACAAAAAAGAAAAGAATTTGCAGACTTGGATGGAAGTTTCTAATCCTGCTTGACTCTAGAAACACAATTGTTGTTGCAGCAAACAGTATAAAATCTTTTTTCGTCGTCCGCAGTTTCCTTCAATGAATGGCATATAGAGAGAGAACATATTAAACACATTAGTTAATTATTTAGAGTATCAAATGCATTTCAGGCATGTGCTGTTTATTTACCAGGGATGTTAAATAAGAACCATCATCTATATGATGAAATACTTGAAATTCTGTGTCTCAAAACAAGTAACATAGGTATAACTATGAACCATTCTTGTTTTACTCCTAGCATCGTATAACTGCAAGGGGATACATGCAACTTTGCAAAGCATGGAGGGCAGAATGAGAGAATACGAACAGTAAATCAACGATCTAGCATAGCAACATTTACCCCTTAGAAAATGAAAAAAGTCGGAGAGTATTTACTAATAATCTTGAAAACCATTTGTATTGCCTTCAGCGGGCACATAAAATGGGAAGTTAAACAAAAAATTACCAGAAGCTGCAAAGAAAATTTTCCACAGGCTAGCTCAATTAAAAAAAAGAACTTGAGAAAAAACTCCACTTGTATGAGGCAAAACAAAATAGATAAAGAAAATATGTAGGACTTGCAAATTTCGGAATAAACAATTTGACTTACAGAATCTGCTTCAACAACTAGCTCTACAAGCTCTTGTTCAAGGGCCGGACTGGCACGCCTCATCACCCTCCAGCCTTCAGTAGAAGATATAGATTTGAAGTCTTTCACTGCCATGCGAATACAAAGAAAAGAAAGCCTTGGTGCATCACATTGCCTTGCCAACTGAAGGACATCTATCACGTTTTCTCTGGTCAGCCAGTCCTGCTCTAGTAGGTACATACAGAGCCTTTTTAGTGATGGCACTGAATAACAATGTGACAGGACCAACAGATGGAGAACAAACTTTTTCAGTGCTTCCCCTTCGTAGCTGCAATTACAAACAACATGTCACTAAGATAGGTAAGCATGTGGAAAATCAGCATGCCTTCTTAGCCTAATTCTTAAAAAGTCTATGCAGCAGGCAAGGAAAAGGGTGAAACAAGCAATAAGGTTTCTGCAAAAGAACTTTCAAGTGTGTCCACAACAACAATGTTTTCCATTAGAAGCAAATGGATACTATTTTACATTCCCACAAAATATAGGGATTAGGGACTCAAGAGATTATTTAGGGAATAGGAAACAATATCTTCAAACAACCAAAAAGAATTTAAGCATCATAATAAAACAAATATGTGATTTCAAACTCACCAGGATGAGTAAAGAAATCGTACAAATGTATACACAGCTTCACTAGGTACTCCAGGAATTTTTATATATCGTCTTCCATGCTTGACTTTTGATTCCTGGAGGATATTATTCAGCACAGGGGATGCAACACTCTACAAAAAGAAAGGATTAAATGAAAATACAAGAAGTCATCGCATGTAAGTGTATGACCAACAACCTTTGGCAATTGAAGTGGTGATCAATTTATCAATGGTCTCATTATCTCATGGTAAAATAAGAATAGATAACTTCTATTAAACAAGAAGTTCAACTTTCTTTCTCTACTGCTCCAGTAGAAATATATCAGTTGCTAAAAGCAACCACCTCTATTCAGTCAATTTTCATCTTTCTAAACTCCAAAAATTCTTCGAGTAACTTTACATACCAAAACATTTGAATGAGCCAACACACATGATGTATCCTCAGTGACAACATAGACATCAGCACCATATCCGTCTCTGAAGACCTTGTCCCATACATCCCTTGTTTCTTTTGGAACAATACTATACTCAGCTGGGCAGCTAGATGTTTTCCGTCTCTTGTAGAATCTACAGGGCAGAGGAGGTGGCCTTGGGATAAAAGAACTGCTACCAGCTATAAAAGAGGTAGAAGCATCCTGCCCAGAAAAACTATTGGCCGGATCTGCTTCCTCAACACGTCGATTAAAACTTCCGTAGGACTCACAGTTTAAGAATAACCAAGATGAATCAGTATTTGGTGAAGCCATCAAATATGTAGGTTTCACATCAAATAAATTATTTACCAAAAAAATCTGCATTGAAAATGAGAAAAGGGCAAGGTTAGGAGAAAGGAAAGAAAGAAGTTGATGAGAAATTTATCATTTTGAAAATGAAGAGAACATCAGTTGTCTTTCTAACCATGGATTATGAAGATATGGAAAGTTAAGAACCCAACAGTCATATTAATAAACATTTCATTGTGAAACTATCACATTGACATGTGATTAGCAGATATTGTTGGTGTCTGTATAAAGTGCATGCTAACTTAAAAGAGTCCAGTATACAGACTTGCACAGCAGCGAGCTTAACAGGTGCACTTACAGCACAAACTATTAGGAGAACCCAATTCCAGATTCCCCGGATGGTAAAGGTTACAACAAAAGGAACCAGAGCATTTCCCCCAACGAGTGTGTTGATCTTAGCAGACAGATACACTCAGAATATAATGCATAACAAAGGAAGACCTACAAAATCCAAACCAGAAATTACATCAGCAGTGAGATAATCCTGAAAATCACCACTGGTATCAGAAATAAAGATAACTAGTTAAAGTAGCCAACGGATTCAGACGCTATCTCTTCTATAAAACTCAATAAACATGACACTGGACTCTGGAGCATGCTCCCCGTGTACCTCGCTCCCCCTCACTCGTCAACTTTATTATCTTTACTGCAGGTGGGAACCCCCATAGCCTAATGGCAATTTTCAGGATCATCAATGCTAGTTAGCCAACAAGGACAACAGAACTATCAAAAAGTTAACGATCTTGGACCATTTAAATAAGCGAGCATTGTTCTCCTTGGCAGTTTACAAAAGGTACGCTTTTCACTTTTCGTATACAAACTTATCACAAAATTTTGGTTTCAGAAGATAAATGATGAAAAGGAAGAAGAAACATGAAAAAAAGAAAAAAAACTCTGGGTCACAATTCTTGGACATCCAAGAAAGATAAGATAAATAAGCTGAACAAACACAACTATTGCATCTCCCTACAATTAACCAAGAGCAACATACCGTCTCAGTAGGTCAGCTAACCTTCTTAAAACTAGGTTTGCTCGATCCTCTCTGGTGTTCTACACCAGTATAGGACAACTATTAAGCCAAACAACTTGATAAATGATTGACATGATATTAAGACATAAACACATATATGGAATAAACATGCATACAATGTTCACTGACAACGATAAATTGTTAGCTGCTAGTTCCAAAAATTCCAGCCCGGGAAATGAAGCCTGCCCAGAATTAAACTAAAACCCGCACGCGCCAATAGAAGAAGAAGAAGAAGAAGAAGAAGAAACTGAACTTGGGTTGCTTCTAATTCTTGTGAAGGCAAATAAACAAATACAACAAAACAAACATTAAGAGTATTGGAACAGCTGAAGAAAGATCGCAACTTTACCCTGTCTGTATCTCAAAATTGATGGGAAAATCGGAAAGGCTTCTCTAAAAGAGCTGGATAAACATGAATGGAGAGGGTGCAAGACGCTAACAAGACATGAGGACAAGACTTGCGAGTCATTTTAATGCTGCTCTGCTGTCCTGCCGGCGCCTGCCCATTTTTCCTTTTCTTTAAAGCCCGACTTTTCTGTATTCGTTTATTTGTGAGCTGATCCTAAGCGTTTGAATGCGTTTCATTCATACCCCTGATCCTTTCTTCAACATTGATGAGTAATGAGTATCTGAAATTAAAAATAGCAAAGTTTTTACATGAAAAAGTTTGGGGGTGGTGAAAAACTTTAAGAACGGTGAACGAGAGGAACAAATTTGAAGTAGAGAATTATTCAAAAGCCTGGTGAAGTAAAAGACTGTACTTATTACAAAATCGAGAACACAGAATTAAAGGAGTGAAAAGCCTATAGATAATTTTTGTGTAACATGTAACTCGAGTAAATTCATTTAGTTCTGCCCCGGGGGGGGGGGGGGGGGACTTTTAGCATGAAAGCAGGGGCATTGGTTGACTTTTAGCATGAAAGCAGGGGCATAAATAAGTTGAATTTTTATTAGGGAAATCAAGCTCAAACTCGAATTGAATATCATTAAATAGGGTCCTATTAAATTCGTGTTTGAACTTGAGACTGAAACTAAACTTAGAAATTTAATGGGTCGAACCTGAACTGATTAAAATATCAAGTCTAAGGAGCCCTCTCACCTAATAAACCTAGGCCTTTGATTTGTGGATTTTCAAATCACCCCCGGTTACCCAAATACCTATTACGTATGGTTGCAAGTCTTCCATTGCCTCCCAATATTCCCTAATCTCGCTCCTAATGATCAAGGGTGTTTGTGTTACAGTTTTTACCTAAACTCGCAACCACACCACATAGTAAATGGTTTCATAATTTAAAAATTATAATCACACTACTTTGCATACAAACTTGAAAAAAAAAACTGCATCATATTAATGAGGTTCTATAATAGTTTTTACATCACAAATTCATCATATTAAATCTAAGTAAATTATACAAGTACAAAATATAAACCTAATTGCAACAATAAAAATTAAAATACAATCCAATTTATTAACTAACACATATAAGTAATTGAAAAAAAGAGGGAGCCCTAAAAGTGCTTCCGCCTTACCTAGAATTGAAGTTACCATTGTAGGCCTTTGAGTTCTAGTCTTCACAATGGCATTCCCATTATCAATATTTGTAGAAGTGCTCCTAATGGCATTGCTAAGTTCATAAGTAAGCCAGTTATAGATTTTTTTTTCTTTCCAAGCTACAGATCTAATTACAAAGGAAGGCTAGATCAAGCAAATCTAATGCTAGACAAAAAAGGGCATCCAATGCTTCTATCATTGAAAAAGGTTAAGCCACTACTGTAGCCGTGAAAGTATTTATCATGGGAAATTATGTCACACCCCTATAGCTAGAGCCAGTCATTGAAGTTTCTTTGCTTTTTCCATTCATAGACAATGAAAGTGTCCTTTCACCTTGACTAGTCCTTCCTTCTTATTACCTTAGCAGTCCTGCTAACAGTAGTGCCCGCCCCCTCATGTTGCTGTGCCAATTCCCCTGCCAAGGAGAAAGCTTGTTTCCTTTCATGTGATCAAGCTAGTTCAATCAATCTGGTAAAGGCAAGATTGTGAAGAAAGACTTAGGTAAAAAGAAGAATTATAGAGTAGCGTCCCAAATAACATGGAAAAGAATCGCACTGTGACAGATTTAGAATAGAGTGAGCTGTTTGAATCCGAGTTTGTTTCTCTCTCTCATTCTCATGTCTCTATCTCATCTCACCCTTAGGTTTGTTTTAGGAAACTAGGAATTAGCTTTGACAAAGCATCCAAGATGATATGTACAAAAGAGAGAGAGAATTATAATGGATTAGGTTGGGCTAGATGGGTTACAATTATTATGTTAGGAATTATGTGAGTTGAACTTATAGATTTAAAGAGGTATTCGATTTAGGGTTTATAATATATTTGGTTTAATCGAGCTGGTGCGGTTTTTACTAGTTATGACATTTAAAAATTACAACCGCACCATACAGTATTTAGTTTTAAGATTTCTAAACCCAGACTGTAACCGCTACCACAACCACATAAAACCACATATTGTTAGGTTTGGTACTCATCAATTTATTTGATTTTATGGGTTAATCGGTTTTGGTGAACACCCCAACTGACAAATCCACCACAATCAAACAGTGACAACGCAGCCCGAGACCAAGCTTAATCGCAACAATAATGCACCCTAAGCTCATTACTAGCAGCAACACCAATGGGGCAGGTTCCCATTTCTCCAAAGTAGCAAGCACCAATCTGCTTCTTTTTCTATTATTGTCCCATTTTTATTTTATTATTTAAATATGGTTTATAAGACTTGGTTTTAATTGGAACATGTTGGAATTTTGTTGATCTTAGAGAATTTTGCAAGAAGTTGGCCAAAGAAGCTAGCTTAAGGAAGAATGGGGTGAAAAAGGAGCTAATTGGTTGAAGGTAGTATGAGTAAGCAAATAATTTTATTCTGTCTTGGAAAAATATAATTTAATACCTTAATATGAGTAGAATATGGGGTTAAAGTGGCTAGATTTTTTTTAACACTCTAGGTATTTTTCAATTAGCTTGAACAACATATAGTTAAGAGTATGTGCCAACAAGTTTAGTTGGGTGTGAATATAAGAAAATCTCTAATATTCCCATAGAAAGATTAAAAAGGGTGATGCATCATATTATTGGTCATGATACACAAAGTGTATTCATAGAGGGTAGGCAAATCCTAGATGGTATTTTGCTTACAAATGAAGTGATTAGTTTTGTTAAAGAATCATGTAGCAGAAGTTCCTATTCAAAGTAGATTTTGAGAAGTCAAATGACTAGCTAGCAATATGCTATGGGCCATGATGTTATGGAGGAAGCTGCGAAAATGCTTGAGCACAAAGCAGAAAAACTGTCACTTAAATACCCGAGCCTCTGATTAGGCAAAATATAAGAAGGATTGATGCATGAAATCTAGTGGTTGATACAGTGAAGGCTAAGCTGAGTTGCTGGAAGTCGAATGTTTTATCTATGAGAGTAGGTTTACCCTTATAAAAATTGTTTTTTTGAAGTTTGCCGCTATTATTCTTTTTGGTATATCAAGCATCAAAAGAAGTGTTAAAAAATATTGAGAGTGTGAGTAACAAATTCTTTTGGGGTAGTTCGGGAAAGGGTAGGAAAATGTCTTGGGTAAAGTGAAATGAGGTGTAGTTCAAAAGAAGAAGGGGGTTTGTGTCTAGGTTGTTTGAAGACCAAAAACCTAGCTTTGTTAGGAACGTAGTGGTGGAAGTTCAATAAGGAAAAGGGGGATTTATGGAAAAAGGTTATACCTAGCTTATATAAAGTGGTGAGGGAGATTTGTACAAAGAGTGGGAGAGGGAGAAATGTAGGTTATGTGTGGAGAGACATTGTTAAAACAAGTTGTGATATAGAAAATTATGGTGTGCAGTTTGTGGATGGGTATTGTTAGAGAGTAGAGAATGGCTGAAAGTTAGGTTTTGGAAAGACATTTAGGTGAGCAATAATTGTCTTATAGAGAGATTTCTGATATTGTTTATGTTGGAGTCGATGAAAGATTGTAGGGTAGGTGAAAAGGTGGTGGGGGGAAATGGTTTGGGGTTGGAGGGGAATGCTTAGGAGGAAGTAATTGGGGGCGTTCAAAGAATTGTTGAACACCTGTGGGCCTATGGCAATGTTTGTTTAATTAAATGCAGACAAAAAGGATAATTGTTACTGGTGTATAGGAGCTAATGGCTTATATTTGGTTAAAAAGACCAACTCATTGATTGACGAGCAACTGCTGGAGGTGAATAATCACAGTGGGAATGAGTGTTGGACAGTGTTGGTGCCTAAAAAAATGAACATGTTTATATGGAGAGCAATTCAAGTAGGTTATTGACTTAGACAAATGTACCAAGGCAAGGAATTTAAGTGGCAGATCAGTTATGTCCAGTGTATAGGAACAATGCAAAGGATGTGGAACATTTGTTTGTATGATGCACGAATTTCAGGATTCAGGAAAATCTGGAAGGTGATATATAATTGGTGGCATTTGGACTTTTAACCTAGCAACACTTTGCTAAAAACTTTGAAAGTACCCTCAAATGTGTGGCTACAGAAGGAACAAATAAGGATATGGGAGGTGACAACAATGGCAACAGCATTAGTTATTTGGAAACACAAGAATTGAGCTTGTGTTTAAGGAGAAAACATTTTCCACTACTACGATTTTTTTTAATATCCAATTTTACTCATTTCTCTAGGTAATTAACAAGGATAATGTGGTGAAATGTAACATGGTTGAGTGGAGGTTGAACTCATTGCAAGCCATACAAAACTAGACAAAATTGTTTTTTAAGGGAAAAGAGAGTCAGTTATAGTGTATTAAGTCCAGCATTTTGTTGGACTAAAGACTGTACTTAGAATCATGTAAATAAATAAATTGGCAAATATACCTACTTAAGACATATCATTCGCTTGATGAGTGCCCAAATATTAAGGCCAAGACGTGTCGCTAATAAATAGTAATAAACAATGGTAGTATAATTGATCATCAAGAGATCTAGGTGTGAACTAGTAATTGGCCCGGACTCCGTTATGGGTTAATCAACAAAAATATAAATCTTTTATAGTAAAGACATTTATATTAAAAAATATTAAAATATTATAAATTTAAAACTGAGTGATAATTAATTTAAAGGTTCTAAAAAACTTAAAACATTTCAAAGTTATTTATAATCATTTGTTTTGGAATTTAAGCATAAAATGAGTTCATGCTTAAGTCACGCAATTTTGGAGGCCTAAAATATGAAAATTAAAAATTTAGAACATCTTTTTTGTTTATTAGGATATAGTGATAAAAATGTGTGATTTTAAAGTTTGAGGAGAAAAGATATCATCATACACAAAAAAGTACCTATCATATAATTTTACCATTTTTTATTTTGGACGGTGGGCTAAGAAAAATAAACGGGGATTAACCCACCCAAAAAAAATAAAGGAAACAAGAACTATAGCTCTATTCTTAACGTCACTTGCGATCACAGATATTTAGTTATGATCGAAGGGCGATGATTTAAAGTTGAGACGATAGTGATGTCGTTGGCCTTACAAGTCAAAGCATGGTCCTTTCAATGAGATAGGCCAAAAACTCCAATCGAATTCGAGTATAGAATTAAGCCTTCATTTGTCTTCCGCCTGTAGAGAGAGTGAGACAGAGAGATGGAGAAGAAACAAGGGAGAGGGCATGTGGTGGCAATTCCATACCCGAGTCAAGGCCACGTCAACCCAATGCTCCAATTCTGCAAGCGCTTGTCCGCCAAAGGCCTCACCACCACCTTAGCCATCACCCGCTTCATCTCCTCCAACGCCGCCCCCTCCGCCCCCTCCGTCCGCATCGCCACCATCTCCGATGGCTGCGATGTCTCCGGCTTCGCACAAGCCGATGGCGTCCATGACTATCTTTGCCGCCTCGAATCTGCCGGCTCCAAGTCCCTCACCCAACTCCTTGAAACCCACAAGAATTCCGCCGACCCCGTTACTTGCATCGTCTACGACGCCTTCTTGCCCTGGGCTCTCGACATCGCCAAAGCCTCCGGCTTGGTCGGCGCAGCCTTTTTCACTCAGAATTGCGTTGTCAATTACATTTATTACTGTGCTCACAAGGGGTTGTTGGAGCTGCCGGTTCGGTCGTTTCCGGTGTCCATCCCGGGGCTGCCGGCGCTTAATGAGCTCCGGGACATGCCGTCGTTTATCCATGTTTATGGGTCGTATCCAGCTTACTTTGAGCTGGTCCTAAATCAGTTCTCTAACGCCGACAAGGCCGATTTCCTGCTCATCAACTCCGTCTACGAATTGGAACCTCAGGTAATTAATAATCAGCACAAATCAATTAGTACTAATTATAATTAACGCCGACAAGACCGATTCCCTGTTATATATGTATGTACCTTAATATCTGGTTGGCGAGTCAGTCACTAATTATCGTTGACAACGATATTTATCCTATTTCTGCTTCAAATTTGGAATATTTAGGTGGCGGACACAATGTCTAACGTTTGCACCTCGCTTACAATCGGCCCAACGATCCCCTCAATGTATTTGGACAAAACCCTTCAAGACGACAAAGATTACGGTCTTAGTCTCTTCACTGTATCAGACTCTTCCTCCTGGAGAAATTGGCTAAGCTCCAAGGCCCCTGGCTCCGTCCTTTACGTTTCATTTGGCAGCTTGAGTAGCATAAGCGAAGAGCAAATGAAGGAAATCTCGTGGGCACTTGACAAGGCCAACTTGTATTTCCTATGGTCCGTCAAACCAAGCGAGCAGCACAAGATACCGGAAAACTTTTCAGAATTGACGAAAGATAAAGGCCTGGTGATCAGCTGGTGTCCCCAGTTGGAAGTGCTAGCAAGTGGGGCTGTCGGATGCTTTCTGACTCACTGTGGGTGGAATTCAACAATAGAGGCATTGAGCTTAGGGGTTCCGATGGTGGGAATGCCGCAGTGGACGGATCAGACGACAAACGCTAAGCTAGTGGAGGATGTGTGGAAGTTGGGGGTCAGGGTTAGGGTTAGAGAGGATGGAATTGTCGGGAGGGAGGAGATTGAGCGGTGCGTGGGGGAAGTGATGATGGGGGAGAGGAGCAGGGAAATGAAGGAGAATGCTAACAAGTGGAAGGAGGTTGCTATTGGGGCAGTTTGTGGAGGCGGCTCTTCGGATGCCAACATTCACCGATTCGTGTCTGAGTTGAAGAACACTCCGGATCCATCTTAGGCATTACATATGCATATACTGAGAATCTGTACTACTTCTATTGTATTTATGAAACTAAACTTATCAAAAAAATTAATTAGATATATACTATATATATATATAGAAAAAATATTAAAAATCTTGAGAATAAAATTATGTTTGACACCGGAATAGTTGATGTAGAGCTTAATAATGTTATATATATATTCCCGGTTTCATTACGCAATAAATGAGAAGAATCCAAAGATACCTTATTAATTGTGGCTGATGTGTGTATTCTGGACCGACATTAAATTTTGGAACCTGTGACATCGTTGGTGATATGGTCATACTTACATTGATCCGTACTAGAATACAATGGATATAATGCACATATGTTTAATTAGACATAGTGTTAATTTTACAATTTTAGCCCATCTTAGTTCAAAAAATTTCTCACAATTCAATTTTCTCCAATAAAAAAAACAGTGCTCCAAATGGGATATGAGAACAAGAGAGGCGGCTCAATGCGGCAATGATAGCACGATGCAGCAACGACGGTGCGATGCTCAATTCTAGCCAAGGTTCGGCGGATGACACTCAGACCATGTGATTCGAGCAAATGATCGATGGACGACAGGCAGACCAAAGCAGCGAGTGAGAATGCGAGATCAAACTAGCGGCAAAGAGAACCTCAACAGATCACGACGGTGGGATGCACAATTCTAGCCAAGATTCGGCAGATGGTGCTCGGACGATGTGATTCGAGCAAACGATCAACGGACAACCGGCAAATTGAAGCGGCGAGCGAGATCGCGAGATCGGACAAGAGGAGAAGCGAAAGATCAAATGAGAGAAAAAGAGAACAACAGTGAGAGGACAATCGACAGATCGTGATATCGGGCTTGCGACAAGGGGGACGTGACTGAAGGAGATAAAAAGAGCATTCGAAGTGCTGAAATCTGAGCCAATTCAAGCCGACGATCGCCAGAAATCCAAGGCGATGTAAGACAAGAAGACTGGAAGACATTTTAAATTTTTTATTTAGACACTTTTTTGATTTTGAATACATTTATTTATTAGGGAAATAAATTATTTACGTATTGCATGAGACATTTTGTAATTTTTCTTTATACACTTTTATACGACATTTTAAATGGTTATTTAGACACTTTTAAATATTGATTTAGACACTTTTTTTATTATTTCGCATACATTTTTTAATTATGAAAATAATTTGTTTGTATATTATTTTAGACATTTTGTAACTTCTCTTTAGATACTTTTAAACATTCATTCAGACACTTTTATTGTTACAAATAGTTATTTTTTAATAGAGTAAATTGTTTACTTATTAGTTCAAACACTTCTAAATATTTCTTTAAACATTTTTCAGTATCCATTTCAGACACTTTTCATTGTTTCAAAAAATTTTCTTATTTTTCTAATACTAATAAATTATTTGTAAATTAGTTCAGACACTTTCAAATATTGCATTAGACATTTTTACATATTTTTTAGATACATTTGCTCATTACTTTATACACTTATTCAACAACGAATATTCTTATAGTACACAACATCTTGAAGGAAGTACGATGATGGTAATATCCTGACGTATGACAATTCGGTGACGACGATGGCGATGGTTCCAGAGGAGACAACAGTAGCAAGTTAGGGTTTTTGTAGATAAAAATATTTTAACTAAGGATATTTTTATCAATTTTTCTGATGATTTATGTCTTATATATAGAAGATTAAGAGTTGGGTTTATATGTCTAATTAGACATAGGTCCATAATAAAATAACTAGTACTAGAATAAATGTGAGAATCACATGAAACACGTGTTATGGTGTAAAATTAAATATTTTCTGCCCAAGTTGAGAGCTTTTACTTATCTGCGTTTAGCTGAAAAAGAATTAAGAGAATGACAAACTAATGGACCTCCCAATCAACTGTTGTGCTGCGCAATCAACCCCGAAACCCAATGTTCCTCACCTTTCATCAGGAACCAATTACATCCCCATTACCCAAGCCTAAAAGTCATTTTACCTCTTGAACTTTACCAACTTAAATCCTTTTATCCCCTAAATTTTGATTTAGATTCACTCACCCCTCAAACTATATAAATCAGTACTTTTTACTCCCTTTGCCCACCTAAATGAAACAAAAATGACATTTTGGGTTATGTAAGGAAGAAACAAAGATAAAATCAAAAGATGAACCACTAATTAACCATTTATCTCACACAAAGCTTCTCCCATTTTAGATAGAAAATAAAAAGTCATCATACGAGTACAACAATTTTATTGACACTAAATCTACGGCCTAAAGAAAATTAATTTAAGTCATTTTAAAATTGCTATAAGATTATCATTTTTTTGTTTGTTTCATATATTGCTTTGGATTATATCAGGCCTTGAAGAACCTGTTTACCCTATGCTCATTGCAAATGATTTTTTAGGATGATGGCTAGGGTTCAGAGACAGCGATCAACTATCATATTCAAAACAAGAAATCTCTTTTATTTTTTGTTCAAAATGATAGAATTAAAGCTTTATGTGAAGCAAATGGTTAGTTAGCCATTCATTTTTTTTTATTTTCGTATTGGTTCTTGTATAACTCAAAGAGTCATTTTTGTTTCATTTAAATGGGCTAAAAGGAGTAAAAGATACTAATTTGTAAAATTTAAAGGACAAATTAGCCAGAGTAAAAAATTTAAGGGTAAAAGATCTAAGTTCCCAATATCAAAGGGAAAAAGGGAGCTTTAAACCCACTATCCCACCTTCGTGAATCAAGGAGAACAAATTATAGAAGACATGATCCAATTAGAATTTGAAAGATAATATGTTAAAAAGTTTACCATAAATAGAAAATCTATAAAAATTTGAGACAATCGAAGTAAAATATTACAAATGATCGAGAGGGAGAGAATACATCAAAGATAATAAAGAAATTAAATTAAACTTACTCTTGAAAACATAAATTCATTTTATTTTGTACTTACATAAAATTAATTTTTTAATTAATGTCTGCTACACTATTCAGTAAAAACTAGGAAGCCTAATATATTTCTATAATTTATTGTTTGCTCGTTTATTTTTGCAAACTTGAACATGTGGATGGCCAGTCATTGGACGACAAATGGTTGGCTGAAGCATCCGTGCAAGAGATGGAAAACGTCAAGGAGGAAATGTTATCTTGTTGGCATCAAATGTCCGAGATGATGCAGCTTTACGTGGCAGCAATATTTTTTTAGCATGATAACTTGATAGGTTATCTTGTTCCGATCTTTGTCTTTCATGTCACATGTATGTTCTAGATCTCTACTTTTTCTAGCTTTGCTCGCCCTCTTCTTAGTTCTTGCCACTGGACTTGGACGACCCAACTGCTCAGGATTTCAGAACACAACAAACAGTTTTAAATTAAATCCGCACTAACCAAGATATGCTGTGTGAAAGAAACCAAACTTCAGACCATATGAAACAAGGAAATATAACAATTAGTATACTCTCTTTAATAGCACAATATTAGTGGTTAGCACTAAAAAGTAACAAAAAAAAAATTCACCTGTATTTTCCTGTTCAACAATTCAAAAATTAATATTCATTATTAAAAAATTATCCAAAACTTGCTAGTTTTGAAATTGCTCATAACCAAAGTTCTAACTGTTATTGCCTAATTGCTCTACTGTATACACCAAGGTTTCGATCGACGGCATTTAGTTAATACGTGTTATTATAAGGTTTGCTGGCAATTATATAACAACAATAAATATCGTATTATTAGAAAATATACTTTGATGTTTGTGAAGTAGTCTATTAATTCTCTAAAACAGAGTAGTCAATTACTAAAAATTATCAATATTAACACACACACTATCTATCTATATATATATATATATATATATATATAATGTAATTCATAAAAAGTTTAATATAATAATTTTATTAGTCTAATATTATGAGAGTTTAATTATGGTAAATATGAGAGCATGTACTCCAATGATTACAGAAAATTTTCAACTTTCATCCATGATAGACTAAAAATAAATGACAAGAAAATAAAATTTAATCGATCTACTGCCATGCAGAGAACAACCTTTTACCTTGTCTAAATATTGATGGAACTATTTAGGAGGCTGGCCTAATCATGACAGGCTCTTTCTCTTTTATATTTCTATAGACTTCTTCCTTTCTATCCATCTGGCAGCATGCTAAGGGTCATTGTGGATGATGATTTCCCTTATTATTCTATTGATCGGTTGCAGTAGTTTCTCCTCACTCATCCACCTCCTCTTAACTGTTTTTATTGGCCTTCTCTAATTTTGTCACCATCTCCTCCTTCTTATCCTCCTTGTTGTTCTTTTACTATGTTATTAGATCTAGTTCATTTTTGCTTCTCTGGCTTCATCATGGTCTCTTTTTCTTATTGTTCTCTCATCATTGTTACTAGATCTAATTTGTTTGTGCTTCTCCAGCTTTACCAATGTCTTTTCTTTATCTGTGTTCTCTTGTTGTTGTCAGATTTAGTTTGTTTTGCTTCTTCAGTTTCATCAACAGCTTTATCATTGTCTCTCCCTCTTTCTCATGGTTCTCTCATTATTGTTATCATATCTGTTCATTTCTACTTCTCGGCTTCACCAACATTTACTTCTCTTAGCCATTCTATCACCATTATTATTAAATTTGGTTTAATTTTATTATTCCACCTATAAGAATTTATTGTTCTATTTACAAGAATTGTTCTTCCATTAGTAAGCATTTGTTATTTTGATTTGTGCTTTGATCTAACTCATTGTTTTTGCCTATGTTCATATTTGTTTAGGATTTTGATTTTGTTGTTCTTTTTTATTATTATTTATTTTTGGATTTGATTCATTTTTCTAATTTGTTGTTTTGATCATTGCTTCTTTTGCTTAATTATAAATCATGCTTTAATCTGATTTCGTGTTTGCTTTTTATGTGTGAGATTTATTACCCAAATCTAGTTTGGAAGTTGCAAGAATTGTAAAACAACAAACTTGATTGAATGAACAGCATTTTAGAGCAAAACGAACAACCATTATAACTACATACATAAATTGCAATCAGAAAAGCAAACTCAACTAAATGAACAACAGTCTAAAGCAAAAAAAGCAACAATATCGACCAAATGAACAACAATAGTAAAGGGATTAATAATATTCACTAAAGAACAACAATATCAACCAAAAAAATAGGAATTATGGATGGAACATCAAGCTTGATTGAAAGGAACAATAATATCAACCAAATTAAGAGCAATTTTGATGAGAATAGCAAGATCAACTAAAAGAACAACTATATCAATTAAAATAAATGAATTGTATATTGGAATAACAAGTTTGACTAAATGAACAACAGTCTGAATCAAATAAAATATTGTCATTTCCCACATATTAATTGATGTTCTAGAACAATTGTTGCTCACGTACGAACAATTGATGTTCCTTTCATAACAATTATTATTTCATACAATGCTGTTTTATTCAATAAGAAATGTTGTTTGCTTCATGCAAATTTTTTATTTTATGAAATATTGTTCATTTAATAAAAAAATGCTGTTTTATTAGACATAGTAGCATTGTTGTAAATAAAATAATTTTAAGCACAGTGAAATTTTTATAAATAATACTATGGTAAAGGAGTATAGTTGTGCACGCAGTGCAATGTATATATACTCTTGATTCATTTGAAGATAACTTTGTTAGTAGATGATGCTTTTAGATTTTATATTATTAAATCCTTATGATAAAAGAATTATTACAAAAAAAAACTCATAGAGTAACAGTTGTGTTTGTTCATGTGGGTTGTCATAAAAGTATCCATCATGTACCTAAAAATTTTTGAACCATAACACAATTCCTATTCATTTTTTAAGGCTTCTATATGATTGTATTCTTCCAAATCTAACAAAATAAATATTTTGGGTAAGCTAAATATGCATCCTAGGCTTGTGCTACAGTTGAGACTAATGTCATTTCCTACAATAATGGTGAGTCATTTGTGGATCATCAATTGTAACAAGCTGTGTATTTTATCGATGGTTAGCATCAACAACTCAAATTATTACCACTGAAAATCTCCCAAATCTTTGATAATTAGTTTCTTAGTATAGATTTTTGTTGTAGAATTTTAGTCATTCCTCTTACTTCTATGAAAAAAACACATGTACAAGAATATTTTTTCATAAAAAAAATTTGTTTTACAAGCTAATTAGTTCTGTAAATTGTAGGGGGGAAAACAATGATTAGCTCATAGATGGTGAAGCCATGGCGCAAACATGCCTTGCACTGACACATTGGTTAAAAACATATCTTACTATACATGTGCCCTATGGGAAAGATTACTCTTCTAACCTTGTTAAAAGTACCAATATCCAACATGTCCCTTCCGTTGTAGCATGTGCATCTCTTCCTTACTTGCGTCTTTTCTTCCCAATTTTACCTCTAGCTAGAGCCTTGAGTCATGCCACCATTGCCTTTCACTAGAGCCTTTAGCCATGCCACCGCCATCTCTTACGGGCCTTCCAGCAACACTATTGTAGACAACAGACTTAGGGAAGACGAAACTAGAGAGGGGTGAGGGATTTGGCAATGGGGAAGAGAAGCTGGTTTCTTTGCTCACTGTCAACGAGGGGAGAAGAGATGAATGACAGTGGTGATTTGCAGCTGCTATGTTTCGACCAAAAAGAAAGATTTGGGGCCAAACCCTTTTTGCTATCCTTCATTTGTTTTACCTTTTTCAATTGAGCCCTTAATGTTTTATTAGTATTTATATGTATATGTATATAAATAGAAATAATTCCTACAAAATCATAAAATTATATATACCAAAAAACAATATAGGAAAAATCTTAATATGAAACTATAACATGTACAACTATGTAAACATGATTACAAAAATATATAATCATATATGTACAAAAGAGTACATTCATTTGTATAAATAATCTTATGAACCTAAGGTGCATGTTTAATAGACAATAATAAAATTAGTAAGTGTTACATAGATATTTGAACAATTAAACTTATATAGATAATAATTGAATATACCTGTAACAATTTTTGGAATTTCATTTATACACATGTCTTACATGTCTATATGTATCCCTAACTTTCTTTGTACATTGATTCCACACATATCTCATATTTTGGTAGGAAGAACATTTTTGAAACATTTTGATTTGTACATATCTATCACTTAGTTTATACTTATCTCTAAATTTATTTATACATCAAGTTCATGCATATCTAATACTCCCTTTGTCTCACATTCTTTAAAACATTTGTCTTTTTTTTAATAGTTTGACTTAAATTTATTTGTATTATTGTTTGTTATAAAACTTTTAAAAATATATTTAGAAACTATATATCTTTATTTATTATTTATATATATAATTTTAATTATCATTTATATACTAAAATATCAAATAAATATTATAAATTAATTACTTAAAATTGAATGTTGCAAAGAACTTGGGATGGGAGGAGCACCTCATTTATACGTATCACTACTATGTTTTATGGATTGAATTTTTAATCTAATTTTTATTTCATTTATAAAATTTATAAATCTATGCATAAACTATATGAAAATAGTATAGTTCAAATAAATATAATTTATGCATGAATAAGGCAAGTTATATGTATAAATTTGAATGTATTGGTAAATATCTATAATACATCTCTGATCATATTTGTACTTATGTGTTACATATTTTGTACATATCTATCACTTACTTTATACAACGAGTTTCATACATATCTGCCATTTAATTTGTACATATCTCTAATTTTTGTGAGAAGTAGGATATGATTTGTTTACAACTATTTTTTAATGAGATGTTGAACCTGTAATATTTCTGTGATCTCTTACTTATATATATGTTACATATTATTTATACAGATTTTGTATTTTCTTTGTATATTAAATTTGTACTTATCTCTAGTCTTGGAGGATACAAAATTTGATATGTTCACACTTATTTTATGTTATAAAAATAGTATTAGAATATAAATATATATAGATATAAAGAGTAGGGCGCATATTTAACTTACCCAGCATGCACCGTCCAACTCTATTGAATTTCCTATTGTAAAATTAGATGTCGATGAATCCAATCCAACCATATACATTATTGAGGTAAATTTCATGGGTGGATCCTAATCTTTAATTATTATTCCATTTTGGACATCAAATTTGATTTTGTTCATAATGACTCCCCAACTTTGTTAAAATGTTCCATTTTAGTCTTTTTTTTGCACGAAAATCATTATGTTGGACAAAAATGCCACCCAACATAGGATTATAGAGAACACACTAGTTTTAACCTTCTAAAAATTTTAAAGCAACATTAAAACTTTTTTATTTAACAATTCAACCATTATAATCCACCATACTTCATCTTCACCTCCCTTTGCAACTCCTCCACTGCTTCCTCGCCTTACACCACCATCTTACTCTTCTACCTCCATCATCCTCAACACCTCCTTTTGTCAATCCATCAATGGGTCCTTACCATACGTCCCTTTACCTCCCAACCTCGATGGCTTCCTCACTCGACTCGCCCCTTCCATCCGTTCCATCATTCCAACAATGACCATTCCCATTCCTCCATCCCTACCAGAGACCTCCCTCTTAACCCGACCACCAAAACCTTCCTCTGCCTCTTCCCCTGCCCCCTCCCTCCACCAAGCTTCTCTCCCCCTCTACTTCCGGCGGCAACTTCGCCCCTTCAACGCCACCTCCCACTCTTTCCTTGATGCTATCAAACCCAGCTCTAATTATTCTTTTCCGCCACCAACTTCCGGTATGGCACATTTGCAAACCACGCTAATTCTCTGCTCTTAAGCCACTGGAATGACAACTTCTACCCTTGATGTACCAGAACCTGGCACTTCAACACCTCAAATTTCTTCAGACAGTGTTGCTATCTATATATCAACTTGTCCCTATTGAATTCGAGCAATCTCTAGATACCTGGAAGTTGAGGTTTGCTATGATGGTGAAAGTTGAGAATGCATAAGGCGAAGATGGTGCGGATGCTACTATTGGTGATGATAGAGATACAGCTAGGAGAGTGCGGCCATAAACCAATGAAATAAAAAGTGTGCAGAGAATTGTGATGGTTATTAGGTAATAGATATTGTATTTCTTGGATTTTAGAAATGGGACAAGTGAAAATCTCATTATCGTCATTGAAGAGAGCTTGATGAGAAACAAAGTAGGTCTGTATGTGCCAGGCTAAAGAGAAAAATGAGGAGTAAGTGTAAAGAATGAAGTTGTGAAAGAGAAGGCTGAGAAGGTGGAAGAATGAGGTTAAGAGAAGGAAGAGCATAGTAGCTGATGTGGCGAGGACCGTGAGGGGCATAAATCAGGATAAAGTTGTTTGAGTGAGTGGTGGTGGCATTTGGGGTGGCGTGTGGAGGGGCTGAAAAGGGAGCTGAAGGCAAAGGAGGTGAAGGGGCAATGGTTGATGGATGTTGGATTGTTAAATGAAAACATTTTCTAGTTGTTATGGTAAAGGGACAATTTCCAGGAGTTAAAACTAGCTTTTCCTTCTAAAATCCTATACTGATATGATGTTCTCCATTTAACATAATGAGACTTTCATATAAAAAAGAGCCAAAATAAAACATTTTAACAAGACTGAAGAATCCTTACAAACAAAATCAAAGTTAGAGTCCAAAATGAAATAATAATTAAATAATAGGGCCCACGTATGTAATTTACTCTACATTTCCTTCGGTCATCCCTCCCTCCTGAGATATGAGAATGTCCACCATGGTTCTTTGAAAAAAAAAATATCCACCATGGTATATGTTTATCTAGATGATTTTCATTAAATAAATAATGCCAGTTTATAAATTTAAGGTGGGATAAAATTGACACGTACAATTAGGATATAAATATACCAAAGCAAAGTATAAGGGATTCTATAAAATTAAGGATGGACATTTATTTTGCAAATTCGAGACCCATTTTCTTTCCGATTTCAAAAGAGTTGGCTGGGCAGATTTCAAAATCATAGTATTCAAATGCTAAAAAAGATTGTAGTATTCAAATGCTCAAATCATTTATTTTGCAAATTCGAGACCCATTTTCTTTCCGATTTCAAAAGAGTTGGGCTGGGCAGATTTCAAAATCATAGTATTCAAATGCTAAAAAAAATTGTAGTATTCAATTTATTCTTCAGTGAGAAGATATTCTAAATTGCGTTTGTTGGAGACACCATAGCACGGCAGCGAGCTAGGGCAACATGGCGAAGCACAGAGGAAATGCTGATTTAGAACAACGATGTGGCTGTGAAACCAACAAAATCACAGATGCATGTTTGCTTTTCTTTTTACGCATCAAGGTTCCTTTTGTGTTGGGCTTTTTCATTAACCATGTCTATTTGTTGTTGATGGGTGTCTGTTGTAGGTAATAGCTTAGGGTTTTTTTTTTTTCTCGTAGGGGGATTTTGCTTATCATTGTCTGCTTTCTACTAAACTTAGTAAGGAATGCAAGATATGGAATCAAAAGAACTAACAAAAACGGCTTTAGAGGAATAAAGAACCAGGGGTACAAGTTTCTAGTTATTGAGTTTAATTTTTGTAACTGTATATGGTGTTTGGTGGCAGATTTAAGAGTGTATGAAATCTACTTGTGGGCTTGATTGTTGATTGTTTGCACATATATCCATGGTTAATTATTTAAAATTAAAGTCTAAATTGTGTTTGTATGGTGCCTGATGGAAGGTAGATAGTGTCTTGTTATTGATATAGTGATGTGTAATGATTTTGTTTAAGGTTTTCTTCGTTTTTACGTATCATTAGTGTTAGATAGTAGATTAGGAGAATATGTACGTGTAAGGGATATATTGGATTGACAAAAGTAGTGTACAAAAGTAAATGAGTTAGTGTCTAAGGGTGTTGATGTTTTTGTATTGGTGTCAAATTGCTAATTTTAGAATGTCTTTCAATAGATTCTGCGAGTCTGTTAATAGTTGTAGAATGTCTTACTCTGGTTTCATAGTGTCTAGATATGGTTTTAAAGAGTACTCTAGCTTAGAAAGTTGCTGAACTTTGTTCCGATTGTTCCTTACTAGCTGCCACTATTTGTGTGTGTGTGTGTGTAAACCTATTTAATTGTGTTCATCTATTGTGCCTGAAATGTCTATCTAAATATCCTGACATATAATAGATTCAAAGTGTCTGAAACTAGGTGCAGAATAGCTGACCCTAGTCTCATAGTGTCCAATAGTAGCTTAGGATGTGCCTGAACATTGTTTCATTTGTTTCGCCAATTCTAACACTATTTTTTTTTTTCTAAACCTAGTCACCTTGTGGTTGTTTGTTAATTGTTGAGTCAGGGAGTTTAAAACTAGGTCACTAGTGTCTAAGGTAAGTTATTACTCATCCGTATCTAGTTACTAGGTGTCTCATATAAATTTTTACAGTGTTCAAAATAAGATAATGAATGTCTATTAATGATTATATGTTGTACTTTTGATGGACAGAAGAATGCCATCGAAAAAAAAATCATAAGAGTTATGTAATGGGAACGCTGCCGCAAAAATGTAAGAGATGTTATCTCTATTCTCAATTTTGTGGTATTCAAGATGTAAAAGGAAGAGCTACAAACAATAATTTTTATAGATGTTTATTACTAAGTTTGTGATGTCCATTTTCAAGTTCATGGTGCTTATTCCTGTACATGAGCAACAAGTTATAATGTTCGGATCTATATGTAAAATGTCAGATTAAGCATATCTAATGTCTAGTTCTATGTACAAGTTGTTCAATGCTATACATAATGTGTCAAAGTTTGCATATAACGTGTCCTGTGTATAAAATGTTACTCGTTTGATAAAAATTTTGTTTTATTTTAATTCAAATAGGTAGATACAAAAATTAAGACTTTGTTTCTACAAAAAACCCCTTGACATTTAACCTAACCTACCCCCCCATCTTTATACTTATCCCCCTTAACTTTTGACAAAATCATCTATTTTTTAGAAAACCTACACTTTGCCCCCTGAAATAGTCAAATCAGTCAAATTTGCTGTTATGCAAGTATTCCAAATGTCATGATTGTCCAATAGGATTTGTAAATTATACAAATTAAAAACAATATTCATTTCATGCTACCTCAATCCATTTTCTATAAATATATAATATATTTCTACTAAATTATATATTCTTGAATAATTTCTATCTTTATAAATTTACTAATAATTTCTAGATCTATAATATATTTTCATATTTATAAACCAATAGTTTATGCTTGTGATTAACATTAATATTTACTTGTTTAACATTTTATTCATTTTTCAATTAGTTCAAATAGAGAAGTATCATCTTTTAGGACAAATATATTTTATCTAATCTCATTTTATTTTGAAAACTAATTTTCACCACATGAAAGAAATATACACATTCTACAATTTTTTAGCAACACATAATATAAATAATATATTAATTTAAGCACATTATTAATTGTGTAACATTATATCATTTATTAAATACATTTTTTAGCAAATGGTAATTAATGTTTTGTAACTTTTTACCCTACCCAATGAAAAAATTTATAAGTTATACTTATTTTTTACAAAAAAAAAATTAAAAGTAAAAAATTTATAAAATATATTACTTTCAACAAATGTGAAATTTAGTTGTGCATTCAATAAATGTATTATGCATTTATCTATTTTTTAATTACCATTTAGTTGTGTATTCAATAAGTTTGAAGCTTTTGTTCCCTATAGAAGACCTTAAGCAGGTCCCTAGTTCAAGCCATAAATTAAATTATCAGAAAGTTATCATCAGCCTTCTGGGTATAAGATTAGAATGTTGGGTGGAAATTCATGGTGGATACAATTGGTGGAGCAAGGCGGAAAAGAGAGGCGAAATTAACGATTACCAATATTTATAGGATACAATTGGTGGAGCAAAGGGGGAAAAAGAGAGCTGAAACCAAAATTGACACATTTTCAAGAAAAAAAGACCAAAAATTTTCAAGAAAAGGGAAAAAAAAAAAAATAAATATCCACCATGAATTTCCACTCAATATTCCAATTCTATGCTCAGAAGGCTCATGATAGCTTCCCCGATGATCCAATTTATGACTTGAACTGAAAATCTGCTTGAGGTCTTCCACGGAGAACAAAAGTCTTGAACTTATTGAATACACAATTAAATGGTAACTAAAAAAAATAAATGTGTAATACATTTATTGAATACACAACTAAATTTCACATTTATTAAAGTATTATATTTTAAGAATTTTTTAAATTTTAAATTTTTTGTAAAAAATAAGTATAACTTATTAATTTTTTCATTGGATAGGCTAGAAAGTTACAAAACATTAATTACCATTTGGCTAAAAAATGTACTTAATTAATGATATAATGATACGTAATTAATAATGTGCTTAATTAATATATTATTTACATTTTGCAATGATAAAAAATTGTAGAATGTGTAGATTTCTTTCATATGGTGAAAATTAGTTTTCAAAATAAAATGAGATTAGCTAAAATATATTTATAAAAAAAGATGATACTTCTCTATTTGAACTAATTAAAAAATCAATAAAATGTTAAACAAGTAAATATTAATATTAATCACAATCATTAACTATTGGTTTATCAATATGGAAATATATTGTAGATCTAAAAATTATTAGTAAACTTAGAAAGATATAAACTATTTAAAAATATAAAATTTATTAGAAATATATTATATATTTAGAGAAAATGAATTGGAGGTGGCATGAAATGAATATTGTGGTTAATTTACACAATTTATAAATTTGATTAGACAATCATCACATTTGGCCCATTTACATAACAGTGAATTTAAATGATGTAACTCTTCAATAGAGTAAAATGTATGTTTTATAAAATAGAGAGGGCAAGTGTATCTTAGGTCATACGTCATAGGAGCTTTTGTAACTTTTTCAAATTACTTTTATTAGAATCCGAAATTCAGTGCGACAAAAATTGTTGAAACTTTAACTATATTAGATTTGTTTTTTTTGCGTTAAATTTTCTTTTGTATTAAGTGAATGCTACATCACGAGATGGCTATTCCAGTAAAATACAAAAAAGAATAGATGTTTGACTTTTGTTATCCTATCAAATAAAAAAAAATCGCACATTATCGCACCGGTAATTATCTCTGCAATGCTACAATTCTAACGACGACCACCCAGTCCATGGTGGTCGCAAGATTCCCCCTCCCACTAATCTAATCTAATCTAATCTAATCTAATCAAACCGTACCCGCTCACGGAATTGGACCTTCGCTTTCAAAGAAACAAAAACCATCTTTGCTTCGAAAGTGCGATCAAATTCAAAACCCACTGCAAAAGAGTGAGAAAAAACAAACGACGACTGTTCGCGTTCGAATTTCTGAACTAAAATGGAGAGCAAGCAAATCCATGTCCTGGCTTTCCCGTTACCGGTCCAAGGCCACATCAATCCTATGCTTCAGTTCTCCAAGCGCTTGGCTTCCAGAGGCCTCATCGTCACCTTCATCACCACCAAATCGATAGTCCACCAATACCCATCCATTTCCATCAATGTCCAATCCATCGAATTCCCAGAGGCCGAATCAACAACCGGGATAGAGGACTTCGTCTGCGTTTTCCAGTCACTCTTCAGGCGAAGGCTGGCCGATTTCATCCAGAAACAGAATTCCTCCGCGAACCCGCCCAAGTTCCTGATTTACGATTCTGTTCTTCCCTGGGCCCTGGAAGTGGCTCGAAGCTCTGGCATCGATGGCGCGCCCTTCTTCACCCATTCGTGGGCCGTCAATGCCGTGTATTTTCATGTGAATCGAGGGCATCTCAAGGTTCCACCGGAGGCTTCTCCGATCCGGCCGCCAGCGATGCCGGAATTAGATGTCAGAGATCTGCCGTCGTTCGCGGCCGCACCTGGGTCGTACCCAAGTTTCTTTGATCTCGTCGTGAGCCAGTTCTCGAATTTCAGGGAAGCCAAATGGGTATTTTGTAACACTTTTGACGAGCTGGAAGACGAGGTTAGTTTTTTGTTCCCAGAATCCCCAAATGGGTCAATGACTCTATGCTCAAGCTCCGTTTTTAAGTTCTTCGTTTCCATTTCGGAGTTCGAGTCCCTAAGTGTGTTGGCCATTTTCTGCAGATTCTCGACTGGATGGCAAATCAAGGAATTCGAATCACTGGGGTTGGGCCTAGTGTTCCATCAATGTACCTGGAAAAATCTTTGAAGGATGACAGAGATTACGGCCTCAGTCTCTTTGAACCTGACAACAGCAATTGCATAAGATGGTTAAACTCGAAAGAAGCCAGCTCAGTCGTTTACGTATCATTCGGAAGTTTGGCTTCTCTAGGAGAAGAGCAAATGCAAGAAATAGCTTGGGGGCTGAAGAGGAGCAACAGGAACTTCCTGTGGGTTGTTAGGGAAGCAGAGCAGAGCAAGCTTCCTGCTGATGTCAGAGAGGGTGCAGCAGACAAGGGGCTGTTAGTGTCTTGGTGTCCTCAGTTGGAAGTTCTGGCACACGAATCAGTCGGTTGCTTCATGACTCATGCCGGTTGGAACTCGACTCTGGAGGCCTTGTGCCTGGGAGTTCCGATGGTGACAATGCCGCAATGGACGGATCAACCGTTGAACGCGAAATACGTAGAGGATGTGTGGGGTGTGGGAGTGAGGATAAGGTTGAATGAGAGGGGAATTGTGACAAAGGAGGAAGTAGAGAGGTGCATAAGGGAAGTCATCGAAGGGGAGAAGAGTGAGGATGTGAAGAGGAATTCAGAGAGGTGGAAGAAGTTGGCCAAGGAAGCGATGGATGGTGGAAGATCAGATCAAAACATAGACAGGTTTTTACGTGATCTTAAGTTACCTGAAAAAGATAGGATTCAGGTGTAAAATCTCATACCCCGCGAGGAAGAAATTTGAGAACCTTTCTGTATATAAGGCTCAAGTTTCAGAATATACACACCTAGTATCAATTCTTTTTCAAAGGGTAAATGGAAGAGGCGAATCTTTTATTAACCGGTTCTAGACTTGAGGCATAATAGGTGGTGTCAAAGCTAACTCATGATCGTAGTTTGCTAACTGATTCTGGACTTGGGTCATGACATGAGACTTCTTATAACTTATTTCATCTGTCTTATATGCTTTGATATATTTTACTTCTTAACATAAGTTTGATTTTAATTCATTTGTATTATTATTTGCTATAAAAATGTAAAAAATGTATATATAAAAATTATATGTCTTTATTTATTATTTTTATATAAAAGTTTTGCATTTCATTACTAAAATATTAAAAAAAATTATATATTAATTATTGTGAATGGTGAATGATGCAAAGAACTTGAGATATAAGAAGTATATCAATTCTAGACTTGGGTTGTGACATAGGGTTCTTGTAACTTACGTACAATTAGTTGGATCTTAAAAGCTCGGCCTTTTCTATATGGAATATCCTCTCTGTTTTTGGGGTCAAGCATTATATTTGTCAGATGGAGATAAAAACCACAATTGATCCCGAACTTTTAATCGTTACAAATGGACTTTCAATCTCCATTTTGTTTAGTATTGTTTTTAAATCCTTATAACTCATTATAAATTAGTCACTAGTTCTAGACATGCACAAAAAATTCAATTTATAAAAAGAAAACATTAATAATTTAAATAATCCATTAACTGTTAGAAAATTATGACACTATAAATTTATGAGAAACAATTATCAAACAGTTTAAAAATTATAATTTAAAAAGTTGATGTTAAATAATTGTGAGAATTAATGAATTCAAACAATTCGGTAGTTATCTTCTAATAAATTCAAGTTGTGTGATAATTTTTATGTGATTAGAATCATTTAAACTTTTGGTTTTTCCTCTTTGTAAACCAGTTTTTGTGATTATATAGAGTTAGATACCAAAATACAATAAATTATAAAGATTTGAACCAATTTAAAATAAAATGAAGGTTAGAGACCAATTTAAAAACACCCCCACGACCAAGGTTTGACTCTCCTCCCTCTTCCTCATTTTATTTGGCCTACTTCCGTTATCTTTCAACTCTCAAACAAGTTGACACTTCCCTCCTTAAATATCATAAACTGCCTCTTTCAAATCCAACACGCTTGGGTATCTAATTTTAATTTAATAAAAACAAAGAAACTGGGTTTGAAAACGCATTAAAATTCAACTTGCCAAGTACATGTTTTTTTTTTCCTTTACCGTTCAATACAATTCAGCATATAAGCTAATAGTTTTTTATGTTTTAAGTCCAATTAAACTCTGTTCAAGCTCGTTAAAAATTAACAAATTCGAATGCAAAAACAAGACAACCAAACACCCGACATGTAGGTTCGTTAGCTGCTGTTTATCATTTGAAAGAGTAGGCCTTCACTTGCCATCAATATAAATTTTTTTAGGATAAAATTGTTTGGTTTGTACTTTGCAGATAATTTAGTCCCTAAATCTGTAACTCCACTCGCCAAGACCTGAACATTTGTGCCATAAATGCAATATTTTTATTCTACGAAACTAGACCAGAGAACAATAAAACAAAGACCATAGGAACTCGTTAACAGATAATTTTTGCTGTACCAAACTCAATATGACAATACAACTAATCCCTTGGTTTCTATTCCTCTAGCCTTTTGGGAAAAATAATATAAAATAAAATAAATAGATTATACTAGTATCTTTCATTACTATTGTTGTGAAAGAATCCAATGGTCATTAATTTTCCCTAACGGGAACCTGATAACTTCAGAATATGTAATAGTTCTACCATCTAATTACACGACTAGCAGAAGTATGGTTCATAAGCGAGCTAGAAACAAAAGAAGCTGCTTCTTTCTATATTTCTCTCATCATTAAAGGATACTGGCTAAGGCCAATAAAATTGGAAAATGCACTTTGAGCAATCAAGCAATTTGGTCCTCAACCTGATTGATTTAGCAATTTGGACCAGAACCTGAAGATATGCACAAAATATTTGGCCAAGACCATCTGCAGTAGCTCCTATATGTACGAGTATGATGCTGAGGTGCAAAATATGACTCAATCCTCATAGAATCCAGTACCACCTACTTGGACTCCTCTGAAGTTGCATTCTCATCTTCTATCTGACTGCCCAGTCTGACAATGTCTTCAACCAAAATCTTCCCATCTGTTGGGTTAAACACCAAGAGAAAGCATCATTGCAACGCTTGATTGATGCTAATAAATTCACCAAGATAAAAGGTTAACAAGGTTATTGATACTGAATGAGATCCACCATTGACACAACAATAAACTGATTCCCAATCAGTAGCCTCAACAGCTGCAGGACAAGAACTCAACTAATTGTTCAAATTATGAAGGAAGAGAGAAGCTAATAACTCTCTCCCTCTCTGTTTTTTCTTTTTCGCAAAATCCCTTTGGCAAAAGAAAAATATTTGAGATTTGACCATCTGAGATACAAATCACCTCAGAAATTTGGACCGCATTCACAAGATTCCAAGGGAAACAGCAAGCGTTGGATGACTAACAAATCCAGATGGGGCACTCTCAATCACAGACACCTACATATAGCAGGCATGCTCTTGAAAGCATGGGAAGGGAAAAAAAAAAATACTCCTAGATGTCAGTGCAAGCAGCAGCTACCAAAAAGTGGTGAATCTTGAACCCTGTGCTGGTGCCTAGGAGTCACATGCCTTGAACAAGCGGAATAAACCACAGAGGCGGCTCCTTACAGACATAGAACCAATCTGATTTGGGAAAACCTATGCAGTGTTTACTTTAATACGTAGCATCTAAGCTTTTTAAAAAATTTCATTGAATTTTTCTAACATCAAGAACTCTGTCAAGGCTCTCCTGCACAGACATCTCTGCTCGGGGTAAAAACTAACTGGGGCATTTTTTTAATGTACCAAACCTATTGCAGACACAAAGCAACAAAGTACTGCCAAAAGCAAAACAGGAAATATATCGACCAACTGACCTCTATCTTTGGAAAGACTAGCAATCACTTCCTTTATCCCATCTTTATCCAATGTATCCTTCAAATACATAGCAGCAGCTGCAACCTCCTCAGGAGTAACTTTCCCATCGTTATCCCTGAAAGCAAATTCAAGATTTCGAGGAAAACGCATTAACAGGGTAGAAGACATTGTCAATTTCTTAACACTTAATTGTCAAGTAAAACTATGGTCTATAGCTACACAGGGAATATAAATGAATGTTTTAACAATGTCAAATCTAGCATAAACTGATCTTTAAAACTAAATGCACACCTGTCAAGTACCCTCCAACTGTGACCTATTGTGTCATCCACATTATCAATCTCTTTCTCCAGATTTTGAATCATAGCATCAACCTGGTTGGAAAATAAATGGATAGATAATACAATGGCAAATACATATATACAGCAACAAAACATAAAGACATGATACAAGTTGTATGGTGTCAAGACTCACCTTATCAATTAGTGCCGAAGAAACATCATTACTTCGCGCAATATCATCAGATTGGTCACTCTCCTCACGAGCAGCTCTATATGCCCTCATGGCATCTTTTTCACTGTCCATTCCCTCTTTCTCTACCATGTTATTATAAAATTCGATCTGGACCAATTATGCAGATTAATAATCAGCAGGGTAGAAGCATCAAGCTTGAAACGTGGAATTAAGTAAATTCTTTTACAAGTTATCAGAAGATTCTATCCCAACAAGCCATATTCTAAAGCCACATATCACATAAAAACTGCAATGCGTATATAAAAGACAATCATAAACTGTCTCACATAAAGTATGGAAAGACCATAGGATACCTTGTTGAAACTTGCCCATATAGACTATTTGTGTAACTAACATGATTATCATGAATTATACAATTTGAGAATATCAGAATTTGAGAATATCAGCCTTATGTACCTCCTTACTGACAAGCCTCAAGAACTCCTCGCGCTCCCTACTCACTGACTGCAAAACATTAAAATAAATGCCATATCATAGAAGTTATTGATTGTACGTTAATAATTTCCAGAAGCTAGAAAAGTACATGTAACATGTTATCTAGCGTGTGAAACGTTTCAAGTTGCAAAATATGATGTACTTACAGAAGCTGAAGCTAGAACAGCCAATGCTCGACTCAGTTCACAGAGCTGCTCCTTTTTATCTAAAGCTCTGGCTCTAGCCTGCTCTTGCGCTTCTCTGGGCATAGGATTATGCATCTCTTTCAGTGCAATATCATACTTGCTGGCTTTGGACTCTTTAATCTTAACAAGCTCTTCCTCCTCTACCTCTTCTTCCTCCTGTAGCATAATGATTTAATAAAAAAAATCATGACTTCATGTGCTTTGAGCAAGATATCAAGGTTTCCACACATAAATACAATTGAAAATGCATCATAACACAACAATATAGTTCTAGGAATCGATTAAATCTACCAGGAAAAAACCGAAAAAAAACCAAGAAAACAAAATCCAAATCATAAAGTTTAGACCTTGATCATCTCCTCCTGCATTTCAAGGAACTCCAACTTTCTTCTTCTCTCTGAAACAGGATCCCCGGAAGGCAATGCCGTCGCACTAATGGTGTCCACAACCTCAACAGGCAAAGAAGAAAGTGTATCTCGAACAGCATCCTCTGGCTTAACTTTTCCAGATACAGTGAAGGCCCTAAGTAGAAACAAAGTGAAAGAACAAAAAATCAGACAAGAAAAGCCCCTATAAGGTATTTAAAATACACAGTATGAGGAACCTGAATCTCATTTATCACCTTGAAAGGATCAAAAGAGATGATGGCACAGAGTGATTTAGGGACAAATCCAGCCAATCACGAAGCTTCAAGAAACAGAAGATTTTAGTTAATGTAAATCATGGGCTTAGAAACCGTTAGTGATGCAGTAACCACAAAATTCAACGTCTGGCTTCACATTTTTGTATATGACGTAATAGAAAGCACTGCAGCCTTGAAGACTGGAAGCATATGAGAAAACTAACATTTAAGCCCATGTGCAGAAAGGCTTTTCCAATTTCCATCCTTATTCATCTAGCTCTTGCATCTCATAATTGTGAAAGTGAAAATGAATTATTTATTTTAGCACCCAGCAAACAAACTAAACAAGTAAAGGAAATCAAAGATTCTAGACTCCATAACAAATGATTGGAACCAAAATGCCACTGTTTATGAGCAGATAAAACAACTATACGGAAAAAGTTACACCTCCAATCTGTCATAGTCGCAAAAAATAAAAATATATCCTCCAGAATATCAGTTTTTCTTCCTGATTTTAGCATGCACATGTGATGAACCTCAAACATCAACAAGGGAATAGTATCCCTGTGTTGATGAAGTAGCATGTAAATGAAAAGGAAAGATAGTCACACCAAACCTAAAATATTTTGAATTTAAACATATCAATATGAAGGCAATATTTATCTTTACCACAGAAATTAACACAAAAATTAAGTTTAACTATTGTTTCAGCACTTCAAGAACAAAACCTGCTGGCGCATTTCTTCCACAGAGACCAACCCGAGCATCCCTCGTTCCCTACAATCTTCACGAAGCTCAGCTTCTGTAAGGGACTCAATTCCCTCTGCTTGGATAAGCTTATCATCTTGTTTGATCCTGAATGGAACAGGTAATTACTCACAATGAGAAACCTTCAATGGCTTTATTGGCTAGACATCACACTAAAAAAGGCAAGTTAATTCAGCAAATTCTACCCTACCATCCATGGGTAATGCAAACATGTCAGCAATAGATACTATAGGGAAAGTGCTAATTGCAAAACTAGTAGAAGATGAAACAAGAGCTTGCTCGGGCATTAAAGCCAATAAAGAAAAGCAGAAAAGCATAGAAAGGATTCCCGTAGAGGAAGAGTGAGAGGAGAATTTCTGCATCATTAAAGCCAAAGAAGCCCAATTTTTGAATTGCTTGGTGTAGGCAACTTGAATTGTGATGAAATAGAATCTCGTATAGTTTAAAAAATTCCTAAATTTGTATAAATCACCATGCATGCTGTATACAAAATAGTATTATCAGAAAGAAATCTAACCATGTTCTCAGAAAGCAGAGCCAAAAATAATAGAACTACTTAAGTTAGCCAATGCAGTATTACCTTTTAAGTCTTTTTCTGAGCATAAATCGCAAGTATGCATCTGTTCCAAATGGACTGATTCCCATATATTTGCACATGCTCACCAATCTTGGCCTGGGGGAATGGACACCAGCCAAATCATGAACTTAATAGCAAACAGCTACTGCAACAGACAGTTTGCTGGGTCATATATTCAAAGGTTCTACACAAAAACAAATCAAGCAAGCAGACCAACCTGCTGATATTATCCAATGTGAGTTCATCATTGAACAGCTTAGCAAAGCCCAAAATCTCATCATTTGACACTCCAGCACCCTTCCTAACCTGAAAAGAAAATAGAGTAGACCAAAAATCAAAAGTAGAGAAATTGACATTGGGTGGTGTGCAGGATAAAAAGTTCTGAAAATTTTAAGCCATGCCTTGTTCAAAAATGCATCAAGATCTTCAGCAGTCCTCTTAATTTCTCCACTGCGAGAATTTTTAACCTCCTTTGCCATTTCCTTAACTGTGTCCTGAAGGAACTTAGCATATTCTATTCTAGCATGCAATTTCCTTTTCAATGCTTCCTGCATATTTATGGAAGTAATGCATTATACAAATACATGCAACAAAAGCAGGCATATAATTCCAGTAAGACTAAAAAGAGCAACAATTTTCTCATCACTGTTTTCAAAATATAGTAAATATTAAGGGTGTTCAGTTGTGGATATAATAATGTCCATTATATTTTTTTCAGTTCAATGAAAAATAATCACAGTAAAACCTTCCAACAGAACCATCCTTATGTTTGATGTTCTGATCTCCTTACCCCATTTTGAACAAGGAACTCTGACTTTCCATAGCTAAAGCAAATGATCCTTTACAAGTTTAAGCACAAAACAAATTTTGAGTGGTACTGATAGTGAAAATTGAAAATGAAACTCGAACAGGTTAAATGGAGTGTAGAAAAGGGGAAAGAAAAAAAACAAGAAATGATGCATGCATTGATGTCTCCTGGTCCACTGTGGGTTACACAAACAATCCCTAAACCTAATCCTCATTGTGCATGGGGAAAAAGTTAGAGTGGTACAGGAAAGATATACCTTCTCTTTCATCTTATCCTGAAAAGTTGATGGCAACATGTTTGGGAACAATTTTAAGAAAACTGGCAGAAGGAACTCCATAAAAGGCACTATGATAAACACAGCAAAAGGAACCAGCCTAAAAATATCTGCTGTAGTTCGAGTCAATTGCTGCCTCTCCCTCCTGGAGAGACTTTTACCACCAGCAAGCTTTAATAGCAGTCTCGAGCTGATCCTGACATCAACCCACAACAGTTTAAAACCCAACCAGTAATGCTGCAGTGTTGAGACAACACTATGCTTCCATTGCACAAGCTTCTTGGCCCAGTCCTCCCTATAAGAATGAGTAGTTGCCAGATGAAGAGCGAAGTTCACATCATTTTCAACTATGAGGATGGAAAAAACAAAGACAACTAGGAGATAAATTCACCTGCTCATAGATGCTACAGCTCTTAAAGCTGGACCAATCCCAAGAAGTGAAGCCCATACTCTTTGCAGAATGGATCTGGAGGCCTTCTCTAATTCTTGCAACCTTTTGGCTTTTGCTTTGGCCTTGGCAGCACTCAAACCCTCAACAGCTTGATCACATTCTTCTGCAGATGCTTCCTTCCTCCATTTAGCAGCAATTTCTTCATTATCCTCATCGTCACCGCCCAAATCAGGCTGTTTAGCTGCAGCTGTAGAAGCACTACGAACTTGTACTGGCATGAATCTGACTCCCATTGGAATTGTGAAATCCAATCTCACAAGTCGAGGAGCAAAAGCTGTTATACTGTGGCATTTGTTCCTAAAGTGCCTCTCTCCAAAATAACGGAGTAACTCTTCTTTTGCATGTGCAGCCTGATCTGCTTCCTTTATGCCATTTGGAATTTCACATAACCGATTATGGGAACCATAATCCTGTGATTCCAAATTCAGTGTGCCATGACCACAATATTGGAAGCTCTGAATGGACCGCTGTGCATTACCCAAGTAATCAGAAATAGTTCTCCCCTTCCGGATGATTGCCCTAGAAGCCATTAGAAATCTTCCTCCAGTTCACTGAGCCAAATACATGCCCTGTTACAGACAACATTCATAGGGAAAACAGTAAAAAGGTGCTTCATTAGCCTAGAAATAAGATAGACAATATACAAGCCAGAATAAACCTGGTGATCAGTTCAACCATTTCGGACAGAGCAAGAGCTCCAAGTCTTTGACATTACACCTTCATTGTGACAGTCAACTTGGAGTGCATTGTTTGGCACTTGCTTATTCATCGACATATTGATTCACCATGACACTTTTATATCACACTACTCTGCCTCCCCCAGAGTTACAAGAAAACAGATAGGATGCTAAGCCTAGCAGCATCTTATTGTAGATTGGTGCTTTAATGACACATGTTAGAGTTCTATGCGACCTTATTAATCTCTACTGTATCTCTTTCTACGCCTGGCTGATTATAGTTCAAGTTTACAAACTTCAAATGAAGTTTCATTTTGCTGTTGTTCCCAGACAGACTGTTGCACGAAGATGTGCTGTCTTATAGTTCTGCCCTCATGTCTGCAGGAATACTCGACGACGGTTCATATCAAATTTTGCTCATATAGATTGCCCAATTTTTACAAAGTTGGAGGGTGATGCCTGAAAACAGAAGCTTAACAGCCTGTCTGAGATTTTAGTTTATGTTTTGAGGAGTTGAAGGCATTTCATGCTACCACATTGTTGGTTCAGATATTGAGAGCTATAGGGCTAGGGAAAACAATTGAAACCACCAGAAAAAACCCAAAAAATATGTTCCATAACCAAGCATATCTCCTCAATATACAAAGGAAAACCAACGATCAAAACTGAAATCCGATAAAATAAAAAAAGAGAAGCGAGAAAGTTCGAGGAACTTACAGTTTTGCAGAATTCGCGAACAAGAAGAAAGCTATGGGAGAGAAGGAAGGAAGAAGAGTATGGAAATGCTGCACCAGAGAGACAGGACGAGAGGGTTTTAGAGAGGTACGGGGAAGGAGGAGCTACTGTGCCGCGCGGGTGTAGGTTTTAGAGTCGCACACAACCGTCGGATCTTGATTTTACGCCTCTTGAGGTCCTTTGATTTTCGGCATTTTTCTTTATAAATTTTTAATTTGGACTTACTTGGAGAAGCGATTTCCTGCCCTTTTTCTTGGTCGTTGCTCATAGGACGACTAAATTACTAATGCCACCGTGCTCTTTGAATTTTAGATTACTTTCTAATTGAGCGACAACTGCTTCAATTCTAAAATTATATCACCAAGATTTTGTTTTTCACAGAAGCTTCAGAGTCAAGGTTAAGATTAGTTGTCCTATGAACTTATAATCAAGCTTAAAAATGAATTTGACTGATTTATTTTGAGGGCCCTCCACCTTAATTAATAATTGCAAATAGATACTTCCGATTTCACTTCAAAGTTAGAAAATTCTTGTAATTAACCTGTGCCAAGTTTTAAACTTTAAGAATAAAAAACAATGCTTCATTTCTTTTTATAATTGGAATGATAAATATACGGAGAAAATGGAAAGCTTTCTATACAGTTGCAATTTGATTATATGTACGAGAAGACTTTGGTGTGACTGTGTGAGAGAGTAGCTGGTTATAAATCTCATTTGGTCCTTCACCTTTGGTTTAGTAATGGAACATTGAGTATTTTGCTCTCTAAACTAGAGTTTGAGCTCTCCCCTTTCCTTTTTTTCTTCTAACTCCTAAATGCTATTTTGTAATACTTCAGAGTATAAAAAAAAATCTCTTTTGGTATGGTAAGTACATTTTTATTTTTGCATATTATAATGAAGTCTCTCCATTTATTACCATATTGTTTTATATTGGATACAAATGTACTATGTATCAAAGCTTAAGCTTTGTAGACCCTGATCTTTCCAAGTAATGTATTTGGTCCGAGCTCAAATTTTTATACTCAATTCATTCTAACTTAAATTAATTGAATTCCAAATGCCTTATTTTTATTTTTATATTTTTTTTACCTGGAACTAATTTTAATTAAAAGCCAACATTACATAAGTAAAATAATTCATTGAAAATATAACTTTTGTGATCTTACTAAATTTTTATCAATTTTTCTAGTTTTAGATATTAAAAAAATTCATAAAAAATTAACAATATCATGAAAAATTACTTTTAAATGGATTCATGTATCTATATAATATTGTCTTTCAAATAAAGTCAGTTTTAGAAAAAAAAATATAAAAATAAAAATAAATCAGTTAAGTTAAATTAAAATAAATTGATCATTATTATCTGGTAATGCTTCTAATTTTGATTGCACAAATAAGCATAGTGTTAAATTGGCTTCAAGTTTCACGTCATGATGCTTCTTCATCAATTACCAATTGATTTGAAGCTTTAAAAAGTACAAGTACCGAGCACCTGTGATGGGGTAATATCCCTAAGAAGGAGGTGGAATTGACGGACCAACAGTGCCAAGTCTCCCATGCCGCTTTAAGAGCTGAAACAATCTGTAGCTGCTGGATAATCATTCTTGCTTTTGTTTGCTCACAATGAATTTTTAAGTTTTTCGCTCACCTTTTTAATTTTTATATCTTCTGCTGAACCGAATATGCGTTTAGTAATTACGAAAGCTTCGGGTTGAGATTAAAAAGAAAATACAAAGAAAGTCGAGATAATCATTGCAAGAGGAAGAGATACTAATTTGATTATCTTGTTGCGAGACTTTCACACACACGCACACAATGTAGAAAGCAAATGACCTAGAAATATCAACAAGTCACGTTTGGGTCGGATGTAACTAATCTTAAACTTTTCTACCAAATAATTGAATTTAGGTAGTACTCATCTTGTGCGTAAGTGGGTATTACCCGTCAACCTATTTTAAGATATATATTTAATTTTTTTAAACTTCATTTTTATATATTTATATATATTTTCAACAGTGTGTATATTTACAATTAATTAGTACTTAAAAATCATCAACTAAAGTAATATAAGGTAATTTATGTTAAATTATAATTTTATTTTTAAAATAAAATCATATTTGAATATAAATATATTAATTTAATAGAGGTGCTGGTAGGGTCGGATAGTATAAATTAAACTCAAACTCTCCCTATGACTTTAAGAGTAAGATCGGGTTCAAATTTGAATAGCCAGGTTTGAAAAGGATAGAGTCGGATAGGGTATTTTCTTGTATCTCTAAAAAACCAATAGAAATAGTATCTCAAAAACACATGTAGAACTATACGAGATTCAAGATCGTAAGTCCATTCCAACATCCACATTTGCAATAAAAATTTGACTTATCTATTGGATGGTTCAATTATGATACAGTCTCAATAGAGAGGTGGAGATTGGGGACTTAAAATCCTTTACAATATTTCAGCGTTGAAGAAACACGAGTACTTTGAGGTTAGTGAAAGTCAAGGTATTAAATACCGTTATCACTAGATATACCGTACTTCATATTTTTAAAGTATACCATATAATATACCGTATCATATACCGTTACCGATTTTGTAAAAAAATAAACATTAGAATATTATTTTAAGATGAAATAAACTAAATAAAACTTTTTTGCACATTTTTATATGCATTCTAATTTTTCTCATCATAATTTGTCAAATATAAATAAAATATATATGAAAGAAGATAAGTATTTTTATACAATAAAAAATAAAAATGTTATATATAAAGCAAAATAAATATCACTCAGTAAAAAAAACTAATTTATTAATACAATAGGAAAAAAATAATATTTTAATAATAATAATAATACATTTTTTAATACGACATTTGAGTTCTCAAGTGGCTCAAAGTATGACACTTCTATCCTAGTTTGTTATGCAAAAGCAATATATTCATCATACATCATGAAATTTTGATTTTCAGTCAAGAAATTCTACAATTATATTTTACTATTTTTACATATTTATGTATGATATTTTGATGTAAAATGATAAAAAAAAAATATCTCACACATGTCCAAGAAAAACAAAATATTGTGGTACATATCATGAGATATTTGCAGTATACCATGATTTTTTTAACAAAATATATATAAAAATTGACCGGTATGTAAAATATAATAAAATACAGTAATATATCATGATATTTCATGTGAAAAATTGATAAAATGTGAAAATATTAGTATCACATATCACTTATCTGCAATAAACAATATACCATGATATTTAATTTTAAGTTAAAAGGCCACAAAAAATGAGCAGAGATCGAAATTGATTTGATTCATTGGCTTTAAACATCTTATAGTTATACCTAAGAATTTTTTATTTGCGAGAGGAGAGAGAGAGAGAGGAGGGGGAGGGGGGGGGGGGGGGGGGTATTGGCTCATTCGGGCATTATTTTGTTGACATGCTTACCAAGCCTCTTATGTATGTCTGACACTAATATGTCACTGACTGTAGGCTTGTCGCGTTGTATTTTTCTTGTCTAATCTAAAGCTATTTCTGGGATTGTGGAACTGTAATCTTGCTTCTTAGTTTTGTACTCATTGGGAAAAAAATACATACAAACAAACAAACCAAACCAACGCACACGCACACGCACACGTGTGACCGTAAAATCAAAAGACTCGAACATAGAGGAGCAGGATGGACGTGAAACACGGATCAACTATAAGCTCAACGTTAATGTTTTTCCTCAACACTGATGAGTGATCAGTTCGGTCTTCCAGACACCACAGTACACTGCAGCCCCCTTAATAGAAAGACAATTGAGGACCCCTTTTTTCGTATCAGTTGAGAAGAGCGAGGAGAATTGAATTGATTAACCATCCAACCCTCTTCACCCTACTGTATGACTATGAGAATCCATGACATTGACACCCACCCAGCTGCCCCAATCGTTCCTTCTCTCGCCTTTTTGGGTTGAAATCAGCTCCCCTATTTCCTGCACAGAATCAAAATTTCATGAACGCCAGAAGAGGCAAAAATGTTGGACTTTGTTTTCAAACAAAAATCTACTTGCTAAAAAGTAAAAACATGCTAACAAGTAGATTGTTGTACCTAAATAGTCTCAAATGTTTGGTAACTTAAAGTAGATTCCTGCTTGATAGTAGTAAAGGGCTAAAAGCGTACCATGGAAGCTTGAAAGCCTCTTTCCACCAGCCTTGTTTTGAGCAGTTGACAACTATTTTATCCATTCTTACAATGATCTCCGAGAAAGTTGGCCTAACCACAGATCTGGAATCCCAGCATTCTTCTATTAACCTGTATATGTTGAGATAATAACGAGAGTTAGAAAGTACTAACATGGTTAACACAATCATTAGTATAATGATGCATAGCAGCAGGACATGAAGAGTCCATGTGACATGGGAAATTCTACGGACTGAGCTCTAAAACATGAAGTTTCTTTTTCCTGCCTTACTTTTAAATTGCCAAAATATGCTTTTTAGCACACATCACCCTGGAATGAGAACGATGCTACATCCTCTTAAACCCAGTTGAACTCACATGAAACAAAAAAAAAAATCATGTAGGAGTAACATCAGGACTAAAGGGAACACTGGCCAAAAAAAAAATCTACACCACCTTGCCCACCAAAAACCAGCACAGCTACTGTGAATTAAACGTTGCAACAGTGTTATTGCTAATTTATATAAAATAAAAGCCTAAATTTAGTGTGAATTTTTGTAGAAAAGATCTGTTAAAATTCGCAGATACGAAAACATGGTAGCTTCAAGAAAAGGAAATTTTGCTTGCATAGAATGCTGAACTTACTCTTTCAACTCTGATGGATAGCTTCTTGATTTGCTTTTCAGTGCTGGCCTCTTTCCTTCCATACACATCAATCTCATTACCTCCTCAGGAGGCTTGGGATGAAAAGGTTGAACTCCCTCAATCATCTGAGCCAACACAAGAAAAAAACAAAATCAACAGAAACTCCCAAGTCCATATGGCTTTCCCAGAGCTCAAAGCTGGGAGGCCAAGACAAGAATTACTTTTAAAATTAACAGCAGCCCAGAGAAGACAAAACCATACACCATCTCCCATAAGTTTGTGCTTTGTCATGTCACACAGCATGTGCTTCTCAAACACAAGAAGATGGACAGAAAGGTCATTTTGAGATAGATGCTGTGTTGCAGTTTGCATGCATGCATACATATGTTAGCTTAAGAAATCTATCAGAAATGATCATTCTCATTAGGGTCCTTGGCGTGCTACTAAGCAACAAAATGGTCCACTTGGCGACTTGGCTTAGGCTCTAAGGAAGTTACCATTGTTGTCTATCCTACTCACTGGAGCAATTGGGAAGACAAATTTTAAAATGACATGTAACCCCAACTTTCTTCATAAAAGACACAATTTCCCCAGCATCAGCAAAATATAAGGAAGCAAGTCTGAGGCATAACTGCAAGACTTTCTGATTACCTCATACAGTATGACACCAAAGGAGTATGAATCAACACTTCGATCAAATATCTCGTCTTTGTAAATCTCAGGTGCCACATAAAGGTCTGCAATAAGGTAAACAAATCTTCTTTTCTTAGTGGGCAGTTTCTGCAAAGCAAGAGGAAAGAGGCAAATAGGCGGAAATGAAAAGAGGTGACAGTGAGACCAAAAAAAAACAAAGAAAATTAAAAATCAAGAAGTTAAAAAAGTGTTTAGAAACATGAGAATTCAATGAACTCTAAAATGGAATTCCACCCCATCATTTGCCAAGTCCCTTAGAGGCCTCTTTTGGCCATTAGCTTCAAATAAAAGTTAAGGTAGTAGAATAAATGGGATGATTACAAGTGGGTCCCAATTAAGAGAGTGTTTGGAAGTGCATTTGCTAAATCATGTTACCTATGGAGAAAGTAGGAGGAAAAAATAAAAGCACGTTTGTGTAGCCTATATTGAAGAACATTTTCCAGGTACTTATTTACTTATTCATTTTATTTTAAGATTCGTGCAGAGAAATGCAGTTCACTCACTTGAGGGATCAATATCCGCAGCCTGTACTATTTTTGCTTTGTTTGGTGATATTTTTGATAATCTTGTCGACCCAAATCCAGAAATCTTCAAACAACCTCCACTATCCAGCAAAATATTTCTGGCACCTTACCAAAATCTTAAAAATTAGAGAATAGTAGATGGGAGGAAGTACATTATAAAAATAACTCAGCTATTAGGTACACATAACTAAGTCTTCTGCATTATGTTGCCTTACTTTGGCTTTAAGTCACAATGGATGATTGGATCTGGTTTGCACTCATGAAGGTAATTCATTCCCCTGACCACAATGCAAACATTTATCATAAAAGAGACAAACTTGAAGAGAATGTTCTACAATATGACCAGCAACATAGAGTAAGTTGCATGATTCAAACAAGAGCAATAATCACATTTAGCACATTTATGTTTACGTCCTACCAATGTTCACAAAACAAAGAATCTATTTAGGATTTTTTTAAATATCTGCTTATATGTGCATAAACAATTTTATTACTTAGCCCATTGCTAATAAAACATCAAAGGAAATAACAGAAGTTTATAGCAGACTGTTTTTTAATGGAGTTCGTTTCTTGGCTCTCACAGGCCGTAAATTCAACTTCAGGATACCACCTATTTTCTATATATTTACTGCTTCCCAATACTATTTTCCTTAGTTGCAGCACAGAAAAGGAAAACTTTCACATGCCTAGCAATATCCAGAGCAAATCTAAGAGCTTTTGTTGCAGATAGGCGCCTTTTTTTCTGCAAATAGCATCCTAAGTCACCCTGAAATAAGTAGCACAACATCAGATATCAGAACACAATGAGTGTACGTGCACAAACACCAGTCAAAGATTTTGTCAGAAGGAAAAAGAACAGTGATGCTTGAGACCATCTCATATAGAATAGAAGAAACTAACATGAAAAAAGCAGCTGGGAGGGGGGAAAAGGGTAAGGTCATTCAGGGTTTGAAGGATCATAGAAAAGTAGTAGCTGCTGTTGCAGTTGAGAAAGGGAGAGAGAGAGGATTTCTTACTTTTGGATGGTACTCTAAAACAATCATCAGGGGTATGTTTTGCGTAACAGCTCCAACAAACTGGACTACATTCGGATGACGAACCTTTTCTAATAAAGTCAATTCATTCTTGAAAGCATTTCTGTTAAAGAAATAGGAGGAAATTGTGATGGTTTCTTGAACTGTCAAATGAAATTATAGAAAAAGTGTAGCATCAAAATACAAGTAACAAAACCCTATAACTTAATTATAGTCATAACATATACAAGTTAAAGAACTAAAGGGCTATGCCTTCATCTAGTTTCACACACCATCACTGATCAAGGAAACTTTGAAGTCTAACAGCTCAATAAAATCAGTGGTAACCAGCAAACTCAACCTCAAGATATAAATGCTATTCAGACTTGCTTCTAGACAAAAGGTATATCATGATAGTAAAAAACTTCTTGAGCATGAACTCGACAAGCCAAAGATTGGCTTAGAGCCTTAGACTGGCTGCACTTACTCTGGAGTCCTACCTGCAAATCTATGTGCAACAATTCACACAGAACGTGAAATTGCAGATATTGATATGAGTCTACTCTGATAGCCTAGCAATGACAAATCAACAAGTCCATAATTGCATAATCTTCCCAATGAAAGATGATGCGAAATTCATATGAAAATTTCCAAAATAACATGATGTGAAGACCAGGAATATCAGGTAGACATGCACCGTAAATTTAATGGCAGGTAAGAGCATATTATAATCTCACTCGGGCATGGAAAGAAATCAAGTTTAAAAAGAAAATGCATACACGCTCTCAGGATCAGAATAATGGTCCATGTCAAGAATCTTCACAGAAACTTTTGTGCCATTCCATTTTGCCACTTGGTATGATCCCTGCTAGTTATGTATGAGAAGTTAAGACTCCATTAGAGAAAGGAAGTTAACATACAACAATGGTGACAGATTCATAAGAACGTATGTGAAATTCTACTCAAAACAACAATATATGATGTGAAGAATAAAAGTGTCACAAGCCTCAAAGCTTGGTTACAAGAAAACCGTGACACTCCCAAGAATTTGGTTGGCACCATGCTAAAAAAAGCAACAGCAGACAAAAATTTTAAGAGGGATTATTAGTGACTTACATAATATTACAGGCTAAAATATAGAGGCCTTCATGAAAAATACAAACAACAATACCATCAGTTTTAATAGAACATGACAACATAATAAAAGGAAGGTCATAAACCAGGGCATTGTCAATGGATAATATCTAATTTGATGACAAATAACCATGCAAGTAACTAAGGACTGCAAGATTGTAATAACGGAAAATCGCTCACAAGCATAAACAAGAAGCAACAACTAATTTTGCAATTAAACATTACGATGTAGAGGGAAGAGGATAAATTCTCAGCCTAACTTGAACATGCTTAAATATAGGTAACAATCAAATGAAAATGCGGAAACACAGAAACATGCCTTTGAAATACCATCAGCCTTTCGAACTTGAAGCTCTAGTGGGTTAAGCTCATATTCTGGGACTTCTTGAGGATTAGCAACAGTCATGGGTGTCTTCCTGGTTTTCTGCTGTTGAATGCATACACAAGCATTACCTTTGCATGGTCACAAATTAGTATGAACTAAAACAGAGGATGCTCTGTTCAGAAGAATGGGAGGCAGCAAGGCATCGGGACTGGGAGTGAGGATAGAATGATGAAGTCAAATTAATACCGGAATTTTTGCCCCACGGGACTTCAATATATTGTAAACTTCTACGTTTCCATAATATTTTGCATCAGCAGCTGGCTGTACAAATAGAAGTAATGTCAACGAAACCAACACTCCCCGGTAGAGCATAAGCCAGTAAGCAAACTTCTCGTTGCACACTAGCCCGCTACATCCATATCAACTAGTAACATTTTTGTTCCCCATTCGCTCTTAAAGAAAGGCCCAATACCAGAGATATGTATGAAACACTCCAATATCATGATCGCAATTACAAAAATCAAGCAAAATGAAACACTATTACCATCTACAATACTTGAAGAATCTAACATCAAATTGCTCGACCTATCGAAGACTCCAAATTCAAAACTCAAGAACTACAACAAAAAGCCAACGCAATTCGTAAAATCAACATCCAATTAAGAAAAGCCCGCAAAGGCAACACCAATTAAGAGAGAGAGAGGGGGGGGGGGGGATATACCGTACTACCCCAGCGATCTCGAGCATCAATATTAGCCTTCCGAGAGAGCAAAAGCTTGACAACCTCGACATGGCCCTCACAAGCGGCAATATGCAAAGCGGTGCGACCATCCAAATCGATGCTATTAACATCAATCCCTTCATTAAGCAAGTCCTCCACGCCGCGGGAGTCCCCTCGGCAGGCCATGAACAACAGTTGCATGGTGGAGTCCAGATTATCGGGGACGGAGAGCTCGTTGTGGTTGGGACTCCGGTGGATGGGGTCGAGCGAGGACTGCCTCCCGAAGCTGAAGCGCATGTTGTTGCGGCGAGGGTCGAGAGAGGACTGCCGCGAGAACTTGCGGCTGAAGGTCCTCTTAATGGAGCCCGTCGAGAACTGGCGGGAGATCCCCCGCTGCAGCTGCGCCGCGACCTTGTCCATATCCACTCCTCTTCGCGGGGCCGAAACGATCGAAATGCGTCAAGACACAGATGGGGGGTCACAAACTCATAATAAAAGAAAGAAAGTGAGAGGTCTAGAATCTGTTTTATCCTTTAGTTTTTTTTTGTTGAATTTTGTAATTTCTTGAAGCTTTTGGGTCGATCTACCGAAAGCAGGGGTCAGAGGCTGAGGCTCTCGATATGGGGGAAATGGCGGGAGGAGGGAGGAAGAAGAAAAGAAGACAATTCAGATCCGAGCAACCAGAAACAAACGTCAGAAAGATACCGGGAGGGAGAGACGACATTTTGTTCTACTTTTTAATAATTTTCAAGCCACTTTGCGTGTGCTGTCGGTCGGTTTAGCTTTGTGGGTTGCGATGCCGGGGAGTGCGAGTGGACTGGAGGTACAAAACGCGGCAAAAAGATAACAGAATTGTTCAGCGGAGTAATTAATCTAATAATCTTACTTCATTTCCACTTCTTTTCTTGGTCAAATAAATAATCTTATCTTATTTTAATTGATAGTAATCAAAATACCTTATACCGACATCCAATGTAAACTCGTTTATTAGCTATATAAAAAAAAAACAAATTTCTTCTATAAAATAAAAAATATAAACTTGCAACTTGCCAATGATATTAGGATTTATTGAGTTACAAATTTCAAGTGATAAGATCGAAAATTTCTTGTACTTGTACTTATGAAATCTACATTACAATTACAATTTTCCTTAAAACTTAGTTTATCGGGTCAAGCAAGCCAAAGCCATATGCACCACACTAATTAGCCTCACTCTGGCCGCCCTTTCATTTTCGTTGAACTTTCGGCCAAAAAGTTGATTCGGCAAAGCATGGGGCTGTTGTCACCAGCCAGGCAACAGTAAATAAAAGCCATACCTCAACTGGCACCGGCAGCGAGGAGTGGCAGAAGGTTGCCCGCAGCCGTGCAAGTCAAGTGGTAGCCTCACTTTGACATCCCAAACCAAAGTTAACGTCATTGCACGTGGCCGGTTCCTTCAGTTAAACGAACCAAAGTTTGAGGACAAAATTGACTCAAATTTTAAGGAGTGTCGAACCTGTGTAGACTATAGAGACATGACCAGCTCCATTAGGCAGCATGTTGTAGCGGATTCATTTTATAATAATATTGATAGTAAATATTTTAACAAAATATAAGTTTTAAATAGCCATTAAATAAATTTTGCATATAAAATCCACTTGAATCTACTAATAACAAATCTGTATGGAAAAATTTAGATTCCATAGGGTTTTATTTTGTCCGCCCAAACCAGTGAATCATTACTTGTTCAACAAAACTTGCAATTTAAATTACAATTCATTCACGGATGGCTGCTAAAAATTAAAGAAAAAGAAAGAAATAAAAAGCAAGAGAAATAAATGTCTAAAAAATTCCAAGGAGTTGATGGGTATAGTATACAGCTATAAGGCAAAACAAAAAAGAAAAGAAAAGAGAAAGAAATAGAAAAAGGACCAAAATTGCAAACTGATAAAACTTAGAGATTGAAATGGAAAAATCAGTAGCTCAAGGAGCAAAACAAAATGTGGAACAAACCAAACCCTGAGAAAAGTCCTTGCACTTTTTCTCTTTGACAGCTGCAGTCCCCAAAATTGTAAATCTGTCAACTCCGCACTACCCTCAACCCCTCATACTATCCCTCAAGGCTTGATCATCAGAGAAAAAGTTTAGGGACCAATATGAAAAAAAAAAGAAAATTTAAAGGAATTGGAAATGTGGTTAGGGGTGAGCAAAATTTTGATTATATCTTAAATAATCGAATAACCAACAAAAATTTTAGTTTTCGATTATCATATTTAGGTATAATTTCAGTTTTCGGTTATAACTGAAAATCGATATATAATTTTGGTTCGGTTTTCAGTTTGCTTCAATTGACATTTGGTTAACCAAAATAACCAAATTTTTACTCTATTGGTATTTATGTTTAAGATTTGGAAAGGATTGCATATGTGATAGATGTTTGTTATGTGTATGAATGTGATATTTAGATTTGAAATGAATTATAGATGTTTATTATATTATTAGAATATGTGTTTAGATTGGAATATATGATGGATGTTTAAGATTTAGAATATTTATACATAAAATTCGGTTATTTTGGTTGAAAATTGAATAACCAAAATTTTTTTCGATTATTAGTATATAAAACCAAAAAATCAAATAAATTTGGTTATTCAATTTTGGTTAAAATGAAAAAAAAAAACTGTTTGATCACCCCCTACAAGTGATTAGAACATTATCTTAAAAAAAAAGCAAAACAAAAAACTATTGGGCCAAAATAGCTTAGTCAAACTAGCCCACAATCAAGTCTACATCACCACTGAACCTAAATAGCTGGGCCAAACTATCCCATAACCTAGGCATCATTCATCATCAGTAACTAATGTTAACATTTAGAATCTAGTTATAATATGGGAAGCATTTAAACCTATAGACAAAGATAGACAGAGGGAGCAAAATTCTTCTAGAACTAAAATTTTCCATTTCTAAAAACATAATTAATATTACTCATCCATCTTAATATTGGTTGACATTTTTCTATTTTATAAAAATTAATTATATAGTGTCATGTAAAGTATACATACATACACACACACACATATATATATATATATGTATGTATGTATGTATGTATTTATGTATTTATGTATGTATGTATAGAATAAAAGTGGGAGATGATGTATAAAAATGCATACATTGGCAAAGGTAAAAATTGAAAGAAGATGTATAAAAATATAAAAATGTCCTTTGTTTTTTAAGGCATATTCTTTGGAAAAATATTACTAATTATAGATGAGAAACATAAAATTTTTCAATAAAATGTATTTCTTTTATTTAATAAGGCTATAAATGAACTTGTAAATTGATGAAATTGTTCTAGAGTTAGCTTGTTCTTTTCTTTTCACTTGTCACGAGTGATATGGATTTAAAAAAATATAAAAAAAATAAACTGAGGGATGTAAGTGCATGTATTTTAAATATGGAGAAGATAGATAAAAAAAAATTATAGTTTGAATTAATTTTTGGGGATTTTGTTATAATTTCTCTACTATAGGAACAAGAGTACAGTAAAATAGCAATCAATATACTTATATTGCACACATAATCCACCAAATCTTTTATGTCGTATATAGCGTTCCAAAGGAGCTCACTCAACCAGTCATTGTCCTATTTTTGGTCATTGGAGGCAAAACCGAACACTTGAGCTATTACTTGGTTGTGGATGAGAATTAATGCTCCAGTTATAGAATAAGATGGTTGCTTAATCCCTCATTATTCCTCTACTTTAGAAGTTGATTTGCAGGTTGTTTTTTGTTCAATCCAATTAGCAACTCTTTCACCATTTGTAGGAAAGTACAATACTATATGATTGTCTGAAGTCTTGTTAATGGGTCTGTAAGTAATGTCTCTAACACTAAAGTTCCTAGCCGAGTGGATACTGGTAGGTATGAAGAATATATGTCTTGTTGTTTGGTATAGTCATTATTTTTCAATAGTGTGTATCTCCAGCTTTTTCCCTTGCCACTTAACTTGTCAATTGATATATGTTCTTTCTCATTACCTAAAAAAAAAAAAACTAGGATTCAAGTATTCTGAAAAAAATTATCACCTTATTCGGGAGGAAAAAAAAACCCATTACCATACAATTGGAAGAATGGAGCACAGGCCAAATGAAACGAACATAATTATGTCACGAACTCACTAATAGCAACTCATTCCTTGCAAAAGCTCAGATTGCATCACTTAAAATGTCGGTTTGAAATGATTAATCTTATACCTCTCTTAATAGTTAAATTGCAAGGCTTTTAGATAATTGCAAAAGAAAAAAAAATGCCACATTTGGCAATTTGAAAATGAATATATAGTATAGGCAGTAAACCAGCGTATGGTCTTTTTTTTAATCTGCCTATGGAACTTGCATTACTAAAAAATATGCATTTTCTAACGGCCAAATTTTAAACATCCCAAACCATTGCAAAGTTTCCAACATGAACGCTTGGAAAAGGATGCTATTCATACAATAAACTTTAAAATTTTAGAAATTAAAGTAATATTTTTAAAACATTTTTTTATAAATAATAATAATAATAATAATAATAATTTATAATTTATTATTATTATTATTCATACAGGATCTTACACACAGAAGATTTTACAAATAATAGAGAAATAGAAAAGTGGATGATCTCTAATTTGCCTTGATTCATATATTTGAAGCTTATTTATAGGCAAAAAAGTCCCGGACTTAAAACATTTGAAATTTGGATGACGTCTTTTACTCCATTATTAATTGATAACATTATTGCTAACGTTGATTCCATTATTGTCAATTGAGTGCTTATCTTTTTCATTATTAATCCTTTTATTCCTTTGGTGGACTAAATGACCTTTTCTTCTTCAGAAGAGTGTCTTTGTGTACTACTTGTTCATTGGTGTGGAGTCTCATATGCCCACCAAGAGCTTGTTTATGATAAAATGATCATGTTGCATTTCGAACATCAATGACTTTATGCTGAATGATGATTATGTAATATCATTAGAGTGGTTGCAGCAGTATATATTTCTTGCTTGGCTTCTCTAGAGAACATTTTAGGATTTTTGTTCTGATGTTCTTAGAGATGATCAATTTATAGTCATAACTTGTCCTTTGTTTTGTCACTAGTCCTGGTGTCTGTCTTCATTTGATTGGGTAGAGAAAAACTTATAGACTTTATCTTTCTATCATTCATCTTTCTATCATTTTGATTCCTTGCGTGAAGTAGATAGTGGTTGATAAAAGTTTTAAGCAAATATCTAGTCTTGTAGCTACTTATAAATTGTCCATAATTTTGGAATCATAAATCTCTTTTAAAATCAGCATATGGATCTTGATCGAACTCCATATTGTAACAATCATCTTCATAATGAGAACCTGGTTCTTTTGAGGAGGTGGAAGACATATAATCTTCTTTATCTAAGTCTGAATCAAATTGCAAGGCTAGTTCCTTGATGAGTTTTTTGTATTCAAATTTTGAAGAAGTGGAAGCCAGCTATACTTGAATTTTTGACTTATTAGTAAAAAAAGTAAGATAGTTATTACTCATTGGTGTTTTTTTTAATCATTTCATTGGTGGGTCTATTTTTAAGTCATTGTATAACAGTCTCTTAACTAGCTTGAGTCATAGGAAAACCATCCTACTATTTAATTTTGAATTCTATTGATAATTGGGAAGTTCCAATATCATCTTTATTAATAATAAAAGTACATGATACTATCCAAGAAATGCCGAAGGTTATAAAGAAATTCATTAATTGATCATATTGTTTAATTGCTTATAGGTACTTCTTTAAATATTCATTAAATCCAAGTTTAATTTCTTAAGGTAAAGCTTCTCGGATAAAATCAAATGAATCCTACCAAAACCAGAACCAAGTTGGAAAATTATGAGATAAGTTTTTATTAAAAGAGAAAAACCAAGAATGAGTGTAATTGTGAACATAAAAAGCATTATACCATGCTGTAATGTAATCATAATATGTGTAAGATAGTGGTTTTGAGTCAACTAAAAACTTCTTATAAGACCAAATTGGTTGTTGAAAATCAGATGGGTTTAATACCTTTAAAATTCTGCATTTGAATAAAAGATATTTGAAGAGTCATTTTTATTAAAAGTATGAGTAATTTCAACTGAATCAGTATTAATCAGAACTTGTTCATAAAATTGTTATGTTTTAAAAGGATGTTCTAGCTAATACATCATACTGTCTGGAAAAACTTTTTTAAGAATTTGATCAAAGTTATTTTGAATCGTTGTTTCTGAGTAGAGAAGTACTCAGGTTCCATAATCAATGCAAATAAAGGATTAGTCTTCGTATAATAGGAAGGAGACTTTTTAGTCAAAGATGGAGATTTAATAATCTCTTTTGAATCACTTTTGGCTGCCTCTAAATAATTGGAAGTTAAAGCTTTTGAGTCATTGAATTTTTGCACCAAAGATGCAAAAGAATTCTTATTTAATTTCTTTTGATTAGGAGTAGTTTGATTTGTATTCATTGCTTTCTGGATTTGTCCTGCAAAAATCCATGAGATGAAAAGTCAGGAAGATTATTTGAAGTTCCTTTAATATGTTTTATTTCAAAATTGAAATTACTCAATAAAACATGCCATTGGGTAAATATTTGTTTTGATATTAAATTTTTAACATCTTTCTCTAATATTTCTTTAGTAAACTTACAATCTATTCTTAATAAAAAAAAATTAAGGTATAAATCATCTTCAATTTTAATATACATAATACTATTGAAAGAATTTCCTTTTTGACAGTTGAATAATTTAATTAGGCATTATTCTAAAATCCTGAATGGAATCGTATTAGATTTTCTTGAGAACTATTTGAGAGTTTTTGTTTAAGAATTCTACCATAGCCGATATTAGAAGCATCTGTTTGAACGATTAAAAAGGCATTGGGATTGGGAAGACTTAAACATGGAAGAAATTTTATTTTGTCTTTTATTATTTTAACAATTGTCGTGTGTTCTTCTGTTCATGTTGGAGGTTTCTTTCTTAATCTTTGATATAATGGTTTACAAATTATTTTTATATCTTTAAAGAAATATGATATATAATTTAAACATTCTAAAAATCTTTGTAATTGATTTTTATCTTTAATTTCATCAAGAAATTTATAAGTTAACTCTAATGATCTTCATATAGGGAGTATCATTTCTTGATTTATATTATGTCATAAAAATTGAATTTGTGTTTGAAATAATTTTATCTTTGTTTGGGGAACTACTAATCCATTAGCTTTGATTACATTATAAAATTTTTCTAAATGTAAAAAATGTTGATTCAAGGATTCAGAATAGATTAAAACATCATCAATATATACTATAGAGAAATTTTGAATAAGATTTAAAATATCATTTATAATATTTTGAAATTCTGATAGAGTATTTTTTGAATTCAAATGGCATAACTTTTCATTCATAATGTTCGAATGTAACATTAAATCTTGTTTTATATCTATCCTTCTCATTAATTTGAATTTGCCAAATCCTAATTTCATATCAAATTTTGAAAATATTTTAGCATTATGAAATTTCTTAAGTAAATCTTATTTATTTGGTATAGGGTATCTTATCCATTCTAAAGCTTTATTTAATGGTTTATAGTTTATAAATGATTGAAGGCCACCTCTTTCTAATTTAGCAGCATTTATTATATAAAAGGTAAAGCATGACCATGGTGATTTTAATTTTTGAATTAATCCCTTTGTTTCTAGTTCTGAAATTTCTTTTGTACAAAATTTTTCTAATTCTTCATTCATATAAATTACTCTAGATTTAAGTGGTATTTATTTTTTTTTTCAAATCCTTTTATATATGTTAGATTTACTAAATGATTTTTTCTATTCCAAAAAGTATTTGGAACAGGTGCACAAATATCTTGAAAAAATTGATTTTCAATTTGTTTTATTCTTTTTTTAAGGTCTGAATTATTTAATTTTTCTTCTAAATGTAAAAAATTGATTTCTTGTTTAAGGAATTTATAATAATATTCTTTGCTTTGTATCATGTTTATTGTTTGAATATATGAATTTTGTAGTATTTTAATATTCTTTTCTTGAACAAGAAAGGAGAAAGGAAACATTAATTATCTTCCTAGTGCATTAGATTTTATTTCAAAAGGAGTTACGTTAAAAGGATATAGTGAAGTAATAAAGGGAGTTCCGAGAACTATATTAGTGTTAAGATTTTTAACTAAAATGAAAGGCATTTTGAAGCATATTTCATTATTGCATACTTTAACATTACTTATTTTATATTTAACATTTAGTTTTGAACTATTAGCAGAATGTAGTTCTTCAGTGATTTTTCATAATATTTATTGGGAATTAATCCTTCTTGAATACAGTTTTGATATGCACCTGTATCTATTAATGCTACTGCTTTAACATGATATTCATTATTTATTATTAAGTTTATAGAAACATACTATTTATGATAATGTATTTTTTATATTATATTTATGAATGCATAATTTTGTTCTTGAATTTTTATTCTTTTATTTTTTGTTTTAGCTTCCGAACTTAAAACGGTTTGGACTTCAAATTCTAGTATTTTTGTTTAAAAATTTGATTTTTTTTCTTTTAGTTATTTAATTTATTGTTTTATTATTTTTACTTCATTATGAAGATCTTGTAGAGTTGGAGTTTTTTATTTTTTAATTTTTTCTAGAATTTCTAAAAAATTTTAAGGTTCTAATTTAGCCTTAGGAGTTTCTTCTTGAATTATTAAATCCTTTAATTTTTTTTTTCTAATGATTCTTTCCTTATTTCTAGGTTCTTAATTTTTTGGATTAACTCAAAAAAAATTTCTTTATTAGAAAAAATCATGTCTATATATTGACATTTTTCAAATCCACAATCTTCAATTTCAGAGTATTCTTCTTCAGAAGTACTATAAAGTTCACTAATTTCTAGAGTTTCAGAATGAATACTTGATCCTTCTTGACTTGATTCAAATTTTGATTCTGATAATAAAATATTAATCATTTGTTCTTTTAATTCTTTTGATATGTCTAAGTTATTTATTCTATTTTTCATCTTGCATTCATTTTTATAATGCCCTACTTTTTGCATTTATAACAAACAGGGACTTTGTTTTTAAAATAATTTTTATTTTTTTATTTTACATGGTTTATTGTTTTTTTTAATAGTTTCCCTTTTATAATTTCATTTTTTATAAAAATTTTTTATTATTTCTTTTGAACTTCTTTTTCTTCCTCGAATAGGGAGCTATTATTTTCTAATTCCATATTGAGCACAGAAACTTCCTAATTCTCTTTTTCCTTGGACATATTCATTTTTAATTTTGGTTTTTAATTTCATATCATTACACAAACTTAATCCTTCTAGATTAATATAACTGATTATTTGTCCATAAGATAGATTATTATATGGTATCTTTTGATTATTTTCATTTCTTATTCTTGTCTTTACTTTTTCTACAAATAACTTTGGTAATCTGGCTATGAATCTTTCTTTTCATATTAATGAATTTTGCAATCATCTCTTAAATACAATTTTGTACCATCAAAAATCATGTAATTTTGGACATTGTAAATTAGACAGTGATTTAGCATTTCTTTGCTAAACTTGGTTTGGGTCTCTTATAAATTCTTTTATAATTCTTAATCCTAATGTATTGACTACATTTGGAACATTTGTTCTAATTCTTTGACCATTCTCTTCTTTTATGATTTATTTAGTTTGGCTTAACAATTCTGTTTTCATGTAAACCACGATCCCACCATCCTTTTAATTGTTTAGTGAAGTCTGCTATTAGTAACTTGGCTAATTGAGGATCAATTTTTCCTTAAGATTTATAAGCAATTTCACATATTGTCATTTCTTGTAATATATTAAGTATTTGATACTCAGTACATCCATCAATATTCCATTCTACTATTCCATTTCCATCATAAGCTACCAAATTAACATATGGTTCTTCATATTAAATATCTGGGGGAGTTGGCCTAAGGTAATATTTCTTTGTCATTTGATATCTTTTGGTTTCTATCCTTTTTATTATATTAATTGAGTTTGGTTCACTATTAAATTGTTCTTCAATTTCTTCTATATTATTTTTTGTTATTATATTGATTGAATTAGATGCTGAAGGTTCTTCTTTTGTGTCTAGTTTTTTTAGTTGTCTTCTAATAGTTTCTATTAATTTTTTTTTGTACTATTAAGTTTTATATTAGCACCTAATTCAAAGGGTTTGAATAAGGGCTGATAAAATTTAGTATTTTATTTATTAGAATTTTCTTGATTATTATTTTTTATTCCTGTATTTTTTTATTCTTGATCCATTCTTTCTAGCTGTTTTGATATTGTCATTAAGTATTGAACTATATATTGTTCATGTTTACTTAGGTGTGTTATTTCATTTATACTTATATTATTTATTTTTTATTCTACTCTATCTAATTGGTCTGCTATAGTAATTAAACTTTGATTAGTATAATTGTTTTGACATTTTAAGTTATTTATATCTCTCTTTTGAGCAACTTCTTCTTCCGACTCTTGTATACTTTTTTTAAATGGTGCTGCTATTACATAAGTATCTTTTGTAGATAAAAGATAAGGTTCTTCTAGGAGATGAATAGATAAAATTTATTTTCTATCCATTGTGGTCCATAATTTGGCTACATCCTTTATGGGGTTTATATTAGAAAAAGGAAAATCAATATCATTTTTTAAGCAATAAATTTGAAACCATGTAAAAAATGGAATATTTACTTTTAACGTCTTCATTTCTTCATACCATAATTCTCTTATTTGAATTCTCTGTGGGCTATTAAAATTAATTAAAACCACTCTCTTTTTGTATCATCATTATTATCAAAATAATCTTTTTTAAAACTTTCTTTATCTATTTCAAAGTTAGTAATCATATTGATTGCAGGATAGAACTCCATTTGAGATTAAGTTGGAGAAATGTGTGGAGAATGATTTTTATTTTGTACTTCCTGAGCTTCTTGGATATTTTGACGATTTAAAGATTCGTACATAGTATATATTCCTTGAAGAATTCTTTCTGAAAATTCAACTTGTAACAAATCAGTAGAACTTTGTTTAGTTTTCTGTGACTCAATTTTAGAAGGATATATATTATTTTTAGGAATTATTATAAGAGTATTAAAATTTGCTATTATTGGATCTAGAGGAAATTTTTGTAAACTTGGTGATCTTATTAATTTTGGCCTTTCTATATCTATACTTCTTCTTGAAGTACTTGTTGGTTGAGAATTTTCATATTGACCAAATCAAGTTTGAAGAAAATAATTTGAAAAATCTATACTGACAGATCCATCAACTTGCTCATAAATGGAAGCAGATTAGACATGTTTTCTAAGGGTTGATGTGAGATAATAATAATAATAATAATATGATGTAATAATGTATATAATGTCTATAACATACACGTATAATATATGTTATTAGCATATTATTAAAGGTTAGTTTTTTAAATGATAGCTAATTTTAAAATTTATTGTTATAATATTTAACATTTTTAACTTTTATTCTCTCCGTATCATATTATTTGCTATATTTTAGATTTTTTTTACTTAACTTTGACTTAAATTTATTTATATTATTATTTTATAAATAATTTTAAAAAATATATTTTAAAAACTATGATTCTTATAGTTTATAAATATAACTTTTTAAAAAAAAAATTTAGCAAATAATGATATAAATAAATTTAAGTAAAAAAACTAAAATTGAGCAAACAATATAGGATGAAATGAGTTTATAATATAGTTTTTAATTATTGATGATTAAGTTTTGTAGCATCAATTATTTACTTCAAGCTCTATAGTTTAATAAAGTAATTTGGTCTATGACTGTTAAAATTGAAAGTGAATTTTTCTAAATAAATTTTTTATTGATACTAAAAATTAGAGTTTTAGTTAATAAGTAATGAAAATTTTTAGTGAATTATTTTTAAATTAACTAAAAAAAATATGCATTGTTTTGAAATATATACCATGTTTTATTTCATAGTGTTATGTTTCGATCATAACTAATCATTTTAATGATATAAACATAACATAAAGAGAGCACAACTTAAGTTTGAAACAAATAGAAATTTTAATTGATTATCATAAATTTATTGATGAGGAATTTTTATTTATTTATTATTAAAATTTAGGCTAAATTCCAGCAGTCATCCCTAAACTATCAAATGTTGCTTAATCATCCCTAAACTATATCCAATGTTACTTAATCATTTTTCTGTTCATCCTTAACGATTGTGATGGACGGTAGAGTGATTAAGTAACACTAGATCTTATTTACGGATAATTACATAACATTTGATAGTTTGGGAATGAATAACCAACATTGGATATAGTTTAGAGACGACTGATGAAGTTTATCCTAAAATTTATTACAAAAAATATCTACTACGATATGTGGGTCACCAAACCTTTCTATTTATTCTTTTGGTCTGTATTTTTTTTTTTGCTATTTTTTATTTTATTGTCTTCGAAAGCAAAATTCTGGTCATCATAGTTTATTTTTTTTCTCTTTTTAATCAATCACAGAGACTTCGTTTAACCTTTTTTTGTTGATTTTTTTATTATTACTTCCTCCATCCCACATTGACCATACCATTTGACTTTGCACGGTTTTTTAGATAAGTAACATTTTGCACGTTTTGGATAACTTTGCCCTCTTGCAACGCTAGACGATTTGTTGCCCCATACCCTATTGGCAAACCACCATTCATTTGTCATCACGTCGATTTTAGTCCCCCGACATGTTATTTGCTATCATCGAAGTGTCGATTCCAACCCCGACACGTCAACACGTCGATTCCCATCGTTGATCTTTTTGCTTGTATCCTTATCTCCTCCCCGCTTCTGTCTTGTCCTTAGTGTTGCCGCCTGCAAATCCTCAATCACGATGATTCCCGACTTCATCTCCTTCCTAGTAGCGTCAATCTTGGGCTCACTTCAATCACTTCTTGCTCCGATTTCACCTCTCGCTTTGATTTCACCTCTCGCTTTGATTTCACCTCTCGCTCTGATCTCGCCTCTAACAGGTCTTCAACCTTTTTACTTCTGTCCTCATTGCCTCGTCACCGATGTACTAATCCCTTGTCAAATTGATCATCACTGATCATGATTTTCAGCCTAAACCCATTCAATCTTATCTTCATCTCGTCGATTCAGGCTCCTCAATGTCCTCACCTCATCACCTTATTACCTCTCGCTTCTAATGTACTCATTGTTTGCCACCCTGATCTCCTTGCCCCGCCACCTACTGCCCTAATTGGCTGCCTTGACCATGCCAGCAATGGCCAACAAGAGGATCAGAAAAACATAGCATGTTCAAAACGAACAAGAGAAGAGTAGATATGGAGGGGGTATAATTGTAAAGTTGTTTAGGAAAACTTACTAAAAAAGGAAACGATGCAAAGAAGTTGGGATAACCAAAAAAAGAATACGGTGCAAAGAATATGAGACGGAAGGAGTAATTTTTAAAACAAAACTTTAGTCATAATGAGTTATCCACTTTTTTTGTATGGTTTGAGCTGATTCATTTTAGCCAATATTTTTATTTATTTTCTTTTTTTCTTTATTAAGTTTATTGTTAAACCTTTAATTTTTGAAATTTTTACATTTGCTCTCTTACACTAAAGACCATTTTTTTATTTATTAATCACTAAACCTCACTTTTTGTTACTGAAATTTCACTATTTGTATTATAGTATTTATTTTTTCATATTATTTCTCTCTTCTAAAACAAAATTTTTAGTCACCACGGTTTATCTCTTGATAGTTTTTTATTTATTAATCACTAAACCTCACTTTTTGTTACTGAAATTTCACTATTTGTATTATAGTATTAATTTTTTCATATTATTTCTCTCTTCTAAAACAAAATTTTTAGTCACCACGGTTTATCTCTTGATAGTTAGAATTTTTTTTTTCTTTTTTTGCCATCTTAGTCCCAAAACTTTATCTTAATTTTTTTTTTCAGTTGTTTTATTTTTATTTTTATGAAACTTTTTTCATTCGTTAATGATCACCATTGTTTATATTAACATTTAATATTGACACAGTTTGAACCGCTGTAACGTGCAGACACTATAAATCTCTTTTGTATATAACTTAATTGAAGTTATTTCAAGCAGAAAAGTTTTAGCCATAGTGCCATACTGCATATTATGCATACTTGAATATATCATACTTCCTTATGCTCTATTTTAGGAAAATAAAATAAGAAACCACTAATGTTTGGACCTAGCTTGAATTAGAGACTAATATTTTTATTTTTTTGCCAAATAAATTACTATCATTATTCAAATGGGCTAATTCACCCACTCGACCTTTGAAATATTACAAAACTCCCCTATTAACTTTTTAAATTGAAAAAATAGATCCACTTAATTAATTTAAAACAATCCAAATATGATACCTTCCCCAATTACGTAATGCCATAGTCACATTCCTCCATTACATTCTCTAGGCACCGGTTCATTTATTGCTGTTTCTAACTCCCTCAAAGTGTACCATCTTTCCTGCCCAAAATGGGTTACCTTCAGCCCTACACTGCCACTCCTGAACAATACTCACCCATATTAGTGCTCAACACCCCTCTACTTTCATCGCTTAAGAAAACCATCTAGTGCTTTACCTTTTCAATATCAACTTAAATCTTCACCACCAACAAGCCACCTGGTAATGATTGGCTATTGATGGATGGTGAATGTTCTCTTGAATCTTCTTTGAGATTGGTGAAGTGAGGTACACCTCAGTTTCAATGTCACCAAGACTGTGAAGCAAGTTGAGATAGAGTAAGAGGAGAAACAATGTGACCACTATTAGCAAGCCTAGGAAGATTACAATTACCACTCATAAATGAAGTCTAAAGATTGATATTATCTTCAAGAATGTGATTGAAATGTTAGATTAGTGAATGTCAAAGGTGATGAGAGCAAAAAGAGAAAATTTATGGACTAAACTTGGTATTTTATACTACGATTTCGTAAACATTACAAAAGTGGCCAATTTGAATCAACTTAGAAATAGCAATGGTTTATTTGGGAGAAAAAAATATTAGTGGATGAATCGGGCAAACATGAAAATATTAGTGGTTTATTCATTATTTTACCTATATTTAATCTTAAAAAAATTATCCATTATTATACAATTCCAACTTCATTCAAACTCAATCATACATGAATATTATAATACAATTATTTTTATCATAGAAATACATTGTTCTCAGATAAAATAATTATAATTAAATGTTCCTATAAACCACTCAAGTTATTACTTAAAAAAAAAAGATGAAGGGTATTGATTAAACTAACCATAATAATTTCAAAAGTGACTCCTTTAATTATGTAAACTACTTCTTATGTTCATAAATTTGAAAACACTAGCTAGGAGATTTGGAGTTCATGTATTAATTTAATGGTGGTTGTTCAACATGCATATATAAGCATAATGAAGGCTAATTAACCACAAATCTCACTGCCCCAACGAGCCCTTTTCACCATCATTTATAGGAGCCAGGGCGACCAACTGCTTCCCCTTGTTGCGACCAGTGAAAAGGCCGGCGAGAGCCGCAGGGCCATTCTCGAGTCCTTCCACTATGTCTTCTACATACACAATCTTGCCTCCTCTGATGTATTCTATAACCATTTCCACATATTTCGGATACTCGTCCATGAAGTTGAGGGCCATGAATCCTTCCATTCGGATCTGTTTTCCGGCCATAAACATCAGGTTGTGGACGCCTTCCGGCCGGTCAAGATCGTACTGCGAGATCATCCCACAAACGGCGACTCGGCCACGGTTTCGCATGTTGAGGAGCACTGCGTCCAACATCCTTCCACCAACATTTTCAAAGTAAATGTCTATGCCCTGCGGAAAGCACCTGATCAAGAAACAAAATTCGCGTTATATACAAAATTAATTAATTATTGGTCTCTTAACATTAGTGTATATCTGAAAATGATTGTTTCACTCATTCACTCTAGTGTTTGCCTACTGTGTCACTTATGACAGTACTGACCTTTTCAAAGCTGCATCCAAGTCTTGCTCTTCCTTGTAGTTGAAGGCATCATCAAATCCGAGCTTATTCTTAAGCATATCAACCTAATTATGTAATTATATTCGTAAGATGAGCTCAAACAATATTGACATCTTCATATACACTATCACTATATTGATTAAAGAGAGTTCAGAAACTACATTCTCTACCCTACAAAAAAAAAAAACAAAAGGAATGAAAACTACCTTGTCCTTACTTCCGGCGCTGCCAACGACATAGCAACCCATCAATTTGGCGAATTGCCCAACAAGCTGACCAACCGCTCCTGAGGCAGCCGATACAAACACATTCTCTCCTTTCCTTGGTGAGCTAATCACGTGAAACCCCGCATATGCAGTCAAACCAGTCACACCTGTACATGTATGTAATGTAAGAACCCTAGTACAACTCCTTTCCTCAATTTGATACTTATCCTTATAAAATAGAACACGTTACTTGATCGTATTATATGATTCTATCATGACCAAGTTAAGGCGCGTACTTGTTTAAAGTGAAATTTAGAGAAGAAGGAAGTGAAAAAAAAAAAAAAAGACTTACCAAGAATTCCAGTGTAATAAGAAAGAGGGACGTCAGTGTGCTTGATTTTGAAGAGGAAGGATGGCTGAGTAATGAGGGTGTACTCCTCCCATCTTGTTGTGCCCCAAACCAAGTCTCCCTTTTGGAAATTCGGATGTGTAGACTCTATCACTCGACTCACCCCATAACCTTGTAGGGGCTGTCCATTTTTCATATACACATTTTATTACTAGGTTAATTAGTAAAATTTTATCAAATATGGAATATATGTTGCAGGAATTAGGAATAAATATGTACATTAATAAATAAACAAATCAATAGGACTTGAATTTTGCATGTAGGGGCATTCATCCAACTTGTTCAACTTACAAAACCGGTTAGCCTAAACCAATCTGAATTGATGGGTCTGCAGATTTTATGCAGGCTTGTGTTGGTTTAGATAATAAAAGTAAACTCTAGACATACAACCAGATCAGTTTAGGTTGAAAAAGTAAAACCTAGTATTACCCAAACTGACCCATTAGTTTAAGTTAGCAAGCTCTCCCCTAGCCCAAGACGAAAAACATTAGTGCCCGCCTTTCCCAGCCCAATTTCAAAACCCTCAACTCAATTTCTGAAGTCCTAATAACTAATTTGGTCCCTTAAGTTATAAAACCAGTGTATAAGGCTTCAGTTTTCATGAAATGGTTCAGTTTAGTCACTGAAGAATATATTCAGTAAATTGGGCCCTCAAATCTTTGCATACTAACTTGTTTTACCATATTCCCATTTAAAATATTATTTCAATCTTCATATTTTTCATCTTTCATAAAAAGTGAAAAATAAAAGTGCAAACAATATAAAAAAATTTTCTCTTTCTTTATCTTTTAAACTTGAGTGTTTCAAAGAATCCAGTATGATGAACAAACCCCAAGACAATTACATATCGATCTCTTACCGTTAAAATCGTAAAATTCTAGGGCGAAGAGCAAAAACAAGACTTAAACCTAATTATTAACGATGGATTAATTATAGTATTGCTACATCATCATTACTTTTGATTTCCTTCCCGATATTAAAATATATGGGTGGGTGAACCAAACAAATAAAAGCAGGCAAAGGAAACAACATGGGAAAGAAATGAAGCAAAAAAGGAAAAACCAAATCACTTACAGAGTCGGGCTTGTTGCCATAAGAAGCGAGGAAAGGGTCGTCATCGGGGACATCAAATCTCTTCATGAGGCTGCCCATGTAGGGATCACAAGATAAGTAGAGATTGCGGAGGAGCACGGCGTTTGTAGAAGCTTGTGGAAAGGGTGGGACCTCCGCCGCCGAGCGCACTTCCATGTCGGCCTCTTTCGGCATCCCTCGCTCCAGGTAATTCTTCAGCACCACCTGCTTGTTTTTGCCCATTGTGCCCTAGCTAGCTAGCGTGATCGGACAACGCTGGACTTAATTGTTTATTTTCTTATTTTTGATACATACAATAGGAAGGATCCGGAAACAAAGACACTGAAGCGGAAGCCACTGCATTGACTGAATTTATAAAGACTAGAGAAACGGCCGGCGGCTAGAGCGCCAATTACATGATAGCCCTAACCCCGTGACTAAACTTATGTTTAGGTCAAATGGCATGCATATGCCACGTACATTCCACCCAGCATAGCCGTTACATCGCGCTAGTTATATATATATGCTTTACTTGTAACCCAATCAAAGTGTGACACGTCATAAAAAGAAGGTCAAAAGGCACATATGGTCCTTCCACTTAACAAACTCGAGCAAGTTATTCTTTTTTGTTTGACTTGGTGCGAGTTAGTTCTTTAATTTTCCAGATTTAGCATACTAGTCATGAAAGTTTGCAACACTAAATGATTTAGTCCAACATCTAACAGAAAAAGCATCCAGCTCAAACACCTTCTGACATAATGCCATTAGATGCGGAAGAGATAGGGAGTTGAATTGAGAAAGTTCTCGGAGGATGAGATAGCTAGTCATATGCTCGCTTTGAATGTGGATGTGGTTGCGATGTTCGAACATCTACTCTAGCTACTTACCAGCTTTGTGATCATTTCTTGCTTCGCTACTAATGCAGCAATGGGAAACACCTGTCAAAATCCTAGTCATTGACTTTAGTTTACCCAATGCTGGTGGACGAAGATGATAATCTCGATTGTTGGATTTGGCAGGATTCAACAGTGAATTCGGTAGATCTTGCAATGGGATTCGGTGGCTTGATTCAGTAAGGATATGATTTGAAGATTCATCAATTCGGCGATTCATCAAGGCCCAATTCGAAAATGAGGCAATTCGTTGATGCGAAGCTAATGTAGATAAAGACAATTTGAAGATGAGGCAATTCGAAGATGGATACGAAGGCGAAGAGTGGCCCTTGATGGCCCAAGATGGGGGCCTTTCATCGGGAGGGATGACAAGCTCTATCAAAACTTGGAATAAACGAACAATGAGAAAGATGAAATGGGATGATGTGGAAAATAGTGTTGATGTGTCAAGACCAGCCCAGCACATCTCCATGCCACATTAGCAACATATCTAACTCCATTTATATATCCTTCCATTCAATTTGGATGAACTTGCTTGATTTTGCAAAGTTAAGGGACTAACTTGCACTGAGTTAAAAATAAAGGATTAACTCGTTAGAGTTAACCAAGTTGAGGGACCAAATACGTATTTTGTTTAGCTTCCGGTTCTACGCTTATAAAATTGGACAGGAGAAATAATGTTGGACCCCGTATTCGTATATTATATATGGAAAAAAAACATATTTCCTCCGTAATTTTTTTTGTTAATTAAAAAAGTTGTTGAGTAAAGTAAAGCAATGGAATCATGTGCTACAGACACATCATCAAGGCATAATCACCACCAAGTAACAAATAAATTACTTTATCCAAACCACTGTTATTGAACCAGGCTTTTTATCATGGGGCTAAGAAGAAGATTACTAGTATTTTTTACCCATTTTTTTTTAAAGCTGGACCGCTTATTAAACCAAACAAACTTTTGTTTCATAGTTAAAATGATTCAATTTATCAGACGTTCTTTGGGTTAAAGCCACCTCCATATTTTTGTTTCATGGCTCGGTAATGTTAAGTATTACTTATGACATACTATAGGGATTAACCTCTTGTAAGTTATCCAATCAAACATAGATAGACCTATGTAGGTTTCTAGTTATCAAAATCAAACATAGGCAGACCTATGCAGGTTTCTATTGGGTCAATAGATCCCACTAAAATTTTTAATTTCTTTACAAATGCTAAATAATTTTTATATGGACCCCACTAAAATTTATCAAATAATTTTATTAATTTAAGAAAATAAATAAAATAAAATAAAAAATAATTTAATTTATTTTTTTCTACAAATATATTGAAATTAATTTAAAATTTAATATTTTATTATTATATGAAAAACTAATTATATATGGACCCATAGAAAAAAAAAATTAGATCCGTCCCTCCAATCAAAATATCCAATCTGGAGAGTGGAGACATCACACGTTCTTCTCTCTCCTTCCTTCTTCAAATGTGAGAGAACATCCATCACCCATGGGGAGTGCCCCACACTAGTTTCTTTCAGTTTGAATGTTGGCCTCTTGTTCCTTGATTAAAGCCAAAGGCTCTGTTACCGTTTTCGCAGTGTCTTATGTTTTTAATCCTGATAAAGGAATGACTAGCTGTGCGGATATATTGTTTTTCCCAACTTTTGCATTTTCCATACATCGATCGGCAACACACAAATTAAAATATGTTCATGACCAAATAGTGAGAAATAATTTTACAATTTCATGGGTAAGGGATCGATAAAGTGATCCATTTCCCACGCACTACTCTCATCTTGAATAACTAAAGTATTGATTAAGTGATTAGGGCGTGTGGTTGGCCCCGTTTGATAACAGTTTTTACAATTAGTATTAGAGTTTTGGATAATTTATTTAATGGTTAAGATGAAAATGTTGAATTTAAATGCTAAAAGCTATCATTTGATAACTTTCATAAAATACTAACACTAATTGCTGACGCTAATACCAAACGGGACTATTATCAAGAGAAAAAAGCGGTGCATTGCCATGAATAATGGAGTGAGGGCAAATTGAATTTTAGAAAAATTATATAAATGGTATATGATTTTTTAAAAGATATTCATTTATGACCTCATAAAATTTTAGATAAAGACCTCGCTCATTACAAATTAATTTTAATTACTCATATTAAGATAATTTTCTGACTCCACTATTCCCTTATGGAAATCTAAGGTTCAATCCCAAATTCTCAATTCCCCTTTGTCTCTTCCTCATGTGCCACAAAAAAAAAAATAGTTTCATCATTTGGTTCATTTGCACTAAGTGGTGAGTCGATCAAACAACCTTGTTCCTCATTCAGAATCGTATTTTCTGTGCAAGTTTGTCTAAATTTCTTTTTGTTTTACTAGTTTAGTTAGAATACTCTTGTATCTTTTACATGCCAATATTATATTATCTAAAGATGTAATGGAAATTTTTTTCACAAAATTATTTTTTCTTTTGTTTGTGGCAATGTGGTTTTTTTGGGAGTCATCACCAATCGGTTTTACTTAAGTCGATTGGACACCTTAAAATGGTCTACGAGAGTTCAAGGATTCTAGAGTACAAATTGGCACCTTAGTTGATTTTAATTTTATTTTGCTTGCTTTTAAATAATTTCAGTTAATTTTTAAATCAGGGATTTTAACTGAATCACCCGGATATAAACTTATAAATCTTGGTACTTGATTTTTATTCATTTTTATAATAAATTTGATATTTTCAAACTATAGACTCTGTCAAGTCACCCGGATGTGGAATTTAATGAGCATTAATTTTTATTTATTATTAAATTCTACCGAATCATCTGAATATGGATTTTAATGATTTTAATATTATTTTTTTTAATTAACCCCTTTTTTATTTTTATTTTTTTTTGAAATGTTTTTAAATGATTATCCAAACCATGGATCTTATTAGATCAGCCGGATGTGGATCTTATTAGATAATAAAAAAATAAAAGGTAAGTGACTCAACATTTCAAATGACTAAAAAAAATTAATAGAAAAATAAAAGACGGGAGACTTGGTTATAGATTTTTAAAATTTGTTTTAATAGAAAGTGTAGAAGGTTCAACCGTTCCATATATAAAAATGATAAAAAAATGTAGGGGGCTTGACCTTCTATTTTAAAGGAAAAGAAAAAAATAAAAATGTTAGTGACTTAACATTCCAAATGACCAATAATGCTAAACAAGATAAGCATGATGGAAAAATAAAAGACCGGGGGCTTGGTCATAATATAAATAATAAAATAAACTACAAAAATAATAAATAAAGAAATAAATGGGGCGCTTGACGGCCATAAAAAATGGTAAATAAGAAAATAAAGTTAATCATCCACACAAAGAAATAATAAGATGTAGAAGTTAAATACAAAGTAAATAAATAAAGAAAGTGGGGCACTTAACAATTCACATGACAGAAAATAATAAATGCAGAAAGTAAATAAATAAAGAAAGTGGGACACTTGATCATCCACGTAAAAAAAAATAAAGTGCAGAAAATAAATAAATGAAAAAAGTAAATAAATAAAGAAAGTGGGGCACTTGGACATCCATGTAAAAAAAATAAATAAAGTGTAGAAAATAAATAAATGAAGAAAAGTAAATAAATAAAGAAAGTTGGACACCTGGCCATCCACGTAAAAAATAAAGTGCAAAAAATAAATAAATGGAAAAAAGTAAATAAATAAAGTGGCTCGATTAACCATCCACGTAAAGAAAATAAATTGCAAAAATTAAATTAAAAAAAGTAAATAAATAAATAAAGTGGGGCGTTTGGCCATCCACATAACAGAAAATAATAAATGCAGAAAGCAAATAAAAATAAATAAAAGTGGGATGCTTGGCCATCCACGTAAAAGAATAATAAAGTGCAGAAATTAAAAAAAGGTAAATAAATAAATAAAGTAGAGCGTTTTGGCTATCCACCTAAATGTATTAACAAAAGTATAGAAAAATAAATAAGTAAAAAAAAAATAAAGTAGGGCGTTTTGGCCATCTACATAAAAGTAGGAGGTATAACCTTCCATATAAAAAAAGGAACAAGAAGAAAAAATAAAATAAAATAAAATAAAACGAAAAATAAACACCCAAAGTTTGCTGTTAATGCTAGTTCTGAAAAATAAGAAAAGTTAGTGACTTGTGTGAATGAATATGGGAAGATGAAGGTCTAGAAGGGGGTTAAACCAAAAAAAGAAGTGGCTGGGTCAAACCGGTCGGGTCGCGGGTTGGAAACGGGTATCGCTTCAATTTCGGCGTACTTCCGGCGACGATGGAGGGGGAGGCCGCCTTGGCTGGGCTCGTCGGCGGCGGAATGATGCGACGGAGTCCAGAACGGCTGTCAGGAGAGGGCGACGGCGGTGGCTGGAGCTTGGAGAGCGTCGCGACGGTGGCGGTCGAGACGGGATTCGCAGCGGGCTCCCTCCGGCTTGGTGCAAACGGCAGCTGGCTGACGGCACGGCGTGGAAGGTGACGCGACGGAGGCGGGCGGCGGCGCGTGAGACGGCGAGGGCTGGAGGTAGTGACGGCGTGAGCACAAACGGAAAAATAAAGAAACGAAAAGTCGTCCGTCTGGCAGCAGGGAACAGGGGTAGAAGTTTTAGGATTTTTCTGGGTAAGGGAGGAGTGGCCAGGGACTAAAGCTACAGTTTTTGCTTTTTTAAGTTAGGGGCTAAAATATTGCTAATTTCGTCTCTTTATTTGCAGGTTTGGACCTTTATTTATAGTAGTGGAGCATTGGATTCCATTAATTTTGAAAAAAATTTGAAATTTAATTAGAAACAGATTTAAAACATAAATTAGTCAAAATTACAGTTTTAGTCCTTCAACTTTCACTGACTACTGGTCTGGTCTCATATTTTTCATGAAATTACAAATTGGCCCAAATTTGTCTGTTTTGTCAATTTAGCCCAAACCTCGAGAATAATTACCAGATTTCCCTAGAATTTTCAGATTTTGTCAGATTTTTCCCGAACTTCTCAATTTTGTCATTTTTTTTAAATTCCCCCTTTTATATTTTTTAATTATATATATATAATTTTTTTTATTTTTATTATTATATTTTTTTAACTAACCTTACGAAATAAAATGCCCCCTAAACTAATTGTTTTTATTATTTATTTATTTTTTTAATTAATTATTTTTATTTTTATTTTTATTATTTTTAAATTTTTCAAAAATACCATCCGGATGAAATTGGGTGTCAACATTGTTTATACATGTTAAAGAATAAAAAACAGAAGATTAAGTTGGAAAATTCATAAACTTGTATTCACTTTCCAAACACATGTTACATAAGTGTTCATTACACCTAAATAGTGGGTAAAATCTATTCATAATCTCTTAACTTTTACGTTTATCCTAAAATGGTTCCTTATATTCAAAAATGACTATTATTACAAGAGTGATGTATTGGAACGACTGAAATTAGCAACTGAATTTCAATTACTACTTGTTTCAGTCGCTAGTCAGTCGATGGTGTGTGGGTTAGCAAAATACTGTGACTGACTAGCAATTGAGTATATTCAATAGCTAGTCAATTGCTCATAGCAAATTTTAGTCGCTAGTTTAGTCACTAATTTAGTCACTATTTCAGTCGCTAATTCAGCCACTTATTTAGTCGCTCATAGCAAATTTCAGTCACTAAGTAACTTTCAGTCGTTATTTCAGTCACTCAAACAAATAAAACTCACAACTTCGACCTCATTCCTTATTCTTCCTCATTTTTCCTCCTTTTTTCTTCTTCGTTTCTTTCATCCTCTCCTTATTCCTCCTTCTTTTTCTCTATTTCTCTTATCCTTTATCTCTATTTCTTTTCCTCATTCTTTTTCTCTGTTTCTCTCATCTTTTCTATTCTTCTTATTCTCCTTCTTTCTTTTCCCATCATTCTTTCATCTTTATTTCTTCTCTTCCTTCCCTCTTCTCATTCTCTATTTCTTTCTCTATTTCTTCTCCTTCAGCCTGATAAGCCCGGCTAACAAACTTGGACAAATTTACCCGATCAGAGGGATGGTCAGCACAACCATGACATCAATGCCCTCATCGACTTCATATTTCTTTAGTTCATTTATTTTATTGGTAGATAAAATTTTCTTGTATTTTATTATTTTTAAATTAATAATTGAACTTTCATATTGTTACAAGTAATTATTAAAGTTAGAACAATCCATTTATATATATATATATATGGTTTAGGGTTTAGGTTTCATGAATAAAAACTTTTTTAAAAAAATAAAATTGGTTGGAGCAACTGAATATTTAGTTGTTAATAGTAACTAAAAGGATTCAGTCACTAATTTAGTCTCTAGTTTTAATTGGTACTCAGTTGCTAGCGATATAGCGACATAGCGACTAAGGATTTTTTCCATTGACTTTTTCGACAGTCACCATCCTTTGTTTATGTTTTAGAGTATTAAAGTCCCCTACCTCTTAAAGTGCATCCCACCGAGTCCCTTATGTTGTTTTTTTCATTATTTTCAATGGAAGTTTATGATGTGGCATGTTTTACATTGGCGTTGCAGTAAAAAATGTCACATGTCATCTTATTTCATAACAACAAATGACTATATTGAAAGAATAAAAATATTTTAGACTAAAACTAACATAAATACGTAATCTTATGGGCCTAAAATGTAATTGACCCAAAATCATCTCTACAAAAAATGTGAGACCATCAAGCTGGGTAGCACCGCTAACAACGTTTATTGCAAATGTGCTGCTCAATCTCATTAAGCAATTTTTCCACCAACAACGTCAATTGGGTTAACAAAGAGGCTAACGAACCCGAATATCTGGTGAAAAGAGAACGAGACGCCAACAAACTCGAATATTTAGTGAGAAGAGAACCCATCTGTCAAATCTTGTAAATTGTGTATTTCCTATCTCTAGTCGAGGTAGTATTCCATCAAAAGAACAAATCTCAAGAATTGTATCATGTGTTCATGAAGAAGTTGAAGTTGTATAGTTGGATGCTCGTTTAACTTTCCTTGTATTACATGTAATTGTCAAGGTGTTACTTTTGATTGTCGAACTAGTTGAGTACTAGATATCTACTGGTCCTTAAGCACATTTTGTAAAAGGAAAACATGGAAAAAAAACCAAAGATGAGAAAGGAAAACTTTTATAGGATTTTTGTAGGGGAGCATAAGGCAGATTTCCACTGTAAAGAAAGGATTTTCACTATGTGAGGAGAATTTCTAGTGGGGGCAATTGGAGTGAGCTAGTATTGCGAGCTTCAGGTTTGTCAATACGATTTGTTGATGGACACCAGCGATAGGAGGTGGAGCCATGCATTATGTTGAAGGAAGAGAAACGATGGCGGTGTAAATGAAAAGATGTAAATGGAAAGATGGTGAGATGATAGCGGAGTATATGGGGAGATAGGTATTGAAAAGGCAGCGGATTAGCCAAAGGCAGCATGCCCACAATTTGAATTGAATAAGATTTGGGGAAGATGAAGATTAAGGCTCAATGTCATTTCAAGTCCTTAAGATTATGTGTTTGCGTCAATTTTAACCTGATATTTATTATTCTTCCATTCTAGCTGCTTGTTGTTATGACATAGGATGTTATGTGGCAGAGTAGGTGCCACATAGGAATCTTCCATAAAAAATAACAACTTAATTGATAGATTGGACAAAAATAGGACACATTAAGGGAGGTAATGAACTTTAAAAAGCATTCTTAAAGGTAAGAGACCACTTTAGGATGACCCAAGGTTTTGAAAAGCAAAAAATACACTATAGTGATAAGGGTTCTAAAGCGCAAAGCGAAAAGCGAAAGCGAGGGCTTTAATAAAGTAAGACGCTCCTTTAGAGATAAATTCTAGGATATGTAACTAGCTAATTAGATACATAAAAATACCAAAATAAACTACTAAATATGTTTAATATCTATAAAAAGACACAAACACATCCACATAATGTACCAAAGTAGTAATAACAATTTATAAAAAAATAGTAAAACCAAATACTCTAAATCCCAAGTCTCAGAATACTCAAAGATCAATTTTCATCATCTTGAAAACTAGCAAAGCCATCAAAATCATAATCAGTTTTTTATTCCTACTCTTTGTTTCATCTATTTTTTATTTCTCTCTCCCCCTCTTTAATTCTTTCAACTCAAGTATGTTTCAATTCAACCCTAATTTTTTATTTTTTCAACCCGCTGCCGCTTTCTTTAAGTGTAAGTTTAGATAAAATTATTTTATCTTTTTTTTAAAAAAAAAAAAATTAAACTTAACTAAAGCGACGCTTTGCGCCATGGACAAAGCGCGCGCTTTAGGCGCTTAAAGCGAGCTTTTTAAAAGACACGTCGCTTTCATCGCGAAAAGCATCAGAGTCATAATGCTATGCGCCTCGCGCTTTTAGCGCGCTTTTAAAAACCCTGGAATGACCTTTAAAGTTAGAGGATCATATTTGGATTTTGCCCCCTAAATAGTATCGGCTTTCAATGAAATTTGATTTAGAAAATTAAAAAAAAAAAACTGAAAATATTGCACAATAATATATCATTACTAATCTAAAACAATTTGTTATGGTAAGTCTTAAAGTTCTAGCCTTTTAAGAGCCAAATTTCATATAATTGAGGGCAAACTCTCATTGAATTTATTTAACTCTATATGTTTAAAAGTTTATAACTATCTTTTGTATTTCTCATTTGGTTCATTTGATTTTTCAACACAATTTTGATAGTGACATAAATGGATATCAGGTACAATGGAGATTCAGTTGCATTTAATCCAATGGATCATTTTTTTTTTTTTGGCTTCCTCCACTAGGTTTAGGTACGATACAGGTTTGGGGTTCACCCGTCATTCATCCGACCCATATATACTTTTTTTTTTGTGAAAAAAGGATTTGACCCATATATACATATATACATGTACACACACATACACAATTTCAGATAATTTTTCTCTGTTTTTTTGTCTAAAAATTAATTTATTGAAGTTTGTTGAAAGACTCAAGCAAGCTCCTTTATGAATTTGATACTAGCTTTTGTGAGGTGAGAAGAGAGTATTTCTATGCAGGCTAGCTGTTACTTTCCAACCTCATTATTTTGCACATTTTCATCTCATGCATATGGAATCACATCCTGTATCATGTAGAAGTAGGAACATGGTATTTGGTCGCCTAAAATAACCTTGGCTTGCAACATTAAAACGTTGACATATAGCAGATAAAATCTTAGTACTTATTAATAGTTACTGATGGCTACTGATAAAACATGGGCCCAACACTAAGCCCACAATGAACAAGTCCATGACAGATTGATAGGAGCCAAAAGGCCTAGTAGGGCAAAGAGGTCACCCACCTAAGAAAGAAAGGGAATCCCAAAATTATTGGGTAAATTAGATGATTTCCATCCATAAGCAATCCTCCCGAACTTCCCTTAGCTATATAAACCCACTTCATTTACCAATCTCAAGGTACAAGAATTCCACTACCCACTCTGTTATCTATTTTCAGTAGCAAGAAACTGATTTAATTGTCAAAGGGTTTTCCCGAGGTAGTAAGGACTGAAGGTGGAGCTGCGATTAGCGGGGCTGTGATGAAGGGGGGAAGGTCAAGCGTCAGTCAGGAAGAAGGAAGATGGAGCATTGGTGGAGAGAGGGAGAGGGGCGGCAGCGGCGATCGAATCGGAGAGTGGCAGTGATGTTGGGAAGATTGGGTTAACTATCCTTTTAGATCCCTAAAATTACTTTTTATGCCCATTTTAGCTTGAACTTTATTATTCTTCCAATCTAATCATTTCTTATCATAAAAGAAACTGCCATGTGGCAATATACGTGCCACGTAGGCAATTTCCATCTAAAATAACGGTAGAATTAATGGTATGGACCAAAATAGGACACTTAAGTTGAGTTAAGGGACTTTAAGAGTCATTTTTTGAGTTAATAGACCACATTCGGATGACTCTTAAAGTTAGGGAACTAAATATAGATTTTACCCCATGCTTTTATTATACCATCTACCACCATCATAAAATAGTTTCCATGATACCATGCTTTATGGAAAGGATACAATCACTTTAGATGAAGTTTGTTCCAGTCTATTATCAAGAGATAGGATGGACATTTCAAAGCATGAGGAAAGCAGAGAAGGCTTGTATTCAAGTGGTAGATTAATTGAAAGAAAAAATGAAAGAGGTTCATCTTCAAGGTCTAAGTCAAAACATCAGAATCTTCATTGCAACTACTGTAAGAAGCAAGGTTATTTTAAGGATGACTATTAATTTTTTTATGAATTTTTATTTTTTAAACATTAAAAAAGAAATTTTCATAGAAATTTAATAACATGATAAAAATTTTGTTTCAAATGGATTATTACACCTATATAATATTGGCTTTCAAATGAAATTGGTTCTAGGTGAAAAAGATTTAAAACCATTTTAGATTAAGTTGACTTAAGTTAAAGCGAATTGGGTGTTATTTTTTGATGAACTTAAGTTGACTATTAAGCCTTAGCTTCTAAGTGAAGTAATATAAGTACATCATTGCTAATATTCCTTTCATGATTTTGTTGTTCTTGGGTATAATTATTGTTGATGTGATATTTTTCTTTTAAATATTTCTGGATATTTGTGGTTGTGGAAATGTAATGAGTTGATAAGTTTTACTTAACCTAATCCATCTAAAATGAGTAAGATATGAATGTGAAAATAATCATCCTAAAGGGCAGGGCAGAGCTAAAATATTATCTTAATATGGGCAATCAAAACTAATTTTGTTCATTTTGTAAATGAGTGGAGGTGTTATCTAAAATTCTATGGGGTTATATTGAATATTTTCTATATATATATATGCTTTACATAGTTTTTCCAAAATTTAGTAGTGGCATTTATCACCACTGGCTTCTACATGCCTTTGCTTTTGTTAGGGATGTAAAAAAAATACCCTACCTTGCCATACTCTCCTTGACCCCAGTTTCCCAAACCTGAACCTGACCCTACCTACAAATTCATAAGGAGGGTATAAGTTTAACTTATCCTATTTGACCCTACCCGCACCCCTTTTAAATTAGTATATTTATATTTATATTTATATTTTATTTCAAAGTAAAATTATAATTTAGCATAAATTCTCTTATATTGCTTTATTTTATGATTTTTTAAATATTAATTAATTATATATATACACATTGTTTAAAATATATATATAAATATATAAAATGGAAGTTTAAAAAAGTCTAACATATACTTTAAAATGAGTTGACAGATACTACTCACCAACCTGCATCCTGCAGGATAGGTATTTTCTAAACCTGATTACTTAATAAAAGAGTTTGAGATTAGTTATACTCATTTTAGACCCAGCTTACTGACAAATAATGAGTAAAATTTAGGTTGGGCGTCTAATATAGCAGATTAGATGTGAGAATATACTACCCAAATCCAACCCACAACATCCGGTGGAAGCCCAATTTTTGTTCAAGTCAAACCCTGAGCGGTTCGCCAGACCGTTTACATTACATGAATCACGTCTCGGTCACTTGTAATTCCTCGACCTCTTCTCCTTGAATTATGAACCGCCCCACCAGTGGCGCTGGCTGTGAAAGTCCCAGTCGGTCTCGATGAAACAGGTAGCGGTTCAATTGAATCAATTGGCGAGACTGAATTGGGCCCGCTGTAGGAATTCGGTGTCCGGAGCTGTCTTTCGCTTCTTTACCAGTGTCGGGTCCTCTCGGGAGTCCGAGCCCGAGTTTGAAGCCTCCCATCCAGAGTTCCCGTCTGCCGCAACTCCCGCCGATTGTGAACGTGAGAACTGTTTCACGGTACGTATGAAAGTTGAAGTAACGAACTGAGGAACGAATTTCAAAATTTCTGTTTCTTCTTTTGGTTTATTTTAATCGATTTAGTTGCTTTCGATCAAAGCACTCTAATCCGACTTGTCTTCTCAATTTTCATAGTCTCAAAGATAAGATGTTCATTGATTTGAGTTCATTTTATTTATCCCACAGGATGCACTAGACGCTGAGAACATCCGAGATGATAAAGCAATTGAGGTAGCTGAGAAGCCCTGGGAAGATACGAGCAACCAATCTGGTTTTGTCGGGAAACCAGTTTTCAGTTCCGGAAGCATTGTTGCTCAGACTCCTTTGGGAGCTTCAGGAGACACACAGATGCTACCGTCTGAAAGTACCGTGCCAAGTGCAGCTGTCATTGAGCTCATATCCAAGCAACATTGGTCAAAGCTGAAGAGTTTTCTCAAGAACATGAATGCTGATGCACTTCTTCAACAACTGCTTGATTCAGGTACTGACCCAGAGCTCATTCTGAGGTACTACAAGTGGTCGAGAAAGGAGTTGAATCTATTTTGTTCATTTGAAACTTTGTTTAGGCTATTACACTTACTTGCCCATGCCAAGAAATACTCGAAAATTAGATCTTTTCTGGATGATTTTGTCAAGCTAGAGAAGAAGCATTCAGTTTCATCAGTTCTGCATGCTATTTCCATGTCTGGTGATAGTTTATGTGTGAAATCAATAATTGTGGACATGCTTATTTTGGCTTATGTGAAGAATATGAAAACTTTGTTGGGTTTTGATGCATTTAAGAGAGCTGGGGATTATGGCTTTAAGTTGTCAATGCTTTCATGCAACCCGTTGATGAGTGCTCTCTTGAAGGAAGAAAAAATTGGGGACATGGAGTACGTGCACAAGGAGATGATTAGGAGGAGAGTGAAGGCCAACGTTACTAGTTTCAATATTATAATTAATGGTTTGTCAAAGGCAGGGAAATTGAACCATGCATGTGATGTTAAGGAGGACATGAAGGCATGGGGCATTTTGCCAAATGTGGTTACTTACAATACTCTTATTGATGGGTATTGCAAGAAGGGAAAGATTGCAAAAATGTACAAAGCTGATTGCCTTTTGAAGGAAATGTTAGCAAATAACATCATCCCTAACCAGATTACTTTCAATATATTGATTTATGGCTTTTGTAAGGATGGGAACTTATCAGCTGCTTTGAAGTTGCTTAAGGAAATGCAGAATCAAGATGTGAAACCCAATGTAGTTACTTACAATTCCTTGATCAATGGTTTCTGTTCCAATGGAAGGCTCAATGAGGCCACCGGTTTACAGGATGAAATGGTTCGTGCTGGTTTGACACCAAATATTGTTACTTATAATGCACTCATCAATGGTTTCTGTCAGAAAAATATGCTGAAGGAAGCTAGTGATTTACTTGAAAGTATTCGAGAACTTGGGATGTCTTCTAATGTTGTAACATACAACACCTTAATAAATGCTTATTGCAAGGACGGGAGGATTGATGATGCTTTTGCACTGCTTGAATCCATGATTAATAGAGGACTTACCCCGGATGTTTCAACCCATAACTGCTTGGTTGCTGGTTTATGTGCTCGAGGGAACATAAAGGCTGCAAGAGAGCATGTCTATAAAATGTTGCGGGCAGGTGTGGGAGCAAACATTTTGACATACAACATACTGATTGATGCATTGTGCAAGAAAGGGGAGTCCAAAAGAGCAGTAAGATTCATGGATGATATGATAAAGTTAAATTTGTGTCCAAGTCATGCAACATACAATACTCTGATAGATGGCTTCTGTAGGGAGGGAAACCTTAGTGCAGCTTTGAATCTAAGGATGCTGATGGAGAAAGAAGGAAAACGGGCTAATGCTATGACTTATAATGTGCTGCTCAAGGGTTTCTGCAAGAAGGGAAGACTAGAAGATGCAAATAAGCTGCTTAATGAGATGTTAGAGAAAGGTCTGATCCCAGATTGCAATACCTATGAAATAGTTAGAGAGGAAATGATTGAGAAAGGCTTTGTGCCAGATATAGATGGCCATATTTACAGCATCTCAACAAGATAGCACACTAATAGATGGTGTAAGTCTCAATGGCTGGAGTTCTTGCCACTTGATGTCGGCATTGTTGAAGACCTCGAGTGACTACCATTATATTGTCCATGGACAAATTGCCCCGGCACATTTCTTGGATCCATCAAACTTTCTGATGTTCAATAAAGGTTATTGTTGCTGGAGATGGCTGTTGCAACTAGTCTGGTATCTGCTGACTGGAGTCTCAGACCTCGTTCTGATTGAGGTAGCATCCTTTTTTTTCTCAGTGTAGGCCTCTTTGAAAATATCATCTGTTAGCCTTCATGAATGGTAAATTGGTTCTGATCTGAATTTGAGAACAATGCCTTCTTAAATGTGGCTGAGTCCAAAAAAAAAAAAGAGAAATCCTTGAAGTATGTTCTCTTGGCCTTCAATCTGGCCACTTTTCCTCTTCCTTTCTGGTCATTTGTCTTTTGTTCTGCTCTATTGGGACCAAACAGATCGTTTTTCCAATATTTTAGAAGCAATGTTTTTCTCTTGAGTTGTTGGACAATAATGTTTTTTGTTGAACTTAATGAGAGTGGACTACAATTTCTGTTTAGAGTTCGAACAAGAACAAGCTGAGAACTGTATTTTCTTCAGTGGCATTAAAATTTTAGGTTGAACACTTTTACAGAAAGCACCTATTAGGCAGAGCAACCTCAAATCTGTCCAGATATTGTGAAAAAAGGAACTTGAGAGTTTACTCCTTTAAATAAAAAATGAGGTATTTATCATGGAAATTTGGCATTGTCTGCTGTATCAGATTGAAAGGCCCGTATAAAACAATCTTTATCATGGGCCGGGAATCAAGATTCCATGCCATGCTCCCAAGTTATGAATTAAATATTTGTTTATGAGATGATGACAATTAGTTGTATTGGCTTCGTCACTGTCTCTTGATTATCTGAATAACATTCATCGACAATCAGAGTGTTGGCTCAACCTAGAAGTTCCATTTGTCTCATATAATTTGATAAACTTTAGTTTGATGGTTACCAATAATTGTGGCTTAACTTTAGGTTAATTTCATACTCTGCTACTAATATCCTTTTCCTTCAACACTAGGGAAGCAGTTGAATGGCAATGGCTTCCAGGCCCAGCAAGCTGGATGAGTATCGTCCAAGGTCACATATGCTGAAGTTGGGCTTTTGAGTTTGACTGGTAAAGTTTCTCCAATTTAGTCTCCCTCTCTTCAAGAGGAAAGATGATGCTCCAGCCTCTATACGTATAAAACTAATGCGCAAGGTTATACGAACTGCTAGATCTCTTTATCCAAATTTACAAATTACCCTATGTTACTTAGGATGATATCTGTAGCACAAGTCAAATAATATTGATAGGCACATTGGAGTAGCACAAACCGTACAAGTTTATTTTAAACCAGCCTCCAACAGAACTTTTTCTTTTGTCGGTAGACCAACTGCTTGCCCCAAGGCTTAGGGTCCGTTCCCTTCACCTCTTCCTTTTGCCTGTGGTACAAAATTAGCTGATTGCAGGATATTTTTCCTTAATAACCTGACTGTCGGATATTTTAACATAAATTCATTCTCCTTTTACTCATGTAACGTACTGTTTGCCTTAAACCTCTAATAATTCCCTGCTACCCCTCAATAGACCCAATAATGTTTATGTTGTTTCTAGTTTTTACATTGCTCAGTGACATGAACGCAGTTCAAACTGTAGGTCACTCACGGGCCACAGCAACTACCTGTTTGCCTTTGTTCCTACCACTGAAGAGTCCAACCAAAGCAGAAGGGCCATTCTCCAGACCTTCTGCAATGTCTTCTACATATGTTATTTTCCCATCCCTAATATCAGGCAAAATGGTGTCCAGGAATTTGGAATATTTTGAGAAGTGCTCAAAAACCACAAATCCTTCTATCCGGATCATCTTGTATATGGTGTGAATTAAATTGGTCACTCCATCAGGCTGATCAGAGTTGTACTGGGAGATCATCCCACACACAGCAATTCGGCCATGGGTTCTCATGTTGAGAAGCACAGCATCCAGCATCTTCCCTCCAATGTTTTCAAAGTAGATGTCAATGCCTTCAGGAAAGTACCTAGGAAATGTTTCAATCCTCGTTAAAAAATTTAGAAGGCCCACTTGAGCATGATTTTAGGTGTTATGAATGCTGTTTATTACTCTTGACTTATTCAACTGACCTTTTCAGAGCAGCGTCAAGATCATTCTCTTCCTTGTAATTGAAAGCCTTATCAAAACCCAACTTGTTCTTCAAAAGTTCCACCTTCATAAAAATATAGGGAGAAGTGAAAATTTTGAAATAACGCACATGTAGTGATAATTTATACTCTTACGGAAAACAGAGACCCAGCAGAACTACTCATGGTACAATCATAATTACAAAGAATGTTGGCTACAGTTTACCTTTTCTTTACTCCCAGCACTTCCAACAACATAACAGCCCATGTTTTTAGCAAATTGGCCAACTAGTTGCCCGACTGCACCAGATGCTGCCGAAACAAAGACCCGTTCTCCTTCCTTCGGAGAGCAAATATCATAAAATCCAACATAAGCAGTCATGCCAGGCATACCTGTGAATGATTAGAATTGAGTAAAAACAGTTACTCTATCAATATCTTCCATTGTAACAATAACCTGTTATTTTTCCTTGGTGAAGCAACATGGCTCATCCATTTAAAAGAGAACGATGGTTAATCCTTTCGTCATCATATAATTTAAGTTTCAGATTATCTTTAGTTTCATATTAATCCTCACATGTCTACTGTTGATGGCCTGAATTCAAGGGCCACAATGTAAATATGTTTATGTCATCCTTTTGGGACACACTATTTTGAAACACCATTATCCTTTTTGAGTAACTTTAAGCAGTCATTTTCAGCACTATGAACTTCATGCCACTAAGCCAACATAGTTGGGAAGAATGTTTTCATGATGTGACGATTATCATGTTTCCTGAGTCCGAAGGAGTGCATGTCAGGAGACTAGCATAAACTATTGGAAAACTTACCAAGAAGACCAGTATAGTAGGAAAGGGGCACATCGGTGTGATGGATTTTAAAGAGGCTCTCAGGTGAAGTGATTATAGAGTACTCTTCCCACGTAGTTGTTCCCCAGACCAAGTCTCCTTTATTGAAATCCGGATGGCTTGAATCCAACACTCTTCCCACACCCAATCCAACCAGTGGCTTCATGCACAAATATGGATGATTCAGACATTACATACAAATGTACATATCAGCTGTTAGGCTTCGATACAAGTATTTGTTCCAACACTAGATCTAGATGCGTCTGCTGTTTGCAGGTGGTTTAGTTCTAACATTCAGCAGGTTGAATTAGGCTGACCCTAACATAGAGAATTTAAATTGGAAATACGTACAGAGCCAGGGGAATAAGCAGCGAAGGTGCTGATGTGTTGAGGCCTCATTCGGATTCGCATGTAGGGATCGCAAGACAAGTATAGGTTCTTGACAATAACTGCTTTCGAACCTTGTGGGATTTCCAGCTTCTTCGTGCCATCTACCACTTCCATGTCTGATTCTTTAGGGTATCCTGTAATGTAGCCCTTGAATTTCACCTGCTTGTTACGCACAACTTTGTCCGCCATTGTTGAGCTTTTTGTCTGCTTGATCTTCCTCTCTGTCTCTGCTTGCTTTCAGTTCTGTTTCTTGTTTCTAATAGTCTGGATCTGGCTTTAAAGTGCCGTTCACTTTGCCACCACACAATTGAAGATACGTAACACGTTTTCCTTGTCCAATACAGACACCTATACTTCGGGCAATTAACCTGTGGATGCGTTGTGTTGGTTAATTTTGCACCACAGGAACTCAGATATTTAGCTAGGGTGGGCTAAGGTACTGGATGTCATTAAGTCTTGGGAGCTTTTCTATTCCCACTGAACCTTTAGTTTCTTCACTGGCCTCATTCAACATTTTCTTTTCAGCTGTGAAGCCAGGCAGATGTTGTTTGGCTCGATTGACATCAGTAGGAATGGAGCCTACAAGAAAAACTTTTAGGATTCAAACTTTTCTTCTTCTTCTTCTTCTATTTTTTTTTTGGGGTGTTTAGAAGCTTCTTGACAAGTATATTAGAGTATGAAAGCTTACATATAAAAGTTAAGGTGAAATCTACCTAATTCTTGAAACTTGGAGGGCTTCAAGCAGTGACTTGGTAATGTTGGCACACAGTATGTCTGGTGAAATTTGATCCCTAATTGGGACTATATTCAAATGTTGCGGACTATTAAACTCTAGTATTAAATAATGAAGCTTATAAATTCCCATATACTATAATATAATGATGAAAATATATTTTTTAGAAGAAAATATGAAAAAATGATTTAATTTAGTATTTTTTTTGTGCCATTTGTCAAACAACTAGAAAATTATATAAAAATATGAAGAAAATAAGTGTGATGTTCATGTCAAATAGAATGCAAAAGACAATAAATCCTCTTTTCACTCTTGAACTTATATATTTCTTCCTGCTTAGTTTATTAACTTTATCTTATGCCTGATTATTTTCACAATTTTTCATATGTTTGAATTAGGGAAAAAAAAAAGTGGTGAAAAAAGTCAAGGCCTAGATAGGAAAGTGTCTGAAAGTTAAAGAGCTAGTATAGGACTTTTACAATTATTCTAATTGTTTGTGTAGAGAAAAAACTGAAAATTTTTTTATCTTTCTTGAGGTAAAATAAGCCATATTCTTTTGTTAGAATAGATAGAATGAAAATTATGAGAATTCATTAAAAAATTAGGACAAGTCTATTTACTTAATTATATTTTTTTTATTAACATTTTTTTTTCCTGAAAAAAGGAGTCTCATGGACTCATATATTATACATGCATCTGCTATTGTAGTGTGGGCCTTGGATCAAGAAGCAGAGTAGCTACCAACAATGGGTATCACTACTGGCTAGGTGGTGGTTAGTTTTTCCGCTAGCTAAGCTAGCTGAAAATGAATTAGGTATTGGGCCAGCCCAACCATAAGTTTTGAATTGGGCTTAAAGTGTTGCGTATCTGGTTTGATGAGTTTTACAATCCTAAATACGAATCGATCCACATACACATCAAATTTGTGTGTGTGTGTATAATCATGAACCGAGTAGAACCCAAAAAACCCCGCATTCATGGCAGATTGGATCGGTTCGGATTAATCAATTTCACAGGTTTTATGTGTGGACGAACGCCCATAGTCTCAATTAACCATGTCAATGATCGATTACCTTCTAATCTAAAACATATTCGCTCATAGGAAAATTTTAGTGATATACTTCTCCTAAGCGTAACATTAATACCAAATTTGGCTATTTTGCCAATGCTAGATAAGTCAGCTGCGACACATCCTGGATGTCCAGACGTTTGACGGAGATCTGGAACATTCTGGAAGTCCAAATGTATGAAAGGATATCTCAATTGCACTAATATTATATTCCAATTAGGTCATCTCAATAACCAACATTATGGATCATTTGAATATCAGCTATGGACGTGGACCGTCAAGCTACGTGGTGCAATAGAGCCGGAAACACGAAGCCATTTTGGCAAATATATAAAAGCTTCAACACAGTTGAAGTGGTGTAGGGTACAAAAGGTAAGAAAGATAAATATTTTGAGATGAATAGAGTAGTATTTTTAGTATGTAAAGACAGAGTTTCAACTTCATGCTTGCGATGAGTAATAGATATATACTTCCTCTATTTCAAGTTGTTTAAAATATTTGAGTTCAACATACAGATTAGGAAAAAGAGAACAGTTTATGTGTGGTTTTTACTTTTGACCTTCAATTTTTATATGTCAAGAAAATGTGAAAAAAGAACATTTTAGTTTGAATATACTATAATAAAATATTTTAATAAATATAAAAATGGTGGAAAAATTTGGAATAGCTCAAAAATATTAAATGTTACAAAAAAAAAAAAGCGATATGGGAGAAGTAATAAATTTCATTTTAGTGTTTATGTTTTTAGAAAATTTTGATAAATTCTCCAACTAAGTACTAGAGCTTGAAAAGTAATAATTTAGTCACTGAAATGGTTAATGTCTATATAAATGTAACAATGTTGCACCCAATTCGGGAGTATTTTTCTTAAAAAAAAATATATGTACACCTAAAAATGGTTAATTAGTACGACAGCCATAAACAAAATAATACAATATGCAGATTATTATTTTTTATCTTTATTGAATTTTATCTAGAATCATTGCTATTTAAAAGTTAATATTCTATCTAATTAATAATCATTTGAATAATTTTTTTAGAAATTAATTAATTTTTTTATGAATTTTTTATTTCTGTGCCAAGTCAAGAAAATGAAAAAAAAAAATCAACAAACAATACCTAAATTTTTGGCCTAATTACCCAGATGACTCTTGTAGTATAGTAACTCGGCCAATCGCTTCCTTAGACTATTTGGGGGTAAAAATCGAGCATTGAACTTTGTTAATTGGGACACTTTGTCCACTTGACGTAACTTTCGTCCATTCAAAAAGGGCAAAACACATCATTGTCACTTAAGTTTTTTACTTTTTATCTTTTACACTATAATGTTTTGTCTTTTTCACTTAGACCACTATCTTTGATCTAAGTCCTCACCTCCTTCAAGACCAACTCCTCCCCTCTCTGCCGCCTCCACCACCTCCCCTCTCCGACAACTCCACCACCACTGCTACAGCCTCCATTCTAGAGTTATTTGCATTTGTTTTATTTTTTAAAAATGTATATTATATAAATTGAAGTTAATTTTAAAATCCAAACTTTTAAATTTTAATTCGCAAAGTTAAAAGCAAGTTGAAATTTTTTCAAAACTATAGTAATTAACTTGTACTATATAAAATTTGGGTAAATTCCAATTTTACCTTAGAGAAAATAATACCTTAACTTTTTTCCAAATTGAATAATAATACATTTTTACCATAGAGAAATATAGATGCAACATTGATTATTATTATTAATTTCGTAACTTCATAAACAAGATTTATGTAATCCATCCAATATTGTTCTTAAGATGTAATTGTTTATGAATTATTTATTGAGAATTGATGATTGTGTAATGCTTAAAGGTGAAAGACTATGATAAGGGGTGCATCTTGGTGATTAAATGAGATTAGATTAGGAGGAAATTAAGAAATATTAAAAATGTTCGTACACCATTTTGCTTTATGAAATTTTGGCAAGTAGATTAAGATATTTTGGTTGGTTTTATACTAAAATATGATTGGAACATAAGCTTATAATATATCATTGAAATGGTCTATGTGTCTACTTTATCATAGAAGAACCAACATTCAATTTGGAGGCTTGAGTAAGGAGTTATAATGATTCTTGTAAGACATCACTGAAATGACAGGTGTTGTGTGAGTCTGAAATTTGAGAAATAAATTGTACCAATTGGACAAACAAGAAATTGTGAATAAAATATATATATTATAGCTTGAGAAGTCTAGTTTTATAAGAATTTTATGAATTGCGATTTGGAGTTTTCTACAAAGAGTTATGGTCATTCTTGTGAGAGTACGCAACTCTGTCAGTCTTATTAGTTGCGGATTAAGATGGATATTATGACATTCATGTTGAATCAAGGCTTTTGGAATTTAGGTTAGGCTTTGTTGATAGTTAAGGACCTCAGTGATCAATCATGGATAAAAGGTCCATCTCAAATCAGGGTTATTGCAATTATAGAGATGAGAACGTTCAATTGTGGCTATATAGAGGATGAGGACTTTGATAGTAAGAGGAAAATTTTGGGTCCAAATGATTGAAATAAAAAACTTAGATGACTATATTTAATTACAATTTAAGGCCCACAGTTATTTGTTTTTATGATTAGATGCTTGAAATTTTAAATTATGCAATCAAATGCAATTTCGTTACATAACTAACACCGAAAAAATCCGAGTTATTGAGTCAAGTAGGTAAGGTGTCCTGATCACCAAGGTTTGGGGCTTGATTGTTACCTCCAAAAAGTCTGAGGGAGCAATTGGCCCAGTCTCTTTTATGATTGTGTGCACAATCAGGTCTGGAATTGTGTAAAAAATGATAAGTTTTTGGTGCATGCAGCTTATCTTCATGCTGTTGGGAATTTTGATCCTATTGACTAGGTTAAAATGGTGTGGAGCTCAATTCCTAAATACTTTATGAGTATTTAGTCCATGTTTAATCTCGTGATAATGTGTTCTTTGCTTGTGAGTATTTGATGTGTGTTTGAAGGGGGCTTATGTGCAAAGTTAGATTGTATGATGCTCCCATGGGGTAGAGTCGGTTGCTTGGTTGGTTTCATAGGCAGTCCAAGGGAAAAAGTATTAACGAAAAGTTAAGGGGAATGTGTTTTGCTGGTGCTATTTACTTCTTATGGCAGGAAAGGAACAAATGTCTTCATCATGGTGGTTGTTGTCATTCTGATTTGCTTATAAATCAGATTATTGAAGCCGTTCAAAATCAGGTAGGGATTAGTTTTCATTTGGTATTTTAGTTTGTATGCCCTGATTATGCTGTGAAACACAATGTTAGGTTTTGATTTTATTGTTAGGTTTTGTCGTTTAATTTATGTAGGCCCCTAACCTAGTTTATAAGTTCTGTTAGGCCTTTTTGTGGGATAAAATATGCACCCACCATGGGTTTTAGTAGAAAAAAAATAATTGAATACTCCATCCATCTTAAATTTTTTGCTTAATTTGTTTTCAGTAATTAATCTAGAATATTTTATTTTTAATATTTTAATATATAAATAAAAAAATTTTATATATAAATGATAAATTAAGATATGTAGTTTCTAAATATATATTTGTTTAATTTTTTCTAACAAATAATAATATAAAAATATTCTAGTTAAAATACAATAAAAAGTGAAACTGAGCAAAAATTTTGAGACAAAGGAAATATAACTTATTTCAAAAGTCAATTTTATTTCTGGATAAATTTCACATTTAAAATATAAATATATTACGGTATAGGCAGGATTTTTCGGGAAGGCGCACGATTGGGTTTCGTTGACCGAGGCTGGGCGTATAGTTTTTCTTTTCTTTTCTTATCTTTTTCTTTTGTTTTTTGTTTTTGTTTTTTTATTGTTTTGGGTCTTACAAAGGGGGAAAAAATGCAGTGTACCGTAGAATTGAATCCAATAAATTATTTAAACAGATTCGGACAAACATGGCATAATATACGTAAAGCTAAATTCGAGAAGGAGGCCGTCGAATTAATTAGTCAGTGGCGGGCGCCCGCCAGAAAAAGGTAAAAATATTAAATTTGATACTAATGTTTTGAGTTATGAGAGGATATGCCACTATTATTATTTTTGGGCCCAATCTCCCACTAATGTTTTAAAGTGAGCCGGATATGCCACTGAAATTTCAAATTAAGAGTGAATATACTACTGTCCAGTAAAAAATTAATGAAAAATGTAAAAAAATAACAAAAAATGTTAAAAATAACAAGTTTTGAAATTTTATGATGATAATTTAAGTTTTAATAAACTTTAAATTTTTTTTGTTATTAGACTTTCTTTCTCTCTTAAATGCCAGCGAGGAGATTAGACAATAGAAACAGAAAAAGGGCGGTGAAGGAGTTGAAGCGCTGGTGACAAAGACAGCTTCAAAGCTAAAACTCTGATGGTAGAGATCAGACCTTCTTTTGACAAAAAATTTCAAATGTCATGATATTTTTTTAAAGATGTATAATAATTCTAAAATTTCAAAATTCTTATTTTTTTTATTTATTATTTTTTAACCGATAGTGATATATTCAACTTATTTTAAAATATTAGTGGGAGATGTGGAAAAAAAACTATATTTGGTATATCTGCACCTTACCCAAAACTTTAGTAACATACTTTGATATTTCTGCCGTCAGAAAATAAAAGTTTCTAGACCACCAGTGGTGGGGTGGCCCGTGGCTGGCATAATTTTGACTACAAATCGTTCACACTTGATCCATCAATTTTGGGTCAGGGTCAGCCAATAAGAGAACCATATAAATAGAGCGACCTTTCCTACGGGGCTACAACAAACATACACAGCCAGCGAGCCAAGGCAAAGAAACTTGAAGCAGGTGGTTTATATTTTTGGAATAATTAGAAGAGGGGAAGAGATCGATAAGAAGCAAAGAAAATGGCAGCCAGCAACAAGCAGGTGATATTTAAGAATTACGCTGTTGGAAGGCTCCCTGAAGAATCAGACATGGAGGTGATCAGCAGCTCGGTGAAACTGCAATTGCCAGAAGGTCCCGAGGAGAAAGCAGTTCTTCTGAAGAGTCTTTGTTTCTCTTGCGACCCTTTCCTGATTCACTCGATGAGACCTGGGACTGAGGCTGACGGATTCAGTCCCTACACCCCTGGATCTGTAAGTTCTTTCATACCTAACCTTCGGTCTCTTTGTCAAAAGTCGAAATTAGCATACCAAATTGAAATGATTAATTGAGTAGTTCGAGAGTCTGATATTTATTGATAACAATTGGTGGACGAAACGCAGCCGTTGTTTGGATTTGGGGTGGCTAAAGTGGTGGAATCTACCCACCCCGACTTCAAGGCGGGGGACTTTGTCTGGGGAATGATCAACTGGGAAGAATACTCTGTGGTTGCATCCCCGCGAACTCAAGGCCTTTTCAAAATTCAACACACCGACGTACCTCTGTCCTTTTACACTGGAATTCTTGGTGAGCACTAAATTTCAGGTCATTTAGACACCCACAATCGTCCCCTGTCACGTCATTTATACTAATAAAAACCACATTCGTCTGAACCATAGGTATGCCCGGCATGACGGCTTATGAGGGGTTCTATGAGACTTGCCGTCCTAAGAAAGGAGAAAAAGTGTTCGTCTCTGCAGCCGCCGGAGCTGTTGGGCAACTGGTTGGCCAATTTGCCAAGCTGCTGGGCTGCTATGTCGTGGGAACTGCTGGAAGTGAGGAAAAGGTGGAATTGTTGAAGTCTAAGCTTGGTTTTGATGACGTTTTTAACTACAAGGAAGAGCAGGATTATGATGCGGCTCTTAAAAGGTGAGCATTAATTGCTAGCTACATCATTAGTATTATTATCATCAGCAACTACGAATATGTTGGGCTGAAAATGTTCAAAATCTGCTCAGGTATTTTCCAGAAGGAATCGATATCTACTTCGACAATGTTGGTGGGAAGATGCTGGACGCGGTGCTCCTCAACATGAGGCTCAACGGACGCATAGCCCTTTGTGGGATGGCCTCCCAATACTTGTATGATTTTGACAAGACTGATGAACCACTCTCCAATCTCATCCATGCCATTCCTAAGAGGGTTCAGTTGCAAGGCTTTGCGGGCTTCGATTGCTTCCCCAGATACTCCCAGTTTCTGGATTTCGTCTTGCCCTCTATCCGCGACAGAAAGATCAGATACATTGAGGACGTCACGGAAGGCATAGAGGGCACTCCTGCTGCTTTGGTCGACTCTTTCAATGGCCGCAATACCGGGAAAAAGGTTGTTGTGGTTGCTCGAGATGGGGAACAAGGTTCTTGTGTGGTTTCTCAAGATTGAAACCGTAAACTCAAATGAATGATTAATATGGCTATAACTCAGAATAAGAATGCCATATTCTTTCCTGAAAAAAAAAAAACAGCGTAAGAGTTCTGTTCCCACCATTTTGGAGCCACTCGGAAAGCTGTTACAAGAGAAGTGTTTGAGATTTCTTCAGTGGTGTTTTGGTTGTGATCATATCTTCTAATTTCCATGTCTATTTAATTGGGCTCATGTGAGTATTGTCAATGAAAATTTCAAGACATTCAGTTGCCAGAACTCCTTCCCCTCTTTCTCTCTGCTCTGTTTTTTTCCCTGGTACATGTCTGCCATCACTGCAATTCTCCTTTTTGTGCAATGTGATTTCATCTCTCTGTGCCATGTGAGGAAAACAAATTGAAAAATTGGAGAGAAAAAGCAACGTATCTGAAAATCTGCTCACATCAATATATAGTTTAGGTGCATTGGAAGTGGGGGCATCAATATATAATTAATAGACATTTTAAATTATCAATTTTTTTTCCGTAAATGTATTTTTCTCCTTATAAATACATATCAGTATCTTTTAAAGGTTGGTTGACTGTAAGAAAAATATTAAAAAACTTGATATTACTGGAACATTATTATTAGATAGTTTAAATTAGAGTTTCAAAAGTCATTGTCTGACACTATAAAACAATTAGAGGTTAAAATGTAGGTTTTTAAAAATAAAATGGACAAAGTATAAGTTAGACCAAACCATAGAAGATTTTTGTAATTTTTCCTTTCCATTAATATAGTTTTCTTGTAGCTGACAGGTACTTGATTGACGACCCTTTCCACAAATTCTGATTAAGACCGCTCTGCTTTGAGTGGGCGCCCGCCGCCAATATATAGTTATTTAATTTAAAATCATTTTGGGTTAATTACAATTTATCCCCTAAGATTTAGGTAAAATTACACTTTACCCCTACCTTTTAACAAAGTCCTATATCAACTTCTAAAATCTTAATTTAAATATTATAATAGTCATTTTTCAGTAATGTTAATATATATAATATTTTTTTAATAGTTAATGGATATTTTGAATTATGAAAATTTTCTTTCTATAAATAAAAAATAACATTTTTTAAATGTCAGTTAACTATAAAAAATGTATCATACAGATTGAAATTATTTGAAGATGAATACTGTATGATTAGGGGTGAGTATTTGGTTGATTCAGTTTGGAATCAATCTGAACATAATGATCCAATTGATTTTCAGTTTTGTACAAAGTGTATCTGAATTATCTAAATTACATGTCAGAATCAATCTGAACAATTCGAATTATATTTCAGTTTCTTTGGTTTGGTTTGTTTGGTTTTTTTTCTAAGACCTAGACACATAATAATTGAAAAAAATATGATACATATTAAAATTTTTATCTTTCATACCCAAAATTAAAGAAAAATAGACAACATATTGTCCAAAATTAGTAGAAAATAATTTTATATATGTAGGGTCAATATGGATAATGGTAAAAATTATTAGGAAATAACTTTATATATGTATGGTCATGATGAATAATGGTAAAATAGTTATTACTATTCGATCTATTCTGTTTATTCAGTTTTAAGTATATGATTCAATTGCTAATGCAATAACCGAATATGGAATTCAGTTTTGATCCAAATCGACCGAACTAGAAAAAAAATCAAATCACTTTATCCTAATGTAATCAGTTTTTTTTTATCCGAATAATGTTTGCCACTATGTATAGTCTAAATTAGTATTTCAGAATATATTGTCAAACTGTATTAAAAAAGTATGAGCAAAATGTAAATTTTTGAAATAAAAGGGGTAAAATATAATTTCATCTAAACCTCATAGATAACTTGTCATTATCTCTTTTCATTTTTCATTTTACCCCACAAATGTTTCTAGATGTGTTCATATAATTAAACTGGGAAAAGAACACTTCAATCTTTAAACTTCGCCACTTTTGTGCTTAAGTTCTAAAATTTTTTGAGTTTCTATTTGAGTCAAAAAACTTTCAAATTGTGTAAACAGTTAGCCCTAAACTGTTAGCCACATATTATAGGGTTAACTTTAAGATTAATCATTTACACATTTTACAAGTTTTAGGATTCAAATAAAAACTCAAAAAATTTTAAGACTTAAATAGAAAAATTGCAAAAGATTTAAAATAGAAAGTGATTTTTCCCTTCCGACTTGAAAAAAAAAATAATCTTTTAGAAGTAAGAGTTTCTTATAATTTTTTAATTTTCATTTGAGAGTTTTTTGTTTATAATTTTTTATGTATTTGAATTTAGAGAAAAAAAAAAGAAAGCTAAAAAATGCTTGTTTTTTGCAAAATTAAAAATTAAAAATATTCTTGAATTTCTTAAAGGATAATTAAAAATTTCAAAGAACAAAATATATCAAATATGTTCAGTTATTAGAAAATCATCGCTACTGAACTCATATAAAAATAAGATGCTTAGAAATCTTTCAAAAGGATAGAAAATAAAATAAAATGTCAATGGAACAAAACCCGGAGAATGACCTCTTTTAGTCCTAAATATTTTGTAACTTTTTTCATTTTAAGTCCTATAACTTTGTGAATTTCTATTTAAGTCCTATAATTTTACGAATTTCATTGGATTCCTAAAACTTGAAAAATATGTAAATAATTAGTCCTAAAGTTAACCCCAAAATAGGTGGCTAATGGTTTAAGACTAATTGTTTACACATTTTGAAAGTTTTACGACTCAAACAAAAATTTACAAAGTCTTAGGACTTAAATAGAAAAATTGTCAAAGGTTTAAGACTAAATATGTTCTTTCCCCAATTAAATTTCATACTTATATCGTAATTTTCACATGGGCATGATGCTTATAAAACGTCATATGAATTATTTGATTTCTTTCACACTTTTGGAAATTGGAGTTGCAATTGTTTTCCAAGGCGAATTATTGAAGCGATTTTACTATTTGTTGGTGGGCTGTCGGGGATATGTTATTTTATTTTATTTGTAGCTGTACAGCTGCCCCAAGGTGTTGATTTTGGACTCCGGAAAGGCCGCCGGTCAAGTTTGCTGGATTATTACTGCAGTTTGGACCGGCCCGGATTGCAACTTGCCATAAAGTTTGAGATGGTATATTGTTCGCTTGTTCGCCGGTGGCACATGTACGTGACACGGAATCTATAACGCCGTTAGCAACACGTTGTCTCATATGAAATTAAAAGTGTCTATTTTAAAGCCTCTAATATAAGGTTTAGAGTATCTACTTCTACTATTTAAGTGTCTATTTTTTATGTGTGAATATTTGTATGTCATTTACAAGTGGTGCAAATGAGACAAAATTTTTGTTCAACTTTTACACATTTGAAAGGAGATAACCATATTATTTTTAAAAATACTTATATGAATAAATTGTGTAATATTTTTACTGTTTTCCATTTTTTTGAAGCCTGGATCAGTTAGCATTTCTTATACCATCTTTAACATGAATGTATATAGACATTTCATACACGAAAATAAACATTATATGTATAGATTTGTATCCTACATATAAGATCTAGGCATATCATAAGAAGAATTAGACACCACAAACTCAGAAATGGATATTACAAACTTCTACCGGATACTTTGAAATAATGTCATTTGTAATTTTTCCTCCTTGGTCATTTATTATGTAAAAGAAAAAAAGTTTAAATTATTCAAATCATTATTCTCTATATTGATATGTTATAATTAATAACTAATTAATAGATTTCAAGTCTGGTGTCTATTTTGATGTATATGTGTGTCTGCTTCTAGTCTATAGTTGTCTACTTCTAATTTATATGTGCCTACTTTCAAGTCTAGAAATATTTGTTAGATAAATGTAGATATCTACTTCTTATCTTTAGGTGTCTATTTCTCGTCTATAAGTGTCTGTTTCTAGTTTATAAATGTCTGTTAGAGACTACTGCTCTAGCATCTAGTACTGCTGTTAGTGTGAAAACATAAAAAATTGTACTAATTGATTTGGATCCTCCAACAATAGAAACAATAAAATAGATTTTGTAGAATAAAATAATATTTTTTATTAGACGAGAATTGTTTGATGTTAAAAATAAAAAATGGTAATTGATTTAATTCCTTAAACATATGAAAAAAAATCTAAAAAAATAAATTTCTTTTAAAAATATCTTTAGAAAAATATAATTATTTCTTAATTAAATGTGAAATTAAAAAAACAATTGAATTTGAAAAGAAAAAAAAGGGCAAATGGAAGTTGGCGTTCCGTCCCTAACGTACAACCGCCCCTAGCAGATACAAGAAGTCTCTTAAAGTTTAGCACTTCTTTGTTTCTGCCTTTTTTTTTTTTTGGCAATTAGAAGCAGTTATCCCTAAGCTATTTCTAAGTATAATTTATTTTTACACATTTTATATATATTCTAATTTTTATCATGATAATTTGTCAAATATAAATAAAATATATATGATAGAAGATATTTTTTTAATACAAAAAACATAAAAAAGGGTTATATATGGAGCAAAATAAATAATACTAAAAAAAACTAATTTATTGATATACTATAAATATAAATAATACCATCTATATACTTTGTATATACTATAAATATAAATAATACCATCCATTAATTTTTTATATTAATTAAGAAAAATAACAAAAAAAAAATAAAAGTAAATGTTTATTTTATGATATGTGTATTATTTTTATTTTAATATTTTATATATTTATGATATTTTGATGTAAAACAAAAAAAATAGGGGCGTAAAAATAAATACCGCGGTACATATTGTATGGTATTTACGGTATACCACGATTTTTTGACAAAATATATATAAAAGGTGAATGGTATACGGTATACTGTAAAATATTGAGGCATACAATACGGTAAAATAACAAAATATAAAAATATTTTTACCTCGCATCACTTACTCACAATAAACGGTATACTACGTGATATACCGTAATATTTAATTATTTAATTCGGTGAGTAGGAGGCACATCAAAAAGTTTCCATCCACTTAAGTGCACAGTCTCCAGCCTCAATAATCGGACATTTTCATCATTAACAATTTTGACGTATGACTGTATGAGTGGACATTTCTACTTTTATATTTATGGTGTATATGTATAAGGCAGTATAAGGAATCCGTATCAGTTGCCACTGTCATTAGTGGTTGAATACTACTTTTTCTTTTTTTCTGAACGTTGATTATTGTTATTGGTGCGTAATTTATCTTGCTAACGTGTGTTTTGTAGGCGCTAATCTTTAATTCAATATCTTACGGGAGCTACCCACTTGGAACTTGGAAGAGAAGTCCACGATCGACGACTAAAACTATCATTTGTATATATAAGGCAGTGCCATGCTGTGGAGGCTAGTTTTTTGGGTTTTATTATTTATATTTTGGTCCCTGATGGATATCCGTTTGAGTTATTGAGTCACTGTTTTTTTATCGGATAAAATTTAAATTTGGTCCCCTAACTTTAAAGGTTGTCCTAAAGTGGTCTATTTACTCTAAAAGTGACTATTAAAGTCCCTTACCTCCCTTACTATGTCCTATTTTGATCCATTCGGTCATTTAAGTCATTATCTTTGACGGAAAATGCCTATGTGACACTTACTTTGTCAGTTGGTATCCTATGTCATAACAATAGGTGGTTAGAACTAAAGAACAATAAAAATCAGGCTAAAATTGACAAAACACTTGACTTTATGGACTTGAAGTGACATTAATGCCTTTATCTTCCCTAAATCTTCTCCGATACGAATTGTAGGCATGCCACTGCCCACCTCCAACCTCCACTTCAGCCACTTTCCCTCAATTCTCACTCCCTGATCGTCCACCAAGGTAACCCTTTTATCATTCACCACTCCAACAAAGCTTGCCTACATCGGCCATGGCTACCGAAAATCTACCTCATACGGTGGATGCCTGCACCGATTCACGTGCATCTCTTCGTTTACATTGCCCCACCTTCTCCATTGTGCTCCACCACAAAAATCCTGCAAAATCGCACCCAAAACTCCTCATCTCTGACGATATTGGTGATCCCCCTGAGAACAAGTCAAATCGAAATTGCATGTCTAGCATGCGAATCACATCAAAATTGAAATCACCGATGCTCGAAAGAACAAATCCCATCAAAATCCCTTATCTGGCCTCCGACTTCGTCTCCCACTTGCTTCACGGTGATATCACCGGTACCCCATCAAACGATTGAAAACTTCAAGATTCAATGTCAAGATGGCGAAAGTATGAGATGCCTATACAGCGGCAAACAGCGAAAACTGGGGAAGATGAGGGAATTTGGGGTAATCAACGTTTTAAGTCTCTAAAATTATTTATCTATGTCAATTCTAGCCTTTCGATTTATTATTCTTTCGATTTTGTTACTTATTGTTATGAAAGATGATGTCATGTGGCAGTTTGGGTAGTTTGGGTGCCATGTAGGCAATTTCCGTTTTAGATAACGCCTGAACTGACAGTAAACACCAAAATGGGAAACTTGCGTTGAGTTAGAGGACTTTAATAGTTACTTTTAGAGTTAAGAGACCACTTTATGACAACCCTTAAAGTTAAGGGATCAAATTTAGATTTTATCCCTTTTTATATTTTTTATTATGGTCAGGCCATTATTTCTGAAATTATGTTTAACTCCTAGACCCCACTTACGTTTTTCTGGCAATTCACTTAATCTGGTTTAGGAGCAATTTGAATTTAGTCAAGACGTTGATTTCAATTTTCAAGTACTTGAAGGTTAATCTCACGCCAGAGCTTCCAACCCCCCGGGTCAATTTTATTTTCCGGAGGCAAAAAGTCCAAAGGGAACAAAAGGAAAGCTACTGGCCCCGTAACGGCTCTTACTCACGTGCGAATGAAATGTAACCGTCGCAAATACAGAGGCCACGAACTCTGACTTCGAAAAGAGTCGTTGGTGGTGGAAGCTTCTCATGCATTTCTACTGTTTATTCAACTCAGTTGAAACGACAACCATCTCGTTTTTCTGTTAATTACAATTTGACGATGGGGATTGTGTGATATTACACTTTGCTCTATTATGTTTTAGAAATAAGCATTTTACTTTTACACTTTTTACATTATCTGATAATAATTTCTAAAATCTTAATTTAAATTATACGGTTGTCATTTCCAACAGTATTAGTATGTATGTTACTTTTTTTAACAATTACTAAATATTTTAAATTATCAATTTTTTTTTTCTGTAAATATAAAATATTTTTTAAGGAAGTAAAATATAAGACAGGAGGCAAAGTATATATCTCTGAAACAGAATGGGACAAAATGTAATATCACCTAGACATCGGGTGAAAAATTGTAATTAACTCCTTTTTGCATTTTCGTGAGATGACTATGAATTAGGAATTAAGTTATGAGAGTTTTTAAAATTTTAAAATATTTGTGAACCTTAATTCCGAATTTAGGGTATAAATTACCATTAACTGAAAATTAAGATCTTGACAAATCTTAAAATATATATTTTTTATTTTTTAATTTGAAATTAAGATTCATAAATGTGTTATGTGAAAAAAAAATATAATAAGATTTTTATAAGAAACTTCTTACAAGATATATAAGTACCCTATATTTATAGGATATGCTTCTTTTCTCAAGACTTACTCTTTTTCACTACTCTATTATTGCTAGGGCCTTTAATGTTCTATCAAGTAACTAATAAAGAAGTCAATAAAGGCATGCTCCAAAACTAAGAATAACATATGCTTAACAAAATCCGCAGCAAGGTGTAGATAGTGCTGCCCATTTGTTAGTTTAAAGTTAATTTTATTTTATGAACAGTGCTAGATGTACTGAGAATCTTTTACTAAAACCTGAAAAGGTAAATGGGACATGTTACATTTTCTATATCCAATCAATTCATGCCACACATATGAATTTGAGCAAGTTTTAAAAAAAATGTTAGTAGATTTAGCAAAATTCTTCTTTTACTCATATTCTCTCTTATTTTTTTTTCTTTCCTTTTATATATTAATGCATGAGCAATTTAAAAATCAATAGTTCTGAGAAGCACATTTCAAACTTGATCAAAATGACTCCAACAACTTTGCAGCTTTTAGCTTTCGGGGTCTCAAAAATGCCTGAATTTGAAAGCCAGCTACTTGAACTCGTCCGCAAAAATCGCCTGTTTGTGTGTGCAATTAACAGATGAAATTACGTTTCCATTTACTTTTTTTTTTTTGTTTTTGAGACCTTTGACCCTATTTAAGGAGAAAATTCTCCTAAGTTCACCTTCTTCATTTGCAAGACTCGAATTTAAAACCTTATTTAAGGGAGGAAGAGCTCTTTATCACTCCACCTTACATGTATTTGATTCAGTTTTATTTTCTTTTAAACTATTTTTATTTTCTATAGGGTTATTTACATTTACCCCTATACTTTGATGGATGTTATAGTTTCCCTTATAGTTTGAAAATATACATTTTCCCAGATTTTTTTAATACTGTACAAAAATAACTTCGAAAATCAGAATTTAGATCATACAACAGTTACCTTCTAGTAATTTTAGCATATTTGACGCTCTTTAATTGTTATTTGACATTTAAAAAATATTATTTTGCGTTTACAAACAAGAAAAACAAACAATTTTAATCCATTAACTGTAAGAAGAATATTAAAGAGACTGAAATTATCAGAGGATAGTGACCGCATAGTTTCAATTAGGCTTTCAGGAGTTTATTTTTCAAGCAGTTTAAAAAATTTAGGGAGGAAAGTGCATATTTTTAACCTTAAGAAGGCAACTGTAATATCAACCAAAGCTTATGGGTAACTGTAAATTTCTGTTGTGTTTTTCATTAGGCATTGGCAGCGATGGATCTATAAATTTTTTAAATTGGGGTTCAAATATAAGAATAAATTATAATCGGTCCTAAATTTTGAATTGATCATAATTCAAACCTTAAACTATAACACAACTAGAGAATATATCTTTTGTAACTGTTCTCTTGTAAATTTTTTATAAAAAAAAAATACCATCTAAAGAAAGATTCTTTGAATGAATTCTTAATAGTATATGCACAAATAAATATTATTTTGAGCAACATTTAGTTTTAATTTGAAGTAAATTGTTAAAATTTATTGGTTTTAAAATTATTTAGAAACTCTAAAAATGAATTTTGAAAGAAAAATATTATTGTTACTTTTACAAGTAAAGCATTATATATTTAGTTAATTTTCAAAATAAAAATTAAAAGGTGGTCTATGTTTTTTCAAGGTAGATTGCCAATAAATATACTAATTCTAATTTGTCTAGAATACAATAATCCAAACATATCAGAATTTATAATTTTACACTAAAACTAAGTACAAAATTGTATATTTATTTACTGATATTGACACTTCTGTTAAGGATTAATATGGCTTGTTTGAAAGTTTTGAATTTAACTTCTTTTATGAAATTCAATAACTATAGACTGACTCATAATTTGATGACTAACTAACTCAATTAAGTGAAGTATGTGACCTAATATTTGTATTTAAGCCATAATTTTAAGATTAGAAATAATGACAATAAAAAAAAATTATCACTAGTTAGTCAAATTTTTGTTTCAACAATTTTCTTTTTTGTGAATATATTACTCCATCCGTCCCAAAATTTTTGCACCATTTTTCTTTTTGGGATGTCTTAAAATCTTTGCACCATTTCCTTTTTTAGCAAGTTTTTATAATAAATTTACCACATTACCCCAATTTTTTTTTTTACTTTACTCTTTTACTTAAGAAAAACAAAATTCATAAACCGCCTCGATTTCATCTTCTTCGATCCCTCGCTCCACCACGAACCATGGCTGCCGTTTCTACGGCCAATCGGCCGCCCAGATCTGCTGCTCGATTAGGATCCGAAGAAGGCAGAGAGAAGGGAGAGGAAAGAGGAAGAAGGAGGCGAAAGAAGGGAGATCGATGCGGGCTTAGGGCAAATGGGTGTCTGAAATTTGCTAGCTTCGGAGGGAGATCGACACAGCATGGAGATCGACGGAGAACGAGGACCTCGATTCTCCCCTTTCGGCGGCGCTGAGGTGGAAGGCCACTTGGGCTTGGCTTACCAGTGGCAGGCGACCTTGGGGAGGGTGACTGGCAGTTGGCGGTGTCGAGGACGGCGAGGCGAAGGGAGGATGAGATTGCGATCCATCTCTTCCTCACTGCTTCAACGTTCAACGGCATAGCGAGGACAGAGAACAGATGACTGACGAGGGGGAAGATGGGTAGAAGGACGTGAGGACAGAGGACTGACGAGGAGTAGAGGTCGGGACAAATTTAAAAAATTTGTGTAAAAAAACTGCTCCCTTAAAACCACGTATAATACCAAATGGTGTAGAAATTACGAGACAGAAGGTGTACTATATTTGAGTTTTTCCACTTTAGAATGCTCCACCACAAGAAAAGGGGGCACGGTTTCCCCCTCAATTGCAGTCATTGATGGCGGCTGACGTTAGCTCATGAAACTGGCAGGACCGAGGAAAACGGTGGAGAGGAGAGAAGGGAAAAAAAAAACGTAATACCCGAAAAAATAAATGGGGGAGGGAAAGAAGAAGAAAAGTAAAAAAACCGTTTGGCATATATAAACACGAAACAGTTATCGAGTGTTTGCTGATTGGGTAGACAAGTTTAGATGGGTCCCACGATTTTCTTCCTTTAATACCCACGTGCCTATAGCTCTCCAGTGGTTCGATGTGTAAATACTAAACTAGTTTAGTGACATTTATATTGGGTCGAAATGGGTTAGACGGGCGAAAAGGTTAACACATTTAACTAAACCTATTTAACACCAAATGATAAAAATTGGAGGAGATATTTTTCAGATAAAAGAGTACTACAAACATAAAAATATTTTTTAAAATGAGTTGTACGAAAATATATGAATGTTACACAAACAAAAGGTTTTGTCACTCAACTTGCAAAGGGAATGAAAAATAATTTTTGAACAGTAACATAGAGCAAGGAAATGTTAAACGAAAAATAAATTAAACGATAGACACTTCTTACAATTTTTGTGATATAAAAAATTAATAATTTAAGAATCAAATACATACATCCAAGACCGGTCGTAAAATCAAATACCTAAGTCAGTAACAAAATGAAATGCCTTTATTATTTCTTAAACTTTCATCTTAATGGCTAAAATGTCACTTATGGTTCTAATAAATACAGGTTAACAAAATGTCATGTAGATTATTCCATCAAAAAAATCTTGCATATAAAATTGAAGATAATTATTAAATAAATTGTTAAACTCAAGTCAAATTAAGTTTCTTTTACATGAAAAGTGATACTTATCATTAATATATTGATCACCCATTTAAATTCGGGTTCGATGTTTAAATCTATTGCATCTTGTGAGTAACTCTCCAATAAGATTATAAGTAGAAAAAATTTCATAATCCATAATTTTTTGTGTGATACCATATTGGACCAAAGTCAAATCTTAGAAGGCTGCATCTGCTTTACCTGCTCATGACATTATCACACATAGCTTATGAGGATGAGGTTTATCCCACATTACAGGTGCAACAGCACCCTCATGCAAGGGTTACAAGAAGCCCTTGCAGCCTATTGCAATGCTTGAGTTCATATTTCCAAAAAATCACCTTAAAAATCCATGATTATCTATTACTAACTATAAGCAAATCATACCTACTGCTTTTGATCCTCCACAATCTTCTCTAAGTTCTATAGTCAAAGGGGTTCTCCTCAATACCCCCATGATTCTTTGTATTTCTCATGATTCAATCTCTATAATCATTACAACTACTTGGCTATTTAAAGCGACTTCATCAACGTAGCGAGGTAAGTTGCAATCTTTTCATAGTCACACTTTCATCTTTTCTCTCTTTTACAACCAACGTTGACTTAACCATTGGAAGACCCCTGCCTATGAATGAACACCTAAGGGCCTTTTAACATCGTTTTCTTATACAAGAGTTCTGTCATTCTCCATGTAAGCTTGGCGATGAAAAATCTAACTAAACTGTCATTCTTCAAAATTTAGTAACTTCATACATTTAGGCCATAATTTTAGATTCAAGCCTAACGGAGTTAAGGGCCGAGCTTGAGCCTTTCTTGAGTTGAGCTTCAGCTTCAAAATTCAGGATCGAGCAATTCAAGCTCTCGAGTCTAGGTAGTACAAATAAATTAAGGGGTAGAGCTCAAGCCCAATGAGCTTGAGCTCAGCTTGGCCCCTTTATACCCCTACTTCTAACATCATTTTCTTATACAGGAGTTCTAGTGCTCTCCATGTCAATGGGGCAATGAAAAATCTGACTAAACTACTACTATTCAAAATAATAACTTAATTAACAATGATATCAAAAGTTTTGGAGCCAATTTGAGTATTTTTGAAAAATATAAAGGCTAAAATAAAAATTTTAAAAAGTTATATGAACCAAATTGTAAACTTTGAAACAAAAAATGGATTGATTTTATAACTTTTTGGGACTATTTTGTGAAATCTTTAAAGTTTAAGCACAAAAAGGAAATTTTTTAGGAATTTAAATTGTGATGTTTTACGCTTTAGGGTACCTAATAACTTGACCAGTCACAAAACTAGATATATAAAAATGTGACTGGTCATGTTTTTATGTACCTAAAATGTGATTAGTCATGTTATTAGATATCTTAATGTGTGATTGGTCATGTTTTTATGTTATTAGACCTATATTCAACCTAGGTCATGATCCGATTTTTTCATTTATTTTATTCTCCAGCTGGTTCCATTGGTTGCAGGTGGCCCACATTTGAGGGCAAAACAAACAATTGGTCATTTAACGTTGTCAACTCAAGTAAATTAGTTCTTTAAGTATGACTCAATATGACTGAATTTCTCAAATTCAAGAGCATGTAGCGAGTTAGTCCCTTGGCACCTTAGGCAAACTACAACTTTAGTACCAACTTTCAACCTTTCAGCAGTATGACCATTATGTTTCGGAACTTTCAATCATACTAAACTAGTAGATTAATAAACTTTACTAAATTGCTAACTTCAATATTAAATAATTAGATCATTTACACATGATAATTCAAAGAGAACTATGTAAAATAAAAGAATTGTTTTATTGATCTACTAGAAAGCCAAAAAAATCCATTTTTTTATTTTCTCCACCATTACTTTGATCATTTTTTTCTATAGATTTTCTTACTTTTTTAGCAAAATAACTTTCCCATTATTAGAGGTGTATCCACCCAAAGAAATAGTCCAACCTTTAACTTTGGGATTATTTTTTCCTTATCTTCTTCCTTAGTTTTTCTTTACCTTCTTTATTTTTCAATTTCTTGCATATTACTGTTTTCTTTTTTATTTGGATATTTTATTTAAATTTAAATACTCGTTGGAATCCATCAAAATAAAAAGATAGCTAATATTCTAATTAAGTGATTAAATTATTTTTTTCCAAGCTCCCTACTTTTATTTGTATCTAGCCAGTAGGGTTGAGCATAGGTCGGATTGGTTCGGTTTTATGGTGGAACCAAACTAACCCAAAATGGCATCGGTTCCAAAATTTTTCTACCCAACCCAGAACCGAGAAGCGAACAGAACCAGAACCATAGTTTTGGGTTTCTCGGTTTTGGTTCTCGGGTTTTTCGGTTTATACCATATACTTATAACAACACCAAAATTCAATAAATATATATCCATAATCAGTTTTATGACTATTAAACATAATATACAATTAAATTAATATTTAAATATATGTACTTAGATACATTCAAAAGAGTTTAAAATGTTGTTTTTTAAAAAATTGTTCAAAAGAGTTACTTGTGGGGTATCTTTTATCTCAACTAGTTTACTTCATTCCAGTAATTCCAATATTTGTATGACATTCAATATGAAAAATTGAGCATTTAAGACCATCTTCTTCAGTATTAAAACCTAAAATATGTTGATGTCATAAATTTTTAATTTTGTATGACTCATATGAAAAAAATATCATAATTGTGTCGTAAAGAGTAGTCTGGAATGAAAAATTGAAAGCAAAATGACTTAGGAGTGGTGGATCTATGAAGTAAAGTGATTTAAGTAAATATGGAGAAATTTCGTAAATGATCCCACAACTTCCATACTGTTTCAATTTGGAACATCAATTTAAGAGTTTAATATAAAAATAAAAAATAACCATAATAATACTTCAAAGAAATGTGTGTGTGTGTGTGTGTGTGTGTGGATATATTAGTAATACTATAATTTTTATTATATAATTATATATATATCTCGGGTTCGGTTCCAACTCGGGTTGGTTCCATATGAAACTAGAACCAACCAAAAAACCGTTGGTTCTCTTATATGTGGAACCAACCTGAGAATCATAATCAATTTTTACCCAACCCAACCCAATGGAGGTAGTTCGGTTTCGGTTTCGGGTTTACCCAACTCATGCTCACCCCTACTAGCCAGGGTAGATAAAGTCAGAGCCAAACAAACAAAAAATAGCAGGACAAATAATCAAAAACAAAGGGAAAATTACAGGGAGCTTCCTGATGTTTGGGGGATCCTACATTTGTGTCCTCCATTTTTTGAATACTATACTTACTCATGTCAAAACTTAACTTCGGTAGTCACCGTTAGACAGAAAAAGCGAAAACGTCTGACTTTGCCTTCCTAATCTTCTTCCATGGAAAGTTTGCCCCCAGCTTTCAGACCAATACAAATCAGATTCACAACTTGAACCTCCTCCACCTTGCCGCCACCGTCGACCTCGTCTTCTCCTCGCCACCACGCTGTTGGCCTCGTCCCCTCTTCGCCACCACGTTGTCGGCCTCGTCTCCATCGTCCTAATCTGCATCTCTGTCCCACCTCCACATCAACCGAGTCATCTCCCCCAAATCGGACACCGACTCTGAATTCGTCTTCCTCTCCTTCCTTAAATCCCTCATCGGTCTTGCCTTGCCCAAGTACGCCATTGGAGTCGGGCAATCGTCCCAGACGTCACACGTGTTGATCCTCTCTCAATTCTGCTGCATCCAAGAGCCATGAATCAAGCTCTCTTCGGGTGATCTGAGCTTGGAGAAGGGCATCACCATCAGATGGTGGGTCGGATTCGATGAAACCCTAAGGACTTGTGTGATTCTCGGCCTCCGCTCTCCTTCAGAATCGTCAGATTTCACGGAGGGATTGAAGAGGTGTTGTGGATGATAAGCGCGTTGATCGCGACTGCTGTCAGGCACTCTTTCGCTCTCATCACCCTTTTCCACCATCGTTGCAACTCACTCAGCTCCACCGTTGACCACCGCTGTCATCAAGGGCAAGCCGTTGTGAAGAATCAAGCTTAAAGCTGTCGTCCAGTTCAGTGCCCCGATTATGCATGATGTGCGTGCAGCGCTGGTAGCCGCCAGATTTATCAGAGGATCAGCTTTTGGTTTCAAATGTTCAGAACTATCGTGAAGCTTTGTTGGATTTGAGATGCTTTACCCTTCATGTTTATCATTTTATGTTTTTATTTGTTGCAGATTTCTTGGTATCGGAGGGTGAATCGGCCGATGGTGGAGGCAAGGAGGAGGAAGTTCAAGTTGTGGATCTGATTTGTATTGATCCGAAAGTTGGGAGGCAAAATTTCCATAGAAGAAGATTAGGAACATAAAATTATATTTTTCTTCTTTTTTTTCAAACGTGGGATGATGGAGTTAAGTTTTAAGAGAGGTAAGTGTAGGTATTTGAAAAAGGAGGACACAAGTGTAAGGTCGCCCAAACTTAGGGGGTCCAGGTAGTTTTCCAACAAAAAATTGATCCTTTATGAAAAACTAGTGAAATGATAGTTTTTTGTAAACTCAATATGTTTAAAGACTTAGTATACAAGTTTTAGCTAATACCACGGTAAATTTCACTATTTATTTTTAAATTTTTATTAGAAAAAAATGATAAAAGCTAAGAAAATTATATTACCATATTAATTAGCATAAGAATTGTAAAGGATGAGTTAGTTTTCAGATGATGTGTTATACTAAGTCTAAATCATAAAATATTAATACCAAAAAGACTAATTTAGGAAAGTGTTTGAAAAGTAAATCTAATTTAAAAAAAACTCCTTCAACAAAATGATCTCTAAATTCATAACTTCATAATATTGCACATTTTATACAAAAAAGTGAGAAAAATATTTAGAAAAAAATAATTGATTGACGTTATGGTGGAGTTCATAAAAGATGTTTTTTTTTTGCTTTCCAATAAATCAATCAATGTAGTTTCTAAAAATATAAGCAAAATGTAAATTATTAAATAATTATAAAGTTTTTAAATTATTGTGCATAATCTTTTTATGAATGATCATTTATAAGTAATTTAATTAGTTAGCTATATATTTAAAAATTTAGTAAAGTTTATTAAACCACAAATTTGGTGATAATGAAAGTTTCCAAATAAAAGAGTCATTTTGGCAAAAGATTAAAAGTTAAGATTTAGGTTGTAGTTTATCCTGATAACTGAATAATTAAGTTGCACTGTTTTAGAAAGTTTGAGCACTAAGTCACATAATTTTACAAAATTTGATGACTAAATCATATTGAGTCAAAATTAAGGAGTCAACTTGTCTGAGTTGGCAAAGTTAGAGGACTACTTGTGCATTTAGTCCCATTTGAAATTCATAGCAGGGGTGATCATTATTTAGACAAAGCTAAAAAAATTTTACCAACTAATAATTTTTTTATTATAATAGTAAAATAGTAAATTATTTTTTTTCTAGCTCAATCGGTTCAGATTAAAACTGAATTTTATATTTGATTATCGAATCAGTTATTGGATTATACACTTAAAACTGCACAAACCGAATAATAATAAATATTTTACTATTATTTATAATGACCTTACATATATAAAGTTATTTTCTACTAATTTTTATCATTATCCATATTAACTCTACATATATAAAATTATTTTCTATTAATTTTAGATAATATATTTAAAAATTTTAATATACATTTTATTTTTTTCATTTATTATATGTGTAAGGCTTAAAAAGAGAACTAATAAACTGAAACATAATTTGAACGTCTTGAATTGAGTCTAATAATTTAAACATATTTTATAAAAATTAAAAGTCAATTGAATCATTATATGACCACAACGCCTGGCGTGCGCCTGTCTGGCTAGCGGCTCTGTCTGATCTATAAATAAATTTTACCCAATAATGTGATTGAGAAATACTATATATTAAAAACAAGGGGAGATAGCCCAACTTTGACCCTGTTCCCGGCGTCGTTTTCTATTGAGGGAACGTGTATTAATATGCGTGCCAAGAGGAGGAGCGAACCAGCCCACACAGGAACATTGCAAATTAAACAGATAAGGAAGAAATTAAGCAAGAGATCAAGATACACATATACTACTATTAGTGTTGCTCAGGTTTTATTTAATCACGCAGATATGGCAAGCAGCGACGTCGCGGAGAAGATTGGCTCAGTGGTGGCTAACAAGCAGGTAATCTTCAAGGATTACATTTCCGGTGATTTCACAGAATCGGATGTACAAGTTGTAGAGAGTTCCAGGAAGCTGGAAATCCCGGAAGGCTCCCAGAATGCTCTTCTAGTCAAGAATCTCTACTTGTCTTGCGATCCTTTCACGCGCCTCCTGATGACTCCTGGCCACACCACTGATGGCTACGCTTCGTACACCCCCGGCGCTGTAAGCTACCCTTCATTATTTTGCTATTTAGTAGTATAATTAGTTACTTGATAGTACTTATTGTGTTTTCGAGAAGTGATTAGTATGATTGATTCTGGGGAAGTTAATTAATTGTGCAGCCATTGTATGGGTTTGGAGTCGCTAAAGTTTTGGACTCGACCCATCCCAAGTACGAGAGAGGCGACCTGGTTTGGGGGTTAACCAAATGGGAGGAGTATGCCTTGTTAACCTCACCCCTTGAAATTGAAAGCCTCCTCAAGATTCAACACACGGATGTGCCTCTTTCCTACTACACCGGCCTCCTTGGTAATTAATAAAATTCTATCACCTCCTTTTAATTTGGATTTGGAAGCAAAAACACAGTTTATTATATATGCTGAGGAATATTTATCCTCCGTACTTGTTGCAAATTAATAGGCATGCCTGGGATGACGGCTTATGCGGGCCTTTTTGAGATTGGTAAGCTCAAGAAAGGAGACAAGGTCTATGTTTCTTCAGCTTTCGGTTCGGTTGGCCAGATTGTTGGACAAATAGCTAAGATGATGGGTTGCTATGTCGTCGGAAGTGCCGGCAGCAGAGACAAGGTTGACCTGCTCAAGAACAAGCTAGGCTATGATGAAGCCTTTAACTACAAGGAAGAGCCTGATCTGGTTGCAGCCCTCAAAAGGTTGGTAATTAATTCGACCAACTTATTGATTATATATATAGTACATTTTTATATATGTGTAGGCTTGGAATTAACATATAATCCTTACCATGATGTAATCCAGTGTAATTGACTAGTTTTAACGAGTAATTATATATTAATAATGTGTACAAATTAAATTGATTTGTGCAGGTACTTCCCTGAAGGAATCGATCTCTACTTTGAAAACGTTGGTGGAAAAATGTTGGACGCTGCATTATTAAACATGGCGCTGCACGGGCGAGTGGTTGTGTGTGGGTGGGTGTCGCAGTATAATGATCTTTACAAGACGGAAGAGCCAATCTCAAACATGATCCATCTTCTTCCCAAGAGGGTTCGGATCGAAGCGTTTATCGTGTTCGATCATTACCCCAAATATCCCCAGTTTCTGGACTTTGTGATACCTTTTCTCAAGGAAGGGAAGATGACATATATCGAAGACATCTCTGAAGGCTTGGAGAGTTGCCCTCAGGCTTTGCTCGGAGTATTCAACGGTCGGAATGTCGGGAAAAAGATGGTCAAGGTTTTCCGCGACTGATATTTTTTTTTTTTTAATTTGATCCAATAATTAATAACTAAATGCTTTTAAGTTAAGTGTATTTGGCAATTTGTGAAGCAGCTTGGGACGCCTAGAGCCATGTGTAGTACAGGGTTACCGACTTTAATTTTCTAGCTTTCACATTTTTCTCTCCTTGTAATTAACATCCAATTAATCAGAGTTGTCAGCAGATTTTTATCTTCTCCTTACACGTGTGTGTATATATATTGGTTTAACAATAACATACACTTTATAGTTTATCCCTATTATTTTTGAACGGTTTTTAAAAGTGACAAATTCATGAGATTGAATGGAAATTTGAAAAACTTCCTAGAAATACGTACCAACATTGAAGTATCAATCAAATTGGGAGTGTTGAATTATGGCCAGGTGGATCGAAGGATTTCTAATTGATCGACAGAACTCGAGTGGTGTTTACACTCCTTTTCCTTTTGAGACAAAATAAAATAAAATAAACTTAAGTTATCACGTCATCATGCCACCTCCAGGGGGGGGGGGGGGGGGGGGGGGGGGGGGGGGGTTTGGGCGTTTCAGAATGCGGTGGTCACAGAATTTTCGATTGGTTTACAATGACATACACTTTGTAAGTTTATCCTATTATTTTTTAAAATATCCTTTATTTTAAATTTTTTTCTTTTTGCCGTTTCACTTATGGTGCACATCAATTTTAAGTGCGGTATCCATCTGCAAGTTGGGTTCTGGTACACCCCAATACTGCTATCTGTCCATCAAACTTCATTAAATGTCTACTTGTTGACAATATCTTATTGTATATATTTACTAAAGGCGTAAAACCATATGTGGCCCCCAAACTTTGTTCACCAGGACACTTAACCCCTTCAACTATAACTCGGGGTAACTCAGCCCCCAAACTTTACTAACTGGCACATTTAAGCCCCTCATATCGCCACGTGCTGTCACGTGCACTGAATCCATAACAAAAATGTTGGTTTTCGTTTCACAGGGACATAAATGATAAAAATATTGAAATGTGCGGTTGAATGTAGCGTTTGCCACATAAGGGTAGCCGCTCGTCTTCTGTTTGAATCTACGGCCTCCATAGCTAGCAGTAGCCTAGGTTGATCTGATTTGATCCGTACTGTTCCTGGACCTGGACTGATTGCGGTTCCAATTCAAGCAGAAATCCAGGCCCCTCCATCCGCTGTTACTTAGTCTTCGTCTTTGAAGGCAGCTTAGCTGTTCAAACTTTTTATCTCACCAACAGGAACAGTTCAGCCTCTGCTCTTTCTCAATTTATTCTCTCTTAAGTTTTTCGCTTCTCACGTCTTATTGTTCCTTCCTCTCTAATCATGGCTAGCTACACCTTTCTCCTTCCCTCCCAATCCTCCATGAAAAAGCAATTCCATTTGAATCCCAGAATCAATCTTACTTCTCTCTAGCAACTTGATCTCAAGCGGCACTCTAGAATCACTTCATTTTCTCTGAGATTTTACAGATTTTCATCCGGTAAGCGTAGGTAAAGCATTTCATCCTTGAAAACTGGTTGGGAATTTCTAGAATTGGCTTCTTACTAATTCAGATTTTGAATCCAGCTCTTGATTTCACCATGCGGGTTGAGGCCGAATCACTCTTCCGCACCAAGCCCGTCTCTGAGATTCACAATTTGGAAGCCAGCACCAACAAGCAGGAGGAACTCCGGCAGCTCGTCGACAATCGTTACCGAGACCTCATCGACTCCACTAACTCCATTGTCCAGATGAAATCCGCCTGTGACGCCATCGCTTCCTCCATCTCTTTCATCCACCTCCACATCCGCTCCCTTTCCGTCGAAACCACCAAACAGCATGCTCCAAACCCTAACCGCCTCCGCATCTACGGCATAGCTTGCGGCGTCAAATACCTTGTTGACACTCCCAAAAATATATGGGGTTGCCTCAACGAGTCCCTCTTCCTTGAGGCCGCCGCCAGGTACATCCGAGCTAAGCACGCCCATTCCAACCTCATTTGGGATCCCAATCACAGCAACAGTATATTCTCCAATTTTCCTCTACTGCAGCACCAGTTGTAGATTGTGGAAAGCTTCAAGCCTCAAATTCGCAGAGGAGTTGGGAGCGGTCGCTGGATTCTGGCCTGCCTGTCGGGGCTTATGCTGACGCCTTGGCTGTTGTTGCTGTTGTTGATGAACTGAAACCAGCTCAGGTTCTAGGTTTGCTTCTTGATAGCAGAAAAACGTGGGTGTCTCAGCATATTTCAATAAACCCTTATGTGGCGAACGCCACATTCAACCGCACATTTCAATATTTTTATCATTTATGTCCCTGTGAAATGAAAACCAACATTTTCATTATGGATTCAGTGCACGTGGCGATCTAAGGGAGTTAAGTGTGCCAGTTAGTAAAGTTTGGGGGCTGAGTTACCCCGAGTTATAGTTGAAGGGGTTAAGTGTCCTGGTGAACAAAGTTTGGGGGCCAAATGTGGTTTTACGCCTTTACTAAACACATAAGTCAAAATACAATAGTACATAAAAAATCTCATTCTATTGCGATTGAGGTTCTTGGGATTTTGCACAGCAAACTCTTTTAACCCTAGATTTACAATAGCTCACTCTTACCTCCACTATCGTAATAGCTACATTTTAGTTATAAGAAAAAAAGATTACTTTTTTTAATATTTTTAATCAACATTGATACTTTTTATTTGTCTGAGTTTTTTGCTTGATTCAACTATATTTGTCCTTCTATTCTCATTGTATACTAAATGCATGAGTTATTCAATATTTAATAAATAATAAATAAAACAATGTCATTTAATATGAGTTATGTATTTCTCTCGGTCCCTTCTCCACGCGATCCCCTTCTTAAACAGTAATGCTTTGTTTTTTTTTAGCGTTTATTGTGTTTTGACTAGGTTATCATTTCCTTGGAGACCTATATTGTTATTTTTTGTGTTTGTACTGTTTCACATTTTCCTTTCATTCAAATCTGTCCTAGCCTTAATTTATATATTTTTCTCATTTAAAATGTTAAATGCTATCTATTTGTCATCTTAGTTTCCAAACTTTCTTATATTATTTCTATCTTCTGAAAAAAAAAAACTTTGTTACTATAGCTTATCTAGTTTTGCACATAGTCTAAACTATATTCAAACTTTATTTTAACTTTTAAGTCATTCATATATTTTCTAAGGTTATGCATCTTTTTCTCCGTTGCAACGTGCGGGCTAAAAAATCTAACTTTTTTTCTAATTACATAACTTGAGCAAACTGCTGTAACCGTCACTTAACTTCTCTGCAATTTAATAAGGAATTGAAGCGTACCGCGTTTCAACTTGACATCCTTTCGGTGACAACAAAGTGAATTTAATAAGTAACCTTGCGTTTGATCGGGACAATTGACCCATTATATTAATGAAATCCCTATGGATTGATGTGAAACAATAAACATTGTCTTCTGAGACAGCGTTTTTTTTTTTGGTTAAGCCCATTTCTTCTTCTCAGCCCAACTGATGTCTAAATAAAAAAAATGATAAAACCACGTAATAGTGTGTATATATATATATATATATATATTATCAAAATTTAAAATAAAGAATTTTTATCTTTCTATCCCAATAAATGTTAAATGTAAAAGATATTTGAAATTTTTAGTTTTTACATTTTAGGCTTCGGAACTTACATGAGTTACAATCAAGTACTCATTTTGTGTTTAAATTTGATAACAAATTGGTTACCAATAACTTTAAAATGTGTCAAGTTTTTCAAGAGTTTTAAATTAATGATAACTTAGTTTTGATTTCATAACTTTTTAATATTTTTTAATATAAATATAATTGGCATGAAAATTTATACATTTGTTGATCACCTGCAATGAAGTGCATGCTAGCTGATTGCTAGCCCACTGCTGAAAAAATAAATTTATCCTTCTTAGACTAAACCAAATTGATACGGAAATCTAATTTACAAAGAGAATAAACTAATCATTTATAGTTAACAAATTATGGAATAGTTTGAAATTTGAATTTACTAAAAGATGGTTAACAAATAGATTTAAATTTATTAACTCTTACGTGAATATTGGACATTAATTTTTACTATTTGCTGCAACAAGAAGGATAAAGGCTTAAGAAACTCGGAATTTGCAGAGAGCCTTCCAAGTATACGTGAGAAAGTCCTGAAGGAGCGGAATTTGCGTACCAAGAAGTCCAACGTAGTAGTGGAGGGGTACATCTTCTAGTATCATCTTTGCAATTGCAAGTATCCCTGCAGTGGCGGGGGCGGCTTGTTTGTAATGATTTGAATTCTCACCACTCAACCAAGTGACATCAAATCATAGCTAATTAATTATAGTAAAAATTATAATTAACTCTGATATTTACGCTAACCTACAATTTATTCTATTTATTTTAAAATAATCTACATTTTATCCCCTAGTTTTTTTTATTTTATCCAATAATAATTTCTGAAACTGTAATTTAAACTGTACGATAGTTATCTTCCAGTAATGTCAGTTTCTTTAATATTTTTTTATAGTTAATAGATATTTTAAATTATTAGTTTTTTCTTTCTGTAAATGCATTTTTCTTTCTGTAAATATATATCAGTATTTTTCAAATGTTGGTTAGCTATGAAAAAGATATAAAAAATTTTGAAATTACTGGAGCATAGTTATCATATAGTTTAATTTAGGGTTTTAGAAATTTTTTTCTGGACACTATAAAAAAAAGTAGAGGTAAACTGTAGGTTAAATCAAACCAAGGGGACTTTTGTAATTTACCCTTAATTCTAACATGTATCTTTAATCATAGTCAAAACATTGCTAGCTGTAATGTTCACAAGTTCTCTATTCAGTTAAGTAATCATTAGACATCTTCGAGTAAAACAAATCACTTTGCATGATTGATATAATTTATATGGGTATTGTTTGAAAATAGCTTTTATAATTAACTTTAGAATTGAAAATAATTTATTAAAGTCATATATTAAACCATTAAAGTTAAAAATTAAAATTTGTCCGATGATGACTTTGTTTGGTGATAGCTTTTGTAATTAGCATTAGAGTTTTAGATAATTTATTTAACGGTAAAATTGAAACCGTTAAAGTAAAAAACCGTCATTAGATGGTTTTTTTAGTAAAGTCCACCGGAGATACTCTAGCTTTTATTATTGTCCCAAATGAGTGCCTACCTTTAAATTTGTTCTATCGAAATACCTAATATCATATTATGTGTCTTAATCAGATACTTCCCATTAATTTAATCGTTAAAATGGATGAAAATTGATGATGTGACATTAAATAACACTAAAATAAATTTAAAATAACAACTTTAATCCTTAAACTTTTCTAATCACTAATTCTAATACTTTAAACTTCTACTAAAATCAAATGAGCTCTTCCTCCTCTAAACCCCTAAAACCTGAACCTCTTATTTGCCGCCACTAGCCTAGCTGCCGTCGCTGATTTCAGTTCCAATTTGAGTTTGGGCCGCATAATTTGCATTTGGAGGGCCTTCGTGTTTTTGCACTAGGAAAGTCTGAGTGTCGTGGCAGATCGAACGACAAGGACATGGAACGAAGAGATGAGTAATCGATAGAGGCAAGGAGAGCAACGATTCGAGGCGAGCAACGATGGTGGCTACGTGGGTGGGTTAGTGAATTGAGGCAATCAATCGAGGTGGGTAGGGCTAGGTTGAAAGGTTGACAACGCATTGAATCGCGGCGAACAGACACTATTGTGGCAAGGATTCGAAATGGAGACATGAGTGATCGGTAGAGGCAGGCAGAGCAGTGATTCGAGGCAAGCGATGACGGTGGCTACGCGGGCTAGGTAGCAAATCGTGGCTAGGTTGGTGGCGGCAAATCAGGTGAGAGGTTAGTTTACGAGTGGGATTAAAAGTATAGGCTAGGAAGAGTAGGTTTATAAATTTAGGGGTTAAAATTATTGATTGGAAAAATTTAAGGACCAGAATTGTTATTAAAACTTTATTTTAATGCTATTTAATGTTATGTCATCAATTTTCATCCATTTTAACGGTTAAATTGACGAAAAGTACACGATTAGGACGCGCAATATGAGATTAGGTATTTTAATATAACAAATTTGAATGTTGGGTACCCATTTTGGATAAGAATAAAAGCTAAGGCACACCTGGTGGCCTTTACCTATAGTTTTTTTAAAACTTTAACACTAATCACTGACGAGAATGTCAAACGAGTATGTAACATTTTAATAAATTTAACAATAATTGTTAAAATTAATGTCAAGGAGGCCATCATCTTTTAGCCGGTTAGACTGATATGAGTTAGGGGTAAATTGCATTGTTTAAACCTAACATTTAATTATTGTTCCATTTTTAACCCCGATGTTTAATTGCACATTTGACTCCCTAATATCGTTAAAATGTTTCATTTTGGACCTTAGTATCACAGAAATCGTTAGCATAGAAAGAAATTGACAAACTAGCATTCAGTCTTTCCTTGATTCACCATGGTGGACAATAGATGATCCAATCAGACATCCGCATCATTAATGGCACAGTTTTTTCCCGCAAAAAATGTAATTTCATGTCTATTTGGGTTGAAGCTGGGTAATTTTGTTATATAGTCCCCTATAAAACCAAAAAGAAATACTATTTTAAAACCTGAAAGAAATATAAAAAAAATTGATAATTTAAATATCTATTAACTGTAAAAAAAAACCATGCAAATTGAAATTACTAGAAGATAATTACCATAATATCTAAATTCAGATTTCAGAAGTTGTTGTTGGACTTTATTAAAAAGACAAAGAGCAAAGTGTATGTTTTTAAAATAGGATGGGGGCAAAGTGTAATTTTATCTAAAATCTTAGGGGGCAAATTGCAATTATCCCAACTCTTTAATTCTTTTTTTTTTTTTTACTTTTGTCCAAATTATTTAACAACAATATGTCAAGAAATATATTTTATAAAATTATTTACTATATGATATATCTTTTTACTCTCTATTTCATTTATTGCGGCAGGTTAAAACTAACTTTACCTACTCTTATTATCAACACAATTAGTTAACCGGTAAATATTTAAATAAAATATTTTTAATAACCGGTAAATATTTAAATAAAATATATTTAAATTTTTATTATTTTGTGCTCGAACCACTAAGTAACTTGCCGTAATGATATTATAGAATTTTCTTGGTTTTATTCTCGATCCAGCATGTCAAAAGTCTCAATTGACGCTTGACAGCCTAAGAGATATCGAACAAAGGGCAATTGCATTTTTAAAGAGTAAATGGTTTAGTAATTGATGATTTAGGATTAAAAGGGTTCTTTTCCGTAGACCTAATGCCTGCATTTTGCATTCAGAATTTGCTCCAACTTTGTGATTATCACCGGGGACCTTTAAAAAAAAAAAAAACAGAAACTTCAAAGCTAACTTTTTCACAAAAGTAAGCACAAAAATTTATACAAAATCCTCTAAAATAAAAGGGAAATTAGAAATCTATATATGTAAGGTTGATGTTTAACTAAAACTAGGCAACTATCCGCGCTTTGTTGCGGATGTGGCTTAGTACTTATTTTAATATAAACGTGTGGTTACAGATGTTGCTTAATAATAAGTGTTAGTTAAGAGAGGAATAGTAAATGACAAAAAAAAAAGATAAACAATAAAATAAAACATTAAGTAAATTTGATATAATTTTTTTAGTACTTACCATAAACAAATCTTATCCCTAAAGATGTAACATATTCACAACACATATACCTTAAGAAAAATAATGTGAATAAGAAAAAAGCATCCACGGTAATGATGATTCAAACCTAATAATTATGTCTTCATGGAATAAGAATTTGCCAAATAATCTCTTTTGTTCCTCGTAACACACAGTCGATGGTTTTCGCTGTATATAATTTATACACTAAGAGCCTCAATTGACAGCAGATAAATTTATGAAGATCTTAATCTAAATTACTCTAATAAAAAGATATCTGACATCTCATTACTTTCCAAAGTTTTCTCATTACAAAAATATCGATATCAAATCACACAGCAACAACAAAATAAAAGAGAAACAACTATGAACATATCCTTCTATACCATAATACTAACCCTATACAACTCCAACACCGAGACGGACAGGAAAAAACAACTCCAAAGGTAGTGAGTTTTAATAGGAGTAATATTGCAACAATTAAAGGATAAACGACTTAATTGGAAAATCAGCATAAATGGAAGGTTTCCCGGCAAATTAATCCAGCTTCATAAGAACAGATTTCCTCATTATACTACAGGTCTAAATGTAAACCACCAGACATTAGGTACTACTCCACCATAGCTACAAAAGATGGAGGACCAAGATTGTCATTAACCCATGAACAAAGGTACACGTGTCACACGCCCCTTCTCCTCTTCCGCTTTAATGTTTATAATATTATCACATAAAACAGTCACCTTCTTTTGAACTAATTAACTGACTCATATCAACATGTGACGTACCAAATAAAATTAACAAAAATCATGGCAAAGGAATTTCACACTTCACTTCACAACCACTTGGTTATATATTACCAATTGAATACGGTAATTGCAATTGTTAATATTAATTTGGCTGGCCGTAAAAAGTTGACAGAGTGACACGCGGCGCGTGAATAATAATGCGAGAAACCAGTAAGAAGCTTTCAAAGTGAGATGGAACAAAAGAGTGATTTGAGGGGAGGGGAATGGGGGGAACAATTGTACGCAACGCAAGCAAGGAGGAAAAGACCAAAAAATAGAAAAAGGAAACATCCAACATCATATCATGGGGAAGCTGAGCTCAACGTTTGCATGTATTCCTCCGTCTCTCCTGCTCTGCAACTGCGAGGAAAGTAAGAGCAGGCCACTCCCAAAACGAATTCATTCGACCCAGATTTGATCATTCTCTCTCGATCGGTGGTAATTACCGTAACCCAACAGAAACTAATTAATCAAGTCGGTCGTTCGGTTGGGAGAGGAGGCCTAGAAGCACAAAGATGATGTCCCCTTCTTCTCCAGCTACTGTAGCTGTCGAGAAGGCTACCAGCGATCTCCTCATGGTCCCCGATTGGACCATGAACATCAACATTTGTGATTCCATCAACTCCCAGCCTTGGTACCAACTCTTCTTAATTAATTTCTGCACTTTTTTTTTTAATCTTATTTTCTTAATTAATTGTGGTACTTGGTCTTATATATGTTAAGGATCAATTGATGTGTCATTTGAATTTAGCAAAGGCGTGATGAAAAAGGGAAAAATTTGTATGTTATTTTCACTTTTACCTTTACTTTTTACATGAAGATAAAAAGAAAATGGAAAAAAGTGAATACAGAAATAACAATTTGAAGGCTCATCTGACAAGCTAATTTATTGAATATAGAAATGAGATTCAAAATAGAATAATATATTGCAAAGCGTTTGGTATGCATGGAGGAATATCGATCTTCCAATTCTAGAATATTTACCCAGCGGTTGCATGAGTACGATTTGTTTTATTTTCATTCTGTTCTCAGGCTAGCAAAGGATGTTATTAAAGCTCTGAAGAAGCGGTTGCAGCACAAGAATCCTAAAGTTCAACTGCTTGCTTTAACGGTACCTATTGCATTTAGCTTTCTGAACAAGAAAGGAACTACTTTGTAAGGTTTTGATGGGGACTTAATTCCACAAACTGCGTGTTGCTCAAAACTAAAGTTCATTATCAATTTCATTACTCTGAGATCATCTATATGTCCGCCTGTGCTCCCTCTAATTTGTAGCTTTTGGAGACACTTGTCAAGAACTGTGGCGACCAAGTTCACCTTCACATTGATGACAAAAATATTTTGGGGGAAATGGTCAAAATTGCCAAGAAGAAGGTACCTTTCATTACCTCGATGGCTCGATCGTGTTTCTGCGTCTGATCAATAAATGGCAACTGATTCTATATATCTTGAAGTAGTTCCTGATGGTTGGCTTCCCTATCCAATGAAGATATCTTTCATGGTCTTTATTGCTGGTTGTCTTTAACCCAGTTGGATGACTCTGTAACGTATTAGACTAATGTCGAATCAACCAGAAATATATATATATATATATATATCGAAGAAGTCATATTTTCAAGAAAATAAAAAGGAAATGTTAATAGTTTCAAATGTAGAATTAAGTCTCCGCAGAAGAACACTAGAGTTAACACAGATATACTGCATTATTTATGTATGTTAGAGCTTTTCTGGACTCTGTGGGCTAGGCACATTGATGCAAAGTTTAAATTTGGTTTTGGTGCACTCCAATGTAAAATGAGTGTTTAATGGTTGAGTCAAGTTGGAAATGCTGATTCTCCTTAGCATATCTGATCATCAGTGAGTTGTTTCTCAGATTTTCCATCTAAAACTCAAAAAACTGTGACTGAATGGATTCTGCAGGCAGACATACAAGTGCAAAATAAAACATTGATTTTGGTGCGCTCTTGGCAAGAAGAGTTTGGAAGTCGAAATGGAAAACGTACTCAATATTACTGGGCATATGAAGACATAAGGGTAAGTCGAAATGGAAAACGTACTCAATATAATATTACCAGGCGTATGATATGAAGATCTCTTCGATAGAAAGGTCATAATGTCAAGCAGGTTTCCTGAGTTTTGATTCATTATGTAGTGGTTACAACTCCTTTTATGGGTGATAGGAACACAACATCAAAAGTTTAGGTCGAAGAGATTTCTTATTGTGACATTAGGAGCACAACCAGAGTGAGAATGGTGATTTGACCTCTGGTTGGTTTAGTAAAAAGTCAATAACTAAAAACCGGCAGGCTGAGTGTGCTCTGCACAGCATTGTTCCTTCTATTTGTTCATTTGGGGTGCTGGCGGTTCTCACTGTTTTGTAGTTTTGCTTCAACTTAACCATATCGGGTTCTGTCTAGTCTACCCTCCTTGTTTTCTACTTCTGCTGCTGTAATTACATGATGAATAAATGCCAGCGCTCTGGAGTTCAATTCCCTCAACTTCCACCAGATGCAGCTCCAATGCTCACTCAACCTGCTGCAAATCCAACCCCGAGGAATGCTCATACTGATAGTTGGTTGCCTAGCAATTCATCTAAGACGCTTGATGAGACAATGGCTACAGACGTGGAAAGTTTAAGGTGAAGCACCTACTTTGGATGGTTGTCTGTCATTCATTTTCTTCTTGATTGTTCTTAACTCTCTCCTAATCTTTCATTTTACCTGATTCCATTGATTACCTAGTTCGTCGGTGCTGGATGCTATGAGGAATATTATGGAGCTCTTGACTGATATGCTGCAAGCTGTTAGTCCAAGTGATCAAGCGGCAAAAGTAATGATGGTAGCTTAAATTTCATCTCCAGGTGCTATAACATAACATAGAAAGAGCTTATCCATCCTGCTACTTATTTTGCAGGCTGTAAAAGATGAGGTGATAACTGATCTTGTCAACCGCTGTCGTTCGAATCAGAAAAAGCTTATGCAAATGTTAACAACAACGGGGTACTTAGTTCCTACCTAGAACCTTACGAGAGGATTTATCAATTTTCCGCTTGTAAATCTGACAGGCATTCTGTGTATGCGTGCCCGTCTGTGTTTCTGGGGAGGGGAAAGCTCAGATTGTGGATGCTTTTCCCCTCCCTGTGCTGCAGAAAGATATTAAATTCAAGTGATTATTTTACAGGGATGAAGTACTTTTAGCTCGAGGTCTTGAACTCAATGACAGTCTGCAAATTGTACTTGCGAAACATGATGCTATAGCGTCAGGCTCTGCATTGCCAGTATGTAGAAATTCAAGCTTCAGAGTGGATGAAGCTAGCGCTTCCAAATCATCCGAAGCCAGTAGCCCCAGAAAAGTTGAAGCAACTATTTCCTCCAAACCTACTGATATTGACAAATCAAGTCCAATGCAGAATGGCAGTTCCAAGGCCTCGGCGGTTTCTCTGAGACACGTCCAAATCAATGAAGAGGAAGAAGTAGAAGACGACTTTGTGCAACTAGCCAGAAGGTTACTCACGCTAACCTGTAGTTCATCATATATTTCATTGACATTTAACAAATAAATAGTGGTTAGGATTGAATACTGTGACCATCTGTCATGACAGTTGTGACCCGTCGATCACTGTGACGGATGATCACGTTATATTTTTTCCTAACATATTTTCTATGGAGAGAAGGGGAGTCTCAAACAAATTAACACACAGGCTACTCTACTGGTGATTTTATGTGAATAATGTCATGACCATTTAATTGGTAAATAGCAGGTACCTATTATATGTAGATGCTATTACCCCGAGTTAACTGGAGGAGGGAGATCATTTGCTGACATTTTCACTAATTTTAATCAAGCATTGAATATTGTCATTTTCTTTGAGTGCAGACATTCCGGAACACCGACCACTCCTCGGACGCAGAGCCCTTCTGTTGGATCGAGTGAAGGTACAAATGGCACCGAAGCATCATATGCTCTGGCTCTCACAAATGAACATGAACCGGTTAAGACTTCAAAAGAGCAGGACATGATTGATCTTCTAAGTCTCGCCTTGGTGCCCACATCAAGTCCCGCCCAGACTCAGGTATCTAGCACTGATGCCCAAAGTATGCACCAACCTCATACTGGCGTGCATGGCAATCCATACGCCTCCGAGAATTATTCTGGATATCAAGAACAGGTATCCTATAACAGCTATGTTGTTCCTTGGGCGCAGCCTCAGAACCAGCATCAGACACAATCGCACGTTCAGGTACGGTATCAGCCGGCACCACTGCCGCAATATCAGTTTCAGGATACGCCACAGTCCCAACCTCATATTCACCCTCCATTCCTATCCCAACTCCCAACGCAATTCCCAACACATTACAACCCTCAGCTCCAGGCACAGTCCCAACTTCAATACCAGGTCCAAACCCAACTTCAGTACCAGTCTCTTCCTCAACCTCGATACTACACATCGTTACAGGCTCAACCACGGCAACAGGCAATGGGCAACCAGCATTCGTTGCAACCTCCAACTTCGCATTATTCACCAGGATACCCCCCTCCACCATGGGCTGCAACACCAGGCTACTACAGTGGGCAAAGTCACATCTCTGCTGGTAATGGGATGGTTTCAACTACAGAAAACGGTTATCATTCACCATGCATGCTTGGACAAGCGACCAGACCTTCCTCACACGTCAGTTCATTTTCATCAGCAGGAACCAATGGTTCATTGATAATGGGGGATTCTCAAGTAACTTGCGGCCCAAAAAGTGCAACACCCACAGCGGGGCAGCAAAAGCCATTTATTCCATCATACAGATTGTTTGAAGATCTGAATGTGCTCGGGAACACAGATGGGAAGCTTAAGATGACAGGTAGCACATCTCCAAGTTTGACAGGTGCGTCCAACCAAGGCATAGTGGGCGGAGGTGTCACCAACCGAGGTTTGGGCAAATTTTAGTGCATTGTGAAAATGGGTGTAGCCAGTCTACTCTGGATGTGTACTGACCGCCTTTAGCATGTCATTCAAGGATTCAACCTGGTATAAATTTTTTCTGTTCATAACTAAGTATCTTTGGCAACGTTGTTGGTTCTAACTTCTAAGGCTATTATCAAGCAACCAGTTGGACGAAGGTGAACTCTGTTAAATCTGTTGCAAGCTACTCCTGCAGAGCAGCAGAGGCACATATTCTGATTGGTAAGGTGGAGGGGATACCAGAAGACTGAAAAGAATTGAAGGATGAAAACCAGAGGAATGAGAAGTGTGAAAATCAAGGTCATCGGGTGTCTACCGGAGTCCTTTTGATATTCCAACACTAGTAAAGTTGTTAAATGTCGTAATTTTACCAAAAACCTCTTCAAAAAATATATAATCATCTACATTATCTTAAAAAATTCATTATTCCGAAACGTTTTCCCAAGAAATGCGTGAACCCTCCCGCTTCCCATTGTGAAATAAAGATACTCATGAGAGATGACACAGGGAATAACGCCTTCCCGTCGGTCTCCCCCAGCAGAAAGTCTCTTATCTTCTAATCCAATCAATCTGGCTGTGGCGAATCACGTCAGGGCAGGGGGTGATGTTCCCCCCCCCGGGGAGAATTTCAAAAGTTTGTAAATATGAGATACTAAGTTGCCCATTTTGTGAGCAACTAAGGACCAGATTCGTATTTTTCTCCCCAAACTGACTGAAGAATATAAAAGAGTAAATAGCGGAAACAGTGTTAAATCTTTACTCTTCATTGCAAAATTTACCCCTAACCTATGAAACATTGCATATTCATCCCAAACCATTCTTTCTCAACTTCTCTCTATCTATCTCTCCTCTAGTCTGCTTCAATGATCATCTCTCATCTCGTCTCACCTCCGCCTAGCCCCCTAGCCTCCCCAAGCCTAAAAACTTGGGTCCACCATTGTAATTTGGCCATAAGAATCTCTACATAGTCGACCTAGTTGATGGGAAGTTCTATGGTGAGATTTGTTAGCTGAAAAACAATCCTTGGATTGACACGTTGCTGAGCTGATCTCCTAAGGGAGATCTAAGTGAGCCAACAATTACGAAGGAGATTCTGACCTTTCCTCTAGTCTTGTCAGGGAGGCCACTAATGTTGACCGGAGGAAGAAAGACAAAGGTGACTGTGGTGGGGAGAGAATTGAGGACGGATTTGGGATTTCATGGGTGCGTCAAGGGGGATGAGGAGTGTGGTGAGGATGTTGTGGAGATTAACGATTCCATGGTCACTATGTGATGATTGATGGATGAAAACAAAACTTGGATTTACTATTAGTATGTTGGGAAAGTTTTTAGTGATTTCAAGACTTGTGAGCAAATTGTACAAAGTCTATAGACTTCTAAATGGTTAATGCACTAGGTAATTGGTTTGATTTTTGAGTTGGCCCATTGGTGGTAGAGCCAAAAGCAAGGAAGAAGAGGAAGTAGAGGCAATTGGTGGTGAAGGACTGTGGCCATAGAGGAAAGTGAGTATGATGGATTGTGAAGATGGTGGTTCAATTGTTAGATAAAAAAAGTTTCAAGGTCTTTAAGGCAAATGGAAAGTTTCTACGGGTGCAAACTAGGATTTCCCATTTTTCTTTGTGCATTTTAACGGCTTTCATCCATGAAATGTTTAAAATGGAACACTTACAACGAGGTTTGAGATTTTCTATGCTAAAATCATAGTTAGGGTTAAAGTGGTACAATAATAAAAGATTAGGGGCCATAAATGAAATTAACCATAAAATGTAGTATATTGCACAATCAAGAGGTTTTCGTTTATCGCACAATCAAGAGTTTTTGTTTTTTGGATGCACAATCAAGAGTTGGTTTTGCATAGGATTAAACTTGATATATGTATTAGGGCCCTTTATTGGGTATGCCTCCTTTTTTTTTTTGTAGTCAAAATTAATTACGCTAGAAAGTATCATAGTTGATGAGTAAAATTAGAGGGGTGTCTCAAATTGGGACTTGGGCATTGAATCGCGGTGGATATACGCTACTGTGGCAAGGATGCGAAATGGAGAGATGAGTGATCGGTAGAGGCGGGGAGAGCAACGATTCGAGGCAAGCAACGACGGTGGCTACGCAGGTAGGGTAACAAATCGTGGCTAGGTTGGTGGCGGCAGATCAGGTGAGAGGTTAGTTTACAGGTGGGATTAGAAGTTTAGGCTAGGAAGAGTAGGTTTATAAGTTTAAGGGTTAGAATTATTGATTGGAAAAATTTATGGACCAAAATTGTTATTAAAATTTTATTTTAATGTTATTTAATGTCATGTCATCAATTTTCATCCATTTTAACGGTTAAATTGACAGAAAGTACCCGATTAGGACGTGCAATATGAGATTAGGTATTTTGATATGAAAAATTTGAAAGTTGGGTACCTATTTTGGATAAGAATAAAAGCTAAAGTACCCCTGGTGGCCTTTACCCATAATTTTTTTAAAACTTTAACACTAACCACTAATGAGAATGTCAAACGAGTATGTAACATTTTAAAAAATTTAACAATAATTGTTAAAATTAATGTCAAATGGGCCATCATCTTTTAGTCGGTTAGAATAATTATTGTTCCACTTTTAACCCCAACGTTCAATTTGCACATTTGACTCCCTAATATAGTTAAAATGTTTCATTTTGGACCTTAGTATCACAGAAATCGTTAGTTTAGAAAGAAATTGACAAACTAGCATTGGGTCTTTCCTTGATTCGCCATGGTGGACAATAGATGATCCAATCAGACATCTGCATCGTTAATGGCACAATTTTTTCCCGCAAAAAATGTAATGTCATGTCTATTTGGGTTGAAGCCGGGTAATTTTGTTATATAGTCCCCTATAAAACCAGAAAGAAATACTATTTTAAAACTTGAAAGAAATGCAAAAAAAAAAAAATTGATAATTTAAAATATTCATTAACTGTAAAAAAAAAGTACCATGCAAATTGAAATTACTGGAAGATAATTGCCATAATATCTAAATTAAGATTTTAGAAGTTGTTGTTGGACTGTATTAAAAATATAGAGGGCAAAGTATATGTTTCTAAAATAGGATAGGGGCATAGTGTAATTTTATCTAAACCTTAGGGGGCAAATTGCAATTATCCCAACTCTTTAATGCCATTTTTTTACTTTTGTCCAAATAATTTAACAACAATATGTCAATAAATATATTTTATAAAATTATTTACCATATAAAATATATTTTTACTCTCTATTTTATTTATTGTGGCAGGTTAAAACTAACTTTACCTACTCTTATTATCAACACAACTAGTTAACCGGTAAATATTTGAATAAAATATTTTTACCTTTTTGTTATTTTGTGCTCGAATCACTACAACAACTTGCCGCAATGATATTATAGAATTTTCTTTGTTTTATTCTCGATCCAGCATGTCAAAAGTCACAATTGATGTTTGACAACCTAAGAGATATCGAACGAAGGGGAAGTGCATTTTTAAAGAGTAAATGGTTTAGTAATTGATGATTTGGGATTAAAAGGGTTCTTTTCCTTAGAACCAATGCCTGCATTTTACATTGAGAATTTGCTCCAACTTTGTGATTATCACAGGGGACCTAAAAAAAAAAAAAACAGAAACTTCAAAGCAAACTTTTTCACAAAAGTAAGCATAAAAATTTATACAAAATCCTCGAAAATAAAGTGAAATTAGCAATCTATATATGTAAGGTTGATGTTTAACTAAAATATTATCACATAAATCACTCACCTTCTTTGGAACTAATTAACTGACTCATATCAACATGTGATGTACCAAATAAAATTAACAAATCACTTGGTTATATATTACAAATTGAATACGGTAATTGCAATTGTTAATATTAATTTGGCTAGCCGTAAAAAGTTGACAGAGTGACACGCGGCGCGTGAATAATAATGCGAGAAACCAGTAAGAAGCTTTTAAAGTAAGATAGAACAAAAGAGTGATTTGAGGGGAGGGGAATGGGGGTTCTCTTTATTTTTGGCTCTCATAAGCCAGACTGAGCACTGTTCATTTGCAATTTGATGAGTATTATTTTTTTCTTTTATAATCGAAGAGTGTTACAAAGTATATATTTAATGTAAGAAGAGCTACTAGGAGAGTTAGAGGGTGCGTTGTCTATTTCACGAAACCTGGAAGCATTGAGAGGCATTTGACAACTTGTAGGCTAATTTTTGTGTGGGATCATCGCTCTTGTGACTCAAACCCAAACTTTGATTGGGTAGTATTTTACCTTCATCAGTTTAGTTCTCACGGAGCAATAATGCTTCAAGGAGAAATTTTTATTTTGTTTTTGGTTTGTTTTTTTTTTTTTTAAAGTAAACAAATCAAAATACGAGGGTTGGCGAAAGAATGTCGACATTTCAAAGACGAGTTCAGAAGAAAGGGAGCTAAGGACGGTTTAACGTAAGCTGCATAGAGCCTTGGATGAACCCATCATGTCCTCATTTTCATCTCCTTGTCCTGCTGTTGATTATACGCAATTACGTTATTGCCATGTGTGTGTACAAGTATTTATTTTTGGAAATAAGTAACCGGAATGCACTATATTGAGTCCCAAATTCATTCACACATTTATTTTTTATCTAACTTAATAAGATTCTATTCCTTTGCATCAATATATGCTGCTTCAATTTTGAGTTTTATAGAATAATTTATTCATATCATCTTCGTGCATTATATTTTATACAACTTTTTTTGTCAAGGTAAAAAGAAATAAAAAACGAGCGTGTCTGATGAAATTTTACAATATTTCGAAACTTCCTAATAGTGAATAATATGACAATAAATTTTGAACAAAGATGTATTTATGATGGTTCGTTTTTTGTACGATAAAAAAATAAAGATAGCACTTTTGAATTAGATAATTTTATTATTACAATAAAATAAGTTACATGACCATCTTTTCTTCTTCTTTTGTATCTGCTAGTGCAATATTTTCAAAATAGATGGAATATTAAACTTAAAAATGATATTAATTTTTTCACAAAAAGAATAAATAGGAATTAAAGCAAAAAAAAAGATTTTAAACTAAACTCTCTCTCCCCAACTTAATTCTCTGCCGCTTCCTTCACTATCATCTGTCATTTTCAGCCAGATTTAGATTTCAGTCTGAATCTAGCTTGTTTTGTTCATTTTTTTTTCGTTATTTGATTGACCTTATCTTACATTATCTATCAAATTTTTTGGTGAATACATCCTTTTTCAAATCTTGATATTCCAAAAATGATTTGAGACTTTTACAGGATAAATCTTCAATTAAAAGTAACTAGTGGTAGATCTAAGTTTTATTTTGGATTCACTGAAATCTCAACCCTACTGGAGTGTTACGAAGTTTGACAACAAATATAGAGGCAATTGTATAGAATAACGTTGGTCTTTGTTTTTTTAGGTCTTATTAGTTGTCTTTTTATTTTTATAGATAGTCTTATTCAGGCTTCTGATGTCTTATTTATTCCAGCATTGCTTAGTTATTATCATTGTACCCTAAGCTTTATTCCAGTTATTTGTGAATTATGTACCTCAAATTTATTCTAACTTATTTCGGAGGTTTGGCTCGACCAAATTTTCTTTCTTTCATTCGGTGTCATAGTAACGAATAACCTTTTGTAGCCAGTTTTATGTTCCTATTAGTCATTAGAGTTTTATATTATTGTTGGGTTGTAAGATGTCATTTGACTCACTTTTAATTGAAATGAAGCATTTTTTGAAAAAAACAAAAAAACAAAAAAGATTTTTAAACAAAGCATAGCTAAAAACACCGAGCATGTATATACTTGAGGGGCAGTATGGTAACTTCAACGGGGCAAAGTCAATGAAAACAGAAACAGCAGAAAGTTTATGAAACTTGGGGGCATCGGAATGAATCGGAATAGAAATACCAGCAGATTAAATCATACAGTAATGGATATGGTGGAGCGGGCAGTATGGATGGTGAAGAGGGTGATCCTAAGGAAAAGCATAATCGTCTACAGGGAGCTGTCCTGTTTCTTCCTGGACCTGCTCTCCCTTCTCATGTCGGCGGTTCGCTACTCCACCTGGCTCCTCCGCCACCGGCCTTCCCCCGCATTTCCCTACTTCCCCACCTCCTCCATGGCTCCTCGACATGATCGCTAGCTACCTGGACTATGTCTTATCTACTCAAGAAAAGTACGCAGCTCCATCTCCACCGGCAATCCACTTTTGGTTGATCGGTTGTTTTGTTCAGGTTTTACTTTCGAATTCGATTAATTACCATTGGTTTCTTGTTAATTACTTGGTTGAGCTGATTCGACCCGTTATTGATTCGATATCTTTCATGAATTTCGATTTTTCTGTTCTTGTCTAGGATCTGGAAATTGCTGATTTTATATTGAACTGTGATCCAGACGTGTCTTTATTTGAAGAAATAACAATATGAGCTTCTCTAGCTGTTCACACAGAAATCAAGCTAATACTATTATACTAATAGTTCTGGAGCATCAACGCAAGCAGTCGATGCTTGAATAGTTGATGCTTAAGCCATTAAGGTGGGTGTTGGGGTTCCAAACTCTAGTTCTACCAAATTTTTTATATTAATTATGCTGGTTTAATGATCTTTCAGATCCTGAAAAAATATGCATTTATTTTTTCAAAGCTATAAAATACATCATACCCTTATATTTATAAGGATCTTTTGATTACTAAAAATGGCAAAAAAACAAAACAAAACAAAACAAATCAAGCTAATCTCAGCAACTTAAATACCAAGCCAACCATCGAGATCCAACTTCGTCGCTTCGTTGTCTTAGCATTTTATGAATAGCAAAATATTAGATTTAAGTGCCCGAATCTGCTGCCTATGAAGATTCAACGCTCTTAGCTTCTTGAATTCTCAAAGGCTCTTTTTTTCTCATGGTGATTACTAGATTCCAATAATGAGTAAGAAGCTAAATACAATGCTGTGAAACAAACGAGTATCTTGAGCCAGCCTTTAAGTTTGTACCATATATCTGCAAGGTTTATTATAGGCCAAAGTAGGGCTGAGCATGGTTCAGTTTGGTGCGGGGTAGTAGCGGAACCGCACCAAACCGAAAATCCTTCGATTCTGCAAAAAAGCGAACCAATCCGAGAACCGAGAACCGACCAGAACTAGAACCATGGTTCTGGGATTTCGGTTCTGGGTCCTCGGGTCTGACGGTTCCACACCAGATCTCTTCCAACTCAACAGATCGACATATACAGCAAGAATGAGTAAGACTCTGATGCAACAAATCAACATATATAGCAAGAACTTTACAATCTTTCTCATTGCCTCATCTGTTTAAGAAAAGGTGACAACAATAACTCCACCAAAAGACCATTAAAAAACAAACTCTACCAACAACTCAGAGCACTGGTACTATCAACAGACTGACAAAATCACTCAATTTTCATAAATCGTATGAGTTCATTAGTGAGACAAAAGATGCAGTTATGTACATGAATTATTGAAAAGAAAAGGTAAAAAAGCTCAATAAAAGCTATGACAGAGAGAATTAGTACTTTGGCTTTGGTCATAGCCTCGACATCCTCCCTCAACTGAAGCTTGACCCCTTGGATCTGTTCTCCATAACTTTCACTACAAATGAAGAAAAAAGAAAGCCTAATGATGAGAACTATGAAAACACAATCCAAAATAAAATTCAAAGGCATAATAGAATCAATAATTCTCATTATAGACTATCACCTTTACAAAAAAGAAGAAAAGGCTAACATGCTAAAGACAATAATTATTTAATATTGTACACTACATTAATCAAATCTATAAGGCGTGTACTATAAAAATTGAACAATCATATATCAGGATTTGCTAGGGTTAAAATACAATATCAATCTATCATTGAGGCAGCATATCACATTTTATTGTTCATGTTTCTAATTAAAAGAATTTGCCATATAAAAATTGAACCAAAAGAAACGAAGACCACCAAAAACTCATAATCAAACATATACCTGCATACTAACCTCAAACCCAGCACCAACAGAACATGCTTGAACCAAATGCAATGCAGCAGAAGCACACTTACAAATAACAGGCAAAATAGTAAGCGCTCGTGAACCATGGAAAATATGACCAGAGAATTGAAAGAACACATGGAAAAGATGCAATCCCACTCAAACTTGTAGACAAACCAGAACAAAATACGAAACTCACCAAAACCACAACAAATAGATATAAACCAAGACAGAAAAACAAATATATAAAAAAGTAGTTGTTGACAGAAGATTCTCCTTATACTCAACCTCGACCAGTAAGACAAAAAAAAAAAGTTATAACAACGCATGAAGACAACATCTACAGCCCAAAACTAAAAATTTCAATGTGAGAACAGATGCTTCACCCTCAATAGTACTTACAGTGACACCTACTTTCTTCAAGCTAGATTGGTTATCTATCGATGCACGAGTCAGACTCATAAACAATGCCAAGGGCCAACGTAAAAATTATCTAACAAATACAATATTATGTAATTATTTTTCTTAAATCATTAATTATTAGAATGTTGCTTTTAAATTAGAAAAGTAAGACGGTGGCTTGGCTACAAGTTTAGGGAATAAGAGAGACTTCTTATTTGTCCACGAAAGAGAAGATTCAAATGTTTTTCTTTAGTGAAAGCGTAGAAGCCCCATAGAGAATAAGCTTCCTGAAGTAGAACACTTACATTGACAGAGGTAGAACACTTATACGGAGGGGATACCTGGGCAACTGGGCATCGGGAAGAAAATTTGCTCCTTCTGCTGTCAAACGGAAAAGAGCTACAAATCAAAAGACCGCCGTGAATCGGAACACCGCTGCGAATCGGAAGACCAAAATGAAAAGCTGCTAATCGGAAGACCAAAATGAATCGAAAGTGAGCTGCGAATCGGAAGAGAGCGACAAAACAAAAAGGAACGAATCGAAATCAAAAACATTGAAACAAGAACAACGAATCAATTCGAAATGAACCAAGAAATCAAAAACTGGATCGGAATCTAATTTACCGGCAACGCAGAAGCGGCAGAACACGACATTCCTCGCTCAGTCGATCACCATTCCGGGCATTCCCACGCCGAGAGCCTCATCTTTTTCATCTTTCTCTTCAAGAATTTGGCGCTCTACTTGAAACCCTAACCCTTTCTCTGTTTCAAACTTTGAAGAACAGCTGAAGAGAGACGAATCGCGGAATCGGTAGCTTCGAAATGGAAATAGAGTGACAGATCAGACGATATTGAATTAAAAAATGGTAATACCCAATGTGGACCATTCATTTTTGTTTAAAAGGACATTCAAACCCTATACTTTCTAAACTTTCATATTTACCCTTACATTCTACATAATATATAATATACATGTAAACTAACGTATAATTAAGCTCTGTTCGGTTCCCCTTCGGTTTGGTTCCACATGGAACCGAAACCAACCCAAAAACCGATGGTTTTTTGACAGATGGAACCAACCCACGAACCATGAACAATTTTTACCCAACCCAACCCTACCTACCCCTATTGGGTTGGGTAAACCCATGGTTCTACCCGACCCGTGCTCACCCCTAGGCCAAAGGGCGCGCTATTGACTCCCCAAACTTGCACAAAACAGATGAGTTAGTCCCTTAACTTAGACTTAGTGAAGAGAAGCCCCCTAACTTGCAATAGTTGTGCGGTTTAGTCCATTTTGGATGAAAGACGCGCGCCTGCCATGTCCTCCATGATGAAATTGAATGAAAGTAGCAACCAAGTCTCTGCTTAGTGGAGAGAGAAAGAGGGGATAAGAAGAAAAATGTAAAATTACATTAACTACCTTCAGGAACAATATTAAGTAATTTTTAAATGGATATATATAAAATTAGTTGAATAATTTCATTAATTTAAGAAAATAAGTAAAATGAAATAAAAATGAATAATTAAATTATTTTTTTGTAATTATATTAAAGTTAAATTAAATTTTCATTTTTTATTTTTTAAATATGTTTTATATATAAAAAAAAAACTAAACATTCAATTTATTTTAATTTAAGTCAAATTTAATTCAAATTGACTTATTTTTATTTATACTTTTTTTTTCCTGGAACTAATTTTATTTGAAAAGTAATATTATATAAGTGTAATAATCTATTATGTAGCTAATATTATGTAGGTGTAATGGAACCAATTCCATTAATTGCTTTAATAATCTATTGAAAGTACAACTTTTATGATATTAAATTTTTATGAATATTTTTTATAGGCACTAGAAAATAAAAAATTATAAAAATTTAATAAAATTATAAAATTTTTAGTTTCAATTGATTATTACAACTATATAATATTAAATTTCAAATGAATTTGTTTTCAAGTAAAAGAATGTTAAATACAAATAAATTATTTTGGATTAAATTAAATTAAATTAAAACGAATTTAGTATACATATGTATGAACCCCATAGAAAAAAAAATTCTAAATCCGTTACTGGGAAAAATATCGATGGAGCTAAACATATAAATGGCACATAGGATCATCTTTGCAAAATAAAAATAGTATGATAATAGTATAAACAAGGCAAAAGTTGTGGATAATCAACTGGTGCAGACCGCTATTAAAGCATGAAGCCTCCAGGCTCACTTCGTCTGTCTCGTGAAGCACAAGCGTGCGCCTTCCAATTACAATGGACTAAGTCGCGCTATTATTGCAAATTTAGGGGCTTCTCTTCACTGAGTCTGAGTTAAGGGATTAACTCGTCCATTTCGTACAAGTTTGGGGGACAACAGCGCACTTTGACCTTTATTATATTTTCGTGTTGGCCTTAATGGCATACTTCATTAATCTACGAGAAAGGATAGGAAGGAAAGGCCCAAACCCGAAGTTTACCAGAAATTGATGACTTGAATCTTGGCCCACTTTATGCCCTATATGTATCTCGCATGTTCCAAGCAAGCTATCCATCCAAACACTTTCGAAGGGCAGGTTGGCCTCATTACAGACGCTGGCTCTTCGAGGAAAATGAAAGAAACGAGCTTCAGAGCTCTTCAACTATTATTACTCGAGTATAAGCTTAATCTTCTCAGTGATGTTAGTCAATGTACTTCGAATCTTTCCTTTTCTATTCATGTTAGCTTTGTGCTCAAATTAAAGGTTATTACTTCAACAAGCCTCAAGCAGATCCAGCAGTAAGTTGTTGAGCTCGCCTCCAAAATCACCCTAAATTTTGTTGTCGAATGCCGACAATCTGGGGGGACCAAAGGTGTTCCTGTTGAGAGGGTAAACTCTGGGGTTGTTTTTCAGGCACAACATTTCTTCGCGCCTTTATATGTCGATCAATCATTCAACTTAGCAACTCGCAAGTTGGCAATTACCCAGTTGACACCGTCAAAGACTCGTGTGCCCTATCTGTGAAACCTCAGCTACAAGATGAACCCGATCTTGGTCCCTTAACGTGACAAGATCACTGTCCTGGTCAGGACCCTCCTCTCCTATTCGAGGTCGAAGATGGCGGCAAAATCCTTGAAGGTCCTCCATTTGGAAAACGGTCCGATGCATTTGCTTTGCCACTGCAACAAATTGCATAGAAATCAAGAGATCCAAGGAAGCCGACGTCACGTTGCGGGGGAGAAGAGGAGGTTTCATACAACAAGGGACTAAGTCGCTCAATATTTTAAAGTTAAGGGACTAAGTTGCTCTAAGTCAAAATTAAAACACTAATTTACTTGAGTCAGCAAAGTTGAGGGACACATTGTGGCGTTTCAACAATGGTTGGACATACAAGGGGAGACTGTTATTTGTAATCCTAAAACTTATTTTACTTTTTTTGTTTGAGTCCAAAATATGTTAACTGTTCTAAGTCAATCCTAAAACTTCGCTAGTGTATTAACACTTAGTCCTAAAGGAGAATTACTGGACAGGAATATAATTTATACAGACAAAAACAGATAATTTAAATGGTCCATTAGCCACCAAAATATTGTTACATAATTTGAATTTACTGAAAAATAGTTGACGTATTGTTTAAATTGTAATTTTTTTAAAAAAAATTATTTTAAATAAATGATGAGCTTTAGTACTAAATATTCACACAATTGTAAATTTTTGGACTCATGTAGAAAAGTAAAAAGTTTAAGAAACAGTTGCAAAATTTTAGGACTCATTTAGAGAAGCAAAAAGTTTTAGCCCCAAAATAGAAAAATGAACAAAGCTGTAGGACCAAAATTGCCTTTTTTCCGACATACCGGTTTGCTTAAAGTTGTTTTACACCAAGCCTGCAGATTTGCTTGTAGCCCATATGTTGAGATAGAACCAGCGCTTCATCCAAATCCTTAACCAACTCTTGTTTATCACTAAACCGATGTTCTAAGGCACGCATAAACACAAACACAAACGGATCAAATGACAATTTCTGCAGTTAATGGGCACTCATGCACCGAGGAGGAGACAGCAAGTTTTTGGCTCGTTGAACTTGGTTTGCTACTAAGCCAAGAGAAACACACACACCCTATACACATGGACAGCAACATATCTGGGAAGCAAGAAATAGGTCAATACCAAAAAATAATATTTCTGCAGCAAATGAGATTATGGATATGTAGATTGAGCGAAAGACAACAAGATGTTGGCTCATCGTTCTCTTTGCTATAGTGCTGCCAAGTTTGCCTCTCATTCAAGCAGGGACCTACACACATTTATAATTATTGCACACATGAGGGTGATAATAATAACAGTACAGCAGAATGTAAGTAGTTTTATCACTTTGAATCATAAACACGCTATTTTCCAGATTTACATCACAAGCTTCACATCTTCGACATTGTGTAATCCATTGCGTCCACAAGGAAATCTGCAACCAAACCAGAGCATTCAACAAAACACAAAAATCAAACGATATTCCAAAGATACATACAGGTTCTAATAACACACAGCTATTTGCTTTCATAAGGAGGGAAAACACAGGAACGGGGGAAAGCATAGAAACAAGGAAAAGAAAGCACCCACCTGCGTCTTCCTTGGTGAAGCAGAGGGGAGGTGTAATTCTGAAAACATTCCCATAGAATCCACCTTTTCCAATCAGAACTCCCATTTCTGTAGTGGCAGAATTTGGATTGTCAGTAATATGATGAAGCTTGAATGACACAGGACGGTGCAGAGAACAGAAAACACTTACCTTTCATCTGGTCCATCACATGAAGAGTTTCAGCCTTTGCAGGAATCTTCGATTTGCGATCAGTGACAAGTTCAACTCCAAGCATTAAGCCTTTTCCTCTCACATCACCGATAACTGATATTTAAAATTAGATGAGCATATATGACTGAAGGTGGCCAAAAAAGGTAATCAATTAGAGGGTAAAATTTCCAATAGATTATTTCACCAATTTAAGATTCTTTTATAACAACCAATTTAAGATGGCTTACTTGCATATGTGTTCTTAAGGGCAGTAAGTCTCTCTTTCAAATATGAACCAACAACCAAGGCATTCTCCTGAAGCTTTTCTTTCTCAATTACTTTCAGGACTGCTAAACCTGCAGCTGTGGATACAGGATTCCCGCCAAAGGTATTGAAATAACTTCGCCGAGTCAAGACTTCAGCAATCTCTGGCGTTGTTACAACAGCACCAAGAGGAATGCCATTTCCAATTCCCTGCCCATCAAAAACCAAGAAGCACGTAAATGCTATAGCAGCTTTTGCTGCAAACAGCAGCCCATATATAAGGCACCATTATTGGCAAACTGAATCAGTGAAAAATGAATGCTATGCTTTTATCAGAGCCCTTATTATCAGCACTAGAAGAAAAGTAAAACTAAAGTTCACTAACCTCATCATCATGAAAGACAAACATATGAATCTAGAATATTGTTACTGATAAGGCCAATCTGGTTTCCTAGTTGGTCAGCAGATAATTGATAATTTAGTGCTACAATCTGTATAGGGGTAATCCCTCTAAACTACTGTAGCTTTGTGAATGGTCTATTGCACAATCGGGACTATGAACAAGATAATTGCAAAAGTTGCATTAGACAGTAAAGGGAAGCCTTAAGTATCATCTAATATCAATTGTTGGGGCTTTTGATCTGCAGATTATTCAAATTGTGCATAAGATTCAGAGGCTAGTGCCTGAGTTAGATCCAATCAATCAAGATCTACTAATGCTCTAGACAAAATGTAAATATAATTGCTTGCAGCAATATTGTTACAATTGGATGCATCTGCAAATGAAATTCATGAGAAAATTTTACCTTTGCCATTGTTACTATGTCAGGAACAACGCCTTGGGTCTCAAATCCCCAAAAATGGCTTCCGGTACGAGCAAACCCGGCCTGGACCTCATCAGCAATGCAAATACCTCCTGCTTTTCTTATAGTGCCATATACAGCAGGTAAGTAACCTGGCGCAAGTTCTACAATTCCACCAACACCCTGTCATGTACAACATGTAAAGAACATAAAACGGTTTTTCATCAATGCAGGGAAAAGTGGTACAGCAACATTTTAACAACTGAGAACCGACAAGTTACCTGTATAGCTTCTGAGATGAAACCGGCAACACGGCCAGATGTTCCATACTGAATAAGATCTTCGACTTCTTTTGCATATTTCTCCCCATCTGAACCAAACATGCCTCTGTATGGATCAGGGTTCAAAGCATGGTGCACTCCACTCTGTTGAAGTTTCAAAAGATTAAGAAGACTGATGAGATGCTTCACAGCAAATGAGTTAACAGACTTAGCTACTCATTGGAACAGGGAGAAGTGGGACCTTAGGAGGACTTAATATCACCATCTTTTTTTACTCGTTTCCTACTGTAAGACCTGTTGTAAAAGTCTCCCTATTTTTTCAAGAAAAAATAAGGTACTTTTCTTGGTTGGCCAAAAAAATTCCTATTCGAGGCCCATGCCATTTGCTTTACGAAATCCACACACAGGCAGCAGGGTTTGTTTCACTAAATTTTCAATTAAACCAAACACTTGAAGAATCGAAAACATATATGGAAGGTTTTACAATTGTTCCTAATTCCCCACTCAAGTGCTCATAAGTTTCTATGATGTCCTCCATGGTGGCCACTTTATTATTCCAGATATTGGGATCAATGTCAGCCATAAAAGACGTATTCTTGGCATGTCTCTAACTTTAAGAAAACGCAGGATTCAGTTTGCAGCCACTATTTTGATGTTGGACATAAAAGCAAGACCTGGAAATAGTCCGCATGTCCTATCCCATGAATATGATCATTAAGTTTGGTCACAAAAGACGAACAAAACAAGATGCCTGTTACATCTATTTCATTTAGTATGCTTCAACTAGACCCTGATGTCTAGAAGAATAATTGAACCAAGTCCACTAAAAGTTAATGACTTTTGGAACTGCAGTGAAATGCTAACGACAAAACTGAAACCAAGGTTCATGAATATAAATCAGCAGAGAGAGGATACACCTGTATGACATTAAATTTCCAGTTGCACTGCGCTGTGGCTCCCATGGTCCCTGCTGCGTTGCCATGGTAGGCATTTCTGAGTGATATTATGTCATGACACCCCGTGTACAATCTCGCTATCATCATAGCCAGTTCATTTGCTTCTGTCCCTGAATTTGTAAAGAAAACCACCTACAGAAAGTATCAAAAGTTTAAAAAAAGAAAGGAAAAATTAGTACCAGATGGAAGCAAATTACCACAATAGTTACTGGGCACTACCAACTTTTTTTCACCATACCCATTTCGTTTTCCAGCACACAGTCCACATATCACAGAAATTACAGTGATCCCAGAATCATTTGGCTGTTGGGAACCGTACATTTAAATTCTACGTGACATACCCAAATTTGGAGCCCATTCCTTATAACAAATGGACAAAATTGCAACCAAATGATACTGGCTTTTAAATTCTACGTGACATACCCACAGCTAATATACCAAGAAAGTAACAGAATATCTGGCCACTTTCACAGACACTGACGAAATCGAGAATCGGCATCAGAAGCATCAAGAAAATCTCGAGGGCGGCAGGATCATTTGATGCTATAAGCAGAGAGAGATAATCACCTTAAGGTTGCCAGGCATCTTGGTCGCAAGTGCCTCCGCGAAATCGGCGATGGCGGGGTTCAGATAAAGAACAGTTGAGTGCTGCAAGCGAGTGGTCTGGCTGACGATTGCCTCCACAACATCGGGATGGCAGTGGCCGCAGCACACCGTCGCAATTCCTCCAAATGCGTCCAGATATCTCCGGCCCTTGTCATCGAACAGATATTGCTTCTTCCCTTCCACAATCGTCAGCTGAGAATAAACAACGCATCCCATCAATAATTTCCATGTCAATTAAATGGAGTGCAAGTTGTATGGGGAAGAAGGAAAAAGCTATGCTCCACCATGGAACATGTTTATCCAAGAGATACTGCTAATCAACAGAAAATCATTTCACGCTTTTCTAAAAGTCGCTCAACTCGTGAATCTCGTGATCGCTCGGCAACTTTCTGTATTCGCATTAATTGATTTCAAAGAATATAAAAAATCTGTAACCGGATAGTTAACAGAATAAGAGGGAGCGGAAAGGGGAGCGAAGAAGGGCGGACTCACTGGTTTGCTATAGAATTGAAACAGGGAGGGGCTGAGAAACTGCTTGCGCTTGGCGAGGATCTCGTCGGCAGCGGGGCCGGTGTAGGGAGAAGGAGAGTAATCGAAGGGAGGCATTTTAGGGAGGATGTCGGCGTCGGCAGCTGCGGCGGCGGCCTCATTTTGTGAAGGGGAAGAGAAGAAGCGTCGCAGCGGCGGAGCATCTTTCGGCGAGAGCACACACCGGGAAAGAAATCTGCGCATTTTTTGTTGGCCCCTCCCCTCCCTGGCAGAGCAGTGTCGTCGTCCCCTGGGTGTCTCCAAGGAGATCCGAAAATGTGGGACTGTGTTTGGGTAGGAGTGCGTGGGAGCTGGTGATTTTGTCTGATTGAGGACGAAAAGGGTAGTGGTGGTGGGTGCGCTGAAATGCTTGGGAGGGAAAGTTTATATAGCAAGGTGACTCTTGTTGACGTGTACCGGTGGCCTCGTTATCGTAATTCCCCATCGGTTCCTCCTCTTCGCGCATGTTATGTGTCACAGGCAGGTGAAATAATAGATCAAGTATACAACTTCAAATATCTGTCGTTTTCTCAACACATGATCAATTATATAGGGGTAAATCTAATATGCAACTTACCTTTATGTATATTTGTATTCTAATATTATTTTTTATAGTATAAAATAAGAGTGAATAAATTAAATCTTATTTTTCATAAAATTTTAAATATGTATATATCAAATATCAAATATGTAAAAACTTGATATATAAAAAAAGTGAGAGATTTGTACAAATAATATGTGACAATTGTACAAACAAGATTATAGATATGTTTTTAGAAGTATGTACAAGTTCAACCTCCCATAAAAAAAACATATGTGAATACCTCAAATCTCGCTCTTTAGCAAAATTAGATATATGTATAAATGAGATGATCGATATATATAAAACTCGATATATAAAGTATATAAAGCAAGTGATAGATATGTACAAAACATGTGAAATGTATGTATAAATAAAATCACAGAATTGTTATTAATATATTAATTTTGTTATTAAATAATTTTATGACTTCTTCCACATTACAATTGTAACTTTATTTCTTTATATATATCATTTTATATTTGCATAATCAAAAATCTATGCAAGTAAGATAATAGATATGTATAAATATAATGTATAGAGAAAGCAAGATATATGTACAAATTTTATGATACATATGTACAAAATCATATGAGACATAATAAAAAAAATTAGGTCACATATACATATTTATTATTTTGTATTTGTACACATCTGCGTAACTAAAAGAATGTCAGGGACTAATATGAAATAGAATAAAAAAATAAAGGATAAACACAAGGTTTGACCCAAACAATTTAATCTCCTCTTTCTCCTTCAATGAAACTCTTCGCATGAAGGCTCCAGCGTGCCCAAAAGCAACACCGCCTCCAATCGCTGCTCCACCACCTCCAATCGCTACTCCGAGACAACCAACCGTCATAGCTTGCCCAGATTGTCCCGCCTCATCCCATCTTGCGTTCCCAGCGTCATCGTTCGCTCATCTGGTGGTCATTGGCACCGTCCAATCATAACCTAGCTATAACCAACTCCAAACATCCCCGATCGTGAATTGAAGAGCAAAGGAGAACTTGGGCTATCATCACATGCACGAAGCAAAGGAAAGGAGGAGGGGCAGGTCACGTATTTTCTATGTTTTAAAGAATATAATTGAAATTATACCCCATAGGGGCACATAAGTCAGACGCATATTAGACGTTTCCATTATGTAGTATAAGATATGATATGATAGAGTGCTGAATTGGGGCTTTAAAAAAATTACAAAAAAAAGATTCTCCTATGATTTGGTTGAATCTACATTTGTGTTCTTTCTATACACTTAACCATTCTAACAAAACACTATTATTCATCATCATTACATAAAAAAAAATGCCTTACTTTACTACTCGGATATTCTTACATAAAAATTTTGCCCCCAAATTTTGTATGTGAATAAAAAGAAAATTCATAAATAAGAATGAAATCAAAACAAAAAAGGAAGCTCGAAATCAAAATTATAAACAAGAATGAAATCAAAACAAAAGAGGGAAGCACAAAATCAAAATCCCAGAAACGAAATTGAAGCGAAACAGGAACGAGATTGAACTCAAAATGAAATCGAAACAGAAACGAAATAAAAAAAAAATTGAAATCGAAACAAAATCAAAATCCCAAAAAGGAATCGAAGCAAGCGGTAGCCCCGGAGTCTTCCTTCTTCGTCGTCGAAAGAATTCGATCGGCCACTTCAGATCGACCACTGACAATTCGATCTCTACCGCAAATACTTTAACGGCCAGAAATAGAGACCAAGACGACCCGTTAGCATCCCCCAGCAACCCATCCTCCTCCTCCAACCGTCTCCAACCACCTCAACAAGACCCTTTTCCTTCCCTATTCGAAAGCGCCGCCGGAAGTTTCCAGAAAGAAGGGCTTCTCGAAATTGCCAACAACACTACCCAGCCGATCCATCGCTCGATGCCGCCGACTATCAATTTAAAGCTCAATTCCGATTTGCTCTCCGACGGTCTCCAATTCGCCTTTCGTTTCATCTCTTATCATACCGCCATTTCGGTTCTATTCGTCAAATCATCATTTCCCTCCTCTACTTGACCATCATTTGGCCGAAGATTCTGTTCGTCAAAGCTGTTTCAATTCTGTTCATCGAATGACTCGCATAATCATTTCCCTTCCCCCCCCCCCCTTTCCCCCTTGATCATCTGTCTCCCATCGCCGTTTCCCCTCTATCCTTGACTATCATCTGGCCGAAGATGAATTGGCTCACAAAGAGAGCTGGGGGAGTGAGGCATAATCGACAAATCAGCCCCTGGATCACTAAAAGTGATGAACTAAGAGGAGTGGAGAGAATTGATCTTCTTCCTTTTACTATTTGCTTAGGAAACAGGTTTCTAGGTTATTTTCTGGGTGGTTTTCTTTTTCAGGTTAATTGGTTTGTTTATGGGTTTTTCAGATTAATTAGTTTGATTTAAAACGGTTTTAATAGTTGTTGAGGGCAAAATTTTTATGGAAGAAATATATGAGGGAGATATTATACATTTTTTTCTTTTTATGGTAATAATGAATAACGATATTAACTTTATAAGAGATAAGTGTAAATATTTGTAACAATAATAATAAAACTGTAGGTTCAAGCAAATTGCAGGGAAACTTTTGTAAGTTTTCCCTTGAGGAAATTGGTTATTTTAGGTTAACTGGTGCTTGATAATTGGTTAAAGGTGTTATCTTTTTTAATTTATTTTTATTATAATTAATTTTAAAATTTTATATTATTGATATAAAAAAAATTTTTTTTAACTATATTTTTTTTAACAATTTTCATTATCTCATTAATTTTAAAATAAATTATAGGGAAACTTATAATTACTCCTAAGGTTTTCCATAACATACAATTTGCTCTCTTTATTTTTATAAACTCACCTTTGCCCTTATTTCTTTTACACTGTCTAATAACAACTTCTAAAATTATAATTCAAATTATTTGATAGTAATTTTCAAGTAATTTCAATCTCTTTAATAGTTTTATAGTTAATAGATATTTTAAATTATCAATTTTTCTATAAATGCATTTTTCTCCTTATAAATATATATCAATATTTTTTAAATATTGGTTAACTATGAAAAAATATCAAAAAAACTTTGAAGTTACTGGAACATGATTATTAAATAGCTTAAGTTAGGGTTTCGGAAGTTGTTGTAAGATATTATAAAGGAAGCAGAAGGTAAAATGTAGGTTTTTTAAAATAAAAAGGATAAAGTGCAGGTTATACCAAACCACAAATGGAGTTTTGTAATTTTTCCTAAATTACTTTTTTTGGTCAAAATTCTCTCCTTTTCCTCGCTCGGGAGCCCATTTTCCCCTCCATTTTTTTTTTGTGGCTGTTCGTCTTCCTCTCTACATCCATCACTGGTTCTCCGCCTCTTCAAGTTAGAAACTTAGAATGCCCAAAGAAATAAAAAAAGATTGTCAAATATTTATTTTGAACACCATTTAAAAATTATAGTTCAGTTTTTATTTATTTATTATCCATTAATAATTTAATAGTATATCTTACTTAATATTTCTAAGCTGATAAATGAAAACAGCAATCAACAAACTGAACTATAATTTTTAAATCGTTGTAGCTATAAGAATGAAGGGAGAAGGGCAAGTGATGCATGTAAAAGAAGCGATAAAGAACGGAACAGAGGAGCAAAAAAAACAGGCGAGGGGGAAAACGTGTGTCAGAGTCGTGTGTGTGTGTGTGTAAGAGGAGGTTCTAACAATAAATACTAATAATAAATATATTAGATAAATAAATTTTGTGGACAGTCCTCCAACTTGAAATGTAGTACTGTTTTTGTTTCTAATTTTTTAACTATTTTGTTTTAGTCCTACACTTATAGGGTTGTAAATGGAAAAAGCATTTGGTGAATGATTTAGCAACAATTTACTTATGTTTATTTATTTAATTAAACGAACGAACAAAAAAAAAATTATGTTCATTTAAGTGAAATGAACGAATGCGAACAAAATCAAATTTTTTGGGTTTATGTTTACGAACAATTTATTCATGTTTAGCTAATGTTATTTACGTTCGTTCAATTATTTGACCGTTTATTTTTTTTCATTCATTTACTCATTTATTTATTTTTTTGAAAGTTCATTTATTCATTGTATTTTGTCCGTTTGTTCGTGTATGTCTATTATAGTGTTCATGAATGTAGTTATTCATCTTATTCATGAACATGTTCATTTAATGACATTCACAAACATGTTTGTTGGTTCACAATAATATTATTATTAACAAGCGAATGTGAATGAATATGAATACACTTGTTTATAAATAAACAGACATGAATAGAGAAAATGTGTTCGTTTATTGTTCATGTTCATGTTTGTTTAAAGTTAAAAGAATAAACACGATCAACATTTTTTCATGTTCATTCATAGAGATGTCAACAGACTAAGTTTAGGGAGGGTAAAGTCATTCTCAAACTCTACCCGCAATACAAGAGCTCTACACAAACCCTTGTCACAACTCACAGCAGGTAGTTTTTTTTTTCCCAAACCATCCTCATGTTGGGGTAAGTAGGATTAGATATTATACTCACAATATCCACATCTGTGGTCACATAATAGAAATTTAAAACTAAAGAAAGCAAGAAATGCTGCTTAAGATCATCAGGCGACATTTCTTTTAATTCCAAATTGCAAGTAAAGTGATCAACAAGTGAAAATGATAGGAAGTTCTGGCATTTCAAAAATATGAGGAACAAAATAACAATCATAACAATCTCAATTAGCAACTAAATATAATAATATAGGTTTCCTCCATGAAGTGTAACAGAGAAACAGTTAAAGAACATAACTAAAGACAAAGTAGCCCAATTGGTATGTTTATATTTGGGTTATATGGGATTAGAATTAGTTATGTATATAATGTATGTAATATTTTAGATACTTGAATACTATATACAACATGCGAGTAGGGTATGGGCCAAAGTATAAAATTTTGCTCTTATCCAGCTAATTTATCTTATTTCTAAAGTAGTATAAAAGTTACTAATCATCATGTGGAGGTGTGAGTTTTCTTCCCATCTTTGAATTTTCTTTTGAGGAAGATGATGGCTTGTTTGTAAGGTTTTATAAAATTATGGTAAATCAGCGAAAGAATCAGAAAGTCTGAGATAGTTCTTACAATTTTTCTTCACAAAACGTTTACTATGCTTGTCATCTATATGGATGAGCATGGTTCGGGTTGGTTTGGTTTTATGGTGGAACTGAACCAACACGAAATGACCTCGATTCTAAAATTTTTTTACTCAACCCGAGAACTAAGAATCGAATAGAACTATAACCATGATTCTGGGTTTTTCAGTTCTGGTTCTCGATTTTTTCGGTTTATACCATATACCTATAAAACACATGATAACTAGTTTATGAAATATTCAACATAATATAGAATTAAATTAGCATTTAAATATATGTACTTAGACACATTTGAAAGAGTTTAACATGTTGTTACCAAAATGGTTTAAAAGAGTTGCTTGTTGAGTATCTTTCATCTCAACCAGTTTACTTCCTTTTAGTAATTCTAACATTGGCATAATGTTCAACATGGAAAACTAAACCTTTAAGATAATTTTTTTAGTATCAAAACCTGAAATATGTTGATTTCATGAAATTCTGGTTTCATATGGCTCATAAATGAAAAAACATGAGGATTGTGTCATAGATGGTATGTTGTTGTCATTGATCCAACATGGATGACAAAATCACCGTCATATGATTCTATGTTTGATTTCCATCCAAGTTTCATGGAAAAGTCAAAAAGGTAGAACTTGTGAGCATTATGGCAAATTCATACTTTAAGGGCCAAAATATAGCTTTAGCCCCCAAACTCAGCTGACTAGGACATTTAACCCCCTAAACTTCAACTCAGGTCAAATTAGCCACTGGACTTTGTTAGGTGGGTCAATCGGCCCCTTTGACATGCACGCGTGGTCATGTGATTTCAACACACATAACAACGTTCGCCTTCTATTTTTTGATGCTACATATAAATCTTTAGGGTTAGAAATATAGCTTAAGATGAAGTATGAAGAGTGAATTTGCATTTGTTTGTATAGATAACATGAGAGGGAAAATTGTATAGCCTCCCCCAAACTTTGTATTTTTTTCTAATCTACCCTAATTTCATGAACTTTATAGAACAACTATCGTCTTCCTTAAACCATGAGCTGATCGCTCTTTCTCCCAAGACTCTTTTTGCAATGAACCCATCCATGAACAAAATTTTCAGCAAAGAGTTTCATAGAGACCGGAAGTTCTATAGCTTGATTGGCAAGGACAATCTGACTCAATGATTGAATCTAAGATATTCAAGATGAAGGCATCAAAATTGACCTTTCTGCCTCCAACGTTGCACCCCTCCATTGCTTCGCCGACTTCACCGAGATGATAAAGGAGATTTCCCTTTGGTTTGCTCATAATAGCAAATATATTAAATGCTTGCGAATCTTTTAACGCTGCAGTGGGGAATAAAATTGGAACACATATTTAGGCACTTATTGACCTTATCTCTTAGAGTTTAATTTGAATCCTTCAATTCGTCAGTAGATCAAGATGAGGAAGAAGACCCATTTTTTCTGGCTTGAGCAATTTCGGCCTTCCCCACCATGCCTTTGATCATTGCCGATGTAGTCCTTCCCGAAAGTGTTCTTGTTGTTGTGCATCCATATTTTTAGACCATTCTATTAATGTCAATTTCTTTGCATAATTCTTGAACAAGATCATCATATCGCTTCTGCAATTTCCACCCAACTTTCTCCATGAATTGGAATATTTTTTCCTCTACATCCGATTGAAAATTCGTTCTAAAGCACTTATTCTAAACATTTCTTTCCATGCCGTTGGAATCAAATTGAATCAAACAAAAAGCTGGAATGGAGTTTGTTGTTGCGTGAAGAAGCCCAGAATCAGATGACACTGTTGTGCTTTAATTGGAATTGGAAATAAGAGTTAAGGAAAATCACAAATGACCTTAATGGACTCCAGACAAAAAGAACAACGTTAATGATTTTGTGCCACATGGCGGGCATGGGTTAGTCAAATGGGTTAACTGACCCATTTAGACAAGTTTAGGGGTTGAGTTAGACTAAGTTGAAGTTCAGGGAGGTAAGTGTCATGATCAATCGAGTTTAGGGGTTAAAGGGGTATTTTGGCCAGCTTTAAGTATCCTTTTACCCTTGCAATATTTTTCATTAGTTTGGGAACAAAGAGGCAAAGACTACAAAATGTATAGTTTACGTACCAAAAATGAATTTAACATAACGAGCAAAAGTTGCGTTTGTGATATTTCGATCCTTTTCTTGGATTGTTATCCGTGTCATCAAATCATATAATCATGGCATGACAATAACTTGCAAGTTATAAATTTGATAAAGATGAGTAGTGTATTAATAATTTCTCATTAATATAAAGAAATATACATACATATACACATGCACAAATATTTAACTAACGATTCTTAGTGGGCTAATTATAGCCAAAGTCTCCCAAAGGTTCATGCAGTAAATCCTTTCACCCTCTAGATTTAGGATTGTTTACTCTTATTCTTACTCTTGTAATAAATTGTATTCAACTCTATGTATAAAAAAAAAAAACTAACTATTCTTTGGAGCCTAATTGTGTTTGCATGTTTAGAAACCCATAATAAGGGGTAAAATCCAAATTTGGTCCCTTAACCATTCAGTTTATCTTAAGATGGTCTCTGAACTTTTAAAGTGACTATTAATGTCCTCTAACTCAAATAATGCGTTCAATTTTAGTCTCGTTCACTATATAGCATTATTTTTTTTTTACAGAAAATGCATACGTGGCACTTAATATCCCCTTACTTGACCCTACAATGCCACATGACATCCTATTTTTATAACAATAAGTGACAAATTTGAGAAAATAATAAATCTCGACTAGAATTGACAAAAAAACCTAATTTTAGGGACTTAAATTGTTAATTAATCAAATCTTCCCAAATCTTCTCTCACTATCGTAATCATTTTCTATCCTTTCTCCGGCCAAATCTTCTCTCCCTTCATCACCATCTTGAATTAGAGAATCGAATCCCTTAGTCGGAGATGGAAATGGAGAATTGGATGGGTGAGAGGGTGACGGTGAATCAGAGGGGCGGGAGGAGACAAAAATAAAGAATCGGAGGGGTGGGGGATAGGGACAAGGAATTCGAGGAGCAGAGAATTGGAGGAGAAAAGGAAACAGAATTAGAGAATTTAAGGAGTAGGAAGAGACAATCGAAGATGGTGACTGGAGACGATAGCGGAGGTGGACGGCTATAGGAGGAAATCGGTGACAAAATCAAAGGAGGATTGAGGTCAGCGACAGCAAACAGAAAGAATCACCACGGGTCACACTGAATGAAAAGATCCACTAGCGAATAGGTGTCATATGCACAATCGAACAAAGAGACTCTAGGGAGGGGGGGAGAGAGAGAGAAAAAAAAGTTTGGGGAAAAGAAGAAAATCCTGATGTCGCTTGTTACAACTCTGACCAGTAGTTCCCATGGCAAATTTGGTTCTTCGTGAATCCAAGAGATCAATGGTGGGGAGAAGGAAATTTGACAGAGAGAATGTCTAGGTAGAAGGAAGAAAATATTTTAGCCTAATTTACGTGTGAAATCCTTAAAAATATTTATTTGTGCTAATCTTAACATAAAGTTTCTTGTTATTCTAGTATAGTCATCCACTTAGGCATTGTGGGACCAAGTGGGGTATTAAGTGTCACGGATGCATTTTCTGTAAAAAAATCATCCTAACGTAATAAATGAGACTCAAATTAAACGTGTTCCTTGAATTAGGGGACCTTAATAGTCACCGTTAGAGTTAAGAGACCATTTTAGGATAAACCAAATAGTTAAGGGACCAAATTTGCATTTGCTCCCAAAAAATCATGTTTTGAAATAATTTTAAATTTTATATGTATGACACATATTTTGAGGACTTGCACTGTAATCTGTTATTGTTTATATTGATTTTCATCATAGTTACCATGAAAAATATCATTTATTACTGCATTTTGCTATAACACTTCTTGTTCTTCTTTGTGAATGTGTGCAAGACTGAGTGACCACATTTAGACCATATTAATTTGGTATAACCAGCACTTAATTCACGCGCTTCGTCCTACTTTTTCATTGTTTACGGTTTTGTTAAAATATAAAAACTCATCATTTTATTTGTATTGTTGTGCCTGTTGATGCGAATACCATAGTCCATTCCTCCATCTCGATCAGTCGCGATTTTCTCTGGTTGTTGCCTCTTGTTCATTTTTAAAAAACAATCTTACCCTTTTTAGCTATATCGAGCCAATAGAGCTTGATGGGTTGGTATTAGCGCAAGCTAGATTCCAATTACTATCCTTATATTTGTTTTTTGATATCTTGAACTGAATGAATGAGACTAGAAAGTTGGACCATATTCATTTGCTTAATTAACCCATTCACCACTGGGAAATTGAGATTTAAACCCAAGACATTGTAGTCACTACTACAAAATGGAGTATGAGGTCATTTGAGGCAACAACCAAAGCATAGCGTCACACATATACTACAAAAATAAGCAGCTTTCAAATGATTTTAACCTTAGAATACCAGGCCATGTTGGAGTTCCACGCCACATATTAATTTATGGAGAATTTTCGGGCCTAGCTTAAACAAAAGCAAGACGAGGACTGTTTTGGCGTCCCACACACCCACTACGAAGACATGCTTTTCAAGTAGATCGGGACATCTAACATAAATCATTCAAGCAACTTCCCTTGGTAACCAATCTCAGCTGAGACAGAGCCTGGCTTGATGTGATGTGAAACTAACAAAGGATGATTTAAGCATCTTACTATACTAAGTGCTATTCCGAAAAAACAAAAAAAACAAAAACAAAACAAAGGATACTAGTAATTGTTATTCATAAAGTTCAACTTTAAAGAGAAATCCATATGTGACAGACAACAGATATCATTGACAGATTTAGGTCGTCCATGAAGTTTAATTTTAATGAACATCTGTATGTGACAGACAATAGACGTCACAGGTGGATCTAGGCCGTCCGTCTGTGACATTTGTCATTTGTCACATAATTTAAATATAATTTTAAACCACTTTATATATACTTAAAAAAGAAAATGCTATATATATGAACTTTAAATGCATTTTTTCATATTTAAATGGTAGAAATTTATTTACAGAATTCTTATGATTTTAGAAAATATTTAGTATTTTTCATCTCTTTTTTTAAAAGTATTTTTCCTTTTTAGAAAAATGATTTATTAAAATGCGTAATTTTCATGAGAATTATTGAATTGCTGAAATTATAAATATTTGATTTTATAAAACTACTTGAAATAAACTTTGATTTGTAATATGGTCATACTTACATTGATCCGTACTAGAATATCATGGATATAATGAACATATATTTAATTAGACATAGTGTTAATTTTACAATTTTAGCCCTTCTTATTTCAAAAAATTTCTCACAATTCCATCTTCTCTAATAAAAAAAAAACAGTGCTCCAAATGGGATATGAGAATAGGAGAGGCGGCTCGATGCAACAACGATTGCGCGATGCGGCAGCGACAATGCGATGCTCGATTCTAGTCAAGGTTCGGCAGATGACCCTCGGACCATGTGATTCGAGCAAACGATCGGTGGACGACGGGCAAATCAAAGCAGCGAGTGAGATCGTGAGATCGAACTAGCGGCAAGGAGAACTTCAACAAATCATGACGGTGCGATGCATGATTCTAGCCAAGATTCGACAGATGGCGCTCAAACGATGTGATTCGAGCAAATGATCTATAGACGACTGGCAGATCAAACAGGCAAGTGAGATCGCGAGATTGGACCGGCTACAAGGAGAACATGCGATAGATTGCGAGATCGGATGAGAGGACAAGTGACAAGTGAAAGATCAAACAAAAGAAAAAGAGAACAACAGTGAGAGGACAATCGACAGATTGCGAGATCGAGCTGGCAACAAGGAGAATGTTACCGAATGAGATAAAAATAGCATTTAGAGTGTCGAAATCTGAGCCGATTCAAGCCGACGATCACTGGAAATCCAAGGCGAGGTGAGACGAAAAGACTGGAAGACATTTTAAATTTTTTATTTAGACACTTTTTTAATTTTGAATACATTTATTTATTAGGGAAATAAATTATTTACATATTGCATGAGGCATTTTGTAATTTTTTCTTTATACACTTTTATACGACATTTTAAATGGTTATGTAGACACTTTTAAATATTGATTTAGACACTTTTAATTTTCTATTTAAAATTTTTTTATTATTTCACATACATTTTTTAATTATGAAAGTAATTTGTTTGTATATTGCTTTAGACATTTTGTAACTTCTCTTTAGATACTTTTAAACATTCATTCAGACACTTTTATTATTACAAATAATTATTTTTTAATAGAGTAAATTATTTACTTATTGGTTCAAACACTTCTAAATATTCTTTTAGACATTATTTAGTATCCATTTCAGACACTTTTCATTGTTTCAAAAATTTTTCTTATTTTTTTAATACTAATAAATTATTTGTAAATTAGTTTAGACACTTTCAAATATTGCATTAGACATTTTTACATATTTTTTAAATACATTTGCTCATTACTTTATACACTTATTCAACGACGAATATTCTCACAGTACACGACATCTCAAAGGAAATACGATAATGGTACTATCCTGACGTATGACAGTTTGGTGACGGCGGCAGCGCTGGAACCGGAGGAGACAACAGTAACAAGTTAGGGTTTTTGTAGAGAAGAATATTTTGACTAAGGGTATTTTTATCAATTTTTCTGATGATTTATGTCTTATATATAGAAGATTAAAAGTTGGGTTGGTATATCTAATTAGACATAGGTGCATAATAAAATAACTAGTACTAGAATAAATGTGAGAATCACATGATACCCGTGTTATGGTGTAAAAGTAAATATTTTCCGTCCAAGTTGAGACCTTTTACTTATCTGCGTTTAGCTGAAAAAGAATTCAGAGAATGACAAACTAATGGACCTCCGAATCAACTGCTGTGCTGCACAATCAACCACGAAACCCAATGTTCCTCACCTTTCATCAGGAACCAATTACATCCCCACTACCCAAGTCTAAAAGTCATTTTACCTCTTGAACTTTGCCAACTTGAATCCTTTTGTCCCCTAAATTTTGATTTTGATTCATTCACCCCCTCAAACTATATAAATCAGTACTTTCTACTCCCTTTGCCCACCTAAATGAAACAAAAATGACATTTTGGGTTATGTAAGGAAGAAACAAAGATAAAATAAAAAGATGAACGACTAATTAACCATTTATCTCATACAAAGCTCCAGTTCTCCCATTTTAGATAGAAAATAAAAAGTCATCATACCAGTACAACAATTTTATTAACACTAGATCTACGGCCTAAAGAAAATTAATTTAAGTCATTTTAAAATTGCTATAAGATTATCATTTTTTTGTTTGTTTCATAGATTGCTTTGGATTATATCAGGCCTTGAAGAAGCCGTTTACCCTATGCTCATTGAAAATGATTTTTTAGAATGATGGCTAGGGTTCAGAGATAGCAATCAACTATCGTATTCAAAACAAGAAATCTCTTTTATTTTTTGTTCAAATGATAGAATTAAGGGCCAATTCGTTTCGTCTAAAGTCAACAGAAACTAGAAAAATTCATAAAAATTTAGTAAGATTATAAAAATTATATTTTTAATTGATTATTGTAGCTACATAATATTGGCTTTTAATTAAAATTAGTTTCAAGTAAAAAAGATGTAAAAATAAAAAAAAGTCAGTTTGTAGCCAATTGGCTAAAGTTGAAACGAATTGGCCGTAAAGCTTTATCTGAGGCAAATGGTTAGTTAGCCATTCATTTTTTTTTTATTTTCGTATTGGTTTTTGTATAACTCAAAGAGTCATTTTTGTTTCATTTAAATGAGCTAAAAGGAGTAAAAGATTCTAACTTGTAAAATTTAAGGGACCAGTGAGTCAGAGTAAAAAACTTAAGGGTAAAAGATCTAAGTTTCCAATATCAAAGGGAAAAAGGGAGCTTTAAACCCATCATCCCACCTTCGTGAATCAAGGAGAACAAATTAAAGAAGAGATGATCCAATTAGAATTTGAAAGATAATATGCTAAAAAGTTTACCGTAAATAGAAAAACTATAAAAATTTGAGACAATCGAAGTAAAATATTACAAATGATTGAGAAGGGGGAGAATACATCAAAGATAATAAAACAAATTAAATTAAACTTACTCTGAACGCATAAATTCATTTTATTTTGTACTTACATAAAATTAATTTTTTAATTAATGTCTGCTACACTATTCAGTAAAAACTAGGAAGCCTAATACATTTCTATAATTTATTGTTTGTTCGTTTATTTTTGCAAACTTGAACATGTGGATGGCCAGTCATTGGACGACAGATGGTTGGCTGAAGCAGTAGTCAGTAGAGGTCCGTGCAAGAGATGGAAAACGTCAAGAAGGAAATGTTATCTTGTTGGCAACAAATGTCCGAGATGATGCAGCTTTACGTGGCAGCAATATTTTATGAGAATGATAACTTGATAAGTTATCTTGTTCCGATCTTTGTCTTTCATGTCACACGCATGTTCTGGATCTCTACTTTTTCTAGCTTTGCTCGCCCTCTTCTTAGTTCTTGCCACTGGAGTTGGACGACCCAACTGCTCAGGATTTCAGAATACAACAAACAGTTTTAAATCCGCACTGACCAAGATATGCTATGTGAAAGAAACCAAACTTCAGACCATATGAAACAAGGAAATATAACAATTAGTATACTCTCTTTAATAGCACAATATTAGTGGTTAGCACTAAAAAGTAACAAAAAAAAAATTCACCTGTATTTTCCTGTTTCAACAATTCAAAAATTACGATTCATTATTAAAAAATTATCCAAAAGTTGCTAGTTTTGAAATTGCTCGTAACCAAAGTTCTAACAGTTATTGCCTGATTGCTCTACTGTGTACGTGAAGTATAATCACATCCCCCATCTCTGTAAGGTTCATAAAATTGGACAGATGGAACTGTCATATAAGTTTCCTTCCCTTTGACTGAGGCCTCTAAACTGTGAAAATTTACTGCTAAAAACTTTCAAATTCAATACTGTCTGAACGTGAGATTGAGACGACCAGGAAGCAACCCAGCTTCTTCTCTAAGCTTAGCAGGAGTCGAGTCTGGTATAACGGATGACACACCATGAAATATCATCCGAGACCTGCCACCAAACAATAAGACATCCCCTGATTCCAGTACAACTTCCTCTGCCTTGCTCGGATCTCTCTCATGACCAAAACGAAACACAGCAGAATCACCTATCGAGAAGGAGACAACCGGTAACCCTTTGCGTCGGCTTGACTGGCTCTCATCCCGATCCTGTCAAACGAAGCCTCAAAATGAGTCACAAACCTTCAAAACACATTATCATAGCAACCAAAAACAGACACAGGCCTACTGTATATTAAAGTAATAGAAATGCTTAAGCACTGGCATAGGAGGCGGACCTGATGTAGCCCAAGTCGCCCTGTGTCTCTATAGAAGTTAGCGATGCATATGTCTGGAGACATTGAAGGTAGGATTTGTGTCACATCGCCTACTTCAAAGTCTTTAATCAGGGTGCGAGCGTCTTGAATTGATCGTTGTACCAGTAGCTTGAATTCCTGAGGAATAGCTGGTGCTACACAGTTGTCTATCGGATGAAGCAATTTATATCCAGTCCCAGGAACCCAGTTCTGGCCAAGACACATCATGTATAGGTGGAGTTTTGCACCACCCTCATACCCGGGCCTATAAAATCCTCCTGGACCCTCACCAAGTTGATTACAGGTCTTCACGATTTCAACCTAGAGATCCAAAGTTTACCAGCTATCAAGTCAGAGGAAAACCAAAGAGCAAGAAAATCAAGAACATTTTCTTTAATGCCTGCAGGATTATAGACTATTAATGCAATCTAAACCAACGCAAGTGGTACCTGCTCGTGAAGGGAGATGTAGCTTTTCAGCAAAACCATTCCGGACCTTAGCACTCGGCTTCCCCTGTCACCTGCCGTTTCCTGCACTTCAAATGTTTGAACCTGTTCCATTGAATCCAATGAATCACATTTAACATTTGGATTATTCTTGACCACAGGCAGGCCACATATATTCAGCCGCTCAACCTTAGTTGAAGGCCTCCCATAATTAGAACACGTCGAATCTGCGGCACTTGGGAATGCCTTTTGACTCTTGATGGATTTCTTAACATAAGTTTGCTTCTCTTCCCCCCCAAACCGGGTAGGCAATTCCTGCGGGCTTTTACTACTTGGAGAGACAGAAGCGTCTCTTCTGAACAAACTATTATTCCTTGTGAACGAACTAACATTCCCTGTTCGCTCAGACCCCAAAGCATCTCGATTTCCTTTTCTATCACCATTTCTGACCTTTGAACGAGAGCAACATTGTGACAGTGGTGGAAAATCATCTTTATAGTCAAGAACGGTTTGGCAAGGTTCACATTGTTCTATGTTCACCCTTCCCAACCGTGATAAAAGGATTTGCATGTCATTTCTGTCTGTCTCCCTTCGATTTGCAAGAGAATTCCTACCGTACTCGGACGAAAACAGTTGCTCTGTATGTGTAGTGATCCCCAGCCCTGTGTTGCAAGAGTGTCCATGTTCGTTACTGGATGCACTAAGACTAGAAGATTCCCCAGAAACCTGTTTTAACTGATCAACATTAATACTACAAACCAAATTTCAAATATATGAGAAAAAAAAAATTCTATTTGCAGAACAGTTAGCATTAGGGGTGTAATTTTCGGGTTAGGGTCGGGTCCCGAAAAAACCAACTAAGATAGTCATCCGAAATTTAGGACCTGAACCGACCCGATTCACCTCCTCAACCCGAACCGACCCTAACCCGGAAAAACGGATCGGATCGGGTTGAGTCGGATCTGAAAATTTGAAAAATGCAAAATAAAAATGTATAAAAAAAAATGCACATTTTACACCTAAATACAACTTCATAACACATAATAGTCAATAGGAGGGCATAAAACGATAGTTGGGGGATGCTAAGATTAGGGCTTATGAGAGTTGGGCTTAGGTAGTGGGCTTGGGTTCAAGTTATTTGGTAGGGAGTTAGTTATTTGGGATGAATTTCGGGTCATTCGGGTTAATTCGGGTTGGACCCGAACCAACCCTATTTTTTTGTCTTTATATCGGGTCGGGTCGGGTTAACCCGAAGTGAACATTTCTTACCTTATGACCTGACCCTAACCCGATATTTTGGTTCGGTTTCGAGTCGGGTTTCAGGTTTCGGTTATTTACTTACACCCCTAGTTAACATCTGCTAATTGCTAAACAGAATGCGAATTAATTAGGCTCTTGAATTGAGATGAGGTTTCAAACATTAAAATAAGAACGACCAACCAAAAAATTTAATACGAAATCTAGAATGTGAACAACTCCCAAGCAATTTCCGCTACTTACCCTCGGTAAACTAACGGAGACAAAACACAACTGTACTAAGAAACAGGAGAGGGAGAGAGAGAGAGAGAATACTAACTGAGTAGGAGTCGGACGAAGTATTCGATTGACTCATAAGTTTTAGTGAACAGAATCAAGGAGGAACTAGGAGGGAGGAGAGATCCTGTTGGGCGGAAGCGGGCAAAAAACAGAATGCCAAGCAAAATTCTCTTTTTCTCTAAATGATTCCACAGCCTTTCCGCTCCTTTCCACTATCTACGTCAAAAAAAACAATTACATACACTAATTTTCTCAAACTCTATTCTTTTTCAAGTCTCATAACACATTACACACAATTTTCTCTCATACTAAAAAATCTAGAATAATAAGTCTTTTTATAGGTAACACAATAAATCTAAACCATATCAAAATAGGAAAACTAAATCCCAAACAAATAGAAAATCTAAAACCAAATCCTAAACAGAAAACATAAACTCAATCCTTAAACAAATTGAATTAGTAACAACTTTAAGTCTTTATCTTCTTTAAATTTAAGCTAATAGACAAGCACGATAACCTGCTAAGACCAGACCCGACTCTGTGGCAATAAGATGGCAACATATTATATAGATTTGAACAGTCCGGCAAGTGGCGATAGATGAAACGGCCACCGTGAGCGGCAGTTCACCCCCCCGAGAAGATTAATTTATGAGAAAATGGATCGACGACGAAGAAACAAATAGCAAGGTTAACAAAAAGCAAAAAGAAAGCGCACGTGGCTACAATTTCCAGAGTATACGAGACGATGTACGGTCTTGAGCAGGCGCGCTCAGCCGTCAATGCTCATGTACAGAGTTCGAAGAGTCGTCATTCCACTCTCTAAAACTGGGTTAATGGCGTATGTGGCATCTAATATTTTATTATTATTTTATTTTATACTCTAGCATTAAAATCTTACATAATAAGTCATCAATTTTAATTTATTATTTTATTTTAGGCATTTAAAGGACGGAATTAATGATGTGAAAATGAAAAAAAAAATAACAAAAAAACTACTATAATGATGTAAAAAAGAAAGGAAAAACTGATGATAATGTGAAGAAGAAAGAAAAAAAAGGATTAAAAAAAAAAAAAAGAAAACGTAAGCGCAGAATCCGACAACCCTGTGTATCGATGCTCTCCCTCTTCTCGAACATTAAGCCGTGGAATTTTTCCATTTCATCCTGCTGATACCCAGCCACCCATCATCGCCAATGTATCTATACCAATCGGGCAGCAAATTGGGCCGTGATTCCAGCAAATGAATAACTAGCAAATCGATTATTGAAGATCAATTGAACGTCAATTGAATGTCGACGAATGATAGACGAACGGCTGTGGCGTGGCGGTGTGGCAGATCTATTCAATTGAATGATAGAAGAACGTTCAATTGAACGAACGGCTGCGGCTACGATCTGTTCGTCAACTGCAATCCCTTCCCCCTCGTCCATTCACGCGCACCAGCCGATCCCCCCCTCATCCGTTCACGCACACCAGCCACCACAAGAATTCGCCTTCGTCTTGGGTAGACCAGAAAACTGGTTACTATTGGCGGTTGGTCTTTGTTTCTGAAAAATGGTGTCCAGCAACACCGGGGCAGCCAAGGGCGTTGAGAAGACAGAGGAAGAGGAAATAGGGAACAAAACTGATGGAGTTTCGGGCTTGCATAGGAGCCTAAGCGCCAAGGAGACGTTTCTCAGAGCCGATAAGATAGATTTTAAGCGTTGGGATTTGCAGCTGGAGAAACACCTGCGCTGGGCATGGTCGAGACTCGAGGGACACGAAGGTTCGTGCAGTGAAGGAAGATTGGGAAATCGATTTGGCTAAACTCGATTTTAGGCACGTTATTTGCTCATGGGACTTATGGTACTGTGTATGGCGGTGTCTATGATAGCCATGATGCCCACCCAAGACGAACTCAACCCAGATCTTGCCGGAGATGAAAACAGCATACAAGCCGGTTGTGTGGAGGCTGAGATCGAGGGGGGCGGAGATGGCAGAGATGAGGAAGATAAAGAATTTGTTCTTTCTTTCCCATTTTTTTCTTTTTCTTTTTCCATATCATCATAGCAGCGACACATGGGTAAGTGTACTTGTAACTTATTGGGTCATGGTGACCAATCGCCTACTTTAACATGCCACGTGTTATTTTCTATCAATTTTAATATTTTTTATTTATCAAAAATTTAAAATGAAACAATAAATTAAAATTCTGAGGCTAAAGTTTAAAATAGAATAATAATAAAAGGTTTAGAGCTCAGACGTAATCAACCTTTCCACAACTGACAATCTTAAAAGTGGTTAAATTGCTAGCTCAAGTTCTCCAAGTTTTATGTGGTGGACACATCACTACCTGTTTTTTTTCTAAAGTAGCTTCTAATGCCTTATACTTGTAATTGATTCTAAATATGAAAAAATGATGATGCATGGTCTTTGGCTTCTCAATGAGGTTCTATTTGGAATTGGATCAAGTCTCTGTTTTCTTAGTTTTTCTACTTCACCACTTCGAGTTCAGTACCATATGAGTGCTTGAACCACTAATGTTAAGAGTTAGAGTGCATATAACTTCAATTTTACAGAGTGAGCTAAGTTTTAGGTTCAAGCAACAGAGCCGATCTTAACTATCTGTTGATTTTTGCAATTGTCACCGAAATCTGACTTCGAATTGACAGGTCATTTAAGTTACATACTTTCTTTAAGACATAAAAAGACTGACATAGTGGTAGGCTTATAGTTTCTTCTCTTTGGCCATTTCCACCCAGATGGGGTAGACCCTTGTCATTTGAGCTAACATACGGAAACAATGAAGGCTTAGAGTTGCTACCAAGAGTTCAAAGTTTTAAGTTTTAAACCGGTTTCCACTCGATATCCCTCGTTATGTACCAAAAAACATTGTTTCCCATTTTTGAAAAATAAATAAATAAATAACAGTAATTGTTTTTATTAAAAAAAAATTAATCTTCTTACAATTTAAGGGTTGAATTAATTAATAATTCAAGCAAAAATTCATCACATATACAAATAAACATTTTTAATGCTTTTTTTTTTCCAAAAATACTAACCCCACAGAAATAGGCCGAGAAGCATCGTTGAACGTTTGAAGTAGAGTGTGTGTGCTGAAATTTGTCCTACTATGTCATAAATCAGCCGTAGGTTGAACCATTGGGGTACAGTTTTCTGGCCAGAAACCTTTTTTTTGGGTTGGCCAGGAACAAAAGTACAGGAGGGAAATATTGGATGCAGCTGCAGACGGCAATCTTAGGTGGAGATAATCAATAAAAATGACAATAGAAAATTTAACGTAGCTCATCCTTAATTTTACACTACATCCATAAGACTAATTATGAGATTTTATTCTACTAAATAAATAGCAGAGGCTTACACAAAAGAGAGAAATTTCTCTAAACAAAAAATTTTAGTGAAAAAGTATTAATTGAAATAAGATTGAGATAAACCTAAAATGGTGGTACTAAGTATTCCCAAATACTATTAATATCATGAACATATGTCTAATTAGACATAGTAAATAATTTTACAATTTTACCCTTAAAATTAAAAGAGTTTTTCTCTCTTTTCGATCTCTCACTCTTCAATCTCTTGCCGCCAACCCCACTCTTTGTTCTCTCTCTGCCGCTCTTCGTTGACGACTCTGACTCTGACAGTTATCAATCTCCAATCTCCACTGCGATTGGATCTCTCTTTGCCGCTCTTCGATCTCTGTTCTCCACCGGCTCGCCGATCTTCGATATTTGTTCGCTGACGACTTCGATCTCTGCCGGCTCTCCGCCACTTTTCGCTGATGATTGAATCTCCACCCCGATCAAATCTTTGTTCCAATCAAATCTCTGCTCCGCTGGCTTCAATTTCTCGCTTAGAGCTGCTCCAATCTCTGTTCTCTATCGGCTCGCCGATCTTTGCCAACGATCGAATTTCTTCTCCGATCGAATCTCTGCTTTGTGGCTCCAATTTCGCGATTTCTGCTCTGATTGAATCTCCAATCTCCCAATTTTTATCAGACGGATGAAAGATGCGAGACTGATCTATTTTTTGAAAGAAAAATAGTAATTGTTTTTTGTTAGTTATTATTTACACATTTTTGTATTGCACTTTAGACACTTTTAAATTTTTATTTAGACACTTTTTATTCATTAAATCATATACCTTTATTTGAACATTTCTTTAAACTTTTAGACACTTTTACATTTTTATTTGAACACTTTTACATATTTAGTCAGACACTTATTTTAATTATTTCATACACTTATTTTCTAAAGGTAACAAATTATTCACAAGTTATTTAATTAGACACTTTGACATATTTCTTCGGACATTTTTCAGTATTCAATTAAACACTTTTTTTTATTGGTTAAGACATTTTTTTATTATTTAAAATAGTTATTTTCTGAAGATAACAAATTGTTTACAAATTGATTTTGTCAGTTTTTGTTTAGACATTTTTACATATTTATTTAGACATTTTTCAATATTCAATTAGACACATATTCTTATGGTTTCAGACACTTTTAATTTAAAATTATTATAATTTATTTTATATTGCTTTGTAGACACTTTCACATATTATATTAGACACATTTACATTTTATTGCAAACATTTTTGTTGTTCGGAAGTAACAAGGACACAACTTGGAGGCAACAATCGGAAGCAAGATCTAGAGGTGATTGACGCGATCCGGCGAGTGATGATGAGATGAGATCCAGCGGGTGACGATGAGATCCGGCGAGTGATGACAAGATCTTGTGACCGATCGACGAGATCCGGCGGGTGATCGACGAGATCCGGCGGGTGATCGACGAGATCCGGCGGGTGATCGACGAGATCCAGCGATGACGATGATATCCGGCAGGTGATCGACAAGATCCGACGGATGACGACGAGTTCCAATGGGTAACGATAAGATCCGGTGGATAACGACAAGATCCGGAGCCGAGCAGTTGCGAGATCTGGAAATGCATGATGACTATAAGCTTTGGAGGTGGTGATGGTTCATTGGAGGAAGAGACGGCGGCGACAGCGGTGGTTCATCGGAGGAAAAGACAGTAGTGGCGGCAACAGAGGTGAGTTTTCAAGAGTGAGGATGAGTTTTAGTCAGGGGCAAATTAGTCAATTTATTTATTGAATTGTGGGTTATATATAGGGAATTAGAGCTGGATTAGTATATTTAATTAAACATATGTCTACAATATAATAACTCATTTCCAAAACATCCCAAAATAGTAATTCATTATCTTGTCACCCCCAAAAATAAATCTCTCACTCATAATATTTTCTTCAAATAGTAAGTATCTTTTAATTTGGCTCTTGTTTGTCTGCTATGAACTGAAGAACAAAAAACTAGTTATAAGAATTCCATTGTGTTACTATACACCAAATTTTACTGTTCACCAAATTTCATTGTTCCTTTATGACTTAGTGTTCGCATGGTGCTGGGACACATTTTAATGAGAAACAGTAACTAATAATATAGGATGACTAAATGACATGGTCTCTACAGAAGGAGATTGAAGCAAGTCAAGATTTGCTAATGTTTGATAGGACTTGTTACATTTGAACGTGTTGACCAACTAGAACACAATTTTAATGCCAATACAAATGGGACTCCCTGTTTACTTTGTGTGGGGAAGCCTAGTACTAAATGTAGGTGACCGGATGGTGATGAAAATGAAAATATGCAAATACTGTTTCACAACGTTTGAGGAAAGACTATAAATTTAGTGGCCCAGACGAAAATTGAGATGATTAATGACGAATTTAACTCCATGGTTAAGCGAATTACACACTGAAGCTGATACCCATTCAAAAAAGAACCGGGATACCACATAGTCCCGATAAGTCCAGAATTCGCTAACCAGCAATGAAAAGCAGTGGCACTGGCGGTGGCCCAAAATGCACTAAGACGCCCCATATATAATGGTTATTGGCTAGGTTTCAAAATTCCCTTGCACACAGATGAAACTATAATTAGTCTGGCCAGTTTATCATATCTAAAGCTTTCTGAGTTGTTCTCTTCTACCATGCGGCCTAAAAATAGAATAACTTCATTCATTCATTCATGAGAATTTGTCCAAGAATAGTAAATGCACGTTATCACTTTAAACATGTGTGGTGGACATTTAAAATTTTATCAGTAATACTATTGATTTTTCTACTTCACTCAAAGGCATTTTGTGGAATTGTAAGAGGGGGGAGGGGGGCTCGAACCAAACACGCCGAGTTTGGTATCCCTAACGCTTTTGCTGTTTGGCCTTGCGGGGACAATGGTAAACTTATAGAAGCATGCACTTAGTATTAACGGAATGGTTGCTCGTTTTCTACTTCCTATAGAAATTAAAACTTTCTTAATTTATCATGCTTTTTCATTTGTGTTAGTGTTGGTCTGCTGTGGCGTGAACAGCTTCCTCCTAGGACGCTTAGCTCCCCTCTCTTTGCTGTTCCCATTAGTTAATTGCTTGCTTCTATGTTTTTCTCCAGTTGCTTGTATTTATCAAATTGTTCTTGATTTAAGCATCTGCTTCTTTAACCAATTCTGGTTCATCCATCCTTGCCTTCTGTGTATATTATACTCGTCTACCTAGGGAAGTTAGCTAGCTTGCTTTTGCTGCTTCCCTCCATTTGCTTAGCTTGTTCTTCATCTCTTAAATTTCGGGTAGACGTCTCTGTCTCCGCGGCCACCCGAATCATGACCTGGAAAATCAGGAATTACGCTCACTATGATGGACCTGCAAGTTTAATGTCCAAGCAACACCTAACATCCCTCACACACATAATTCACAGCAGACGAAGAGTCTCTCTCGACCCGTCCAACCAGCCGGTGAGACATGTCATACAGTCGTGGGATTGGTGTCAGCAATTAGAGCTAGGTGAAGTGGCAGTGTCTGATGATCACACGTGGCAGGCACGCTTGAAAAGGGGTGAGCCGTGAGCAATAGCAACCCACTCGAAGAAGAAACACGAGTGATCCCACATACTTTCAGCACTTCCTAAATGTACTCGAATGCAATTCCCCCAACCAAAAAAGAAAAAAGAAATAATAATAATTATTATTACTAGCAATGTCTAATATCGCCTTCTTTTGAATCTTCCGAAAACATATACTATAACACAGAAAGCAATAAGAGTGCTTGGTAATCAGTAACCACAGTTGTTCTAAAAGCATTGGCTTTAGCCAAACAACAAAGTTTTAAGTTTAACAGTTAAGACTTTAGAATTTTGTTAAAAATATTACTTAAAACTTTGTGACAATATTTGATTGGATACGAAACTGTGTAATATAGGATTGTATAAACTTTTTGAGCAAAACTGTTGGTACATCTTTACTATCGAAATATTTATACTCTTGTTACCACATATCACAAGACTGGATCTTTTTTCCATCTCTCTTTGAACTTGCTCACATGCGTTAAACTTTTATCCCTAAAGTTTCAAGCATTGAATAATTATGAATTGACCATACTATACAGGTTTAAAGGGAAAAAAAAAATCAATTTTTACGGCGAATTGCTTGCAAACACGCCAAGGTAAAAAAAACAACCACCTTTGCCTTATTGGTCGAAGACTCCAAGAGTAATTCTCTGATGTTACACAAAATTTTTTCTTCTTCAGTTACAAACAACTAGTACTGACAGGATTAGTCAGAGACCACAAATGCGTTTGACAGTATTTTAATGGCTAAACGCTTTTTATGTCTAGCTGTGTTGTGCGTTTAAAAATCATTCCTCGTCTAGGCCTGTGCTTATTTATTTGTTCAGGAAAAGGTTAACAAACACTCCTGCTTTTAGTGCCATTAATACCCCCACTAACTTTAGTCTTTAGTATACAATACACATTTGTAGGACAAAAACCAGGCAAAATGAAAGCTCAGTCTCTTTTCGGAAGTGGGGAGGAACAACCGAACGTCCTACTCATGCCACCCTCCTCTGCTGTCCCAAGCTGCTCTCCCAGGAAAACACTCACAACACAGAAACACAACACAAGCATCGATCTCACAAACAACTGAGAGGAGAAGAACAGAGGATTTCGGATCGTTGATGAAATGGAGTTCTATCTGTTCAGTATACTCATTCTTCTCTTCAGCAAAGGGCTCTGTGACTCCTACATTCAGACCAGTTACAGGCTTCGTCTAGCAGTCCCAGGTGAGTACAGCAACGGATTCATAGGGAGAGCTTTTCTAATGGAGAGTAACCAGACAGAACCAAGATTCAGAACTGCATTGAGCATTGATGCTTTAGATGGGAGATACTCATGCTCCTTAGAGGTCTTTCTTGGAGACGTCAAGGTATGGAATTCTGGCCATTACTCGAGGTTTTTCACATCTGAGGTATGTCTTCTTGAGCTAACGGAAGATGGAGATTTACGCCTCAAGGGTCCTCAAGAGAAAGTTGGATGGCGGACCGGTACTTCTGGACAAGGTGTGGAGGTAAAACTAGTGCTTACAAAGTAGACAATTGTGCAGGAAGTAGGAACTGTACTAGGGCATGAAAGACAACTAAGTTCTCTATGCCTCTTTTTGATGCAGAGAATGCAGATACTAGAAACTGGCAATCTAGTCCTTGTTGATGCGTTGAACAGTATAAAGTGGCAGAGTTTCAATTTTCCAACTGACATAATGCTCTGGGGACAAAGGCTTGATTTGGCTACCAGGCTGACTTCATTTCCCGGCAACTCCACTTCATTCTACACATTTGAGATTGAACCGAACAAGATTGGTCTCTATCTGAATTCAGGTCAGTTAAAGTACTCTTACTGGGAGTTTAAGCCTTCCAAGAGCAGAAACCTGACATTTGTTCAATTGGGTTCTAGAGGGCTATTATTGTTCAATGATAAGAGTAAAAAAATCGCGCAGATTCCATCTGGGAGATCTCAACCCCTGAGGTTTTTGGCATTGGGAAATAGGACGGGTAATCTAGGGCTCTACTTTTATTCACCTTACAAGAGACAATTTGAAGCTTCATTCCAAGCCCTCAACTCCACTTGTGATCTTCCTCTAGCATGTAATCCATACGGAATATGCACATTCTCAAATGCCTGTTCCTGCATACGGTTCTCAGCAAGGGAAAGATCCGAAAGCTCTAGTTGCAGCAAAGGAATTCCAGCAGAGTTTTGTGGTGGTGGCCCGGTAGAGATGCTTGAACTGCAAGATATCAATAGCATCATGAAAGGTGCCCCTGTGAAAGTCAACATCAGCAAAGAAGCATGCTCAAGTTTGTGTTTACATGACTGTAAATGTCTTGCTGGATTGTACTCCTCAGACACTCGAGAATGTTTTCTATACGGACAAGCAGTGGGAATTAAACAGGTGGAACGAGGAACTGGATTGAGTTACATTGTAAAGGTTCCAAAGGGAATCAATACTAACCACAGCAAGTTTGGTGTGAAGAAATGGGTGTTGGTGGTGGTGGTTGTGGTTGATGGCCTGGTCATTCTACTGATTATGGGAGGCCTTGCTTACTATTTGATACAGAAGAAAAGAAAGAACTCGACGGGAACTAACATGGATACTTGATTCTTTGTTATTTTCAAATTTCTCATTGAAAATCACTAGACTTCAGACCAATTTCTTGTTTTTTTGTTCATAGGAGATCCAACCAGAGGTACTTACTTTCCCCTTAACATTTCACATCGCAATGAAAGTGAGATTTGGCGCCAAGGTTTTTGTTTCAATATTGAAGATCTTCACTACCAGCTAAGCTAGCTGACTACTCACACAATTTCTTCCCTGTTATAAAAAATACTAAAATTTTTCAGAAAGATTAGCCTTTTAATTGTTTTCAGTTCTTAGTGTTATTTTTCAATGTATTGCCGTTTTCCAAGCCAGAATGATCAATGCTGGCACTAAGCAGCATTATATTCCCCCAAAAGTTACCTCCTTCAGTCCAAGGGGAGCTACTGTGATAAGAGAGGACACAGTTTTAAAAAGGATTTATTTTTCAAAGCGAATAATTCAGAAACTGTCAAATCTATATAGGGTAAGATTTTTTTTTTCTTTTTAATGATAGGATAAGGTAAGAGGAGTTTATGTATGCAGATTTCACTATTTCTCACCTACAAAGCAATTTTTAAAAAAAAATGAGGAACATGCTAACTCTGAAAACCAGATCACATGGGTTGATGTTCTTCGAGCATGTCGAAATTCGAATCACATTTAAATCTTAAAAGTAAGCACAAATCTAACGAAAAATACTCATAATTTACTAAGGAGAACTAGAAAGACAATCACCCACCTCGAGATTATGGCCATGTCTTCAGCGCCCTTGGTCTGCGGGTGGAAAGGATAAAACTGAAGGGAGCTTTCAGATTTCACGGCGGCGGGGACGGCGGGGCAGTGAAGTTGGGCGGCGGCCACTTAACTGACCGTAGAAAATAGACTTGGACTGTTGAATACCTTTTGTCTTCGTTTTTTTTGACGGTCGAAACAGATAACCTTCAAAGCCCGTAGAACTATGGGCCGATCCGTAAAGCTAAACCCAGTAAAGTGAAACAGGCCGAACTGGCATCCCGGGCAGGTTTTTAAACATGACGTCGACAAAACCTTTAAAAGACAAAGGCCGGGCCTTTATCTTTTAAAGGTCTAAATGGGCCTTTGTCTTTTAAAGGTTTTGTCGAATGGGCCTTAAAGCCCATATCCTCAATCATACAATGGCGAGTGTACTTATTTTGCTTATTGGCCGCCAGGAGATTATTTTAGAGAGCGCTCAAGTTGTCTGTGCCTATTGCAAAGATAGTGATTTAAAAATGTGCAGCTGGAAAATATATGGAGAAAAGTTTTTGGGATAGCAATTTTTCTTTTGTTTATTTATTTCGTAATTAAGATGTAGGAAAAAAAATTCAACAAAGATCAAACACCTCTGGGGAAAAAAATATTATTCGATACTTGCAACGTCGCCCTGTTTGTTTGAGGTGCTCACCTCCAAGCTTCAACTTGGTAGTAAGAAGAAACTCTTATTTAGCAATTTTTTTTTTAGTGGAACTATTTACCAATTGCTTTTGTTATCCATACTTCATTTTTTTTAGTTTTTATTTTTGGAGAAGAAGAAGAAGAAGAAGAAGAAGAAAGGACTATAGGTAAGGGAATCGGATAAAATTATATGCTTATTAAAAAGGAAATTGGAAGCAACAAATATGATGTTGCACCACCTGGGTCCGTACCTCAATATTATCTAATGCTATCTGATAATAATGTTGCCCCATCACATTCGTAATTGACAACCAAATAAAACAAGGTCTAAGCATGGTCCTACTTTTGTCAGCTTATTTATAGGAAGCTGCAAGCAGAACCCTGGGTAGCTAGCTCAGAAATTCATATATACAATCCACATACGTTACGTTAAGCAACAAATCAGACAAAGTAAAATCCAATTAAGATCGATCCAGATCCAACACAAACACTTCGTTTCAAGCTCCGCGAGGATGGATGGAATGTATAGATCAGTTTGGTGCGCGATCGTGTCACCGCAATTTCAAATGGACGTAGGCCAGACCGACCAAGCACCAAGTTAACATATATATGTCTCATCGCTCCTTGCTAGCCATACCTAGCCTTTCTTGCTTAATTGGTCGGTCCAAGAAGTCCGGAATTAATTAGTTATTACAAATTAACATGCCGATTCTTGATCTCCTTTTTTCTGGGGGAATCGCATATAGGTCGTTGGACACAAGCTACCCAGCTCTAGCTAGCTACAAGGCAGGCAAGCCTATTATTAACCATTCAAATCCTACGCGTCCAACTCCTCCTTTTCTTTTTGTTTTTTAATCAGAACTTACCCGTGGCCAATCCATCACAAAATTTGGCCCGTCTCTTTCGAACAAAAACAATTGCCCGTGAACCTTAATGTCACAAGTTTCCCGTCACAACACTAGCTAGTCTAGTTTGTCTTTAACCTGAACACCATGTATCACTTGTCCTTCTCCATGTCCCGCCAAGGAGCTAGCCAGCCTTGACCCATAATTTCCTACACAAATTAACCTCACCTCTCTCAACACATCAACATTCTGTACCTTTATACAAACAGATATCATTTTCATCACCCGTCGGAAACCAAAACTAACAATTACCATATACCATATATATCTTGAGAACATAGTAAACTGATAAAACAAATTTATATGAGTTTACATTTATATCCATCCGCCAAAGTTAAGCAATTATTATATGTAGTATTCATATACAAGCGAAACTTTTATGGTGTTCACTTCACACAGATTAATCTCAATTGTTGCCCAAAACAATAAATCATGCATATACCTATTCAAAAACTGGTAAAAAAAAAAGTTGAACAATAAATATTGATATTAATTTAGACCAAGTGCTGCATGAACACCATATTTATCAAGTATATATGAACAATATCGCTCTATAACGTGAAATTATATATAAGAGTGAAAAATTTTATGAATATTATATGGATATAGGTATAATTATGAAATTGATCCTAGTCCTACCTATAGTTCATTACTCCCTTTCCCATGTTTTAAAAAAGGATGAAAAGCACTATTTTTGGGCCGTTTAAAAAAGGTTAGCTGTATTTTTTTTTTCTGAAAAATTATTTTTAACAATTATTTTAACTTACTGACCTTTTTTAAACTCTCTATTCATAAATTAAACTAAAAAAAATCTTTTCTCCTTTCAATTCTCACAACACAAAATTTCAAACAGATTTCTTTTATTTTAATTCTAGAATTAAAAATAAAAATAATATAAATTACATATATTTCAATGTTCTGGCTACACATTTTTGTTGGGGGGTGGAAGGTGTACATGTTTGATGTTGGAATTCAAGCTACCGAGGAGCTTAGCATAGGCCCTAGCTCTGGGTAGGGATATATTATGGAGGAGTAACTGGGATTCTCGCGTTTAAAAAATTAGGGAATCAAATTAAACGTAGCAAGTTAAAGTTAACATCAGGATGTGTCATATCATTGTACATGACATGTATGCATTTAGCAACTTCATTCATGATTAATTTTATTCCTTGGCTTCGGCTGTCCCTTTCATCCTTGACGCGTTTCAAATGTCTCGACCTCCCATCATCCCGACCCCTTTCAATCGTTTTCCTCCAGAGTTTAAAATACTATTATCCTCCTAATTTATTACTCATTTCTATTATTATTATTATTATTATTATTATTATTATATAGTGTTTGAAAGAAAATAATCCGTACTTCCACGAATGTATAGATAAATTGTATTTTTCATTTCTCACATAAAAAAGTGGATCATATTTGCAGACATGGGAATGATCAACAGTGACGGAACTAAGATTTTCGGTTCGGGGGGTGAGCTCAGAGGAGAGTCGACTAAACCCGGAGGAGAGGGACGGTATCGCAGCGAGGTAAGGCTGGAGATTGGGAGTAATTCGTACTAATTAAAAGATTAGGATGTAACTCGTATAAGTTAAAAAATTTGGAGGACTAATAGTGCATTTTTTCCATGTTAGAATATCTGTTTAAGACTACAAGGAATAATTACTCATTTGGTAACTGCTTTCTTTAGCGCCTACCTTACTGCCCCCCATGTTCATATTCTTTCAATATTTCCAGGGGCAAAAATGTATTTTCAGTCCCTAATTTCTCTTGAATTAACCAATTAAGTAGCTATATTTAAATTTTTTCAAAATTTTCGGGGGGCAGCGGCCCCCCCTGCCCCTACGTAGGTCCGCCGCTGATGATCAGCATGTATGATTCCCATTTGCTTGAGATCTTTTTTTTTTTTTAAATACTTAGAATGTTACAAAATAAGAAATATAAGTGATATTTTATAGCATAACATACTATACATCTTATTCTATTCACTACTGTAAAGAGAAGCAATATCTTTTATAAATCATAATTCCAACAATTCAAATCCTAACTAATTGCATAATATGATTGTTTGGATGTCAATTTGACTATAACTCAATTAGTACTTGAGAAGGTGGACTTTAATTTTTTTTGGTACACAGAAAAACTTTGATTTATGACTACAAGCATAATACCTAAGAATAGTCATATTATTATTATTATTATTATTATTATTATTATTATTATTATTATTATTGTTTCATTTAAAAAATTAATATCCTCAAGATACAATAAGCCATAAAAGTAAATCTCTCTCAAGTAAATTGTTTCCATAAGAAATGCTAAGCTAAGACCTATTGTTTTATGTAGGATAAATTACACTCGTCGCTCCTAACATTTTATTATTGTCCTATTTTTGACCCTAACCTCAAAACTTCATATGAGACGTTCTCAACCTCAAATTTTTATTCAATTTTAGACTTTTGGCACACAAAAAATGTTAAAATTGATGGAATTGGCAATTTGTGGCAATTGGCCACATGGCATAATGAATCACCAACTATAGATGCTTACAATTGGCCATATCAAAAATTTAGGGCCCATATTACAAAAAATGTAGAAATTTAGGGTCTATACTGGGTTAGTCCACATCTCTCCTTCCTCCTTCCTCCCTGTTGGCCTAAGTGCAACCAAGAGGGGGGGTGAATTGGTTGAGTTCCAAAAATAAAGCACAAATGAATTCTTGAAACCCCAAACTCAAATTTAATTTGAGGAACAATGATCAACTCTATTTTACTCAGAAAATGACTACCACAATCCACCTAGAATTTGCTTTGAAAGCTATCTTTGAAGTAGTTTTGAAAACAAGCAAGTTAAACCAAAACAAGTTGCTTAAAACACCCACCAAAGCTCAAGTGTGTAGAGAGAAGAAGAGACTTGGACAAGAGAATTTTTATAGAGGTTCGAACTCTCCTCTTGAAAGCATACTCCTCTCCTCAAGCTTACCACTTGAGAGTTTTCTTCTCTACTATGAAACACAATACTACACAATAGCCTTCAAAGGCATACAACACTTAGGTAGATCCTTCTACCTTCACCTCTCACTAGTTTTGCCAAAGGCTAACTAGAAACCCTTCTAACCCTTTTTCCCTTACAAGGAAATCACTCAACCACTCAAGACAAGCTCAACAATTTGTGGTTACAAGGTAAGAACGAAGCAACCAATGCTAGATAAGCCAATGAAAGCACAAGCACAAGTTCTTGGCAACCTTTCAAAATTCTGCTCTTTGATTGATGAATCCTTTTTCTAGTTGCCAAGTTATGTTTACAACATGTTTCTTAGTGTAAATATACTCTTTAGGAAGCTATTAGACCGTTGAAACCCTGCTGGATGTGCCTGAAAAGTTTCCTTAAAATTCGGAGAGCCGTTGCTCTGTTTTTCGCAAAAAATGCAGCTTTCAGATTTCGTGTTAAGTCCTGAGTTTAACGGGTTAAACTCGACTTCTCTCTTCAACGGTCAAAAGCAGCAGGAGACAAAGCATTTAATGCGCGGCAGACGTGTACAGGTGGCGTCTTCTGATTCGCCCGAGCTTCCATTTGAAATTTTGGCTGAAAACGCGCCACTTGAAACATTTGAACCCAAGCCTTCAGACTTCAACTTAACAGGTTAAAACCGAGTTTTAACGCGTCAGCTGAAGCTTGAAAACTCACAGGAAACTTATCCTTCGAATTAACTCAGTTTAACGTGTTAAAGTGTAAAGCTTGGGAGCAAGTTAAACTTAGGTGAAACAAATACCTGTTAAACTTTGATTTTAATGGATTAAACTTGAAACCACTCCAAAACACTTGTAATTTGGACATCAAAACTTGATTCAAACATTACCTAAGTTAATAACCTACTAATTTCTTTTCAAAGACAATTTTTCCTCAATACTTCTAAAACATATTTTTTTAGATAAACACTTAACACACTTGGAAATTAAGCATAAGTTCAATTAACCTTATTTTAACCAAAAAGGTGAGATTAAAAATATTAACACAAATCATTTGTCATCATCAAAATTAAGGTTTTCTTTGGAACAAATCCAACACTCCCCCTCTGGCCTTAGCCTCGGCCTCATCCGCCATTCCTTCTCCTCTTGTTCCCCCATTCCCTCATCACCTCGTTCACTTGTCCGTCAATTCGATGAGATTTCGTTCGATTGCAACCCTTAATTTCGGTCTATTGCAGCCCACGATTTCATTTGATTTCGTTCGTCGATTGCCTCCACCGTCCTCAATTTCACTCGCCATTTTGATCCCCCCACTAATTGTACTCACCTCCTTAACTAATTGACCTTTTCTTCCTAACCTTTGATTTGAATCGGACTAGCAATTTGAATCCCAACCATGTCATCGCATCCATCATCATCTTTGTTGTTTTCTTGCTGCTGTCATGTACGTCATCATCATTTCCTTGGATTCAAAGGGTTTAGGCAAGTTTAGGGTTTGACTTCTATTCGAATCAAAGACTGCTATGGAGGGAAACGAGGGATGATGGTGGCTTAGGAATGGCAGAATCAATGGGGGATGGTGGCGTGGCGAAGCAAAGATGGTTGGCTAGGATTGTCAATAATGCTAGGGTTGATGGATGGAATGGTGTTAGGCAAGGGGAGCTGTAGCCTAGGGGTGGTAGTGGCCGTTGAGGAAAAGTTAAGGTTTTGAGGGAAGGAAGTGAAAAATCAAGGACCAAGGCTGCTATTTACTTTTTATTCTTTATTTCTTTCTTTTCCATATCGGTGACATCGTGACAAGTCACCCACGCTAGCTTGGTACATGGCCAGTTCCATCAATTTTAACACTTTTTGTTCACCAAAGGTTTAAAATGGAACAAAAAATTGAGGTTAAATGTGTCTTTTGTGATATTTTGAAGTTAGAGTCCAAAATATGATAAAAATAAAAGATTAGGGCCTATGGGTGCAATTTTCTCATTTTAAGTACCCAATACCCTATTGGTTTTCACTCACGTGGCACGAATTCAATAGCGCCACAAGTTACCTTTAATTGCAGTCTCTTAAATTCAATTCCTTCTTGGTAAAGTTACAGCCGAATTTTGCGAAAGCATCTCTTACCTGCTTTGAGCTGCATAAAGAGGGCAAGTTCTAAGCTTTGAAGCTTTCGCCCCAAAACGTAGGAGCTAATTATTTTAATTTAAGATAATTTAATCTAAAAGGATTTATTCTTATTTTTATATTTTTTAAGCTAATTTTATTTAAAAGTTAATATTATATAGATGTAATAATTCATTCTGATAAAGGAAAAATTTTCTAAAAATTTAATAAAATTATAAAAAACTTATTTTCAATAGATTATTAGACCTACATAATATTAACTTTCAAATGAATTTGTTTTATAAAAAAATTTAAAAATAAAAAATAAACTATTTTAGATTAAGTTGACTTAAATTAAAATAAATTGGTTTAGTATATTTTATGATTGAATTTATGGTAGTATACTTTTGTTTATAAAAGAGTGAAATGAGAAGGCAAATCCAGCCATTTTCAAATCTGAACATTACCCAAAGATTATACAACTCATTAATTTTGCATCATTTTGGAGCAGGACCGTGCCTTGGTTGAGACAAAACTAAAATTTGTGAGTTTTTATCTGAAACCTAAAAATTTCAAAATATGTAAACAATTAGTCTTGAACCGTTAGCCCCTTATTTTGAGGGTTAACTTTAGGACTAACTATTTACACATTTTATAAGTTTTGGATTAAAATAGAAGTTCGCAAAGTTTTATGAATTAAAATAGAAATTTACAAAAAATTTAGAACTTAAATTGAAAAGTTGTAAAGGATTTAGAACTCAAATACTAATTTATCTTTCACTGTTTTTTCTTCCAAATGTTTTTCAAAATTGATTCCTCTTTCTCTTACAATGGGAAGAACAAATGCCTTTTTTTTTTCAAGGAAGATAAAATATTTATTTTAGTTATGCATTGAATGATAAAAAAAATCACACTTTGTGGTGGATTTCTTAGTTGTCATTGTTTAAATTAATACGATGCCATCTAGAGTTGGAGCATACCTAACATAGAAAATTGGTTGTTGTTCAATAGGTCCCCATTAATATTCTTTTCCAATTTGGGGAAACTATTATCTTATTTATCATTTTTAAAAATTTTTAAACTGATTAATAAGTTTCATATTTTTTTATGATTTCATTGGAGATTACTTTTTAATGACTAAAACTTTTTATTCTAAGATATCTTTTGCTCTTTGAAACTTTTAATCATCATTTAGGATCTGGAAAAAATATTTTTAATTTTTCCTTTGGCTAGAACATATTCTTTTTAGCTTTTTTTTTTCAATAAAAAATAAAAAATTTAAAAAATCATTAAAAAAACTACTCAAATGAAAATTAAAAAGTTACTAATAAGAACTCCTTACTTCTAAAAAAGATATCTTTCTAGTCTGAGGGGAAAATACTGAAGTCGTAAATTTGTTGTAACTTTTCTACTAGGTCCTATAAGTTTGCAAATTTTCATCCAAGACTTAAAATTTTACTAATTTTTATTTAAGTCCTAAAACTTGCAAAATGTATATATAGCTAATGCTAAAGTCAATCCCAGAATAAGTAGCTAACAGTTTTGGACAAGTTTTGAAAGTTTTAAGACTCAAATAAAAACTCATGAAGTTTTTATGATTTAACTTAAAAAAATGACTAAAATTTTGGAACTAAATGTGTTCTTTCCCCAGCCTCAGTCAGAAATATGGACAAACCAAAATGCGTCCCCAATCTTACCTTGTGTCGGGTGAATTGGTAAACAATTATATTAAGCTGAAAGGACATGCATGACAAGATTAAAATAAAATAAAATAAACAGAGTGGACTTGATGCGTCTTTTCCATAAATTTCCTTCCTTTCGTCGCATTTCACTCAAAAGAGGGTGGAAGGATAAAACAACCAAAGTCTTCCTGGTGGTTGAGACATATTTTTATTACTTTGAGGTTCAAGGTTTAATTATTCACTTTTTCCTCACCTCTTTCCGATATACTATTAAGGAAGAAAGGGGGATAAAAAAGATTACAAAACTCCTCGGCCTCAAATCCTGCACTTCACTCATTTTTTTGCTCTGTCTAATAGTAAGTTCTTAAATCATAAGTTAAACTGTTCAATAATAATATTTTAATAATTTTAAGTTGTATGATATTTTTTTATATTTAACTGGCATTTAAAAAATATTATTTATATTTATAAATAAAAATTCATAACTTAAGATGTCTATCAACTGTAAAAAAAAAAAAAAGAAAAAATTGAAATTACTAAAACATTGTTTTTTTTAGCACACCAAAATTAGGGGGACCTCTTGCCCCTACATGATTCAAATAATCACATCAGTAAGTGAATGGGGTGAAGAATTAAAATGTATATGTATCTAAACAAATATTACACCACATCCAATGACGACTTGTTACAACGATATGTTTAGTGGACCACATTGCTGATTATTCTTTTGGCTGCCCCTGGAAATTAATTCTTCACCTGTAATATCAAAGAGCCATTCTAGATGGCTTTTTCTCAATAATTTCCAACAAGCCCCGCCAGAATTTTATTTTTCTTTTTGGCGTGGACGGAATCGCGTCGCAATGCACAGTGAGGTCCAATGATGACCATGAACCCTTCCTCGTCGCCGGTCGGGTGGAATATGATCCATCAACCAACCGGATGGAATATGGTATCATCAACTTCCGGGGGCATCATCAGCTCCCGGAGAGGTCGGTCGAGATCGGCGGCCATGGCGGTATCCCCCAGACCATGAGAGTCCAAACTGGCGAGGCCAAGATCGATGCAGATCTTCCTCCATTGATTGCGCTCGGAACGGATCCGATGGGCTCTGCTCGCAGCCTCCAGGTCCGATTCAGCTCTCCTCATCAGCCTCGCTTCTGACCCGATTGCTCGCCTCCTCAACCGATTAATCTCAGCCCTCTTCTTCGCCGCAGTGATCTCCTCCAACTGTTTCAGGCTCTCTCTCGCCATTTTGAGCTCGAGTTTTTGAACCTTACCGATCTCATCTAAAACCTCAACATACAAAACAATAGACTTTTAGTTCGACTTAAACTTAAAAAAGTTCTTTTTTCCTTTTTTGCTTTTAGTTTGAGGGATGAAAAAATAACATAGACCGCACACACCTTAACTTAAATGCTCATCCATATAGACTTAAATTTATTAAAATTTTAGAAATAAGACAAAGAAAGTAGTGTTAGGCCAATCCACAAGGAACTTTCGTAACTTTTTCTATAAAAAAATCATACTTCTGTCTCGCTTGTTGTCTTTTTTATTTATAACAATTAATTTAATTTTTTTTAAATTTATTATACAAATATAAATTTTTTATATAAAAATAATATCTTAAAAACTTTAGTTTATAAATATATTTTTTAAAATATTTTTACAATACAAATTAATATAAATACTTTTAAATTAAACTTTAGTAAAAAAAAAAAAAAGAACAAACCTTTATAAACAGAAGGAGTAATAGTATAGAATTATTCCTGCTATTTCTCCCATACTACCTTTTGTCATTCAAAATCAGAAATGAAAATGCACAAGCATCGATAACATATCGTACAAGGTGCTACCAAAGGCATACTAAAATAGAACCAAAACGATAATTAACAACCACCAATTGGACACGCTAAAATCCATTCAAAATGGGCCTCCAAACATTATAACGTTAATAAATCCATCAAGAATTACAGCCGAACATAAACTCAAAACTTAGTAACAGACTTCGACATCGACCATAAACTAAAGACAGGGACCTCAGTCGGAAAAAACACCAATCACTGAGACTTGATATGCTCCTGAACGATTGAAAGAGCATTGCTCTCCTCCCCGAAATCCTGAAACAATTCACATTCAACAATGATTAATGTAATTGCAAGCAAACCGGACAGCGAAACAGCATATTTTGGCTGGGATGAAATCGATTACTACCTTCACGACAACACAGGAGCAACCAACAACCTTCCGGGCCTTTCCTTCTGAATCAATCTTGCACAGCTGAAACAGCAGCCATCAAATGAGGAAAAAGACCATTGCATCGCTAGAACTTCACAGATACTAACAACAGAACACAATTGGATACAAAGAGCTAAGCTAAAATCAACTAATCCACAACACATTGTTTGCATGCCCTGCCCTTTTTTAACAATTATCCATAGGATGTTGGTATGTTGCAAAGCAATTGTTCAGTAATGCAACACATTCAGAACCCTGAACACCAAACCTTAACATTCAATAATAGAGATCCAAACATCAGTCCATTAACAATTCAGCCTAAAAAGCAAGTCTTAGCAGTTTAAAACTACACCTCCACCTTACCCAGTTAAAAGAAAACAACGAACAAGCAATCAAATCACATGAAATGAGGGCAAACAAACCTATATAAGTCTTGCGCAGGGCTGTAAGAATGAAACTAGGCACATATTGTACACAGTAATTCAAAGGCAAACAATCAATCCCAGGGCTTTGCAAGCGATTAAAATGCTGATATATGACTATGGCATTTATGATTTGGTTTACAAACCAAAACAAGCAAATCATCTTGATTATGAGCAACACTTACCCCAGCCCACTCGCCCAGTGTCTTAGCACTAGGAACAGTCATTAGCGGAGTGTTGTGGTCAGCACAAAGTGCTTTGACTAATTTAATATAGTCAGGCTGGTTGCAATCCTCAGCCATTACAACCAGCTGTGCGGCATGCTTCTCAATCACCTTTGCGCCTCCATGCAGGCCTCGAGTAAGGCCACCATGAGCAAGTGATTTTCGCAACACAAACTGAAGAGCAGTCATCAAGTCCATCTGCTCTCCCAAGGGAGCAGGTGCCTCCACAGGGTTAGCAGCCTCATCACTGAAAAAATGGAACTGTTAAAGACTAGTAACTGATATAATCAATCAGCATCACTCTTTCACATTGGAAAGCATAACAGCAGAAAACTTCAATCAAACCACACATAAAGATAGCTGCTAAAGTGCCAAGTCAAAACAGTGCTTCTTTAAGTAAACAAGTCAGCACTCACAATCAAGCAACACCAGTAATATGAATTACTCGATAGTTGGACATTCTCAAATACTTCGCCATTGTTTGTTAGAGAATATTAATACCGGGCATCAGTTCTCTTCCACTAACTTTGATTAAATATCAAGACAATAGAACCATGCAGTAAAAAAACTACAGAGAAGCAGCCACACATATCCTCTTAAGTAAGCTCCTAAACGTATTTATAACATAATTTCCCCGCCCAACTTACTTCACAGAAGAAAACATTACGTCGAAAAACAGCAAATTCACAAAGCCGGAAAAAACCTTACCCCGACATTTTACTGATTAATTGATGGAAACCCCTATTCTTCCCTGCGCGAAAACAGAGAAGAAAGAAGCATAAATCAGAACCACAGAGCAATCGAATAAAAAACCAGAGAGAGAACACAAGCAATTATTTGGGAGAAAATCGAAACACAGCGAAATCCCGAAAACAAATCAAGCACAATTGGATTTACAAAAGATCGCCTTGAACAAAAGCTACTACCTTGAAGCTGTTGTCTTCAGATACTTGGAGGCAATGAGAGTCTGCGCAGCAGATGCCTGGGGCTGAAAGATGAGCGTTATAAAGCAGAGCCCTAAACCCTAAATCCACTACAAAATTCTCCTTCGACAGATGGCGAAAAGTCCCTGAATGTTAACTAAACATCCACTTGTATCCCCCAATTTCAAATTGATAACCCGTATTCAAAGGGAACACCGCATGCGGCCCAAAACTTTGACAACTAGTATATGGTCGACGATAAGAAACAAGCTACATGATTCCGGACGAGGGTTTAATCAAATACGGCAACAGTTTGAAATTGTCACTAATTATTTGCTTTGGGACTAAATCTATCACTAAATTTTTTATAGTGTCAAATTCTCACTAATGTGTCAAAATTGGCTTAAGTTATCCTACAAGAGAATTGGGGGAAGTAGCAAATTTTAAAAATTTAAGGTAATAATACAACTTTTAACAAACTTAAGAACTTTAGAGAATTCATTCATTATTCAATGTGAAGGTAAGAATTCTTGTCTACCTCGCTTGCAGTTGCTTCTCTAGTTGCACAGCTGTCAGGGGCCTTTTCAACTGAGCCCCTCGGCTCGCCATCTAAAAAAATCAATTAGTTTATCCATTTTTCATGTCGACAACTCTGCTCCGATTCCAATTGAATCTTCTGATAAATGCCCTCAAGCCTTGATCCTAAAATTTGTTCTCTGTCTTTATCTATTTTATCTACATCTGCTCCCAAAAGTCTGATCTATCAAATGAAGAGCAGCAGTGCCCGAAGCAAGAACAGGGCAAGATGGAATCACCAAACAAAGAATTAGAGATGAAGATTTCTTCGAGAACCGTGAGATTTTGGTCAGAAGTCCCCTAACCTACCAGCTGTTATTGATTTGTCTTGTATGATTATAGTATTTTAGCTGGAGAGAGACAGTGAACCGTGAAAATTGGAGATTGGAGAAGGCCACCAGCCACCAGCCACCAGCCACCAGCCACTGTGTAGCCGGAGTAGGAGTTGGAGGCATGGTAGACTAAAATCGTTACTTTTTGTCTTCACATTAAATAAAAGAATAAATTACCTATAGTACTTAAAGTTTTTCAGAAATTACATTATCACTCTAAAATTTTTAAACTTGTAACTTCTCCCTCTTTCTATTAGCCTTTTAATGGTCAATGGACAATTTAAACCAATTATAAAATATTAGTAGACAATCTAAGCTAATTATAAAATATTAATAAGAATTTGAGATAAAAAAAATATTAATGACAAATTTCAGACTTTTGTCATTCAAATTATGTGCTCGTTTATTCTTGAGTGCGAGTGTACGACTCTTAACTTCATGCATTTAGAGCGTACGCACTTCGCTGAAGCTCAACTTCGCACTTGGATAAAAGGGTATACTTTTGTGTTTGATGTTTTTTAAGAGTTTTGAGAATTTTTGTTAACACTTCCTGAAGTTATCAATCGGTTATGAGCCATCTAGTGCACAATTATGTATTATTAATACTTCTAAAACTAAAACAGACTCGGACTGCTGAATGAGCAGTTGAACAGTACTTTTTCGTCTTATCTCGTCACCTTCCTCTAGATGATTGTTTTTTAGGGACGATCACTCTTTTTCAAACTTTTGTCACTTTTCTTACATGTAATAGATTTATTGGGGACCTTTTTCATAGTTTTCTACTTTTGTTCTCCCTTACGTTCTTCTTCTTTTCGAAAATGATTTTGTCAATCTCCGAATTCTTGCTATTTGCTTATTCAATCTCCCAACTTTACTTCCAATGATCGAGCATCTCAAGTTACAATACACTTTTGTATTTAATCTCTAATTAAACTAGACATTTAATACATGTGATTAGGCGTTACACTGAATGAGTAAATTTTCAACACCTATATATTTAGCATATACACCAAATTCTTGGCTTTTTCATGGTGGTACAACAGAGTCCTCCAATAATTCATTAGCTGGTTCTTATAAAGCAATTAAGTTTTACAATTTTACTCTAGCCAACTTAAAAAAAATAAATTTAGTAAAAAATAGTTAAAGTTTTCAAAAACATTTTAACAATGCGTTTTCAGCTTCCCAAAGTTTTGGAATTTCAAATACAAGTTAAGTAAAGGAATTAAAAAAATTAAAAATAATGCTAAAATCTCGATCCTTGTCTTATTGATCCTCTAACTTTATTGTTTAATTATTATTTTGTTACATTTGCAATTAACACTATAACGAATTGAGCTCGCTGCAATGCTCGGGCATTTGCAGGTTGTATGTACTAATTAGGAGTTACAATTCCTCTACAATAATCGCATTTTGGGCCGCAAATGAATACTACTCGGCGTCCAGAAACGTGCCGAATAATGGTTGAATATCAAAATGGTCGTCTAAGATATTGCTTTTTGACCATTTAGTTCTCAAATTTTCCTATTTGACAATTGACCCTTTCAATTCGCAATGCCCAAGACAGACAGTGGTAGACTACATGAACATGTCCCCAAGACCTCACCCTTTAATATTTTGATCCTCAAACTTTCTTTTTCTTTTTTATTTGGTCGACAAAAAATTGTTGTATATATTTCTATCAAAATTTCGGTACATCAAGGATAATATAAACCCTTATCTGTATCAGCTCCCATATTACATCAGATCTATCATTCGGCTAGATTAGGTTCTAACAAACGAAGAAAACTATCCACAAATTTTATTATTTGAAAATTGACCCCTAATTTTGCAAGTCGTTATTTTGGTCTCGAAACTGAATTTGTTCACAATCAGTACCCGAATTGCCACAACAACATATGACTGACTAGGAATGTCAACTGATATCTGGCCTGGCAAGCCTCTAATTCGGTGGATTGGATTTTTTTTTACAATTAATTGGGTTTGGATCAAATGTGGTTTTTATTTCACCTGCTGGCGGGGTTTGAGGTAAAATGGATCAATTATATGGAATTGTAAACAAGTTAGGGTTGGTTTAATAGATAAGATATAGTGAATGTTTCTAGCTGTACCAAATTATGGTTGGGCATTGCATGGTTATGTTCATGTATGGCTAGACATGATATAGTTTAATAAAATTGTGGTTGTAGAATTGTGGTGAGTGGATGAATTTTACCCGACTCAACCTGTCAAAAAATGATAGGATATAAATGTGAAAATTATTCATCTGATGGATGATGAGTCGGGTATAGGTAGGGCATCAAATGTAGTAGGTATGATGTGAAAATACTCTTATCCAACCTAAATCCAACTCATTGACATCCCTATGGTTGATTCACATAGTTTTAAAGCTATCAACTAAAAAATCGCTTGGATTTTAAAATTCTAGTCAAAATTTAAAATTCATAAAGGTCTTCTTACGAAAATACCTACTAAATGCTCTTCCAACAACAAGCAACTTAGTTGCTCATGGAGGTCTTTCGAGTCTATGTCAGGTACATCATCACTACTAAAATTTTGGCATTTACCAATGCACATTTCTAACGGCAATGGCTGTGCGTTGGTAATATTGAATTTCTAATGCAAAGCCATTGGTAAATCGCTGTTGGAAATCCAATTATCAATGTTCAAAATTTAAGCCATTGATAATTTCCAACGCGAACATGTTGGTAACATGCTCATTGGTAATTTCCAACGGTCAGGCATCATATGTGTTTTCCAATGGGCGAATAAATTATCAAAGCGCACGCACGTTAGTAAATTTACCAACGACTTTAGCCATTGATAATTATGTTCACATTTTTAAAAAAATTAAAGTAGTTTCCAATGAAGAGCCGTTGGAAACTACCATTTTTATAAAAAAAAAGAAAAAAATTAAAATACTTAATATTTGAATTATATGTTATATTCACTAAAAAATTATATAACTAAGATTTTATTATTACATAAAATTTAAAAAATACAGTAAGATTTCAAAAATATATAATTTCACAAAAATTAACTAAAAATTTAAAAAAAAATCTGAAATTCATAAAAACTTACGAAAATTAAAAATAAATTTAAAAGTAACAAAAAAATTCAAAAATTTACCAGCCACTAAAAATTAAAATTAGCAAAAAAATTCAAAAATTCATAATAAATTAGAATATTGAAAAATTAAAAATACCACAAAAATTAACTTGAAATTTACAAAAATTTAAAAAAGTAATGGAAGTCATAAAAATTTTCATGAAATTAATAAGGAATTAAAAATTCACAAAAATTTCAAAAATTACAATAAATTAAAAAATCAAACACAAAATTAACTACAAATTCAAAAAATGAAAATCAAATCAACAATCAAACACACAAATCTACAAAATCAACAGAAAATGAAAACCGAAATTAGTAAAAAGGCGATGCGTTAGGGCAGTGAGGCAAGGGGAGGCTAGGATGTGTTTGGCGATCCAACATCGGGCGGGGCGCTGAGGCAAGGAGGTTGGGGCAACGATGCACAGAGGGTGATTGGTAGAGGGAGGAAAAGGAGAATGAGGAAAAGGAAGAGAAGGAGCACGGATGGAAAAAGAAAAGGAGAGGGAGGTAAGAAGGGGATGGAGAAGAAGGATAAGAAAGAAAAGGAGGACAGACGGAGAAGGAGAAGAAGAAGGAGAAAAAGAACAGAGGTCAGAGAAAAAGGGGACAGACGGAGAAGGAGAAGGAGAAGGAGAGGGAGGCGAATCAGAGGAAAGGGGAGGGTGAAGGGAGGTAGAGGACCGAGGGAGATGGAGGTGAAAGGCGGCTGGGCAAGGGAGATAGAGGTAAAAGGTGGCAGGGGGTAAATGTGAGAGATAGGTTAGGGTCTTATATAGGATATGTTAGGGTTTTTGGGCTTTTTGGGTTTTAATGTATGTATGTATCATATTATATTAATGTATCATATATGTATTATTAATGTAATGTATCTTCTATATTATAAGATATACTGTAAAATATAATGTCTCATAATATAATAAATTATATATTATCATGTATCATATATGTATGCATGTGTGTGTGTGTGTGTAATACATTATTTAATGTATGTATTTATGATATATTTTTTAATGTATATATATGATATATTTTAAGCACATATTCTTATATATGATACATTATTATTATTATTATTATTATTATTATTATTATTATTATTATTATCATCTTCATCATCATCATCATCATCATCATCATCATCATCATCATCATCATCACCATCATCATCATCATTATTATTATTTATGTGTATGATAATGCATATTTTAAATTATAATTATTATTTGTACAAAATGTTTTAAAAAAATATTACTTTACTTTCTAAAATTTTAAAACTGTAATTTGTAAAATATATAATTTCATATATGATTATTATATGACATATTTTAAATATATATTATTATATTTTTAATAATAACAATAATAGTAAGTATTATATTTAAAACTATACATATTATTATTCTAATAAAAAATATATACATATATGATACATTATTTAATGTATGTATGTATCATATATATTTAATGTATATATATGATATAAGTAAAGTATATATTCTTATATATGATACATTATATTATTATTATTATCATTACTATTATTATTATTATTGTAATTATTATATATGTGTATGATAATATTATTTTAAATTATAATTATTATTTGTAAAATTTTTTATAAAAATATTACTTTACTTTCTAATATATATATATATAATGCGCAGGCCATTGGTAATTTGGCCGTTGGAAAAAACTAGTTTTTTTAGTAGTGCATGAGACTTTACATATGTTCTAGAAATTTCAAGGTTCTTAAGAAATATAGGGTACTTTCTGCATGCGGGAAACTGCAACAAGATTTCTTACCTTTAAGGCTTGGGTATCAAATTAGCTCATTGATAGTCACAAGTAGTGACACTTTGAATGGTTTATATACCTAGTATGTACACTCATTTTTTTGGCTTGGCAGAAATAAATGCACATTTTGGCATGCTCCATTTCATGCAAAGTCAATTATAGCAGGACGAGATAGATTTAGGAAGTATCACAATAAATATCTTAAATCAATTTTCAATACACAACATCCTCTGTGCTAGGGAAAACAGTGCAGTTCAATTCGAGCACCTTCCCTCTAGAATTCTTCATCCTTGATGGCATTTAGCAACTGTTAAGTCAAATTGGTGCTGTAGCATGGGCAAGAAAAGGAATTAGTGGGCAACCTAAACTTCTGCATGGAGTTACTATACCTTTTGCATCTTCACCTTTGGAAGCCAAACTTTATGATTTATTAGAGGTAGATAAAGTACCATGCAGAGTTCGTATCCCCTTGGCCCCTCAGGTACAGTAAACAACCTAGCAAATCATTGCAATGCTCAATTCCATTTCTCGTGGTACAGTAGTAATTGTTTCCTGAAAAAAGGTGATAGTAACTCGTCAAATTGCAACATCTCTTATCCTTTAGCTTTAGCTTACTATTTATGATTACAAAAAAAATGATGAAAATATCAACAATAAAATAATAGTAGTAGATGAATGTAGGAACATAGTTGTTGCTTTTTGTATTGCAATTTAAATTCGTCATATTATTAAATAAACTTTATAAAAAATTATACATATAGTACTATCTATTTTAAATAGTGTTGCACTAATTAAAACCCTTAGTGACAGCTTCCAAAAATGCATGCCAAAGTTTCTCCTATCCATGGCTAATTAGGTTCAAATGTACATTCTTGGAAGCGGAAAACTGACTAGCCCTTGAGGGTCATCCCTTATTCTCATGTTTAGAACTTGTTTGTATCTTGAGTAGAAGTTGATTTAAGCAACTCATGTGGTCAACTATAAATTAAGTACGCAATGAAAAGTTTTGTTATATGTATGTTTGCATGTGGAAATATTTACTTATTTGTGTTTTATCCAGTTGATTTTTTTTAGTTGATGAGATTAATGTTGTTTTGGTGGTTAATATAAAACCCTTAAGCTCTTGACTTCAAACAGCTATATGTAAGGAATAGGCTTCAGTTGAAGCTTTTGGATAGTTTATCAAACAATGCAATGCGACTAAGAGAATTACCTATACTTTTTTTTTTTTTAGAAAACATGTTTTTTCCTTTTAAAAGTGAGTCAAACAGTATCTTACAAACCAATAAGAGTATAAGAATTTAAAGGACAACAAGAATATAAAATTGGCCATAAAGGCTACTCGTTCATCTGATATTGAATGAAGGAAAGAGAATCGGAACAAATTGAACTTTTCAAATAAGTCAAAATAAATTTGGAGTATAGAATTCACAAATCATTAAAACAAAACTCAGACCAAGTTAACAATCACTAAGCAGAGCTGGAACCAACCAGGTATTAGAGATCTGAACAAGACGATTTATAGAAATAAAAAATTACCTATAAAATCTAAAACAAAATTGACTTTACTCTATGCAATTGTCTCTATATCTATTTGTGGCAACGTCGGGTTTTCTGGAGTCGCCACCAATCTGTTTCACCTAGGTCGATTGGTCACCTTAAAATTGGTCTACGAGAGTTCGGGGATCGGGAGTACGGTTACGCTAAAACAATATTGTTATAGCGCCCAAAATTGGCACCTAAGTTGATTTTAATTTTGTTTTACTTTGCTTTTAAATAATTTTCAGTTAATTTAGAAATTTTAACTGAATTAGTCGAAATGTGGATTTTTAAGTTAATTTGTATAGAATTTTATACTTCCGAACCATGGACTCTACCGAGTCATTTGGACACGGAAGATTTGGATTCCGAACCATGGACTCTGCCGAGTCATTTGGACACGGAATTTGACGAAATTTTAATCAATTTAATCCATATTGTAAATATGGATTTTTACCTTTTTATTTATTTAATTTTTAAAAAAAGTCGATATTTTCCAAACCGTAGATCCTGCCGGATCATGCGGATATGGAAATTATTTAGAGTTAATTATTTAATTATTATTTTATGGAATTAATTATTAGTTTAACTTATAAGTCTTTTTTTATTAAATTTGTTAATGATTTTAAAAAAAAATCTTTCTTTTTTATATCTTATTTTTCTTTTCTTTTCTTTTCTTTTCTTTTCTTTATCTTTTTGATTTTTATCTTTCTCTTATCTTTCTTTTCTTTTTCATATCTGATTTTTCTTGTTTAATGAAGGATATTTATTATTTAAAGAATTACTCAATTTATAAAAGAATTAAAAAAATAATTAATTTTTTTATTTAATAAGAAGTTAATTTAAAGGAATCAAAGAGTTTAAAAATAAAAAAAATCTTTGATCATGGTACGGGGCGTTGTTACTCAGCCAGACCCTCTTCACCAGGTGAAGCAGCTCAAAAGCGGGCACGAGACAGTTTCCAGCCAATATACCATGAACTAAAAAATTCTTTTTTTTGACTTAACAACATGGTTCAGATTTATTTTACATATATATTTTTTATGGCTAATTTCTTTAAATGAAATGAGTTTAACCATAAAATAAAGAAAAATTAAATAACAATAAATAAAGTAGAGGTTTTCTTTTTTTTTTTATTTTATTTTTTTTTATTTTATTTAATACCAGGATTTTATTTACCAAAGAAAACAAAAGAGTTAAAAATAAAATCTTGATATTCATGTATTTGATTGATTTTTTATGTTTGATAAAAGATAAACCAAAATTAATTATTCAAGAAAAGATTTATATAAAAAGTCTTGATATTTATACATATTTATTTTTAAGCTTATTTTTTTAATTTAATAAAAGATGAACCAAGAAAGTAATTATTTAATCAAGGTTTTATTTATTTAATGAAGAAAATTAAAGATTTATATGTATATTTTTTAAAATAAAAGTAAAATCTTAATATTTTATTTGATAAAAAGGTGAATCAAAAAGTAAACAAAACTTTATTTATTTAATGATGAAACCAAAAATTTATATGTATATTTCAAAAAGAAAATTCTTAATATTTATTTGTTTTATTTTTTTTTTTTTTATAAAAAATTAAGCAAAAATGATTATTTAATAAGGAAACTAAAAATTTATATGTATATTTTAAAAAAAATAAAGGTAAAGTTTTGATATTTATATAATTTATTTTAAAAAAAAAAGAGTAAAGAAATCAAAGATTTATATGTATATAAAGAAAAAAATTTTTTTTTTTTTTATTCTATATGATTTTTTTTTATTTTTTAATTTATAAATACCTCTAATTAATAAGTAAAGAGATTTAATTTTTTTATTATTACCTTTATTTGAAATCATTTGGATAAAATTTTATTTAATAAAGGAAACAAAAAGTTGTATATTTTTATTATTTTGAAAGAAATAAGTAAAAAAAAGTAAAATATTAGCCCAAAAATTTTTTTTTACTCTTTTATTCTTTTTATTAATAAAGAAACTAAAAAGTTATATTTTATTATTTTTCTGGATAAAGAGCTAAGTAAAAATATTACCAAAGTTTTTATTTTTTAATAATAAAGGAAAAAAATATTTTATATACTTTATTTAAAATATTTTCCAAGCCATGGATCCTGGCGGATCATTTGGACATGGAGTTTAATTTTTATTTTATTTTTTTAATTATTTAATTAATTATTAATTAAAAAAATCATTACTTTTAAAGATATATTTGAAAAATGATTTGTATTTATTTATTTATTTATTATTTATTTTTATTTTTTAAATTATTTCATTGAAAAAAATGATTTATATTCATTTATTTATTTATTTATTTTTCATTATTTCATTATGTTTGTTTATTAAAAGGAATAAAAGTTATGTCTCAAAATGATAAAAGATAGTTGGTTTTTTTTTATTAGTGATTTTTGTTAGCCTTTAAAAATTATTCACATAAAATTCCCTTTTTATTTTTTCAATCATAAAAAAAAATTAATAATAATAAAGTGGGGCTTTTTGGCCATCCACTTTAATAACACAATAATAATAAAAGTTAGCATAGTTAATATGGTTAGTTGTTAATAACAATAAAAAGAAAAGTTAGTAAAGTTAGATTAGTTGTTAATAACAATAATAAAAGTTAGTAAGTTAGTTGTTAGTTGTTAATAACAATAGTTAATAACAACAAAAAAAAAGTTAGTAAAGTTAGTTGTTAGTTGTTAATAGCAACAATAAAGAAAGGGTTAGTAATAAACAAATAATAAACAAACAAGTAAAAATAAAAAAAGGTTAGTAATTAATTCTGCAAGAACAAAATAAAAACGTTAGTGACCAAATTGAAAAAAATTGAAAAGATGAAGGATGGAATAGAGGTTTACCCTTTTTAAATTAAAATTTTGAAATCTCTGTTTTCAAAACAGAGAAGACGCGACACGGGGAGGAGGGGGGTGACGGGCTGGGCAGGCGGAGGCTGCGAGGGCGCAGGGCGGCCGGGTGACGGCGACGAGGGCGCGGGGCGACGGCGGCCGGGACGACGGCGGCGGAACGGCTGGACGCGGCGGCGCGAGACGGCAGGACGACGGCGGCAGGACGGCTGGGCACGGCGGCGAAATGGCAACGGCGGCGGAGACGGCGGCGGCGACGGAGTAGGAGCGACGGCGACGGCGAGACGGCGGCGGCAGGGCGACGGCAGCGGGATAGGACGGCGACGGCAAAAGAAAGAAAGAGAAAACGGAGGAAGAAGGTAGTCGAAACGTAAAAATGAATAATTTTTGGGACTGTTTTGGCAGAGGGAGGAGAGGCTAGGACTAAGGCTTCTATTTTCTCTTTTTTAAAATAGAGCTCTGAACTTTTGTCTCTGATTTTCTATGTCTTCAGCACTGAATTTGGGGGGGTATTTATAGAAGGAGCTTAGCTGAACTGTGGACGGATAAATTAATAAAAAATATCAAACTTATCTTTTAAATTGGTAAAATGACAGTTTCAGTCCTTTACGTTACTCCAGCTCTGGATAAGCTCAGAAGCTTCTGATTTTGACAATTTTAACGTTTTCTGTCAATTTGGGCCAGAAACGTCCGTTTAGGCCCAAAATTGACGCGAAAAATTACCCAAAGCTCCTGAAACTTTCAGAATTTGTCAATTTTGTCCGAAACTTCTCAATTTTGTCAATTTTACCTCAAACTTTTAATTTTTTGTCATTTTTTTCTGAAATTTTATTTTTATTTCAAACACATACATATTCACACATATATTATTTTAAATCAAATCTTCTCAAAATAAAAATATATTTTAAACTAATTAACATAATTAAAATTTTTTAGCAATAATAATAACAATAATAATTTTTTTTAATTAGTTTTTTTTTTAAAATTTTTTTAAAAAAAGTCGGACGAAATTGGGTGTCAACACTATTGCCAAGCGTCTGAATACCCTAGTAGAATTGAGATTTTGGTGAATCCAAGGAAAAATCTTGATCCATCATAACCCTTCTCCAATTGAAGATCTACCATTTAAAAGTCTTGAATCACTATTGAATACCAAGATTTAAAGAAGATTTAATCCACCATAAAATCTAGCAAATAATATCGAATAAAGTCAGTAAAGTAATAAAAGATTGAAAGAGAACCAACCCGGATGCACCCAAGAACAAGATAAATGGATGGGGGAGATGGTAGAAAAGAATAGGTTGAAGGAAAGGAGGCATGCTAGTCATGAAGGGTTAGGTCATTGGGGAGAGATTAAGTTACAAAGTTACCTATACCATTACATTAAAAGTCTTAAAAATCAATACCTTTTACATTTATGTCTTATATCTTAAAAACTTTTCTATAAGTCCTAAATTCTAAATTATCAACTCCATCAATGATATTTAGAAGATGCCTCGATTGAAAAAGAAAAACTTACTATTCAACTTTGAATATGTATATGCATCTTTGGAGACAACCTAAGCACTTGTAACTTTCATCAGTGAGAAGTTGCAGTAAAAGAAAAAGTGACCAAAAGATTCGACTTCCTTATGCCAAAGCTAGCAATAATTCAGGCCCTGTATGCCCCATGCTATTAGATTATGTTTAATTTTGGCATTAATGACAATGTACACCAAATTGACTTGCACCGGGTTACTTCATCCTCCCTTTGTCTGAGTTTGATGTGATATATGGCTAATGGCTCCCTCCTAGATCACCTTAATTGCTTCATCCCTTGTTTCCACACTCTTCAACAACCATTCTCATACCTTAATCATCCCACTCCAAACACCTGAACCTGTCAACAAGGCTCTAACTATCTTGGGTCTATGTATATATGAAGTCACAATGTATTTTATAATAATGTGTTTGCAAGTTGGCCTTTGACAAATATATAGAATTAATAAAAATGATCAATATTCAAAGATTTAGGGCTTTAACAACATTTTGTAGCAAATTCATGCCTTCTTTAGGGTTTGATTAAGGTGCATTTTCCCACCTCATAGTTTGAGACGACTTAAATCGTTCAAAGGAATAGTAGCAAATTATCATGGCAATTTGCCATGATTTTTTTTTTCATGGGAAATAAATTATCACAAAATCGTGATCAAAATTGGCTATTAACTGGTCAACATTTGAGTGTTGATAAACTTTGCCAAATTTTTTTTTGCCTCGAATTAAATCGTTGCAACTAGTTGTTGCAATAGCTCCCCTCTCTTCTAGTACACTATATATGCAGTTATGTTGCTTATTTTCAATGTTGCTTTTTTTTTTTATATACAAAATCAATGTCATTTGAAAACTAAAATATTCTGCTTAACTAGTAATCACTTTAATTATTTTTTTTCTAAATTAATTAATTGTTATGAGTTTTTTCCTTACGCAACTTAAAAAATTAATAAAAATCCTTACCTTTTGTGAAAAAAATATATTTTAAAAGTGAGTTTTAGACATCTTAAATTATATGGTTTCAATTGATATATAAATTGATTAAATAATAATTATATTTGAAAAAAAAACGATTTTTCAATGACCTCCATCAAATATGCGGCTTTAGAGGTAGAATATATGAAGAATTTCTCATTTTCTCCTTTAATTAGGAACACTGTATATCATCATATTGTGAGGATTTTGCTTCATTTCTCACCTACGTTTATGAAAATTAATTAAAGGGAAGTCGCTAAAAGATGTTTTCTTTTTCAGTCAAAGAGTTTTCAGAGAAAAAGGTTAACTCTCAACAAGCATAAAATATGTAGTATATACAACTATGCTCTTATACGGAAGAAAGCTGGAGGTAAAGAATGGAACTTTTTTGACCAGTCGGCAGGAAGTTATGATTTCTAATGTCTTTTCCCCTATTGAAGCTATGTAATACCCAGGACTTCAGAAATCAGAACGTTTTTAACTACTCTTCGGCCTGTAAAATATAACGCTAGCTGTCGCAAATAAGAGGTTAGCTGGTTACAGTAAAAAGTTGATGAGGACCTTTGCCGGGACTCCAATCATGCACGTAACATATACAGAGTAAAGCATAATGGTGTGTTTATCAACTTCTCTTTAAAGTTCTTGACTAATAAATTAGGCACTCGAGTTTGTTTTACCCGAAGAAAAGAAAAGCGAATAGAGTAAGTTTTGCTTTTTCAATCGAGGCATCTTCTAAATAACTTACTATTTAACTCTTTATCTAACCTAGCTAGCCTGGAATCAGGAAGAACAATAACTTAAGCCGTGATCAGCCGGTTAGATAAAAAGTCGGGAATCGTTGTACATAGAAAACAAGCTATCGATCGCGAGAAGTGAATTACTAGTTTGTATGTATATGTGCATGTGAGAACTATATGGATCTGTTGCGAATTGCGAGGGTCAATAACCTCACACGTGAATTGGTGGGTACGATTTGATTTGTTGGTCTGCAACTGCAATACTCTTAGCTAGCTCCCATATTCCCATATCTACGATATAGATCCTTACGATTCTGAGAATGGACTATTCTAGATCTACTAAAACTTCTAGTATATCTTCATTTTTTTGTCTAGTGGTTAAGAGTCAAAGAAATATAAGGGATGTTAGGATTTGAAAAAGTGGTATTCTCCATTTTTTTCATATAAGTACATTCTAATCCTTATACATTGTATAGATGCTTCCAGTTACCAAAAAAGGACAAAAAAAACTTCTAGTATTAACCTTGTTTAAGTCTATGGTGTGGTTAGTCCTACTATATGAAAATTTTATAAAATCCTTCTTTTTAACGTTCCCCTTTGCCACTTTAACTGATTAGCATATGTCTTTGTCTCTCACCACCTGTGTGTTTGTACCCTCACGTGCATGTGTGTGTGGAACAATGTCCGATATGCTCCCCACTTTACATGTGCCTTAATCTTGTAATGAATTACTCTTCTACCTTTAGTCAAATTTGTTAACCCCTCCATGCCCTTTCCCTTACTTGCCTGTAGCTTGGCCCACATCCCCCTTACCCATCACCACCTCCTTCCTACTAAGCCACCTCATGCCTTGAGTTGTTGCTGATCCTAGCCATCATTTGTGCTAAACCTGACATGCAGAGCACCACTGTCCAAGTTGCTACTTGCCTAGATCTGGTTTCAATTTTCTACAATGACATTAATCACATTTCTCTCCAATTCAAACGCCAGAAGGCAAATTTATGTGATTAACCATCTGGGCTTTGTGATGGGCTATGTGGGCAACTTCCAGGTGGTGTGGCTACACTCCAGCTATGGTTAAAGATGGCAGGACTGCGGTTGTAATGCGGTGGGGACATACGATGCAAGCAGTTACTTTATCCTCATTTGAACGACGATGATTGGTACAACAGGAATGATTGGTAGTGTCTAAAACTAGAGGCAGCGTTCAGCTGCTGTAATTGTGTCAGTCCAAGAGGTGAAGACAAAAACAGCAAGGCAGGATAATGGAGTCAGAAGGAAAGGAAAGTTAGGACATATAGTGGTGGAAGATGAATGTTCAAGGACCAAAGTTACAGTTAATAATGTTATTTAATTTTTATATATTTTTCATTTAATTATACATATCTGTATTTGGTTTAATAAAGAAAAATAAAAGAATAATGAAATGAAAGGCTGCTTTGTATAAGCTCTGCTAGGATTTAAGCCTATTTTTTCAAAAAATAAGTTTCCTGTTGGTTTTTGAGTTCTTGTTTAATGTAAATTTGGGCTAACGGTGTCCTAGGTCTTTCATGATCATAGTAACTCTCACAACATTATTACAACTATCATTGTATGCTAGATTTTAGTGTAGTCTTACCAACAGTTGGGTAGTGTTCCATCATAGATTCTTTGGACAAATGCTTCACATCAATGAGTTTGACGGATGAAAACGTGTAGTCGTGTCATCTCGTGTTAAAAGACAAGGCCTGTGGTGGGTTTCAAATCTTATGGTTGTTATGAGGGTGCTATTTAATGAGGTGGTTAGGCTAGAGCATATTCAGGACTCGCTCCACAAAGAATGGCATTTCCAGATACCATTCATGTTGTGGTCGGCTAGTGATAATCTGTTTTTTGCAATGTTCAAGAAAAATAAGGATAAGATGGCCATTTTTAGGGATGGCCCTTGGTTGTTCAATAATCGACTAATAATTATGTGGCAGCTTCAGCGAGGAAACCGAACCTTGTTATTACAGTTTAGTAGTGTGACCTTTTGGGTATATGTCATGGGTGGCCATTTTGGGTGGTTCACAGAGGAGATAGTAGAGTTTTTAGGCAACATACTCGGTGCCATGGTAAGGGCGGATGTGTCCAAACTCTTTTTGAGGTTGTGAGTTCTCTTGGATATCTTTAGGCCGCTACGTCGTGGCATTATGGTGGAGGATGAGGTTGGCAGAAGATGACTTTATTTTAAGTATGAAAAACTCCCAAATTTCTGCTACCGATGTAGGAAAATTGACCATGTCGAATGTAAACGTTTAGATTGTTCGGCTAGCTTAGGTGGCAAAGTTATATAATATGGTGACTGGCTTAGATTTTGTTTTTCCCAAAAAGTATCGAAGATTATAATGCTGAGCATCTGGGACTTTGATCAGATACCAATTCCTAGGAATCTACTGATAAAACTATAAAAGAGGATTCGATGTTAGGAAAAAATGAACAAATACTAGCAATTTATAGCCCATCCTCGGTGGTACCAGTAATGGACAGTGAGGTATTATCTAAGATTAGGCCAAATGTAACATGAATCATTACTTCATCCTGTCAGGCTATTCAGCATTCACCAAAGGTAGTTGGGGCAATTTGTCGATATAGAAGTTTCCCCAACTAAAGTCGATGTCCTTGTCCCAATGAATACCAGCTTCATGTTTTACTCAATTTAGGGATGAAGATTAAGAGTGCAAGAAACTTGTTTCTTAATGCGTGTTCGTATTGCAAAAGCTTTGGCAAGGTCAGGGGATTAAAAAAGAGGGGTACACCAATAAATAAGAAGTTGAATATGGAGGAGGAAGTGATTAAAGACGTACTCATAATTTTGAAGTAGAAAAGTTAGGAGAGCCTGCAAGATTAATAAAAACTAAATTAGACGATGAGCTATTTTAGGCAAGTTGAGCATTAACTTACCTTGCCACTCACAATGATTCTTTTAAGCTTGAACTGTTAATTGCTGGGATCGGTTCAAACAGTTCATGCATTGAAAAAGGTAATTGACGGGAGGACCTTGGATGCAATTTTCATGTTAGAAACTTTGAGAATTTTATCCAAGATGGAGAGAATCCATTGAAACTAGGGTTTCAATTCAGATTTATGGTTTTTTTGTAAGGAAGGAAGCATGGTCTTGTTTTACTTTAGCAGCCAAATCAAGATGTAGAGTTAATTTATTATTCTTAATTCCATATAGATGCTAAAATTTCTGCCTTAGGTGTTATTTAGAGGTTTACTAGGTTTTATGGCCAATAGAGAAATGAGCTATAGAGTGAGTCTTGGGCCTTCTTTTATGAGTTGGCAGCTCAAAATTCCTTACATGGATAGTTTTGAGCAACTTTAATGAATTACTCAGGTCTTCTAAAAATGAGGGAGGTTGATTTAAGGCCTTGGGAAAAACGGAACAGTTTAGAGTAATAGTGGATGCTACTCATCTCATAGACCTTGGCTTTTGGGGATCTAACTTCACTTGGAAGCATGTTTGTTCAAGAGGAGTCCAAGTTCATGAGCGTTTGGATCAAGGCTTGGCCACGTTGAAGTGAAGATCTATTTTCTATGGTATAGGTTAACCATTTTCCCTTCGTCTGCTTAGATCATTGTGGGTTATAACTCTTTTTGTTTGGAAAGAGGGAATAAGGGCAGGAATGTATCTGGCATTTTGAATCTATATGGCTTTTGGAAAAATAATGTGAGGAACCGATTTAGAAACAACTTGTTGTGAATGTGTTGGCTTTCTTTTAGGAAAAATTGATGGCATACCGAAGGGGTCTTAAGGATTGGAAGAAGGACGATTCAAATAACCATGAAAAAGTCCATAAGATAGAAATAAAGTTGGAAAGGATTGTGGCATTGCCAATTTGTTAGTATATGATGGACCAGAAGGATAAGTTAAAATCAGAGTTGTGGCTTCTGTGCAAAAATGAAGAAAAATTCTAGAGTCAAATGGCTAATGCGATTAAGGTAAAGAAGAGGGACAGGAATACTTGTTTTTTCCACTAGGTGGCAAAAGGAACAAAAGAGGAAGAACTTTATCCAATGTCTGATAAATAAGGATAGGACATAACTAACAAAGATAGATCACATTATGGAAGAAGTTGAGACTTGTTTTGAAAATCTCTTCACATCTTTATATCAATCTTGCTTTGAAGAGGTGGTTTTGTTAGTTGATAAAATGGTCATAGATAGCATAAACATCAACCTTCAAAAACCTTTTTTTGTAGAGGAGGTCAGAAGAGCATTATTTCAAACTTCCCAACAAAATCACTGGGCTCGGATGGTTTACCATCTGTGTTTTTTCAAATTTTTTTGAGTCTATTGAATAAGAACATCTTTGAGTATGTGCTTGGTGTCTTAACTCAAGGCTTTACTCCTATGTGGTTTTATCTTAAAAGTGGCAAACCAAGAGCAGTGGCTAACTTTAAGCAGATTAGTTTGTGCAATATTCTTTACAAACTTGTATCTAAAGTCTTAGTGAATAAAATAAGACCGATCCTGCCCAAGATCATTTTAGATAGTCAATTTATGTTTGTACCTGGAAGACTACTAGCTAACAATGCATTAGCACCCTTAGAGACATGTCATTGCATAAATAATCTACAAGGTCATGGTGTTAGGGTATTGGCAGTGAAGCTATATATGTTGAAAGCGTGTGATCCGGTTGAATGATCTTTTCTACGAACTATTATGGTTAAAATGGGTTTTAGTGAAGCGTGGATTAATATAGTCATGAGCTATGTGGAGACCGCATCCTTTTTAGTGTTGGTAAATGAGTAGCCATCAAGGTTTTTAAATCCTTAAAAGGCTTGAGATAAAGGGACCTTTTCACCCTATTTCTCTTTCTATTTTGTGTTGAATGATTGTAAGCTTTGCTCAAACATGCAAAGAGAAATAATATGATTTTTGAAGTTACTATAAGTAGGTATATCCCATTAGTTTCTCATTCACTATTTGTTGATGATAGCATTATTTTTATGCACGCTAAAAAGGAAGGTGTGAGACATGGAAACATGTTTGAAATCAAATAAATACTTGGGATTCTCTTGAATGTTAGGCCAAAAAATAACAACCCAATTCTAGTTCTTGATAGAAATGATTAAAAAAAAGATATCCTGATAGAAAACATTTCTTTTCTCACAAGTAGGGCAAAGCCTTCCTATCAAGTCAGTTGTCCAAGCAATGCAAACATACTTGATGAGTTGTATTCTAGTTCTGACAAAGCTTTATGATAAGATTCAATCATTAGCCTCTAAATTTTTCTGGTCATCAGACATGGATCACAAAAAGACGGCCTAGTGTAGCATGGAAAGGTTATGTATATCCAAAGGGGTTTATGGCTTGGGGTTTCAGGATATTAATGCTTTCAATTTGGTCCTCTTGGCGAAGCAGGCATGAAGGCTAGCCAAGAATGGTTTGAGCTTAGTAATGAAAGTGTTTAAAGACTGTTACTTCTACTACTCGCCCTTTTTCAAAGCTTTGAAGCTGGGCCATTACTCCATAATTTTCAAGGGACTATTAGCAAGTAGAGTCCTTTTTGTAGGTTGGTAATGGGTTTAACATTTCTATTTGGCATAATAGCTAGCTTCTTGGTAGTCATGTCAAGTCGATTACTAATAGTGTCCTGGGCATGGAAGATTTGAGGGTTGGAAATCTTATTAATCATAGTAGCATCCAATGGGAATATAGCATTATTGATGCCTTGTTCTACCTATATGAAACGATGGCAATTAAATGGATTCCACTATCTCTATGGTTTTCCAATGATATTCTAACATCTGGTATGAATGACAATAGGGCTTTCTCGGTGAAGTTGGCTTAATATTTGACATAAGCAATAGAGTACGGTTATGACCTTTTGTTAAAGTGAAATTTCTGGTCTTGGTTGTGGAGCTTTTCACTTCTCGATTATGCACATTTATTCTTTTGGGGAGCTTGTATAGATGTGTTTCTGACAGGAGACAATCTTGTTTAGTATGGAATAAATGTGCTCTTAAAGTGTCCCATATGTGGATCTGAGCAAGAAATGTTGGTGCATATTTTATTTAAATGTGACTTTTCCTTTAGGGTTCTTCATGAGCTAAAATTGGTGCTGTTGATCTGTAAGGGTTTATGGAAAAAGAATCTTAGATGCGTTACACAGCAAGACGCACAACAGGCCCTTCATATCATTGTATTCGGGTGAATGGTATAACAAAGTTGTCCACAAACAACAGTGCCAAGTTCTGAAGCAAGCTGCTCATGGTGTTAGTTCCAGGGTTGACAACTGGAATTCTTTTAAAAGTGCAGAACTAGGTACTTCGAGTGGCAGCAACCATGCAACTCTATGGTGCCCACTGAGTGATCATAGGAACAAGATAAATGTTGACCCCATACGGTTAGGAAGGGAAAAACGGGGCATTGTAGGAGTTATATGCCAATGTGTGAAAGGAGATGTTAATTTTGTAATGGCATATGGGCTGGCATACAAGGGGGATAATGTTTTATACTTTGAAGCTATGGCCATTTTGTGGGGACTTAAGGAGGCTAGAAGGTGCGACATTGAGTTAATGGTTTTGGAATTTGATTCCTTCCAACTTATTGAGCTTCAATCAAGAGAAGCTCATTCTTTATTTTACTTTGGTTTTTCATTATACGAAACTAGAGTCTTAGTGAGTACTTTTAATTCTCATTTTTTGGGTTTACTAGACGTTCAGCCAATGGAGCAACCCACGCTCTAGCTAGATGAGGCCTCTGCATTCTAGGTAGTACTTCATAGGAGTTGTCATTCCCAACCCGGTTGTCTTCTACTTTGATTTTGCATTAATCTATTACTTAATTTTTTATCAAAAAAATAGTAAAATAAATTATAATTGTACGTAGTTAGTTTACATATCATTAATATTCTTTGTACTTATATGTTTGTATCACCTGATTTGTATGTATGTCTCATATGATGTGCACATGTCTCTCACTTTCTTTATGCATTAAAATCATACATATTTGTTATCTAATTTGTATATATCTCCAATTTTGACGGAAAATGAAATCTGGCGCATTCAAACCTATTCTTTTTATAATAGGTTGAACTTGTATGTAAAATTAAATATACCAATAACATATCTGTTATCTTATTTATACACAGATTGCACATGATTTCTACATATCTCTTACTTTCTTTATACATAAAGTTCATACATATCTGATATCTGATTTATACAAATATCTAATTTTGGTTGCAATTGGGATTTGAAGTGACGATACCTATTTTATACTATGAAAAGTAGCATTGAAATATTAATAAATATTGACATAAGGAGTATGATGCATATTAACCTTACTATTGTTTTATGATTAACCTCACGTACGTTTTTGTTTAACAACTTACTATATTTAGTAATACCAATTAATTACAGCAAAAATGTTCAATTCGAATAAACCGTGTGTACGTCCCTTCAGGATGCCAAGTCTAATACGAGAATTAATTAAGTTTTATTAACTGTACTAATCTATTCCCCATGGTCGAAAGGTAACAATTACTTACGCAAGCACCCAGTTAATTGGAGGAGAATAATTTGCAATTGTTATTCTTCAGTATCTTCTAGTAATTCCTTGGCATATGTGGTAAGAATTTGAATTTGTTTATGAATAAATTCACGGATCAAATGGTCGGGGACAGTACGATTCACTTACTTTAAATTGCCAATCAAGTAAAATAAACTTTGATCATAGTTTGACGGCATGATTTTATCAAAAAAAGAAAAAAGAAACAATTACCAAAAACTGAAGTTTGGCAAAATCTCGTGTTTTGTTCCAAATACTTACGCTTTCCCCCTCTCTTTTGCTTCAAATACCTAGACTTTCCCCGCTAACAACTTAAATCCATGATTCGCTTTTGTGAGAGAAAAGAGAAAATAACTGATTTTACCCTCCTAACCTCCTTTCTCAAAAATTTTGAATTCTAAACTTATTCATCTAACAAAAACCCCTATTTCATCCCATTTTGATCTCTTCACGTCTGGAACTCAGAAATTCATGGAACAAACCAAACAACAAAACGAATCATACTCGCTGCCGTCATATCGTCATCTCCCCCTGCTCTCACCAATTGAATTTGTCAATCTCAGTTTAATGATTGTGATTTTGATGACCTGGCTAGAACGACGAGAATTGGCTGATCAAGAAATGCAGATTGTTTCCTCTCTCGCTTAGAAATCCTAGAGTCACCACCGGAAGGAGTTCCTCTCCATCATCCAGGTGCCTTGGACGGTTAGGGTTCCGGCGAGGCTAAGCTGGGTCTGGGTTGTGTTATTGACGTTATATCCCTTGACGATGGTGGAGTATCTTTGGCGAATTTTTTATGGGATGATTTTTTTCTGGGATAGTTTTTCTAGATTTCTTCTAGGTTTCGTACTACTTGCATCTCTTCTCCATCATCTCCGCTCGCATCTCCACTCCCATCTCTGCTCAAAATTGTCCGACAGTGCCTAGGAATCACAGTGTCTCTGATTATGCGTCGAAATCTTTGCTTGAAATTGCCGGTTGCTTCGTCGGTTGCACCGATTCACGAACAATTCGTGACGCTCCGGTTTTTCTGCTCCTCTGGTTTCTTGGCAATGTTCCAGTTTCTCATGATGCTCTGAGAACTTACGCCCTGTTGCTCCCCTCCCTAACCATTTGCGAGATCGATTCCAGCTGTTCACGGTTGTGAGATCGATTCCAGTCGCTCGCCTTCGGTAGGCTGTCGGATGTTGGGAGATGAATCAGAGACCGTCAGTGGACCATCGGACTTTTGCTCGTTTCACTGAGACTGAGAAACAAAGAGAAGGGAGGAGGGAACAGATAAGGGCTGCAGGGAGAGGAACTGTTTATAAACCCGGTTTTCAACGATGTGGAAGCTAGAGACAGAGGAGGACAAAGTTAGATTCAGAAGTTTGGGGGGTGAAATTATCGAAATAAGGAGGCTAGGGGGAGAAAACGAGTTTTTTCTTTTTTGTTTTAACATGTCATTAATGGAGTTAAGGATGGAGGGGCTAGTTGCAGGTATTTGAAATAGGAGGATAAAACTCAAGATTTGGCCAAACATCGAGGGGTCTTTTATCATTTTTTCCAAAAAAAAAAAAAAAAAACAAGGTTTGACGGCATGAGAGGCTTGTTGGAGACATACATAGGATCATGGGCCATCGTGAAACGTCAAAGAGTTGCTTTTGGTTGGAATATTGAAGCAAATTTCAATGGCTAATCATGGGCTGAGCCTTCAGCACGTAAATTTTGGCTCAATTTCCAATATTTTGTGCTTATCATCAGAAAAGCAATTGATTGCCTTCCAAGTTGTCCAGGGAGATCAACTTGAGTTAGGCACCAATTGGAATTACAGAAAACAATATCTAAGAAACAAATGCAATGAATCTTGTGAGGCTTATGATATGCACCCAAAATTTTTCTACAAATATATATTTTTTAAACTATACCACAGTGTACTAAAATGTCTGAGGAGTAGAACTAATACACTGTTCTATCTCAAACTCTTTATTCCATTTCAATTTTTTAACTTAAATATATTTGTATTATTGTTTAATAATTTTTTTAAAAAAATTATATTAAAAAATCAATAATTATTTTAATACCTAATTATAATTATTCTAAAAAATTAGTAAATAATAATATAAATAAATTCAAGTTAAAACTTAAGTAAAAAAACTGAAATAGAACAAAAAAAATTTGGGATGAATTTAGTACTACCGCTCTTCAACTAATAATTGTCCACCAACACCACCCTCCAAACTGTTTTCAATGAATTTCAGAAGGGATGCATACATATGAAAATTGCAATGTAACAAACAACATATGTGATAGAGGATCTGAGCAAAAAAAAAATGTAACATCCATGTTAATATAATATAAAAAAATAGTTATTATTTTCCTATTACATCTATTGTCTGTGAGGTAATCAAAATCTATATAATATTCACAAGAAATGGATGTATTACATCTATTCCTTCAAACGGGGCATGTAACGATTTAGAAAGGGTATTTCTATTGAGATCCACTACTAAAGAAAGGGTATTTAACAATGGCCATTACCAACAGTCCTGCATTGATAATTTTAAAATTACCAACGCGAGATCATTGGTAGCGAATCATTGATAATTAATGTGTTGAAAAACTTTTTACCAATGGTTGAATACTAAACTGTTGGTACTTTCCAACGTCTAGCCGTTGGAAAAAAAGGTAGATGGAAATTACCAACGATCTAATTCCATATGCTTTTTACCAACGGTTTAACGTTTATAAATGTGTTAGGTTGTTAATATCTACCAACACATTTAACCGTTGGTAAATTACGAATGGTTCAGGCCGTTAGTATATACCAATGTGTTTGATCATAGGTAATATTTCCAACGCGTCAGACCATTAGTAATTCTCCTAAAATTTTAAAAATTAAAGCAGTTTCCAATGCGGAGCCGTTGGAAACTGTCATTTATTTTTTTAAAAAAAAGTATACAAAAAATTAAACTAATTAATATTGAAATTTTCATTGAATTTTACTAAAGTAATATATGAAAAAATAAAAAATTAATATTAACAAAACCAAAATAAATTAATATTAAAAACATTAATAAAATTATATTTAATAAAATTATATGTTTTGTTCACTCAAAATTATATTTAGTAAAATTATATAACTAAGATTTTATTAGTTCAAAAAATTATATTACTAAATTTATATCTATTGAAATTATATTTTATATTTTATATTTTACTAAAATTTACTAAAATTCATTAAAAATTAAAAATTCACTAAAATTTCAAAAAATTCACAAAAAAAGTTCAAAAACCAAACACAAAATTCAATAAAAATTCACAAAATCAAAATCAGATCTACAATCAAACATGATTAAACACCAAATCCATATGGTTAAAAAAAAAAACTAAAAATCACAATTGGATTTACAAAATCACTTACCAAACTCGCAACCAGGTCTAAAAAATTAAACATGAAATAAAAAAAAAAAATCAAACTCGAAATCACTAAAGAGGCGAGGAAACAGTGAGGACGTGAACGGTGAAATGCGAAGAGGAGAGGAGGCGTTTGGCGATGCAGCGTTAGGCAAGACAATGAGGTGATGAGGCATCAGGTGACCGAGGATGTTGACCGCTGACCAAGGAGATGGTGGCAAGCGACAACCAAAATAGTTAACGACAAGGGCCAACAGCAAATAAGAACAATGGGGGAGGAAGGAGGGTAAGGCAGATGACGAAGGAGGCCGAAGGACGGAAGAAGAACGATGAGGGAGGACGAGGAAAAAGAGATGAGAGAGATGAGGAATGGGGGATGAGAGCTGCGAGGGAAAAGAGAGATGAGAGGCAGAGGCGGCAGTAGGGGTGTGAATGAGAGATGATACATGAAGTTAAAGTTTTTATATGAGCTACGTTAGGATTTTTATGGGCTTTTGGGCTTTTATATATATATATGATACATGAGCTTTTAATATAATAATAATAATAATAATAATAATAATAATAATAATAATAATAATAATAATAATAATAATAATAATAATAATAATAATAATAATAATAATAATAATAATAACAATATTATTATTATTATTATTATTATTATTATGAAATATATGATACGTTATATATGATACATTATATATATATATATATATATATATATATATATATATATATATTATAATATGATATGACACACACACACACATATAATATGATATATATACACATATGATATATTTGACTCTCTTTCATCTTTCTTTTGCATTCACAATTCTGTTGTACTCCCTTATTGGTATTAGAGCCAAGTTATTATTTCTTTCATCCTTGTTGTAAGTATTTAATAAAATAGTGTGCTTTATCTATTCTTTTGTTCATTTATTATTAATTTCTAATCTTTATAAAATTATTTTGCAAAACTTTTGATTAATTAATTTAAAAATCTTAGAACGTTGGTAAGCCGATTTTTTAAAAACATTGGTCAGCAGTGTTTAGCCAATATTAGGCGTTAAGGTGGTCCCACTTAGTGTTTCCGGTCTTAGATGTTTAGAGAAATTAGTCAACAAGTCTAGTAAAATAATTAGATAAAGTATAGAGATTGTTATTAGATAAACATAATGAATAAATTAGTAAAACTATTTTCAAATAAAGATTCAAATCCTTAATTTCTATTAGAGAGTCAAGATAAGAGTATTAATTCAATTGAAGTTAATATTGCTCAAATAGAAAATTAACTTCATAATTGGTCAATCCCTAAATAATATCCTAAAATGATATACAGAATATGAAGTTTTGAATTTAATACCGATTATTCAATTAAACAAATAGAATAAACCATTCCCCCAAATAATGATCATGAAACTATTAGATTATTATCCCCAGTAGCTATTAATGAACACAAAAGAAAATATAAATAAATGCACATCGGCATGGTTCAAATGGCAGTTAAACCATTATTCAGATTAGGATTGGATATTTCAATTATCATGTGTTTAAGAGAAGCTAGACATTTAAAATTTGAAAATTCTATATTAGCTATGGCTGAATCAAACCTTGCTAACAACCCAGTATATTTTAATTGTTTTCCAAATTTTTTAGTTTCCCTTTATGATCCAAATGTTTTAGAAACTTTAACATTAACTGTTAAAACAAAGAACATGGATGTAGCAACAAATAAAAAATCAATTTGTATAATCTGTCGAGTTTATTACAAGGTTATGTCTACAACTGTAGATCCAAAAGCAAAAATTCCTTTGATTAAAGATGAAACTTTAATTTTTTAAAGTAAATTCTCAAAAATACTTTTGTTCATACTCCTAAAAAACTTAAATGGAATCAAATTTGAAAATCAGGAAAATGGGATTTAGATAACATAATCTCATATCAACCTTTAGAAAATTTGTCTCAAACTGCTTCAACATTTAAATAAGTTGATGGATCAGTAAACGTAGATTTTTCAAATTACTTGCCCCAAACTAGGTTTAGTCAATATGAAAATTCTAGATCTTCAACTAGTAGTTCCAGAAGAAGCATTAAGTTAGAAAGACCAAAAAATTTATTAAGATCTCCAAGTTTACATAGACATTCAATGAATTATCTTGATCTTGTTATTCCAAATTTTAATGCCTTTATAATTATACCAAGACAAAATCTTTACCCTCAAAAAATAGAATTTCAAAAGAATAAACAAGTCCTAACTGATTTATTACAAGTAGATTTTTCATAAAAAGTATCTCAAAGAATTTATAACATTCTAGAATCTTCTAACCACCAAACCAATAATCAAGATAGTCTAAATAATAATGAAAATAATTCTCCTCAAATGTCTCTAACACCTTCTCAAATGGGATTCTATTCTGCTATAAATATGATTACTAGTTTTGAAATTGATAAAGAAGCTTTAAAACAACACTACTTTGATGTAAATAATGACACGAAAAGAGAATGGTTTCTAAATAATTTTGAGAGCGTAGAATGAGTTTAAATAAGTGGATTTTGATTTGAAGATATGAGATCTTTAAAAATAAGTATTCCATTTTTCACATGGTTCCTAATTTACTGTTCAAAAAAGAACATTAGTTTTCCTTTCTCAGAAATAAACACAATTAATGAAATAACTAGAGTATGGATTACTCCAAATAAAAAAGGAATTATCTCTATCCATCCTCTAGAAAAACCCATTTTAATAACAACCCAAGACAATTATGTAATAGCTGCTCCTTTCAAATAAAGTATTTTAAACACAGATGAAGAACTTGCTAAAAAAGGAGATATAAATAATCTAAAATGTCAAAACAATTATACAAACCAAAGTTTGATAACAATAGCAGATCAATTAAATAGAATTGAATCAATAGTCGGTGATATAAAAACTGTTGATTTGAGTTCAATCATAAGTCAAAATTCTTTTGCAACCCAATCTTTATTATCTATGGCTAAACTAATGGATAAATTTGAATTAGAAATAAAAAATAAAAATTTTAAGAATAATATTTTAAATCTTAATGAAGAAAAAACAAAAGACAGTCTTAAGTTATATCAACCTTTATTTAAATCATTTGAATTAGATAAAGATATTAAACTAAGCAATAATGAAAAATTAATTGAAGCCATCCAAAAACAATTAGGAAATCTCAAGCTAAAGGATCAACCCTCAACATCAAATTCTATAAATGTGATAACAAAAAATGATATAAACATACTAGAAGAACAATTTCAAAATGAACCAGATTCAATAAATAAGATTAAAGGTATAGAGACTAAAAGAATACATGTAACAAAGAATTATTATCCTAGACCTACATCATTAGACATAAAATACGAAGAACCTTATATTAATCAACTTACTTTTGATGGAAATGGAATAATAGAATGGAATATAGACGGATGTAGAAAATATCAAATAATTAGTATATTACAAGAAATGACTATATGTACTACTGCTTATAAATTACAAGGAAAAACAAATCCCTAAGTTGACAAAAAAAAATATCATTCCAAAATTGCTTATTTAAAATGTAAAATTTTAAAAGTATTAAGTCCAAGTGATTTCCAACAACCAATATGGTCTTATAAAAAATTTTCTGTTGAATCAAAAGCACTATCCTTTACTTATATTGATTACACTAGAGCATGGTATGATGCCTTCTATATTAGAAATTATACTCATTCGTGATTTTTCTCTTTTAATAAAAATTTAGCCCATAATTTTCCCAACTGGTTTTGGTTTTGGTGGGATTTTTTCGATTTCATCAGAGAAGTCTTACCCAAAGAAATTAAACTCGGTTTCAATGAATATTTAAAAAATTATCCATATTCGATAAAGAACTATGGCCAATTATTAAATTTCTTCATAACCTTTAGTATTCCCTGAATTGTCGCATGGACCTTTGTTATTGACAAAGATGATATTAGTTTTTCTCAATTGTTAAGAGAATTCACAATAAAATGGTGGGATAGTTTCCTAATGTTTCAAGCTAATCAAGAAATAGTCATACAATGACTAAAAAATAGACCTATAAATGCAATGATTCAAAATTCTCCTATGAGTTCTGATCATATGAACTTCTTGACGAATAAATCTAAGATTCAAGGTCAATTGGCATTAGTTTTTTCAAAATCAGAGTATAAAAAGCTAATCAAAGAATTAGCTTCTCAGTTTGATTCGGACTCTGATCAAGATGATGATATGGTGTCGACATTGTCATACCCAAGTTCAAAACAAGATGATTGCTATAATATAGAATTTTCTCAAGACCTTTATGCTGATTATAAAGGAGAATGATTAAATGATTTTCAGACAAGTGGATTATCTCAAAAGAAATTCACGAAACTTTATTCACTCAAAATTTCTATACACCTTAAAAGATGATTAAAGCAAAGGACAACTTTGATCAAAACATGGCTAAAGAGATAAGGTTATTGTTCTCCATCCAATTAGAAGAAGATAGACTGAATCAATTGCCCTTGATTCAACGACATTGCTAATTCCATTATCCAAAAAAGAATCAAAAAGACATTCAGACTTCATCGTCGATTAAATCTGAAGGAGAAATGCCTATAAATTCTCAAGAATGAGATTCAAGAAAGCAAAAACACCACCCATGGCACCTTCAAAAGAAGTCTATACGGATGTAGTTTGCCTCATGCTATTACACCATCATAATAATATTCAAAGACACACATGTTTTGAATGTCATATGTTTTTCCCCTTCGGACAAGCTCTTAGAGGGCATATGCGAATTCATTATGGAAAGAAAATAATTTGCAAGAATTCCAATCTAAATACAAAGTTCATTACTTATGAAAAAAGATGTAAGAAAGACGCATTTAGAAAAGAAGAAAACACTCAAGGCACTCAAAAGATTCCCAATGCACTCAGAAAAGAAGAAAGCAAAAGCACTCAAGAGATTTCTGACGCACTCAGAAAATAATGGAGGATGACTTTAGCATTGACGTCACTTGGACTTTAGAGATTTTCAAATCCGGAGAACTTTGCCTATAAATAACTCTAAATTGGTTTGTGAGAGGCAGGCTTGAAAATAGCTCTCTTTTTTTCCTGTTAAAGTTCTCTCTATCATCTTTCGTTTTCATTCAGATCCTGCTATACTCCCATATATATATATATACTCTCTATCATCTTTCTTTTTCATTCAAATCCTGCTATACTCTCATATGTATATACACACACACACATATATATAAAGAGAGAAGTAGAAAAAGAGAAAGAGATACAGGGAGAGGTGAGAGAGAGAGTTTTGTTTGTTAGTGTGATTTTGTAATTGAAATAGAAGAAAAACTCCACTTTAGTCCAAAATTTTTCATGATTATTTTAAAATGATCATTTCTTTGCACTTTCTAATGGCTTAAACTTTATCAACGGCTATTCACATTAGTAATTACCAACGATTTAAGCCATTGAAAAGTTACTAACAATTTGACTGTTGGTAACTGTTACCAACGATCTAATTCATTAGTAAGATTGTTGATAATTTGCCAATTGAAAAATAGACAAATTTTAGTAGTGAGACAAATGTTGGCACATTTGAAGAGATGAATGTGACTTATCCCTCACTCAAAGAAAATGAACGGCCTCGTTTTGGCAATGAAGAACCATAAAACTTATTCTTATAAGACTAGGTGGTACATAACCACTTCCAAATTATTTATGATTTTACCATTCAATCGTCCTATCTTAACGACGCCCTTGACTACATATCTCCGTCGCAACTCAGCCCTTCACCGCAAACATGTTCTCTGGTCTAGATATCTCAACTCAACCTTTCTCACCCGCCTTAGTGCTATCACCGTCATAAATTTAAAAAAAAAAAAAAGAAGCACCCTGCGACTCTCAAATCTGAGGTGGATGCCAAACAACCAAATTATCAGAAATCAAGGTAATTATAATGCTCATAAACCAATTACATAAGTCGTTTCATGTTCGATTTCATTTTCGCTCATGCTCTGCGCCAACATGCTTAATGGAAGGATAATTGGACCATCAGAATGCAAAGAGGACAAGTTTCTGTAACTTCTGCCTAAAAGCCAATTTGCCCCTAAAATTCTTTAGTTATTTAAATGACTTGCCAGCATTAAATGAACATCAATTTTGACTAAACGAACATCAATTTCAACTAAGGAACATTAAATAAAAGAACAAGCACTGATATTATAAAAATTGTGAATTCTGATTGTAGGAATAACATTTTTTATTGTAAAAATAACAGTCTCAACTAAAAGAATAGCAGTTCTAACTAAATATAGAAATTATAGATGAAACAGTAAACGCGACAAAACTTACAATAGCCTAGACAAAGAAGTAGTAATATTGGGCAAAAGAACAATAATATTAAGTTTAGGAACAACTATAACAACTAAACAAAGGAATTATAAAGAGATTAATAATTTCGACGAAAGTGGACAACGGAACAACAATATAAACTAAAGAAGTAACAAATAAATGAAAAGGAAAACAACATCAATTAAGTTAACAATGATAAAAATTTTGGTAAATATAAAAAAATAATAAAATATCATACACTTCATTATAACTGTAAATCTAGTGTCAGTGACATATGTTTATGTACTGGATAAATTTGAAATGAAATTGTTTACATCACATCACAAGGCGCGAGCGTGGAAGATAGGAAGTAATATGTGTTTATGTAATAGATAAAATATCCTACACTTCATAATTACCTCAAACCGTTTCAGCGCTAAGTGGCTACTTCGATCGAGTCAGCGCCCGTTTTGTTGGAGAACTTGGTAGCGAAGTTGGGACAAGAAACATAAAAGGAGAGGAATGTCACGTGAGGAGAGGCACGTGCGTGCAAAGGAGACTGTAATGGTTGATGTCAATTTTATCAAAATTAAGTTTTTATGTCTATTCGTTTTAACTTAATTGAAAATAGTTTATTTTTATTTATATATATTTTTTTACCTAGAACCAATTTTATCTTAAAGCCCATATTATCTAAATGTAATAATCCACTTGAAAGTAAATTGTCATAATACTATTAAATTTTTGTAAAGTTTTCTTTTTGATACCTAAAACTAGAAAAAAAATAAAAAAAGTAGGATTATAAAAATAATATTTTTGATGGATTATTACACCTACATAATATTAGATTTTAAATAAAATTAGTTTCAAGTAAACAAAATGTAAAAATAAAAATACGTTATTCTGGATTAAATTGACTTAAGTTAAGATAAATTGGCTAAAGTTCTAAGTTAATCATTTTAGTTGTATAAATTTTTAAAAGGCTATAGAGTTCTAAATTTCACTAAAAATTCTAAGAGAAAAAAATGACAATCCAAATTATCGTACAAAATTTATATCATATAATTTTTTATTTACTAAGACTTGAATACTATAAAGAAAAAGCATTATACCATAAACGCATATATAACATAGGAGAAATATGCTCTACAAACTACAGTTCATAATAAGAAGTTGAAAACGTTTTAGTCGATCATCTAATAAATCATATGGAAGATTATGCCCAATGGTAATATCAATATTATTATTTTTAATATTTTTCATATCTACACCTGCTCCTCTATATTCACATTTATATTAGTTTGATAACAAGGTTATCAAACCTATAGCGAAGGAAAATAGTCACGCAAAGTAGGTAGTCCAAGAAAATAAAATCAAAAGATTTATATTCTCGCATTACTAAAAAAAGTCCAACCTCAACAAATTTGACTTGCAATGTAGAAATTAAAGTCTTACACCCTATTCATTTTAATTTAAATTAATTGGTTTTAAAATGACTTATTTCTATTTTTATGTCTTCTTTTTACCTAAAACTAATTTTAATTAAAAGTCAATATTATATAGCTGCAATAATTCATTGAAAATACAATTTTTGTAATCTTACTAAACTTTTATAAATTTTTCTAATTTAAGGCATTAAAAAATAAAATTTCATAAAAATTTAACAACATTATGAAATTTTACTTTTAAATAGATTATTGTATCTACATAATATTAAATTTTAAATAAAATTAATTTTAGGCAAAAAATATGTAAAATTAAAAATAAATCAGTTAACCTAAGTTAAAATAAATTAACTATTAATTTTTCAAAAACTAAAGTTGAGATTCTACCGATTCCTAGCTATATACAAGTTCCTATTGAGATCTAACATGCTTTTGCTTCGGAAATCATAAAAATGTGAATTTTTAAGGTTCAAATTTAAACTTTATTAACCATAATTGATGCATGTCTTGTTTGTATTATTGTGTTCTAATGCCAGTATAGTTTATTCGATTAATTAGCAAAACCTCGGAAGTAGAAAACGCGTGGAAGGGAAGGAATCTGCTCGTGAAGAGAAAGGGCGACCGTGAGAGATAAAACTTTAAAGGGCTCAATAAAAGCCCTAGCTTAGCTTAGTTGGCACCAATATATAGTATAAGATTTAAAATTGTGTTGGGAAGAATTTAAATAATAAGTTACTCCTTCCATTTCACAAAAATTAATCCTTTTATTATTTATAGTAATTAATTTATGATTTTATTTTTTTCAAAATTTATTATTAAAAATAAATATTTTATATGAAAAATGAAATTTTAAAGATCATAGTTTCTAAATATCATTTTGAAGAATTTTTTTCAATATATATTAATATGAATATGTTCAAGTCAAAGTCAAAGAAAAGTAAAAGAGTCAATTAATGCAAAACGGAGAGAGTATTTAATACATTTATTTTCAATTTTTTAATTTTTTTTACTTAATTTGAATATCAATTAAAACTCTACAATTTAATAATTATAATAAGTATTTGTATGTTTATAAAAAAAACATTAAATATGTTCAAAATTTCATTTTGAAGTTGGGTATGGGAAAAATTCGTCAAAATTAATTTCTCTATATGAAAAAAAAATATTCAAAGTGATTATTAAGTATTTAAAATGTTGGCTCCCATATTATATTGATTCTGGATTAAAAAAACTAATAAAATTAAAAATAATGAATTTTTAATTAATTTTTTAATTAATGAAAACATATCCAATTTAAATTTACAACATGTTATAGAACTTAATTATAACTATGTGTAGTATTAATTTGAATTTAAGCTCTTTAATAACAGTTTACCATATAAAATTTATATATTTTATTTTTAATAATATATTTGAAGCTCTAACACCATTCAATTACCACAAGTGTTGTTTAGGAACAATATTAACTATTTGTACTAGAGTTAATTTAAAAGGCTATATAATAGTAATACTTCAATTTTAGCAGTGCAAAATACTAATTTTTACACTTTTTTTTTTATCACAATCAACCCCTATTATTAATAAAGTATCCAAATTAATCCTCTCATACAAGCTTCAAACGGAGCTATAAAGAGAACAAAAGGAAATGGAGCCCCGGCCTACAAAGACAGAGGCGTTGCCTTGTCCTTGATTTCATGTATTTGAGCTGTCAATGCCTCCAAAATGCTTCTCACGGGGGCTTCCGAATCCCAATTATTATCCCGCTCGCCGTCATTCTTTTGTACTCCCACCCTTTTATTTCCTCAATTTAATTAATAATGTCATCTTGTATACATGCTGACTTCACTACCCAGAGGGCAGGCATATTACAATTACCAATCTCATCTTGTATAGTTAAATTAATCTCACCCAGCTCCCGAAATAAGTAAAAGAATGAATGGATTTTCGTTTGTCTATGTGCTCAATTTTTTATTATAAATAATTCATTTATATATTTTTACTAATTTTTTTGTCTAGAATCAATGCTACAATTTATAGCTAATACTCTATCTATTAATAATCATTTGAATAAAATTTATGTAGAAAGTAATGGATTTTTTAATGCAATTTTTCCTCATCCAACTAAGAAAAAAGAAAACAATAAAAAATAACTAATTTTTCAAAAAAAAAAAAGAAAAAATAATACCTCATTTTTAAAAATTATTGCAGAACACGATTAATTTGTCCTAGAGTTTTAAATGACGTAGCATAATTAAGATCAACTTCAAGGCTTAAAAGGTCCAACAAAAAATATTGGCTTTATTTATGAAACTCAAACTCGAAAACTTATTTGAAGAAATCAAATTAATCTAAGTTATTCAGCGATCAAACCAAATAGCAGTTGATATTTGGCCTTAGATGATGTAAATCACCCTTCAGTCATAAAAATAAATAAAGTATCAATTATCTCTCCCCAATTTTCCTTTTTTTACTAATATTTTTGGTTCCTTTCTTTCTCTTTTAAATATTTACCATACCCATCGCCGCACTCTTACTCAATTCTAGCATTTTCTAACCTACATGCGGATCATTCGTTTGGTTCGTGGGGTATGTCAAATTTTTCTTAATTAATACGTACTATATATATATATATATATATACTGTTCTCACTATATATGTGTAGATATTAAAAGATGATGCGTGAATTAATTAAGTGATATGCTTATTTTTTGGCTTTATTTTTATTACACAATACTTCATTATGGCTCTTGTTATAATCAAAATAAACTGCTCCACAAATGACTGGAACTTTAATTTCTTAATAAACTAAAAAGCTCGGACGTTAATTAATGGCAATGGTATAGCCCCGTGTCTTTTGCCAATCGATCGAACGGATCGAGTTGGATGGACATATATAACTATGTTTTGTTACAGTGTACGTGCCACAATGAAATACTAGAAGTAAATTAATGTTATGAACTAATTAATATAATAAACAGTTTATTAAGTTTAAGTTGAGACAAATCATTATTTAAAATTGTTATTGTTCTCTGGACTAAAAATCAATCGAGCAAACAGCAGTCTGACGAGAGTTAATGTTGTTGATTGTGAAATTCAAAGAGCGGCACTGGCAAGTGGCAATCAGTTGTAATAAGTCCGACTAGCTCTATTACTTTCAATTATTTATTTCGGTATTTAATTCCGGTTGGAGATTCAATGAACAAATTAAGTTGTGGCTTGGAAATTAAAGAAATTGTACATAAGGTGAAGGCGAGATTAGCAGGTTGGAAATCGAAATTAAGTTATGTCATCAAGGGTGATAATTAATCCTCTCGAGTCTGTGCATCTTAAGCTTACCTATGTAGTATTTCTTTTCACTATTTCCCTCTCGATCGAGCTAGTGTTCTGAAAAAAAATTAGAAAAATTTCCTTGAGTTGGGGAATGGTGAGGGAGTAAGAGGTTCTAGCAAGATATTTGGTTAGGGTGTGAAACATTATATATATATATATGTATGTGTGCGCGCGCGCGCTAAATTCACTAGACTATTTAGGCTTTCGTTAAATTAAATAGTGATTGCAAAGTGGCGGAGATGGGGGTTGAGATAGATGGAGACAACTTGGGGGGTGGTGTTCGGCGACTACATGCTAGAGGACATGGGGTGGGCGATCGAATTTGCATGCAGGAGCTTTATAATTTCTCATCCCCTGTTTCTTTGATTAGGAATATGGCGGACAAGCTTGTGTGGAATTAAATTGGCTAATATAATAATGGAGTGTTCACAACAAAATCTTTGCCAAGACGACAGACTCTGAGCTATTGCTTCGGTGGGTCAACATGTTTCGTGCTTCAAATGGAATGCGCTGGACCATGTCCTCCTCTAAAGTTGAACTTCTTTACCTGGAAAATATATTAAACATCTGAAAACCGAATTCCAACGAGGATAAATTTGGCCTCCATAGGTGTCTCCCAAATTAGCACCATTTGCGCGTTTGCAAACAGATCAATGTACTAAAAATCTTAAAAACTTGTTTTGCTATATATATATATATATATATATATATATATATATATATATATATATATATTTATTTAAACTGAAGTAGATTGTGATCACATGGTATAGTCGTACTCATTTTTATTTTTTATTTTTTTTGAAAGGAATGGCATCTTAATATGATCTGCAATCCGCCAAAAACATTTATTTGGTCGTCAACAACAAAAAGCTTGCATCCTGACGAAGAAGCTGGCAACCGCTATTGTCTCTGGAATCATAAACTGAACTGATTGGAAATAAAGCTTCTTCATGGCCATACATGTTCTCACCCATGGACATCGCAAAGATACTAAAAACCTGGTGCAGCTTCATTTGATGATGATGATGAGTGACTGCTCGAAAAACGAACAAGTGCTATAATTAATTGTTACTACCCCGTGCGCCTAACAAAGATGTCACAGTTCCCTTTGTTTATAGCTTCTTCTTTTTTCCAAACGAACAAAGATATATTGGATTTGTTCTGAGCTAATATTTAATTTTGATGATGATGATAAGTGCATTGTTTTAGTGTGCTTAATCTTATTTTATTGGGTCAAAATATATTTGTTAAAATTATATTTAATTTCCAAGTATTTCAATTGTTAGTTCAAAATATTTGTTTTAAGAAAACTTATTTTTAAAGAGAAGTTAGTAGGTCATCAATTTATATTAATATTTGAATCAAGTTTGATTTCCAAATGACAAAGATTTGTTTTAGGAAAATTTATTTTTTGAAGAGAAGTTAGTAGGTCATCAATTTATATTAATGTTTGAACCAAGTTTGATTTCCAAATTACAAGTTTTTCTAAATTTTTTCAAGTTTAATTCATTAAAAAAACAGTTTAACATATCTTCTTATCACTTAAGTCTACCAATCTTTCAAGTTTATGTTTTAATACGTTAAAATACTTTAATTTGAAGTGTAGAGTTGCTAGTTATTTTTGAAACATCAGGTAATGTGTTAAATTTTGGTTTTAACCTGTTAACTAGAAGGTTAAAAGCTTCCATTCAAATTCTTCAACTAACGCGATTTCAATTAAAATTTAAAAAATGACTTGGACAAATTAGAAGATGTCATCTGGACAATTTGACAGAGCATTTAATGGCCTTTCTTTAGCCATTTTTTATCATTGAAAGACGAAATTGAATTTAATGTGTTAAACTTAGAACTTAACATGAAATTTGGAGTCTTTTCTTGTATAAAAAACAGAGTAACGGTCACCAGTTTTTTAGGAGTTTTTCCATATGTCTCCAGTAGATATACAATGGTCTCCTTGCCCCCAAATGAGTATAAATTCATGAAGAAACACTTGGAAAGAACTTTTGGCTATTAGAAGAATCCATCATATAAATCAAATTAAATGTGCTAAATTTGAGATTTGCCAATAGAGTTTCTGTTTTCACCTGTATATCTAGTAAAAGTACTATTGTTTGAGCTTGTAACTTTATAAACACCGTTTGGTGAGATTGAGTTAGTGAAGTTTCTAGTTAGCCTTTAGGAAAACTAATGAATGTTGGTGGTAGAGAGATCTACCGAAGAAAGGATAAAATTCACATGTAGTCCCCTAACTTTAACGATCTTCCTAATGTGGTCCCCTAACTCAAAAAGTGACTTTTAAAGTCCCCTAACTCAACTTAAGTGTCATATTTTGGTCCCTACCGTTAGTTCTACCGTTATTTTGGATGAAAATTGCCTACGTGGCAGGTATATTGCCACGTGGCAGTCTCTTTTATGATAAGAACTAATTAGATTAGAAGAACAATAAAGTTTAAGCTAAAATTGGCACAAAAAATAATTTTAGGGACCTAAAACGATAGTTAACCCAATCTTCCCCATCGCCTCCCCACTCCGATCAATCGCCGCCGCCGCCGCCCCTCTCCCTCTTTCCGCCGATGCTCCATCTTCCTTCTTCCCGACCGACGCTCCACCTTCCCTTTTCATCCATAACCTAAAAGGTGCAGACGAGTCGCTCTCGCCACGGAATCGCCGACGTCTGTCGCTCACCTGGGTTTCGATTCGCCGAGAGACTATTCGCTCTCCGACTCACTTTTTCTCCTCTGGTTGCCTTATCGTTTTCCTCTGCCCATCTCTTCTTCGCACCCATTTCCGATTTCCAGGTTACAATTCGTGCGAAATCGTGCGACTGCTACTCCTCTATCCACGCCCTCCTCCGTCCGCCTGGGAATCGCCGTCCCTTCCCTTGAATCCGCCCCCACTCGATATCTCCTCCTCCTCGCCCCCATCGTCGTTCCCACCCTCGGCGCAATTCGAGATTCCATCAACATTCGGGCAAGAGAGAAGTGGAGACCTCTGAGGATTCACGGATTCGCGTCGGTCACTGGTGGGACGAGGGTTTGTGGGTTGGGCGACTGTCATCTGAGCGATTTCCTGGCGAATCGAGGCTGGGCGCCATTGCTAGGCGAATTGAGGTGATTCACGGCTTTGGAGGCGCAATTTAACAACCAACCAGTGGGGCTGTGGATGAAGGGGGAAGGTGGAACGTCTGTCGGGAAAAAGGAAGATGGAGCATCAGCGGAAAGAGGGAGAGGGGCGACGGCGGCGATTGATCGGAGTGGGGCGGCGATGGGGAAGATTGGGTTAACTATCGTTTTAGGTCCCTAAAATTACTTTTTGTGCCAATTTTAGCTTGAACTTTATTGTTCTTCCAATCTAATCGATTCTTATAATAAAAGAGACTGTCACGTAAGCAATTTCCATCCAAAATAACGGTAGAACTAACGGTAGGGACCAAAATAGGACACTTAAGTTGAGTTAGGGGACTTTAAGAGCCACTTTTTGATATAAAGGGACCACATTAGGAAGATCGTTAAAGTTAGGAGACTACATATGAATTTTACCCACCGAAAAAATGTGTGTCTTTGTGTATTCTTGACATTTATAGTGGAGAAGAAAACTTTCAAGTTGTGAACTTAAAGAGAGGAGTAAACTCTTAAGAGGAGAGACCAAATCTCTATAAAAATTCTTGTTTGCAAGCTTTTCTTCTTCTACTTACTTTATTATTGTTTGGTGATTTGTCTTCTTTCATTGGTCGAAATTGTTTGTTTTTAAAAATACTTCAAATTAAGCTTTTAAAGCAAAATTTAGGATTATTGTGGTAATTATTTTCTAGTTAGAATAAGTTTATTTAAGCTCCTTAAATTGCATTTTGGTTTAAAAAATTAAACTCTCATTTACAGTGATTTTTGGAATTCACGCCTCTTGGAATTCACCCCTCCTCATCAATACTCCTTCAAATGTGCAACTATACACACACACACACACACACACACACACACACACACACACACACTTGAGACCCCCCAACTCAAAGTAGCAGGCTTCCCAGCAGCTTCCTAGCAGATTTCATAAGGTCGGTCCTTGCAGTGCATACACTCATTACTACTTTAAAGTCTACCTGCATATGTACCTACCCTTCTAATAAGAGAAAATTTAAACAGCTATAGTTAATTAGTTTCCATTGTGATGTTAAAGTTCTTAATAACCAGTTTTCACCAATACTTAAATTTAACTCATCTTGAGGTTATTCTAATTGGTCTCTTAACTTTTGCCAATCTCAGAATCAGATCACTACTAAAAAAAACCATTTTTCCAACGGCCATTTCCAACGGCTTCGCATTGGAAATTTTAAAATTTCCAACTCAAAGCCGTTAGAAATAAGACGTTGGAAAACTAACCGTTGGAAGTCCATTTTCCAACGGTCAAATTGAGGGCCGTTGGAATTTCCAACTGTCAGCCGTTGGAATCTGAGCAGTTGGAAATTTTCCAACGGCTCTATTATTTTTTTTCATTTTTTCCGTTTTCCAACGGCCAAGGAAGTTGGAAAAATTTCCAATTGCCAAGGCCGTTGGAAAATTGAAATGTTGGTTTCCAACTGCCTTGGCCGTTGGAAAGTAGGTTTTTTGATATTTTGTATATTCCTGTTCTATTTCCAATGCGTTTCTTTAAACGTCAAACTTTCAATGCGTTTCTTTAAACGTCAAATGACTTAGGCGGTAAAAATTTATTGTATCGTATGTAATCACATTCTGAACGGGTGCATGTGCATATATGCAGTTGTAAATCTCAATGAAAACATACACAATTGATAGTACAGAATCATGTCATAAATATAGTTATAACATACACATAAAAGCATACACAATTGAAATTACAATATCATGACACAAAGATAGTTACAATCCACATGGAGCAGAAAACTGATACATATAAATATACCCCTTTTCAACAGCATTTGTGACAACTTGTTCATTGTTCAAAGTTGGGGACTGCAAAGCAGATGATCCAGTTTCAACAGCAGAGGCACAAGCAGCAGCAAACATCAGTGTGGAAGTGATATGCAAATATACGAAAATACCCAGATAAAAATAAAAAGTAGCCATGAAGGATACTCCAGAAAAGTTTATAAATGATAAATGTTTTCTTCTTGTTCTTTTTGGTTTATCCTTTTTTTTTCTTTTTCGAACAGTCACATTAGAACTTTGAACCATATAGAGTTCAAGATGATATGCAAGGAAGACAAGAAGAAAAGGGTCAGAGACATTTGAGCTCAATGTTTTAGAATTGGGAATTAGTTGAATCATCACAAAAGTCCCAGCTTATGAAATAAGCGTCCAAAAAGATCATAGAACTAAGCAAATTCACACTTCCAATATTGTGACAGGAAACTTTGGTTATATTGGATCATTGAAACAGAAAACACAAATGCCAGCTGAAACCATCAAAAGCAAAAGAAAAACTCAAATCATCTACCAACCAACAGAGGAACATAAGCAGGGGAATTAATACAATCATAGTATTATAGTGGTTCAGGATGTTAGATTAGTATCCTTGGTCATTTCAAGCATTAATAAGTTATCAGGAATTCAGCCATTAATGGAGCGAAGGACACACACAGTTGCCCACTGATATGGACTAGCCAGAAGAAATAACAAACATGGGACAGACTGTCAAACCTTGGCCATCTCCAAACATGACAATAGATCACCATGAGGGGCTTGCAATACCTATGCCATAGAACTTTACTTAGAACATCATGGATTTTCTTGCATGAGATCATGAAACAGAACTCCTTATTTCCAATAGTAAGTATCTTGTATCAGAAAGAACCTAACATGCCCATTATTAGAAGTAATAGCTAAAATTTCTCTTGCTTTAAACAAAAAGAGGCTCAGGAACTGAAGCATACAGTTACTCTCAGTTTGTAATCAGGAGAAGCAATTGTGGAAGATATGGCTTGAGTGCCTTCGGATGACAATAATTTCAAAATATCCTCAGAAAGTGAGTTCAAATTCACAGAAGCCGACAGTGGAAAGAGAACCTAGCACGAGAATAAATGGATAAAAACAGAACATCAACAGCAATGTCCAAAGTTTATAACAGAAAATAGAAAAACAAATCAAAAAGGAAAAAGGAAACCATGTAGACTCACAATAACACGGGGAGGGCTGGCTGACCCACTAGAAGCCCTTTCTCCTTCAACAAAGCCGCCCGTTTCTGGTCTCGCAACTGAATAATTGCCATTACAAAGATCAAAATTATAGTTCATTTTGTTGAAGTCCAAAGTGCAGATGCAAACAAGGCAACATTTTCTTGATAAATGTTGAATTACCATTTTGTTGCGCTGGAGCCGGGCGGCCCGAGCTCCCTTGGTGACATTGCGCTCAGACTTTGCAATCCGAGCCTTATCTGAGCAATCAAAACCACAGATCTTAATATGAATATCAATTCAAGATAGTACCTGTATCCTGATTTCTGCTACAACCATCGATTCCATTCTCAATCCCCAACTCAACCAAAACCCAGAACCCATTCACAAAGGACAATGGCGGACGGCCTATCCTTACCGAACAAAACCACAATCCAACTAACGGCAAGCTGAAACACTCACCAAAAAGCCGTAACAGTAGGGAAATCACTAGTGGTCGCCATGACCAGAAGCGCGGCAACAGCAAAAAGAAACTGAAAGAATTGCAAAGCAACGCCTTCGGCCGTCCCCGGCATGCCTTGTATGCCCTTCATCCTCACTCTGGGTGGATTCTCGTTTCCTCCTTCAGTCGTAGGTAGATCTTCCACTGGATGAACCGTCGCATGGCTCACACTCATCTCCTCCGCCATCGCCGCTTCAGTTCATCCTCACCGCCACCTGACTCGCCAAATCCGATGGATTCAACAACTGCCCAAACACAGGGGCCAAAATCCTTTTCTCACGACAGTATCGAGAGAATCGGGGACAAAGAATGTAAAAGGAAAGATCTTGATTGAGTTTATGGAGTGGTTAGCTAGGGTTTTCGCGATTGTTATTAAACCCTAGAGGAGCAGAGCTAGATTTTGCCTACAGACCAAAGTTAGTGCGAAGACGATGAACTGGGAATCGTGGACTGGGGGTAATAAATTTTCATTTTCCAACGGCCTTAGCCATTGGAAAAAAAAATGATACGGTGCGTTTCAGTTTTGCATTTTCCAACAGCTATGGGTCGTTGGAAACTTCTCCAACAGGTCATTGTTCACAACTTCCAACGGCTTTGGCCGTTGGAAAAAAGTACACAACACTTTCAAATTTTTTTCAAAATTTTCAAATTCACTATATTCATTTTCCAATGGCTAAGGCCGTTGGAAATTGTGTTTCTGTTGACATATTCAATTCTTCCAACGGTTAGGCCGTTGGAAATTACATTTCTTTTATCTCCAACAGCTGTAGCCGTTGGATATTTTCCAACGGCTTGACCGTTGGAAAATAGTTGTTTTTTAGTAGTGGATCTTAATTTTAATATTATTGATTTTTTATATTCCAAGTTAGAGAGAGTGTGTGTGTATAAGAAGAACTTAACCATTAAAGTTTTGACACAATGATTGAGGTTTATAGTAATTATTATGAAGAAATCCATTCTCTCACTTTCCCTTAACCTCCCTCGCACATTTATTTTTTTTCAAGTGAGAATATGATACGAAGTTAATGGTGGTGATGATCGCCGTCAGGTAGGCATGCCTCCAAGGGCTATTTGGGCACAATTGTAAAAGTTTTGGGGCTGTTTAGAAACTAATTAGTTTTTGGGCCAAAAATCTGATTTACGATAGACCATGAACTAAATCAGTTTCACGATAGATCATGGATCAACATCGCTACTTAATTTAAAGCCATGATGCATTTTATATGAATGCAAATTTTTTTACATACTCTATCTATTTCAAGATGTTTGCCACTTTTAATTTTATGAAAATATTATTGATATTGTATAACATATGTCTATTAATGAAACATATTTATCTAATATTACACTTCAAACTAGTGTGTGTGTGTCTATATATATATATATATATAAAATTAGAATTTGCCACAACAACGTTCTTAAGTATTACTTAATGGAAAAAATATATTTGAAAAAAATATACACGCATAATTAGAGAATAGTAACAAATATTATAGGAAATAAAAAAATAAGACAAGTGAAAAACGTTTCGGAACAGCCTAATTGTCTTGGAGCGATAATCCATCCTCACGCTATAAAATCAAAATTTTAGACAAAAAAAAAAAGGAAAAACGAATAAAGCAACACCTTTTATGGGATAAAGCTTGTAAGAGGTTTTTTTTCCCCGGGATGAGAAAATTAGCTCTTTGAGTATTTCTTTTACCCATACACCTTTAAAGCAATACCCATATGAAAGTAAGTTTGCGCACGCGTTTGTGATTAGGTTAATCCATTAATCACGCATTACACCCTTTTTCTTACAAATAAGAAGCTTCAACTCAACACATAATGACACGAAACACAATAATTAGAAGTGAAAACTTTTGTTTTCTCTGTCCCCACAATTTTTTTTATTATTTTAGAAATCAAGGTTATTACTATTTTTCAAGTTTGGACGAAAAAATGTAGCTTAAAACTCATGAGATTTAATTGAAATTATAATTTTTTAATTTTTATTTTAGAAATTTACATATTGTCCTTTGAAATAGAGGCAAAGGAATTACTACGTTTACATAGATGAAAAATAATTATTTAAACTGTTAATCCCCACTGTCAAAGGCCTTTGCAAACAGTTTTTATAATTAGTATTAGAATTTTAGATAATTTATTGGACAGTACAAATGGAACTGTTAAATTAAAGCTAAAAGTTAAAAATTAAAATTAGATAGCTTTTTTAAAATTCTAATACTAATCGCTGACACTAATATTAAATAAGGCCAAACTCTCATTAAATAGTTTAAATTAACTAACTAGGAGATAGATATTGTATATTTTTAAGTTAGAATTGTTATAAAAAAATACTTGAGTGCATTCAAAGGACACAGTATATATTTCTAAAACAAGATGGGTAGACTGTGATTTCACCCAAAGTCATGGTGGATTTTACAAATAGGCCAAGAAGTTGGCTGGATGTATTTTAGTTGGACTTAACAATTTATAATTATGGCAATGAAAAAAAAATAAGAGGACCATCTATGTTCATTTACCGCTAAATCAACATAAAAGCATCGCTGCCCCCCCTTATTCATAAAAACCTGGATTATCATCATGAAGAAGGAAGAAAAAGAATGATTCTTATGGTCCAGATTCTTTGTGTTTACTGACGAACGAAAAAAAAAAGTTCTAAATATCGCACTCTTGGCCCCTAGGCTCAAAATTATCCTAATCTAGATTCTTAGTGTTTTAAAAACATCTTTCACAGTGGTTTTTTTTTTCTAAATATATAATTAATTTCAAGCCATGTAGGTTTTAGGGAAAAAAATCTGGTAAGAAGAAAAAAGAAAAACGAATTTGTTCTACAGTCTGAGACTATCGTTAACAGCAGTCGTCATTGGCTGTGCGACGAAATCTCGTTATACTTTATGTTTAATTTTAATTTTTAACAAATGTGCCTGTAAGAATTAAAAAAAAGTTTGAAATTCGTAATGCTATACGAACTAACCTCAATAGGTGATTAAATAATTGATTAATAAAAGAAAGTTACGTTGATCGTATCCAATTTTATGACAAATACTCATTGCAAGAGAATTTATCCATATATAATTAATATTCGTGTTTCGTTTTTTCCTTTGTGCAGCCGAAGCCAAGGCCCAATAGCATGCACGGGGGTCATATATATATATTGGACAAGCCGAATCAGTGAGCAATCGATCAAGCAATCGGATAAAACTTTGTCCCAATCGCCACCAGATCAGTCATACGGCTCTTTCCGTTACCCATTTTGCTTCATATATAATAGGGACATTTTAAGGGTAACGAATTAAAGTTTTAGTGAAGTATTTTCAATTAAATGACATGATGAGAGGCAATAAATAAAACAGTTCGATGGGTTTGCTTGCTAAAGTTTTCACTTTTCTTATTTTATATTTGTTATATTTTTAATATTTTTATTTTTATTTTATTTTCATGTATCTAATAAAATTAGAAAACAAAAATATTTTAGTGAAATTTGAAAGTGAAAATTTAGTAAAAGCGATTGATTTTCTAATTTTGATGAGGTAAGTATTTTAGTGAAATCTGACCAGGGTTTAGTTAAGAGGTTTTCCCTATCTAAGAGTGGTTTTTGTTACTTCTCAAGGAGAATTAAGTCGTTGCAAATGACATTCTCATAATTCCATTTCTTTTCTAAAAATTTTACTTCCTGGTTTCAGAAACGAGAAATAGAAATAGTTTCCCAAAGATGATTTTATTTTTAATGTTATATATATATATAGGTGTTTGTGCGTCATGTCCAATTATTAGTAGAAATATAGTATGCTAATTTGTCGTTCTCGTTACACAAATAAAAGAAAAAGAAGAGTAAGAGAATAAAATAAGGGAGGGGACAATATGGTAAATTGGACAAACAAGGAAAATAAATAAAAAACAAGTGGGGGAATGAGATGGAGCCCGTCATGCAGGATACAAACAACGATGGAGGTGGTGGCAGCTGTGTAGCGCCCTTTTAAATCCACCCCCACCCCCACCCTCCCAAAGCCCCTCAGTTGCCGTGAGCTAAAGGGCAACAACAGACAGCTAGCACAAGCACGACGACCAACACCAACACCGGCACGGCACGGCCACCACCACCAGCAAGCAAGATCGATCATGAGCCCGAAGAAAGCCGCTCTTTATAATAAACTTCGCGCCGTCACCCACTCCCCTGCAGTATATATTCATTCATAATTTCCTCAGTCGATCAACCAATCACTAATCGATTACTAGCCAGTTACTTAATTAGTATATATATATATATATATATATATACATATGTCGACTCTGATTAGCTAGCTTAGATATATATATATATATCATTATATGTATATATAAGATCATCGATCTGTATTGGATTCATTGGTAAATGTTTTCGATAAATTTGCAGGTGAACAAAACCTCAATCCTGGTGGATGCGTCCAGATACATCGAGGATTTGAAGCAGAAAGTGGAGGGGCTTAACCAAGAGGCCAGAGCTGCTTCTTCGTCTTCAGTGAATCGACTGCCTATGGTGCTTAATTAACTAACTAAACTAGATAGATAGATACATATATACATATAAACATTTGTATACGGTAGCTATCTAGTATATGTTTATTAATCATTAGTAACCGGCCGATTGGCTTAATTAATTAAGTACTTACTCTTCAGAAATAGTGAATTAATTTGTGACTATATATTAATTGATGTTGATGATGGGATGGGATGGGATGGATGCGGGAGCAGGTAAAGGTGGAAACGGTAGAGAAGGGAGGCTTCCTGATCAACGTGCTTCTAGAAAAGAACATCCCGGGACTGCTGGTCTCTGTGTTGGAGGCCTTTGAGGAGCTGGGTCTCGATGTGCTGGACGCTAGGGTTTCTTGTGCTGACAATTTTCAATTACAGGCCATTGGAGCCGATGTAAGTGCAATTCACCTTAAGTTTATCTCATTAATTTTGTTTCTCTACTTATTCCCAACAATAACAATAACAATAATAACCACTGTCCAACTGCAAATTAATCTCTTCTTTAATTATTTGTTATGATCCAAGCAGACATAAGTAATTATTACTGCTCTTAGTTCCAGCAACCAACAAGTACATATATATATATATATGCACCAAACAGACATGGGACATGGACTTAATTCTCTGGTCTCGGGTCGACACTGCATTAATTAATTAGCCCCCAACCCCCAATTCTTTCTCCGAAAAATAAAATTAAATAAAATAAAAAAAGAGAGGAATGGTAAATAGTTAGGGAGTACGGCTCAAATCAGAATTTAAAAGTACCTCACGTGTGGATTTTACAGAATGAGACTCCGCCATTTTTTGGATTTTTGAACTATAACTTGCTGACACATGAATAATGGGTGGTTAGCATTGGATTCTTCTTTCTTTGTTTTGTTTTTGGTTTTGTTTAATTTCAATATTTCTGAGTTATTTTCATTTGTTTGTGCCTTTGATTTTTTGTTTTGTTTGTTACATGTTACTCATGTTTGGTCTAATTCATGCCCACACTGTAATGAGATTCCCTGATTAGATGGATTAAGCCTTGCTAATCTCAACAGTTTGACAGTAATTAACACTGTTTATTATTAATTCGTTGATTCCCTTAGAGCGGAGGCGTCGATGCTCATGTGGTGAGACGAGCTGTGTTGCAGGCCATTAGCAGCTGGATGGATCAAGACAGTTGTGAGAGAGATGATGAAGATTAATTTTGTTAATTACTTTCCCTTTCTTTCTTTCTTTCTTTCTTTCTTTTCCCTGTTTTGGTTTTCCTCTTCCTGTATAATACATGGATTTTATCTTTTCTCTTCTTTCGGTACGTAAAAGATGGATTTTAACCCTAACTCCAAGGAGAAGATTGAAATCATTATCGTACGTCATGACAGATGTGCTCTTTTCTATGCTTATAATTTTTTTTTTATAATTATCCATCTTTTTTTTTTTATGAATATAATTATCCATCTTATATTATGAGAAGATCAAGTGCTAAAGTTGTCAACCTCATTCCTGCGCCATTTTCTCAATTGAAATTGGTTAATCTATCCCATTTAACTAAATATGGAAAACAGCCATAGTCACTCCTCCTTCACTCGTTCTCAGCTTCTCAAACCTTCTTCTTCAATCCACATTGTATCCGGTCAAGCATGACTCTATGTCCAAGCTTAACCGGTCAATCTATTATCCCATTTGCGACCTAATTGCCCTTATTGATAATGTTTCATTCGTGTTTGCTTCTCCTCCGGGAGATCCATTTCCTTTGAAAAATGAATTTGTTGGTTGATATCGAACATCATGGTTGGCTAAGTAGTGGATTGTGATTCACCATTTTGTTGATGGTGGTTTGGTTAAGTCCAAAGAAGATGACATGGAATTTGTAGCAGTAGTGAGTAATATTCAGGTATTGGAATGAGAGTTTTGTGTTTTATTTTGATTTTATTTTTGTGTCTTTGTTTTCTTTAGCACTCGTTCAAGTATTATACCTGGATCATATTGCGTTAGTTCACCTGTGTGTTGGTTCAAGTTAGTGTGTTGATATGTGCAGCTAGTTTGTTGGGTTGTTTGTCTTTATGTGTTTTTTGTCTGTCTCTTCAATTTTGTAGACATGAATATTAGGATTATTCAAATAGTTTTTGGAACTTTTCTTCTTAATATGGTATCTCTGAGATATATTATAAGGCATATCATTGAGCCAACTGTCCTACTTACATTAGTGTTTTATTTCTGTTGTAGATGTCACATGATCTATAGTTAGTGAGATTAATGACATTCCATAAAAAAACTACTTAATATGGTGTTAGGCAAACCCAGGTTGTTTGACAGTAATAACAGCGATTAGTTTTAACTTTGCTTTTTGTTTTCTTTTTTATATTTAGAACTAGTGTTATTGGAAAATTAATATTCTCTATATCACCATTCATAGTTTATAAGAAAAAGAAAATTAATAAAAGATAATATTGCTTTTTCATAAAAGAAATGTTCTAAAAATATGTTTTAGACTTATTACATTTTCAGGTTTCAATTGATGTAAAATTTAATAAAAAAATCATATCTATTGAAAAATAAATACTTTTAATGATCAAGTTTTGAAGATTTTGATTATCAAATATATGTGTGTAGATCACTATATAGGTAGAAGATACATATACACGGTTTTGCAACAAATTAATATTACACACACACACACACACACACACACACACAATTTATAATATAAATGGGCCTGTAAAGGTACACATAAATAATTAAAGATTAGTTTAATCATGGTGCTTCATGAATCTAAATACAAAAATAAATAAATAAATAAAATAAATAATCAAATATCAGTGAAAATAAAAAAAATTATCTTGGATTACGTACAAATAAAACATGAAGAATGAAAAAAATCAATAAAAAAATTATAAAATGCTTTAATATTATCATGAAATTCGTAAAGGAAACCAGAAGATATAACTTACATTGGTGTCGGTTTTATGAGAGTGAAATATTTGAGTATATATAAAGAAAAAACTCATTTTCTAAAATATAGAGTTTAATAGGTGTAATAACCTTAGTAGAATTTTAATAAATGGAAGTTATCCTTTTACCTTAGATTTATATATGTAGTTAGAAGATTGAGTTTTGGTTTTAATTTTATTTCACAATAAATATTGGAAACCGACCCAGAAAATATACGAATTCAAACTATTTGAGTATGTATAAAGAAAAAAAATTAAAAGGAAAAACTCAATTTCTAAAATATAGAGTTTAGTTGGGGAAATTAGTAACCATAACAAAATTTTAATAAATGGAAGTTATCTTTTTAGCTTAGATTAAGTTTTGATTTTAATTTTATTTCACAATAAATATTGGAAACCGACTAAAAAAATGTATGAATTCAAACATGTGTTTATTTGTGTAAAAAACAAAAACAAAAAACAAAAAGGTATGTCTTCTCCTGAACCGTTTTACATTAAAAAATAGAAAAATAAAAAGAGGTAAAAAGTAAACTTCAAAATGAAAATAAATAAAAAAATGAAAGAGATAATTTCAAATTAAAGTCAAATACTATCAAATCGAAGCTTAATAGATTGAAGAGGCTAATAAGAATATCAAAATAACATATATTAGAATACAGTTGCAAAACCCATAATCATAATGATAAAAGTTCAAAAGCAATAGCACCAATGATTTGAAAAAAAAAATACAAACAATGATAAAACAAAATATCGCCTAAAAACATGGACAATCCGAAACTTAGCAAGAGAAAGAGAGAGATAGTATGCAAGCAATATCACTAATAAAAAAGAGAAAAAAAATACAAATGATGCCAAGAATTGATAAAGGGGAAGAGGTAACATATATACCTTGCAACATGGTTTTATGAGTGTGAGATGTGGTAGAATGTATAGAGGTAAATTTTGAATGAAAGTTATTATTTTTTAAAATATATTAAGCATGCATAATGGGGGTAATTAAATTAAAATTTTGTTCTACATGGAAATTTTATTTTTTTTCAAGTATTTTTGTCCAGACAAATGGTTAGAATATTAACCGTGGGTTAGATTTGATTTTGATTAATGGAAAATTTCACAACCTCCAAGAAATCGTGGGTTAGAGTTAGGTTTAATAAAAAGTAGTAGTTTAAGCAACAATACTTTGAATTGAAAATCAAATTTTAGTCAAAAGTGGCATGAAGATTGATTGGGTATTTTAGGGATTATATCCCAAAACTGAGATAATTTTGCGGAAAAAAATTCACATGACACTCAATTAAGCTCTAATAAATTGCATAGTTACACAATTCTCTTTTGCTTTCCCATTAAAATAATATACTAATAGATCTGTAGGAAAGGCAAACGTGTTGGTTTTGTGCTAAGAAAGGAATATAAAAGGGGTAATATAATGGGAAATGAGGTATCCAATTTGTCAGCCCAACCCGAAGGCTTCTTTGGTGAAATTGCCGTAGGCTCGTCCCTGTAATACAGCCCATGGGCATGCATTTATCTGCAAAGACGGCAATAGTTTGGCATTGACCTAGAGAACCTCGCCGCCGATTCTGATTCGGGAATTCCGACGCTCGTTGTACCACCGGGAAAAGGGTTTCGTGTTTGTTGATTTCGAGTTTGCCACTCAGAGGTTCGGGATGGTGGATTGGTGGATGCTTAAGTGAGATAGAGGGAATATGTGTGTGTGTGTGTGTGTCTGCGAGTAATAAATGCGAGAATTCTGATGTCCCCAGTGAAGGAGAGATGGAAGTATTTATAGGCTTTGAGTTATCCGGAACTCCTTTGATCAATAACAGATAGCCACGTGTAGAATCCCCGGGCGGGTACTCTCTGAACCCCGTTTGTAACCCCTAAAAAGGATCGGGTCGTGTCTGCTCCGCTTGTCTGGATCTGGTAGGCCGCCAATCTGAGCAGGCGACCGTCAGTGTTGGATATGGAGCGGTCAAACCGATCGGCTTTAGGTGTCGACTCGCAATGGCGGAGAAGCTCAGGGGCGGAAAGCCAGCCACCACAGGCACTGGGCCGGAGGAAACTGAGCCCGCGCAGAATTGGAGTGTGGAGCGGACCACGCGGGAGGAGTGGGCTTCGACTTGCTGGTAATAAGACGAACATGCTGGTAAGGCCCAGCAATTAGTGACTGTAGCTGAACGCGACTATTCATAAGGCCGAGCAGGTGCCACTGCTACCTCCTTTAATTATATAGAATTCTAAATTTTCTGAGCAATTCACAAATTAAAGTTTATAAAGAGGATAGAGATATAATCCAAGTGTTGAAGTTTGAGGAATTCCAAAACCAGGGTGCTAAAGTTAAAGTAAGTCTAGTGGCAGCTAATCTTCAAATTCATGTGATTTGAGAAAACCAAAAACTAGAATGCAAAAGCCATCAGAGACAGCTGCAGCCAGGTGCAATATATTTCTTTTATTAGTTTCAAACCATCGGTTTGTAATTGATTTTAAATAAAATGTCAGCCTACGATCTCTCAACTCTCACATTGCTGACACCTCATGTCTCATGATCTATGTTTGTTTCGGGCCGGGCATATTTCTTATTCTTCTTCTTCTTCTTCTACTTCTCCTTGTTTTTTTTTTCCTAAAGATATACATCTGATTTGTAAGAGTAAAATAATAGTGTCGAACATGCATGCGCGGGCTTCCGTGTAGAGAAACAATTAGCTTGTCCTGTCAAATAGAAGACTTTACGATGGAGTTGTGGAGTGGTTTATGTCTGCACGAAGTAACCTGACGCTTGTGGGTTCAAGCTCTCTGACTGCCAAATTCATACTTTTCACATGTCTACTTTTGCATCCATATTTTCTTTTTCGTTTTCTTTTTCTTTTGCAGACTGCCCAATAGCTTTTTTCACTAACCAAAGCCCAACCAACCATTTTTTTTTCCTGTTTCTAGTAAAAATCTTTAGTCTCTTTGAACCTAATTTCCCATGTTTCAATTCAACCCAACTGTTCCTTGCCTTTTTTTCACTGTTTTTTTCACCTTTTTACTCCTTTTCTTTAATCCTTTTTATTATCATAGTGAATCAACATATCTTATTCCTAACATGAAAATTTATTTATAGAACAAATTCACAACACTAAAAGGATGAAAAGAACATATTTACAAAGTGAATAGAACAAATCCCTATTGCCGAAGCCCTTCTTAAAATTAATTTGTAAAGAACAAATTTGCAACACTAAAAGAAACATTCCTAAGTTAAAAAGAACACATTCACAACATTAAAAAAAAAACGTATTGCTATGAAAGAACAAATATGCACTATGAAAAAACATATAGAAACTGAAAATGAATTAGGAACAAAAAATATAAGAACTAGAAATATTAAAAAAAACAGTTAGTCTAAAGGAAAAATCAAGAAATCTTAAAAGAATTGACACTTCCAAGAAAAAGGATAAAAATGGGAAATATAAAAATATTTTTTCAGACTAACAATAAAAATGTAAAATAGCAGATATTTCATCTTAAAGAACAAACAAGAACAATATAAATGAACTATTCTAGAAAATGAACAAACATGAACATATCAAACAACATATACTTCATAAAAAGTCAAACCAAAATATATAAAAGAATAGATACTTCATATATAGGGGAAAAAATGAAAGAGCAATGAGAAATTGATCATAAGGAACAATTTTTTTTTTTAAAAAAAAATAAACAATGGTGCATAAAAAAAATATAGGAACTGAAAAAGACTAGAAACAAAAATAACATGAGAACTAATAGTGTGAAAACAAACATAAGAACATTGAATATGCTCTTTTGCACTAACTACACACATGTTTTTCCTATAAATGAAAGTATGTTAGACAAACAACAAGTAATAATTAGTCTATAACAAGAAAACAGATATTATTTGATGATAAAACAATGGAAACATCAAAATAGATCAGACATCAATCAAGGATAACATATAAGAACTGAAAAAAAAACACAATAATGTATATCAGAACATATAAAAGTAGAAAAACAACATAAATAAAAGAGCATTAGAACCAACAGTGTAAGAATATAGCACAAACAACTATATATCATAGTATAGTATAATTCATGCCCATTTACAGTATAAACTCGTCAATTGCAAGTAGTTTATGAACAACTAACGCTATAGGTCTAGTTTGTGCTGGTTTTGAAGTTGCTCGTTTCAAAGCTTTTTCCTCTTGGCTGGTTGGGTTAATCTTTTTTGAGCTTCTTTGTATTTCTTATTGGGTTTGATCATGGATTTTGTTGCTGGGCTAGAAGCATGCAAAAGATGAGAAGCCATATTTTCTAGGATCTGAGCATCAAAATCAAAATATGAACAAACAAAGAATAGGATAAACAATAAGTAAGACTTCCAGCTTCTGTGCTGCAAGGTGTATTACTGCAAGGAGTCACGAGAGAAATAGGATGGAGTAAGAAATTGGCAACATAGGCTGCATAGTGCATATCATTGAAACAAATGCAAATCGCGGGAGGAAATAGGCACCAGGAAAAAAAAATGCTATTGGGGACGAAGATCGCAGCAGAATCTGAGACAGTTTTGCTGGAGCAGAATCTGGTGGTTGGTTTTATAAATTTGTGCATTTTAAGGCGCATGAGTAAATATGTAATTTTTGTGATTCCATGCAAACTGGCGTGATTGTTCAATTTTGAAGAATATTTGTAAAATTGTAAATTTTTGTATTCTATATGGGTAGCGCACCATGCACCAGATATATATAACACCTAACATTCAATTTATTTTAACTTAAATTAATTAGCTATAAAATGATTTATTTTTATTCTTATATTTTTTTTACTTGAAATTAATTTTATTAAAATTCAATATTATGTAGCTGTAATAATTCATTAAAAATATAATTTTTAGAATCTTAATAAAATTTTATGAATTTTTCTAGTTTAAAACCTTACAAAAGAAAAACTCATAAAAATTTAATAATATTATAAAAATTTACTTTCAAATCGATTATGATATCTACATAATATTTACTTTTAAATGAAATTAATTTTAGATAAAAAAATATATAAAAATAAAAATAAATCAATTGACATGAATTAGATGAATTAATTAAAGAAGAAACATACATCCGTGCTAATTTACAAATACGATGGACAGTACCTTAAAATTTGTGAGTTCAGGAAATAGACGGGTCGGGCACGTGATGTTCAGCTGAACCCATTTTCTGCAGCATTTATGATTCAAGTTCAACGAACCTTTCGTATGTTTGATTGAACTTTCAATAGGGAAAAAAAATCATTACTTTTACAGGCATACACACATGTAAGTGCAGTTAATTTAGACGGTTTGCTGATCGTTTGATAGATATTTAAAACATGTATACAGTTTCTTTTGGATTAATTTTAATGCATTGTAGTGCATTATTTTTATAAAAAGTAAGTGTTTCTTAAAATTATCAATTTATTAAAATTTTACATTTTAAGATGTGTAAAAAAGTAAATTTTTAAGGTATTTTTAGTCAAAATAATTTTTTAACTTGACTAAACTAAAAAAACAAAAACTAATTAAAAAACGTTTGATTTTCATAAAAGATGTTATAAAATTACTGTTTAAACTTATTACCTAGTAGAGTTTTAGCAAATTGATAATGTTGGCAAATAAACCCTTTATGCAAAAGTAATGCACAAGTGACCCTAAAATAATAAGCCTGGGCTTAGTTTGTTGTCGGAGAAATCGTCTAACTAATGTTATTTTTTATTTTTTAAGAATCTAATTAATCTTACAGATCACAATAACTTTGGAGGTTAACAGACCAGATTAAAGTGCCCGGCCCATTAATTGTTTACGAACTAGGTAATCTCGATCGATCGTGCATGGACATACACCTTTTTTTTTGTCTAAAAGAAGCAATGTTCCGAAAGGTACAAAAACCTTCCAGGAAGAGACCAAAAGTAAAGGCGAAGAAAGAGTGGCCATCAAGAATGCCAAGCCAACAAGACCAGATACAGAGAAACAGTCCAACGAAGCAATTAGGACACGAACAAAGGAGGACACGGTCAAGTTTTTCTGCGCCTTCATTCCTTTCCCAGAGGACATTAACCACGGTACACAACAGCCCCCAGCCTAATAGTAATAGGAATCAATTTCTGCAAAAACATGAGAAAGTTCCAAAGCCTTCTTTCTTTATAGCAGTCTCTTCTTTTCTTTTCTTTTTGGCCAAACTATACACTTAGCACTAAAACTTAGCTAACTTAAGCGAGTTGATCCACAACTCACTACTCAGTAAACATTGATCCTTAAACTTTGAAAAATTATGCAAGTTAGTTCAATTGATACTGTGGACAAAAAACAATATTAGATGGAACTAAGGTGGTTGTGGTTGGGTCTACCTAACTACAAAACAAAGAAGATTCAGGGACTAAAACATATGAAAATAAAATATGAGAGACTGGGCTAAGAAGTTGGCAGTTGGCTGATGGTAAATTGGGTCATGAGTTAGGTTCACTGGTTGAGAATGGATCGCGATTTGATCACTACTCTCTTCTTTTCCTCCACAATTTTCTGACGATAGATGGTGGGACTAGAGTGACGGCAATTTGCGCTTCTTGTGGATTGAATCATCAGCAATAGAGAGGCTTTGGTCAGATTGGATCGGTAGTGGGATTAAAGGAGGCAGCAGGTTCAATTCTCCCCCTGGTTTGATCTCTAGCAGACGGATCAAAGCGCTTTGCGGTGCTAGGTTGGTGACAATAGCAGACAGCAAAACCTGGGTGTGGAGGTAGTGATGTGGGGATAACTTTTGCTACTGGATAGATGTGATGCGTGGCAAATAGGAATGTCGGGAAAAAGCTATAGGTGTTGATTGTCGTTCACTACCAATGGCTATCGTGGATTTATTGAAGTAACTGAAATGTCCATTCAATGGCCCCTTAACTACCAATTGGCTGGGACGCCGGGTTTGTACTCCGACACTAGCCCTAGCCCAACTCCCAACCTTGGTCTCAGTCCTATTCCAAGTCCAAGAACTCGTCAACCTCACAAGAACGCAATTGATTGGTTTTTTTGTTAAATCTTGTTTTTGTATTTCATGGGACCAACTTAGATACAGATGGACTTGTGACTGAGAGAGGGAACAATTACAAGCTCCTACTATGATGATAAATCATCAATCCGGCCTCCGACCTTTGCCTACCATCATGTCAAAGTTCTTGATGGCTTCTAGCTTTGATAGACCATTTCCGTTAAGAGCATACTTGCCACCTTCACATCAGTCATCTACAGCCACCTCAACATTGTATCATTGTCGTCTATTGTCTACAAATACAAATTGGACTAATTTGCATATATTTTTGAAGTATAAGGTCCAATACTTACTGAGTTGTGAACCAACTTGCTTTAGTTGGTAAAATTCAGGAGTTAAATATATAGTTAGGCCTTTCTTTTTTTTTTCCCCTCCCTTGATTTCTTTTTTATTTTTATTTTTTGGGGTGTAAAGTGCTCAATTATTATACCTACCACACACACACGTATTGATGAAATTAAAATTAAACAATAATTGTACCGCAATTGGTGCGCTTGTCTTTGCATGACTAAATTGCTTAATTCAAAAAGGAAAAAATCATAACAAACAAAAACAAAAACATTATCGTTTGTGACTCGCCAAATCAACCACTATTCTTTTTCAGCTTAAATTTGTCACTCATGTTGCAAAATGGGCAAATTAGCCACTCTATGTTATTGTGAGAGTAATTTTATGTGAAATGAGTATATTATTAAAAAATTATATAATTTTTTAAGATAAATGACAATATTAAAATATAAAAAATTAACAATAGTTAATTTTCTAAATTTTGAAGAGTTTGATATCATGTGATTGACATATTAGTCACAGTAACAATAAATCACTACAGTAACAATAAATCACTGGACCATGGTTCTTAAATAAGGGGTTACTCTAATAAAATTTTAAAATTGTGATGATGAAAAGAAAGGAGATCAATAATCAATTTTAAAAATAAAAATGGTGTTATTAGTTAAAGAAACTAAAAATTTGAAAATATATAAAAAAAATAAGTCAAAAATAAATAATAAAAAAAAGTAAGTTAAAAGGATTAATATATAAAAAATATATTATGTCTTTTAGAAAATTCAATTTATGGAATGATTTATATGTTAAGGTGAAATCTTAAACAATAACTAAAACTTAGGACCTCAAAGTGTAATTAGTCTATTGGTTTAAACCTCCAAAATGGGCTTAAGGGGGTAATTATAGGTTTATTGAAACATTGAGAGGTTTTTAAAAGGTTTCTAAAACAAAATGGAGATAAGTGTAATTTTGACTAAAACTCAGATGTATTTTATAATTCTCCTTTACATATTATACTATTATGACAGTCTTTCATATAAAATTGTGTAGCAGACACAATTGTAAGTTTGTAACTGTTAAATAAATGTAAGTCTCTCTTAATTTAAAGTCCTACATCATCTAATAGTTGTAATATATGTCTATTATACAAATCAAACTAACGGAATGTAACAATAATATTTTCCTTTTAAATATGTTACCACAACTAAATTCTTGTAATTAAAAGATACATTCTTATAGGCAACATAACAATAGATAGCCTCAACTTTCATATGCACATGAAAAGAATGAGGAATTGAATACAAAATCAAATTAAGCTCATATTTTAGAGTGATGGGATTAGAACCCAAATGCTCTGTTTGGGAATAGATTTTGCAATCAACATTAGAGTTTTAGATAATTTATTCAATAATTGAGATAAAAGCATTGAAGCTAAAAACTAAAGACTCCGTTTGGCATTAGTGTTAGCAATTAACATCAGGGTTTTGAAAAAACTATTTAAGAGTAGTTTTTACCTTCAGCGTCAGCATTTTTATCTTAATCATTAAATAAATTATCTAAAACTCTAATGTTAATCGTTAAAGTTGAATCTAAACGGGGGCCAAAAGCTACTATTTGATAACTTTTTCAAAACTCTAACACTAGTCGCTGACACTAATACCAAACAGAATCAAAACCTTTAAAGTCTCACTGACCTTAGTCATTCATTAAATCAAGACTTTGTTAGCATCAATAATTCTAGTTATATCTCTGTGTATGTGTGTGTGTGTGTGTGTGTGTACGCATGCGTGTTATTTTAAAGCGTATTATCTATTAATTAAAGAAAAAAAGAAAAAATTAACTCATTGTAGCATTATAATGTGCATGAGTACAAAATAATTCATCTCATGAATTAAATGTCTATTTGTTTATGCAAATTTACCATAAAAAAATGTATTTCTCATAGACAATAAACTTGTAGAATAACGGGATAGCCAAATAGGGATTGGAACACAAAAATAATGTGACAAATGGTAGCCAAAAAAAGAATGGGCACCGTTAAGCCGTTGAGAGAGGTGGTGGCATTGAAGGAGTGAAGATGGAGGTAACAGTGAAAGAAGCAGTGAAATGTCAATGAGATTGTGGTTGAAGTAAGATTATAAACAACAGAACATTCGGTGAACCGTTCGTGAACCATTTAAAGAGAGTTCATTTATATTTGTCTATTTATTTAAGACAAGTTACAATTACCCTTATGAGGTTTACCCTAACCTACAATTTGTCTCATTTGTTTTTGAAAACCTACACTTTGTCCCATAGTTTTTTTATACTATTATATAATAACTTCTAAAACTATAATTTAAACTATATGATAGATATTTTTCAATAATTTCAATCTCTTCAATATTTTTTATGGTTAATAGATATTTTAAATTATCAATTTTTCTTTTCTGTAAATATATTTTTCTTCCTGTAAATGCATATCAATATTTTTTAAAGGTCGGTTGGCTATAAAAAAAATATATAAAATCTTGAAATTACTAGAACATGGTTATCAGACAGTTTAATTTAAGATTTTAGAAGTTGTTTTCAGACACTATAAAGGAAATATGGGTAAAGTGTAAGTTTTTTAAAATAAAGGAGACAAAGTGTAGGTTAGATCAAACCACAGGGGACTTTTGTAATTTACCCATTTATTTAATAGAACAAATACGAATAATTTAATATTTGTTTAAGTTAAACAAACAAACATGAATAAAGTTTCTTTCATTCATTTATGTTTACGAACAATAGGATTGATATTCGTTTCCATTTATACTTTCATTTGTTCATTTATTTAATTTTTTTTTATATTTTACTTTGTTAATTTGTTTGTTTGTTTGTTTGTTTATGCCTGTTTATATTGCTTGTCGGCACATTTATACATATTGTTCATGAGCAAATTTATTTAATGATGTTCTGGATGTGTTTGTTTATAGTTTGTTTATTCAAGACAATGTTATTGTTAATGAAAGGACATGAATAAACAAGAACATGTAAATTTATCAATGAACCAACACAAACAGATAAAATGTGTTAGTTTATTATTTATATTCATAGTCATGTTTATTTAATGTTAACTGAAAGAATCTGGATAAGACTTACCTATTTGTTTTTTTTTCCCGTTTATAATCCTAATGACCAAGAAATTGAATTAATTAAACATCATCTTTAACATTCCACCTCAATGCAATCATCTCCATGTTAACAACTCTCTCCTTTTTCTGTGAAATTTTCTCTAATCGACTAGTAAAAACTAATCTTGTTTAGGTACCGTTGAATGTTGAAGTGATAGCATCTCTAAAAAAATATTTTTTGTATACAAGATTTTATATTCAAATAAAAAAATATACATGGAAAGTTACAGAAACCCCCTGTGTTTTTCTCTAACCTACATTTACCCATATATATTAAAAAATCTACACTTATCCCCCTCTTTTACTAACTCCGTGAGTTTGTCCGTTTAGTGTCAATGAAAAGATGACATTGGACTACCCTATGTTTCTCAACTTTACAACAAGGAAGACCTCTCCCTCCTCGCATTGTTGTTGCCACCACCGGTGCATGACTTTGCATCCCTAGTATTGTATACAATATCTCCCCTCCATTAGGACCCGTCTTGTTTCCTAATATTGCTATTCTAGAGAATGGTCTGTGGAAAGGAAAATAGAAACTTTTTTAAAAAATTCATTCAAAACTCAAAACTAGAAACATGAACGATTCCCTAAGGATTGAGATCCCACAATCCAAGCCTCATTACTGCATCTAATTTATCATGCCACATGCATTGCAACATCAACCCAAATCAAAACTCTATAAAGTAGGGGTGAAAATTCGAGTTGTAGGGTCGGGTTCAAGTTAAAACTCAATTTTCACAATATGTCCCTAACATAAATAATCCTAATCCTAACTCGACCCTATTTTGGTCATAACCCGAACCAACCCTAACCTGATTTAAATCAGGTTAAATGTAGGGGTTAACCTAACATTCTTAAGAAGTTTGCTATGTGCTACTGTTGCCTACATATGAAATCACTACTTGTCTGTGCTCTACTATTTGACTGCTCGTGCCTACAAGGAATCAATGGAAAGAATGATAAGGGAAGAGAAGCCAGTGACAACCAACCAACATCATGAAGAAGGAATATCCATTGTTTTTACTTGTATGCACTTTGTTACTTAACTGCTCATGGCTGGGAGGAATCAATGGGAGGGATGATGAGGGAAATAAGGCCGATAACAACCAACCATAAGCATAAGAGAGGCTGGTCAATGGAAGAAGTTACTCCTGCCCGTGCATTCGCTTGATTAAGAACGAAGAGGGTCGTGCATTCGTGTCATCTGGGAATTGTGATTTGTGAGGAATTATGAACAAAGCTAAGGTTAGGAATTAGGAATTGGTTGGAACTCAGTTGGTTTATTAGGTTTGGAAATAAGGTTGGGCCGGCCTATATAATGTAATATAGGATTGGGTTGTGGGTCTAAGTATGTAATGGGCCTAACCTAACTACCTAAGCATAAAAAATAGAGTCAAGTCAATTAATTTTGGGTTTTATCGACCCAAACCATTTTTTTTAAGTCTCAGAACCAGGTTTGGTTGGGCCAACCTGGATTCATGTTTTTTTCTCTTTTGTGGGCTGACCCCCTGAAAATTAGGGTTGGTTTCAAGGTCGCCACTTAGGTGTTTAAACCCTTACCACAAACAAATGACAAATTCCAGACTTGTATTTGACCAAATCAACACCTAAGACTCAGTTTAGCATCAGTTTCTAATGGTATAATGAAGACCAAATTAGACGAAATTTCAAACTTCAATCTTGGTTTCACAACTTACGAATCATCCAACCAAAGAAATTATACTTGCGATTCTAAGAAATCAATGATAGTTGTCATCACTAATATCTAGTCATGTGGAAGATGAAGCACCCAACTCATTGATATCAAATGACTTGACATTGAATCAAAGTTCAAATACCAATAGTTGAACACTTTGAATCAATGAAATTGAACAACCAAATAATAGATCAACCAAATGAATAGAGGAAACAACACCTAACAATAAATAGAAAACTAATAATCAATCATAACCTTAATACATGCTCATCTTATTACAATTTATGGCATGTTCGTTTCAATTCAACTACACTATGTTAACGTGTTAAAAGAGGATGTTGATCAACTAAATAAATTTGGACCTCAAATCACATGAAATTACAGCATTTGCCACTTATGCGAGATGGCTCCTGTCCTGTTGACCTACCGATTACCGCGGCACCTGCTTCATTCACGACATCTGCCTAACCACATCCTTGCCTTGAGACTTTTAAAGTGACATCATGAACCGATCGGTCATCTGATTATGGTGATTGGTTCTGCAAGTTAGTGCACTGACATCAACACTTGATTCGTGAAAATGAGTTGTTCCATTTGACCAGAAAACCAAACCATAGAGAAATCTACAAATTCCACTGGGTTTGTAAAGAAAAATGAAAAAGGTGCCAGCTTCTTTTTGTCCGATAGCATTATTAAGCATACCCAAGGTTCTTGGGTTGAGCTTAACACTATACTTATGTGAGATGATTGGATATGGGAATTCGCTTAAAGAGATCAATACTGCAAACAAGTCACCATGAAAAAGCAAATCAAACCCTAAAGAGCTACAAATCAGATCAATTGGCCATTCAATGCTGGCAAATTTAAGTATTCTAAGGATAGATTGATGTTTGGGTTCGGCAAGAAAGGCAAATCTCAACTGGAAAGTTTTATGATCTTCAAATTGCAAGAAAGTTGAACCTCATATAGAAAGGTGAATTGCATATTCCAAGGATCTCATCTAGGGAAATTTTTTGGAAAGTTGAAGACCAAGATCTTGTCATGGGTGCAGTGTAGTCAAAAGGCATACTTCATCGAATCTCATTTTGGAAGAAGGGTAAGGGGAATGGGTGATAATGTCCTTTTCCAAACTGGGTAAGGTGCACAACCCAACCCAAAATGTGAAAACATGTTAACTGGGGCATATTTACATGAAATGAACTAGGCCTTAACATATATCAACTTAAAAAGTTAGTTTTCTAACTACTATTAATACTAAAGCTATAAATATTTTCATAAAGTATTGCAACAAACACTACCGGTGAGGAAAATTAACCAATGATATATAAGCAAGTGAAACCTTCCACTATTTCTAAAGGAATTAGCATAGAGGAAGACATATCTTATGTAATAGGATCTAGTTAAGTTTACTCTGTGTTATATATAAATTTGTAGAATATATATATATTGTAGAATTCTATGCTGGTGTAACATTACTCTCAATTGACCCAATCACATTATTCCAATGTTCAAAATATATTGATTCATTCACTGTGCCTTTTTTCAGTATATGGAAGAAAATCAAATATCACATTTTCATTAAAGATTTAGGGTTCGCATGTAAGAAAATTTAACATTCTAGGTTAGAGATTTTAGTTTCAATTTATATACTTGTATACGAATAAAATTTATTTGAGAAAAATATTTATTTAATGGTCTAATCATACCTAATTCACCAAAATGATGCCTTACTGGGCCTGGAGCCTGAAACAGGGGGCATGGATTATGAGAAGCACGGATTAGGACCCAGTTTAGGGGAATTCCACCCAGTAGACTAACAGCTAGCCTAGAAAAGAATAAGAGTCATGCATAGGAAGCAAATCCCACATCAATGAGACTTCCTAACATAAACATGGGCACGGTTTGTTACTCCCAAAGATCAAAGTTCCTCATCTTGGACATGCTCTCGTCTATAATGAGCTCCTCAAGAGACCTAACCAAGTTTAATTTTATAATAGGCCTAATGTTAAGTAGCTAACAATGGTGTTTTCCACCCCTGTTGGGGACACGACTATATTTCTTAATTAGACCTTAGTTGGGAGAGGCTACATGGCAAGTTTGTGAGGACCCCAGGCATCAGGGAGTAAGCAGAGACCAACCTCAGGAAGAAAAGAAAGAACCATCCAAGGACGTGCCCAGCTTACCCATATCATATGAGTTGGAGGAGGTGGAGATAATCCCCAACAAAACAACAAAGATTAGCAAAAGCTATCCCGATGAAGTAAAAAAAAAATTTTATTGAATTTTTAAGGGATAATGTCAATATCCTTGCATGCCCCCTTAATGACATATGAAGAGATCTTGAGGCCATTAACCACAAATTATAAATCAACCCGTCAGCTCAGTTAGTCAAACAGAAAAAGAAGAATATGACACTAAAAAGGTGAGAATTTGTCAAAGGCGACGTGAAAAGGCTCATGGAGGCAAGCATCAATTAGGAAGTACAATAGCTTGAATGGTTGGCCAATATGGTTTTTGCCAAAAAGGAAAATGGTGATTGGCAGTTTCATTGACTACACTAACCTTAACAATGCTTGCCCAAATGACCTTTTTCCGTTGTCCTCAACCACTTAATTGGTAGATGCCACCTCCAAGTTCAAGTACTAACCTTTATGGTTGCACTAGTATGTATCACTAGATCATGATGAATCATGAGGACAAGGAATAGATCATCTTTACAACAGGAGATGGATCTATTGGTACAAAAGTGTGCCATTTAGGCTAAAGAACATAGGGCAACCTATCAGAGATTGATGAACAAGGCATTCACAAAACAATTAAGCCACAACACAGAGGTATATATTGACGACATAATTGTCAAGAGTAGAACCCTGGATCATCACAAATCTCAAGTTTAAACATCCATCAATTAAAATGTATAAAGAGATATCGTGGGAGAAAAACCATTGTTTGCATAATCAATCAACTAGGCCGAGGTGTACATCTCATTTGCTCAATCAAAAGCTTATATCTCAGGCTTAATTGGCCCGGTAAGAAGCAAGTGGAGGGGCAAGGCTCAAGTGGGGAATGAAACAGCAGGAAACAGAACAAATAAACCAACGAAGATCAAACTAATACAGAGAAGTGGAACTATATCCGGTTGTAATTGGACAAGGAGTGCTAATTTATCTGTAAACTGAGATCGATATCGTCGGACACATCTTAAAGGGGAACACATAACCCCCAGATTCCCAAGTCCCCCAGAAAATTTAAAAAAAAAAAAATTGCTGATAGGATACAATAGTCAGTCCACGATTCCTGGAGGTGCGGCATCATAACCAACCGATGGAAAATACATTTCATTTCAACAGACATGTGATAAATTACCGAACACCGACATATACATACCGAGATTTGTGATTTCATCATCAGTTTCTGTCTCCGAGCTTCAGATGTACTTTCTCTCCTTCGTTTAGCTATTGAACAGGGACACTTCACAATGAAGCAACCGCAAAGCTCGTGTCTCACACCAAAAATGCTATGTCCAAACTCTGAAAGGCGAGGTTCATGTTCTCTTATCCGACCTTCAGCGGTCCTGTGTTCACTGGTTTCTGGAAGACCCGCACAACTGGCATTCCATCGTCATCATTATTCCCTATTCTCCATGATCTATCCTTCTTCCTCTGAGGCTTTTTGTGGTGCTTATGTGATGCACTAGACTTTTTCACCACACCCTGCTTGGGAGCAATGCCATTTTCAAGATCAAATGAATTGAGATCATCCAACACGTGTTCTAGGTTGGGTCGATTTTCACCCAAATTTACCAGAGAGTTCTCAATATCGACTTCATCTGATTCAGGAATTTTCAGGTTAGGTTCCTCGTCAGCTTGGACAATATAACCTTCATCATACATTCCAGGTGGCATTTCATGGTGCGGCAACTTCCCATCAATGTAATCCTTCAATATCTGGCGAGCTGCTCGTGTTTCATCTGGTAGTCCACTAGAGGCAACATATCCCCGAGAAGCACAATAAGCCCTTAGAAATTCTGATGCAGACGGGGGCCTGGATTGTGACTCGTATGGCTTGGGCTTTGGCAGACTAATGTTGTAAACTGACTCAATGACATGCCTTGGGACATGGCTTGCAACAACTTGCACTGCCTCCCTGTGCTCTGTCATTCTGTCAATTGGCAAAACACCCGAAGCAATCATGTCATATCTTGAGCTTGAGAAGGATGGGAATACCAACCCAGGACAGTCACATAGTGTTAGTTTGTCTGAAATTATTAAAGTCTGGAAATGCTTAGTCTTTCCTGGAGTAGAGGTGACACCTGTCCGTTTCTGGCCCACCAAAGCATTTATAGTAGAACTCTTCCCAACATTTGGATACCCCACAAACCCCACAACTACGTTCCTTTGCGCTATAGTTTTTTCTGTACTTCCATGTGGAGACTGAACATTTGATGCGCTTGTGCTACTGATTCCTGATTTCAATCTCATTTTCACAAGCTCTTCTGCCTCAGCCTGTAAGCGGTCAAGAAGCTCTTCCCTGCCATATATTTTTGTATCTGGATCCTGCCTCTGCAAACTATGTTCAGTCTCCCATGGGCCACTGAGCTTTTTACCTTCTAATGCAGCAGAAGCTGCTTTCGCAGACCAGAAAACAAAGAGAATGTCATGCCGGCGAAAAAATTTTGCCCAATTTTCCCTGAAAGAAATATGAAGTAGCAAGAAAATGAGGAACACAACATTAGACTTGCACTTCTGTTTATTACGCAGAATTGCTACCAACCTTAGACCATATGGTAATAGATCAGCCTTGTTTACCAGAAGCAAAGTACGCTTATGCTCATCAATTTCTCTTGCATATGCCTGCACAGAAAGAGAAAGAGGTAAGCTACAAAGTAAATCATCAACAGAAGCACACATGGAGTAACATCAAGAAAAGAGGGGTGTTATATTGTCCCTTTTCTTTTGCTCATGCAAGCTAAAAATACAGGATGAATCAAGTCCACAAGTCCATCTTTCATTTCTCCAACTTATTGCATAACTTTGCCACCAGTTTTTTTAGATAACATGGCATTCTATATTCAACAAACATAGTAACACAAAGGAAAAATTCTCTCCATGCCAAAGATAGCAGAAACTATAGCTCTTCAAGGAAATTCCAGGAGTCAATTCACTATGACTCTTTCCAAAACCTGGTAATTCCATGAAAGAGCTACAGATATTCCAAATGCATTACCTCAAGATCTGGGCACCGATAGAACAGTGGGTTCCTTGCATCAACAACCATCACAATCTGAAATTACAACCATTTAGTTTATTAGTGTCAGTATATATTTGACTTCTCAAACAACTGAAAAATCTGGTGCTGCAGGACATACAAGATGACAGAACACCACTTGCCAAAATACACCGTTAACATGTAAAGGGATGTGAGGCATCAATTGCCTAACAAAAATATCATGCATGAATTTTCCATGGCTCCTTGTTGGTCTTCCAAAGAGTTCAACTTAGCAACTATGAGGTGCTGTTCAAAAAGGTCTACTTATCGGTCAAATTTCTACTCCCTCCATCCAATAATTAGCAACACACCATAAAAGAAGTTTTCATGCCAAAATAATTGAACATTTTTATACTTTACGTATACTCCAATTTTACTGCTACCAACATATACAAGCCTGCTTGGGCATCACAACTTTAATTTTTACAAAAATAGTGAAAGTGTCAATTCGTGAGGGATTGAGGGAGTACTTTATTTTGTGTTCCAAAATATATGGCTTAAATAGGAATACATCACATCATATTCCATCTTACAGTGTACCATATAACCACTAATAAAATGCATCTAGGAACATAGAAGCAAAGGATGAAGGATTGAATGGTAACACAACGCAAAAATAATGATGCAGCCCAAGTGCCCAACCACCTTAAAATGTCATTCCCTTTGGCTGATACCCAAAAGGGCTGAAAAAGACCATTATCACCATCCAATGCAACTCAATCCAAAATATTTACAGTCAGTGGAATAAATTCCATAACAATGACCAACAAATTGACATTGTAAATTCAAGCAGAGTAATGGAATGGAAAGCTTTTACACCGAGGGTGTCTTTGGCTGATATTTAAAAAAAAACAATTTTTTTTTGTTTCTTTTCATACAATGATTATTTATAGTGAGAGACGAACATAATTGAACAATGTTGGGTGATAATGAGATAAAAGTATTAAAAGTGTTATTATCGTGCTTTTGGTCCTCCGGAGTGGAAAAGTTGAAACAAATGAAGCAACCTACTTCCTAAGGTGTTCAATCATAATGTTGTGAAATCATCAAGCCACTATGACAACATGACGTCTGAGACAAAAAAAAAAGTAGGTCTTAAATTCAAGCAACCACTGTTTTGCTTATGGTAACCCCTACAGTACTCTAACTGCCCCTAGTAAGAAGGCTAACGGAAATGAGAGAGAGAATTGTTTTATGGTGTAGCCAAAATAACATATGTATCCAACATTCTCAACTGCATTCTTAAAAACACTTCTTCCCTGATAAAAATGTTAAGTAGCTTTTAAGCATTGGAATTCTCCTTGCTTTCATATGTAATCTATTTTTAGAAGCACATATTGACCCTAATTTCTTCTCATCCTACCCTTACCATGTGACACATAGCTGGCTGAAAGAGAGCTAGAACTGAATGCCAAAAAGGCTAGTGAGGAGATCTCATCCTATCCTCACTAAAAAACTAGTGAGGAGATAAAGTTGCAGTTCTGCCTAAGTGGCAAAGAGTACAGTTCTCAACCTATGAGGTCAGAGTTCAAATTTTCTTGCTCCCAATATTTCAAAAAAAGAAAAAAGGGGAAGTATATGACATGAAAAGGACACTTGATTTCACGTGGAAGAAGCAAAAAGCTACAAATTGTTAGTCTCTTTTCCTGCTATCTTTGACTTGCATCTAGAGTCACCCTCCTATTCTCTTTGTCCCCCCCAGATGACGTGCTCTTAACATTGAGACAAATCACCATGAACAATAACCTGGGATATTTATTTCTAGTTGAGAAACATGATCTCGATAGAACTATAAAATGACAAGTAAATTACTAAATCACTCCGTTCAAGGACCCGCCAAAGCTGTCTCCAGATATCCAGGTTCTTCTCAAATGGTGTCAGCACGAGTTTCTCATTCTCTTCCAGGCTGCAAAAGATTCATAGCAATGTGATCAACGATGTACAGAATTTGGAGGCAACTGACTATGTTTGCTCTCACAGGGTAGGCGTATAAGAAAAAGGTCCTCTATTATCAAGACAAATCCAATAACTGTAAGATCACACAAATGGAAAGGTGCAGAAGCAACGAAAGTAGATATAGCTATCTCTATGGAAAGAAACACAAAAAATTACAAATAGTAGAGGATAAAAAAGCAAGCTGCATATTTGTGTGTGTACCTTAATCACTCCAAGGACGAAAATGAAACCACATCAACCACAAATAACAACCACATTAAACTATATCAACCAAAAAAGTGATGTACCTCAACTTTACCCCAAGTTTCTGACCACAAGTATATCTCAGCTTAAGTGAAAAGTCTAGGTTACCGCCAAAAAATGATAAGAATGGAAAACTTATAATTGAAACCTATACTTGGTTATATACTCAGCAACTTGTCACATCATCATACCCAGGAAAGAAAATTTTCAGTATCAACCCTCACCTTGCTAGGCTGCGCCGCCAAACCAAGAAAGCTTGCCTCTCGTTGGTATCAAGTTCCTCTATAGACATACCAGCATTCCATGGTGGCCTTCACAAACATCAAAGCTGCTCAGATTCCAATAGAAGACACGCCTTATTTTAGTACTTTGGTTCAAACCATAAAATATACCTGCGTGGAACTTGCAAACTGCCTGCATGAAGTGCCTCCTCTTTCTTTTGTTGCTCTCTTCTTTCTTCAGCTGTCATGCTGCTAGTACTAGAGCTTGTATCCCTGAGTTCCAAATAATACAGATCAGAGAAACTATTGATGTCTGTGCAAAAATTGATCAAGGCAGGCAGAAAAGTCTGTGATCAAAATGATCAAGCATAAGAAAGCACTATTTTTGCTTCAAAAGTACAATCTCAATTAGTGAGTAATCCTTCACACGTTGATTAGCTATGAAGAGCTATCCAACAAAATGATGCCAAAAGACCCAACATGATTCTATCACCCAATTTCTTGCATCATTATTCACCTATACGTGAGTGATGACCATATTTTTAGGTTCAATAGATTGTAATTCCCTCCCCTTTTGTACTTCCGAAGAAAAACTTCTACTGCAATGAGGTTTCCAACTCTCCAAATAACAATGTTAAGCTCAATTAGAAAGAAGAAATTGAGCACTAAAACAGAGTTGTAGCAATTTTTCCAATTTTTCTTATCAAAAGTTAAATAGAACGTGGCTGCATGCTTATGGATGTGGGACACCTTGTTTTCTAGATTTTGGACAACTTCTTCCATGAAATAGACACCTAGATTTAAAAGATCTCAAATTTCTCTAGAAAACAATGGAAGGGGGTTTTCCAAATCCATGAAATATGACAGTTCCCTGCGTCCTTATCAAGTATTACTAAAGCATAATCGGAAAAGAAATATGCAAAAAAAATAAATAAATTCCAACAACCTAGAAGGGGCCTAAACCTGTTTTGCATAAGGTTTAGCATGCCCAGGAATCCCAATCCAACACAAAATTCACAAAAGAACAGACGATCCTACCCAAAAAATAAATAAATACAGAAACACCCTCTCAATTCATCCATTCATGGAACTAACTTTGAAACACTTCTTCATGGAACCTATCTCCCCTCAAGCCATCAATATTGACAAGCGCGTAAACAGGAAATACGAAGGCAAAGGGAAGCAAAGCGAAAAAGGCTGACAGATTAATAAGGATGCTAGGCGCGGGATGATCAGCGGCGAATAAGAGGTCGGCCTCCTCGGCCTGCTCGATGACGGCGTCGACGTCGCTGATTTCGGTGACCGATTCGAGAATTTTCTTATGCTGGGCCCTGTAGAACTTCCCTTTCTCCTTTGATTGTTGTATCATCTGGTTGTGGTGCTTCACCAGAGCTCTCCCCAGCCCCGTCTTCTCATTCTTCCCCATTTTCAACCAATCTTTTCTTCAACCTTTCTTGCTTGCCCTCCTCAGGGCGAATTATCAAAAACCAGTTAGAGCTTAGAATAATGCAGCAGGAGGAACCTGACGGTAGTGGTGCGAAGGGTTTGTGAAATTGTGTGGTGTGTGGGTTTTGGACGGTGAGAAGGTTGAAGTCGGGCGGAGAGTTTGGGCTTGACCCACCTATTCCTTCACAAACATCGTCAGGCGTAAATCATCTTCAAGTCCTTATGCTGTCACGTAACTTTAAATTACTCCTTCCCTCTTATGTTTTTTGACACTTTTATGCTGCATATTCAAAACTAGTATGCCTCTTTTACGCCGTAATATCTCATTTTCCTAGAAAATTATTTCTTCCGGCCACTCACTTGTCCATTCACTATTTCTTTCAAGTTGAATGAATTATACTATATTTTTAAGAAGAGGTGGTTTTACTGTTCATCAACAGTAAAATCCATATGGCTCTCTTTTTTTTGTTTTTTTGCTTCTTCCAACTTATGGTTAAACGCCTCTTTTGATTCCAAAATTTTCACATCTACCATAATGCTCCCCCACTATAGCATTCTGTCACCAGCTAGAGGGTAGACCATTTACTGATGGTAACCTGATTGTCATATCATAAAAATTAGGGAACATTAATAGATAATAAACATTACAGGGACCCAACATTATTTTGTCCCTTTTTGTGATACGTCGGCCATTCCAGTTTTGTTACAGAATGGTCAAATCTTTTTCTTTAGTCCCTGGATATAACATTCCTGCTATAATAATCCCCAACTTTCATGATCTGTCATAATTTTTTTTCGTTTTTGCTAATCAAAATTTTTGTATATACTAAAAATCAAAGGTTTTTCACGGGATAGGAAGAGGGCTATCTTAATCACTGGTCATAGGTGTGGCAAGTTTTTAGATATATGACATGAACTTTTAGGAAAATAAAATTTTTGATGATATATTTAAATTTAAAATGATAAAACCTTAAATGAAAATGAATGACATGTTTTTATTAACCATGTTAAATACCAAAAGCTTTTTCTTTTGGGGTAAAATCCACCGGGGGTCACGTAGCTTATTTTTTTGTCCTAAACAGGTACCTTACCTTCAAATTGTCCTACCGAGGTACCTTACCTCTTATCGCGTGCCCTGTCTAACTACTTTCCGTTAATTTCAGAGTTATATCTAACGGAAATGCTGATGTGGCATTAATTAATATTAAAATAAATATAAAATAGTAATTTTAGTCCCCAAACATTTCCAATTAATGATTTTAAACCTTTCAAACTTCCTAAACATCAATATCAAACCCAAAATTTTAAAATTTTTCATTCTAACCACAAAAATATCAAAAACTAACCCAAATTAACAAACAATTAACTCGAAATTGGCAAACAAAAACCAGATCTAGTTTTCGAAAATGTCAGGAAGTTCAGGGAAAGGTTTTAATCCCATTGATTCGAGCCCGAAAGAGAGCGAAAGAAGAGAAATCGAAGGTTAAACAACAGTCTTGCCTCTCCTCCATTCTTCCCAGAAACCTCAAGCTTCCTCCCTCGCCGCCATCACCCCTATCCCCCTCTGCTGCCGACGTTTCGCCTTCCCTTTTTCCAGCCGACGCTTAGCCTCCTCAATCGCCGGCGCTTTAGCTTTCCAGCTGTGCCGCCGCCGCCCTCCACGCCGTGCCAGCCGCCGCCGTCTCCGAAAGTCTCCCACACCCGTTCGCTCCAAGCCTTGCGTCGTCATTTCCCCCTTGAGGTCGCCACATCGCCGCTGGGTGGAGCCCAGGTGGCCTCCCCCTCTATCGTCGCCGGAGGAACGCCGAATTGGAGGAGACCCGCTTTCAACCCGCGAACCCGATCTGATTTCGACCCATCTGACCCAGTCAACTCCTTTTGGGTATAACTAGATCTAGTTTTTGTTTGCCAATTTCGAGTTAATTGTTTGTTAATTTGAGTTAGTTTTTGATATTTTTGTGGTTAGAATGAAAAATTTTAAAATTTTGGGTTTGATATTGATGTTTAGGAAGTTTGAAAGGTTTAAAATCATTAATTGGAAATGTTTGGAGACTAAAATTACTATTTTATATTTATTTTAATATTAGTTAATGCCATATCAGCATTTTCCGTTAGATATAACTCTGAAATTAACGGAAAGTAGTTAGACAGGACATGCGATAAGAGGTAAGGTACCTCGGTAGGACAATTTGAAGGTAAGGTACCCGTTTAGGACAAAAAAATAAGCTAGGTGACCCACGGTGGATTTTACCCTTTTCTTTTGTGTGGTTTGGCTCAGAGTTTTAATTATATAGGTTTAATTCAAAGTTTTAATTAATTGAAACAAATGCACACTTTTCATAATATATGAGCGCTTTACATAGATTTGATTTATAGTTTTGATTTGTTGAAATAAGTGAACAATTTGTATTATGTATAAGTGCACAATTCTTTAAAGATTTTATTTTAGTGATTCAAAAATCTGAAAAATTTATGTATGTATATTATGCAATATTATCCTACACTATGAATATCAGAAACTTTCTTTCTCTTAATAGTTCAATTGAATTGATTAATAGAATTACTTTAATTATTTTTCATTTATTATCTTTAATGCTTTTTTGATACTATATGAACACATCTTTAGTTGATTACTTTATGTGCTTATAATTATTTATACTCAAATTTTACTTAACGTCAAAGTAAGTCTTACACTTTTACATTGTTCCTTCAATAACTTTTATTGATTATATTACTGCTAACCCACATACCTCTCTTACTTCTAAAAGTCATGGGATTTTTAATGTTTATCATTGAAGATGAACAGTTTTTTTTCCCTTTTTCAAACACAATTGACTCTTTCTTAAGTTCGATTTTCTTTTCACAAGGTACTCGCATTTTTTAGGGTCCATTTTTCAATTTCTCCAGTTTAATCGCTAAACTTCTACTCTTTTCCACGTTCATCCTTATTTTCCATCCATATTTTATTTTGGTCCTCAAATTTAATAAATATTTAACTAGATTATTTCTATTTATTCTCTTAGTCCCCAACATTTTTATTGTTTTTATGTACTATATTTTAAAGTAAGACATTAGTTATCATAATTTATTTGTTTTTGTGTTAAGCCATTTTTGTACATTTATGAAATTAATTGTTAAGCCTTTAATACCTAATATTTTTTCATTTTCAATCTTGGTTCAAACTTTTTTGTTACTTTTCTTTAATTTTGTTTTTCAAAATAAAACTTTAATCATTATAATTTATATCCTTCTAGCTATAGTTCTGATTGATTCGGCTTTCATTAAATTTTTTATTTTTATCTTTATTAAATTAATGTTTAAATTGTAAATCTATTAACATAAATTAAGCACAATTCTATGTCTCAATCATATTATTTTGTTATTCATGATTGCGTATTGTAGTATGAATTGTTCTCTATGGTTTAATAAAATAATTTGGTCTATAATTACTAAAATTGAAAGTAAATTTTTCTAAATAAATTTCTCATTGATATTAAAAATTAGAATTTAATTTGATAAAAGAGGAAAATTTTTAGTTATGTTATTTTTATTTACCTAAATTATTGTTAAGGTTTCTCATTGATATTAAATTTTTTATATTAAATTTATTATAAAAAATACCAACTACATTTGCAAGCAAATGTACCTCATAACTACTAAAAATAAAAATATGTATTAAAAAAATTATCATTTAATGCTAAGCAAATATAACTGTTTTAAAAGGCCGTTAAAAATATGCCTTATGATGCGTGCTCCACATTTCCAAAATTACCATTTTGTCATCGTTCAAATCGCATAATTTCTCCCATGTTCCACGGCCTTCCTCGCACTCTTCGCTCCCTTCTTCACCGGTGAGTTCAGCCGATCTCCGCCATTCCCATCTCACCACTGTCGTTCTTCCAAGGCATTTCTAGGCACCAATAGTCGTTCCCGACATTCCAACCCGCTGCGATTCGACTTTGATCCCACCGCCGTTCGACGTCTTTGTCTTGCCGTCCGCCCATCTACAGGTCGCCCGAGCCACTGCCACCAATTCCCAGCCATCTGATCGTCTAATCGCCATCCCTGCAGGAGGCATTGGAGGCGAACCCCTTTTTGCGACCCGTCTGAGCTGCGCCCGATCTGTTCAACAAAGCAAACCCAGACCAGGTTGGAAAACCGCTTGGAGCCCCTTTGTTTTTTTCATTTTACATTTGAGTCACTAATGGTTGTACAAACATTTAATCACATATACATAGATGAATAAACTCACTTTCACAAATAATATCACATATATTATTTTTTATATAAAATTTTATTCACTTTTTACATATAAGCTTGTATTTTCTTTCACATGTTTATATACAAAAGTTTCTTGTACACATCTCACATAATGTATACAAATCAATTGTTTGATTTATACATATCTCTAACCTTATTTTTACATCAAGTTCATACATATCTAATATTTGATTTGTGCATATCACTGTTATATTACTATTAATTAAATTTTTATCCTAATTTTATTTTATTTATAAAAAAAATATGAATTTTGTACATACAATTGTATATATCTGTAACATATCTCTGATTTTATGTGTACATATATGACACATATTTTGCACATATCAATCAATTGCTTTATACATAAAGCTTCATACATATTTACCGTCCATTTATACATATCTTAAATTTTGGCAGAAAGTAGGATTTAAAGTGTTAACACTTTTTTTTATGGGATGTTGAACCTGTATTATATATGAGATGCCATTTGTATATATATATATATATTATATATTATTTGTACATATCTCTTATTTTCTTTGTACACCAACTTTGTATATATTTAATATCTGATTTGTACATATCTCCATTTTAGGAGAAAATGAGAGATTTGATGTGTTTATTTTTTTTTTTATGGTATGAATTATGACATTGAAATATAAATATATATGAACACAAACCTCTCTTTTAATATCTCATTTTCCTAAAAAGTTATTTCTTTCAAGGGTAAAATCTATATTTAGTCTCATAACTTTAAGAGTCATCCTAAAGTGGTCTATTAACTCTAACTGACTATCAAAATTTTCTAACTCAACTAATATGTCTTAATTTTGTCTCTATTATCAATTCTTTTGTTATTTCATATGAAAATTGCCTACGTGTCATGTATATAGCCAATAAAGTTCAAGTTGGAATTGACACAATAAGTAATTTTAAGGACCTAAAAGGTTAGTTAACCCAATTTTTCCCAATCTCCGATTCAATCGTTGCCACCCCTCTCCCTATCTCGAACTCAAAACATTCCTGCTGCCTGAACACTCTTCTTGCTCCCTATATTTCATTTCCCTCTCAACCTTTTCTAGAATCAGAATCAAGCAAGAACCTAGAAGACAAAGGCTGGATTTGTTCGATTTCAGAATGAGTTCAAACCGTTCTCATCACCAACTTGAGAAAGAGGTGGAGAGAGTGGTAGTAATCAATGTGGGTGGCAGTGAGATGATTGTGAGCGTAATCGGCGAGGTGCGGTGGCAAGAGAGCGAGAAGCATTTCGAGGAGAGAAAAGACGGGCATGGCAACAATTTGGTAGACAGAGACGGGTAGATGGAGAGGTAGGGAGATGGGGAGATGGAGAAATGGAGAGGTGGGGATCAATAGCATGGTATCGATAGAGAAGATTTGGGGAAGAAGATTATAGGTATAACCATGTCTTATGACTTTAAGATTATACGTTTGTATCATTTCAATATTAGATTTGTTGTTCTTTCAGTTTAGTCACTCACTGTCATGAAAGGGATGGACACACGATAGTACGGGTGTCATGTAGACAATTTTCATCCAAAATAATGGTAGAATTGATTATAGGGACCAAAATAAGATACTTTAGTTGAGTTAGGAGACTTTAATAATTATTTTTAGAATTAAGGGATCACTTTAGGCGACTCTTAAAGTTAAGGGACTAAATCTAAATTTTACGCTTTCTTGGCTATTCACTGTTTCTTGATCCTGGTTGGTATCATACTCCTTTATCTTTATCGGCAACAAGAAAACGTCCTTAGAAAATACAAATCACAATTATTTTCATCTCCTAACTCAGTTTCTAAGTATCAAACGGAAATATAAATGTATAAGGTAAATTTTTCACATATATAGATTGGTTAAACGTCTGTTAAAATATGTGAACAACAATTTGTTTTTATTTCCTAACGCAATTTCTAAGTATCAAAAAGAAATATAAAAGGTGAATTTTTCCTGAGAGTTTGATTTGATTGAGGAAACCTCTCTACTTATTTCCTGACTTTTGGCCTTCGTCTAATAACGTATGGAGGGGAGAGAGAGCGAGCGTGGCATAACAGCACCACCACGAACGAAGAAAAGTAGATAACAAACTTGGATGCCAAAAAAGAACCAAAAAAGGTCTTTTCGACCTCCAGCATAAGCAAACGAAGCCCCGAAGCCAGACATAAAAACGCAAGCTTGATTCATTAAAGCTCGTCTCTGCAACTATTCCTCCTCCACGTAAATCTTTGTCGGACCAATTCCTGATGCCCATTTGGTTTAATTGAAGGTTATGCGGCTTTAATTTTATGGGGGCTCAGAAAAGCATCCATGCCGGCAAAGGTCTGTCTCCGATCAGAATATTGTCTCTGTTCGGTTCTCCTTTTTCAGTTTTGCGAGATATTTCATTTGGAAGCGTAACTGTGTTCGGTAGTTGAAAATGTTGAATGTGGGTACTTTGTTTTTTGAATTTTTAATGGCAGCGAAGATCGACGTTAACGTCGATTTCACTCACAAGCTTTGTGCTTCCATGATGCTACCTTCTGTCAGGTATTCTGTCCTAAGCCACTCCATTTTTTCCCCCTTCTATTTACAAGTTATTTAAAAAAGGCCAAGTGGGTGATTGAGAGATATTTTTAATCTTTCAGGAACTCTAGCAGTCCGCTCTCACTAGTCATCGGCAGGTATTTCATTTTATCTGCTGCCTTAAGCTTCTTTATCTTAAATTTGATGTTTGGTCTTGAGAATGAATTTACTATGGATTGCTGCGTTAATTTTTTTTTTTTGAGGTATTTTGATGAAGTTTTCTGAGTTTTCGAGGCGCAAGCTTCTGAAATTAGTATATGTACGCAAGAGAAAACGTTCCAGTTCTTTGTTTGCTCTTCTCATTTTCCTCTTCCTTTCTTTTTTGGCTCTTATTTGTTCCTCTCGTTTTGTTGCCGACCTTAGAGGTTGCCAGAGAAAATAGTTTGAAGCTACTTGCTTTTAATCTTTGGGCTTTTGGTTGTTGAATTCAGGTTTTAGTGATTGATGTAATGAGTGTTTGGATCTTTTTTCACAGCCTTTGCATCAGACACCCAAATCTATTTGGTGGAAGTGAGAAGCTTGACTTATCATGGGACAAGGGCTTGTATGATTCAAATGTTTTAATAGCTTACAGGAGGCCAAGACCAGAGTACCTTGCTCAACAGTGTTTCGTCATCCAGGTGTTCTTTCAAATAGAAAGATGTCATTTCCATGCATTTTGTATTTTTAGTCAATAAATTGGTGTTTTCTCCTTTTTCAAGTTAGCAGAGTTTCTAAGTTTTCAGTAGTCAGTATGTCATATATGAATGTCTGGAAATTTGTAGGGATTGATTTAGTTGCTGCAGTGCTAGCATTGTGCACTAATTCATGCTTACTTGCGCCAGCATTCACTTTCTCCTGAGATTGGAGTCCATGGTACACCAACAGATAATTTCTCACTAACAGGTGGTGGGGGTGTGAATCTGTCTCGATTCTCAGTTGGCCTGGATCTGAATGAGCCAGCAAGTTCAAAGTGGAGTAGTACAACTAGTATAAAATTTGAGGTTTGGGAATTCTAATTGGGATTATTTGGCTAGACCTATAATTGTCAATTATATTGGAAGTGATTATTGTGAACCACGCAGCAAGTTCACCCTGTTAATGATGGTGGCCGCTCAATAACTAGAGATCTTGATGGATTTCCAGTTACTTGCAGGTAACAATGCTTATTTTATCTAATTTTCTACCAACTGTTTAGATCAATGTTTGATGGATTTTCTTTTCAATTGTTTTGCAGCGGGAATTGCCATGACAGTATGGTAATTCTAAAACAAGAATCTCGATTTGCAAAGGCAGATGATCTCAGTTTTTGTCGTGTAATTTACTAATCCTTGTGTGGTTTTCTTATTGAATGTGTGCATCATGATGAGTTGTGCAATTCATTGCATTTCAGTTTACTATGCAAATTGAGCAAGGTATTCCGGTTTTGTCAAAGTGGTTAATCTTCAATCGCTTCAAATTCATTGCTTCAAAAGGTGTCAAACTTGGGCCTGGTTTCCTTTTGACAAGGTAAAAGTTCTTGTTTTGGTTCATCGAGGGGAATTATGAACTAGTAAACTTTTTGCAGAGGATAGAATAACTAAATAGAGTTGTAGAATGTGAAATGCTTTGGAGGGAGTGTATTGCAGTTTCATAGCGTGTTGAAGGGATGCAGACCTAGAGCCTTTTTTCTGGCCATCAGGTCTATTGATTAGTGAGTTAGTATATGGACCAGGCCTTACCTTCTTATTTGCTTTGCTCACCTTTTTCTTTTGCAGCCTCACAGGTGGTTCCATTGTAGGAGACATGGCCCCTTATCAAGCCTTTGCAATAGGGGGTGCTGGTAGTGTGAGAGGATATGGTGAAGGTGCCATTGGATCTGGAAGATCATGTTTGGTTGCAAATACTGAGTACAAATTCGCTTTGGTAAGTCTTATAGGTTTTGTTTTATGGATTGAGGGCTTTGATTTCGATGGTTTGGTGTTTGTTACACCCAATTTCTGTGATGTGGTGCCTCTAAATAAACACGGCCACAAATGTACTGTGGACGTGCTTCAGTGCTAATTTTAATCTAGGTATTCTCTACGAATATCTAGTCATTGGATAGACTCTAAACCAGTGTTATCGTGCCGTTTGACTGCTGGATCTGGATGATTCTGGGTTTATTTTCACTTTTCTTTTTGTTTGCATGATTTTGCTCACCTTCTTTGTTATACTCTGGTGAAAACAGAATGTATTTCTCCTAGTTTTTAGCACTCAACAGCTGATTTGTGTATTTATGGTTTGTATTTCTGAGGTTTTGTTACAAAAAATAGTTGTCACAACTATACTGCTTGTCCTGTTTGATGCAGTACAGACCATTTCCATCACAATAAGTGAATCAGATTTGGTGTTGCTACTCTGACAGAAAACTGGGATGTGGGATCAACATGTTCAGATTGTTTCTTCCATTTTGTTTGGGATCAATGTGACATTCTCTTACTGTCAAGCAATCTACTCTCAAAAGTTTCATCTGTATATTTCTGTGTTATAAGATAATTTCCCTTGTGTAATGTCCATGTATATCTGGCAGGCTGCAAAAACAGATCTAAATAACTCTTGCTTTTTGAACTTCAGAGTAATATGCTGGAAGGTTCTATATTCCTGGACGGAGGGACTGACTTGGGATCTGGACGTCATGTGCCTGGTAAATTTGATTTTGTTTTCCCCTTGCTTATAAATCCTGCAAATTCTGTTTACATCATCAAGGTAGAGTTTGTTCGTTCCACACTTCCCACTTCTTACAAATTCTGTGTTTCTATTCATGTTACATTACCTTCTAAGATTGATAAGGCTGGTCACACTAAGGCAGTGCAATTCTTAATGTCCAATCAACAGCGATAATGCTGTGGCATTTCTTATGACTTACATGTTAACAAGAAAATTCTCGGTTGCATTCCTGAAAAGGATTTGGCCTTCTCTAGTATTTGAACACAGGGAAAATACCTGGCTAGGTATTTGTCTTCTTGGTTGGGATGGAAAGGGCATACTGGGGCCATTTTTCGTGAACTTAAATCATTTTTCTGATTGGGTCCAAGGCAAATAAACCTTACCTGGACCTGTTTGCATTTTGAAAGAGAAATTAATCTTCTCTTAGGCTTCGAAGACATTGGAACTCGAGATAGTAACTTGGAGAGTGAATGCATTGACGGTCTAAGTCAATCAGATCATCAATCTCAAATAGTTTCTGTTTAGATATTTCTGCCAAGGACTACCAACTGTGTGTCAGAAAATTACTACTTCTGCAAGTTGAAATCTAATCCAATCGTTAGTTTCACTAAAAGTATCCAAAGGGGCTCTTAGGGTTCTTAAAACTTCCCATCCATCGATTGATGCTATTTTGGTAGTAAAACCATAGTCTGTGGCTGATGAGTTTAGGCAGCTCTATCAAGCTTCACTGCTAAAGTTGGCAGTTTTAAAGGTAAGAAAATAAAAGAAGGAAAAAGAAAAAGCTGTATTGCTGGAGAGATCTGCATAAAGTGGTACAACAGTTTATAAGAAAGATGGATGCTTTAAAACACTAAATTGAGAATGTAATTTTAGGCTCGTCTACTCAGGCTCTATGTCTGTCGCTTCTTCAAAACGTAACTTAACTAGTTTCTTATTCACGAGCTTCAGGAAATCCAGCCTTGAGGCAGGGTAAACCAGGATCTGGAGTTGGTGTCGGTTATGGACTTCGGTTCAAGTCTCCGCTCGGTCATCTCCAAGTTGATTGTGCTGTTAATGCATTTCAACAGAAAACTGTCTACTTTGGCCTCACCAGCATCACTTCATAACTATGGTTGTTCTAAAGCTGTCAAGTATGTGCAGCTCATTTCCATTAGCGTGGAATCTCTTATCAGGAGGTGAAAAAAACAAAGGAGTGATGGAAGTTCTTTGGACCTCACTAACAAGACGATATTCGGCTTCTGCGGTGTTGCATATCGTTTGTTCCGATCACCAACAGAGTTTCAACCTAATTCCACACATGATCAACAAAATTGTACTCCAACTGAGAACTTAACATTTTATATGTTGATATTATATTTTCCCAGCTGACCTTAACAGTCTCCTTTAGCAGTTTTTGCATAAGAATTGGGATAGAAGAGAGTCGAGACGACAGAAAGAAGAGGCTTATCATTTTCAGATAATTTTCTTTTTGTTTTTGTTCTGGTAGAAGCTAAACACAGAAGATGGGAGGAATGGACATGGATGTAGCAATATTATGCAACAAAGAATGGTTAAATTGATTTATCATTATCTGTCACAGATGTCCAAGTTTCATTTCATTTTATACAGATTGGTACTGAAGTTGCTACCCTTCAGAAGTATGGTTGAAGGGGATCTGCTCTGTTCTCACAAATAGGTGACAGGAGATGTGGACATGCTTGTATTCAACAGTTATCAAGTCTGCTTTGTTTATTTGATTGGACGACTCGATAAAAGTGAATTGGTCGGAAACGTTGGGGTACAATTCATTTAATGATTTAAAATTAAGAATCCAAAAAAGTTTAATTGGTTGGACGACTCGATAAGTACTTTATGGATTTATATTCTAAATAATTTAAAATTAAGAAAAGAATCCTGCAAAACCGTAAATGGCGGAAATTTTTGTATTGTAAGTTATATTCGAGAGTCATTCTTTAAATTAACCGGACATAATGTTGATATGTGTGGATATTATGCACATATGTTTAATTAGACATACTTATTATTTTACAATTTTATCCTCTAAAACTTTTTTGCCTATATGTTTTCTCTTTCTCACCCCCGTCGTCATTGCCAGTCTTCTACCCTTGTTCTGGCTATCTCACAGAGTCATGATCTTGTTGTATTCTTATGATCTCATTTCAGCGATTGCATTCTTGTTTCGACGATCGTATTCTCATTCCAACGATCTCATGGTTTCATTCTGGCGATCTCGTCCCTGCAACCTGTTCAACTTCATCTTTGATCGAATCACGTCACCACCTTTCTAGCTTAATCTTGCCATGAAAACTTAAAGATGTTGCCGGTCTTTTGCTCTTGTTTCGGCGCTCGAATCGTGTCACTTCAGTATGCTTCGCTTAATCTCTGATCTCTGCACCAATCAAATTGCGTCAATGGCTCTTTAGCTTAATTTTGCCATGAAAACTCTTTAATCACAATTAAAATTTGTGAGTCAGCAGGCATGGAGCCCAATTTTGGCTTAGGACTTTCAACGCAATGGAGGAGTATCCCATGGCGGACTTTCCGCCAGGCTTGTAACCGGAGGAGTATCCCATGGTGGCTGGCCCTTCTTCTGCTACTTCAAGTTCTTCAACCAAGCCTACGTCATCATCATTAGGCAAGCAAGTGTTCATTTTCCATCGAACGCTTGCTGAAGTTGGTTTTTGTGTGCTAGTTTGCTTATAATACTAAAAGAATATTTGTTATGACAGTTTTATATACTTATTTGGACATTTTAATTTATTTTTACTGACACTTTTAAATTTGAAGCAAACAATTTTTCTACATATTATTATAGTCAATTTTATATTTTGAATTAGATATTTTTTCATGTTTATCTAGACATTTTCATTTATTAATTCGGGCATTATCATTTTTGAAGATCAATTATTTGTGTATTAGTGTAGACATTTTTATATGCTATTATAAACACTTTAACATATTTATTCATATATTTTTACATGACATATTTAGACAAATTTACGTAACCATTCAGATACTTTTACTTCTTGATTAAACATTTCTTTTTTAAAGATAATAAATTATTTGCATATTAATCAAACACTTTAACATATTTATGTAGACACTTAAACATATTTATTCAGACATTTCTACAGGTTTACATATCATTTTGGCAGAGAACAAATAATTTGCATGTTATTGAAAAAGAACAAATAATCTACATATTATTTCAGACACTTATACATGTTTGTTTACACACTTTTTCCAATTTCTTTAGACATTTTATATCTTTGTCTTTGACACTTGTGCAAATGTGAGTAAGAATGGACAATTTGGCAATCACAGTGAATACCTTGACGGCAGCAGGATTGAGGGTAGGATTTTTTAAGGAAGAGAGATTTTTTCTAAGGGGCAATTTTTTCCTTTTTTTTTAATGAAAGTAGATTATATATAAAGTGTTAGGGGTGGGTTGCCATGTCTAATTAGACATATGTGCATAGTGTAATAATTAGATAATTTTAACTTGGCCTAAGTACCTTGCCGGTCCCTAAACTTGGCCAACTCAAACGAGTTGGTCCTTCAACCAAAAATTGGCTTAGGTTAGTTCTCAAACTTAGTAAAACATGATGATTTAGTCCTAGAAGCGAGTTAGAGCACCACATGTTCTTAAGGTGATAACATTGTTAAACCATCTTCGTCTTTTTCCTGGACCTCACCTCTGTTTCGTTTAATTTACAATAACACCATAAACCTAATCAACTAATTGGACCTCAAAATCTAGCAAAAACATGGGATTTTTCCAAATCGAGTCACATTTTCCACCTTTCCATTGATAATTGGATGTAAAAAATGCAAATTGGTTCCTGATTATGCTCTTTGCCAGTCCGACAACCAAGGGAGAATGAGAGTGAATGAGGCAGAGGACAGACAAAATACGCTATCCAGACTGGCAATAGCAGCTTCAAGATCTCATTGAGTCTTGTTCGCCTCCAGAAATCAACCTCCCCGGTCAAGGTTCATCGCTGTAGCTGTATCTTCCAATCGCAGAACCACCTATCCTGCTGTTTACTCAGGAGAAGTCAAAGCTGGACCCGATGTGGATTACCCCAAAACTCAAATAGGCCCCTAGCTCTTTACACGATCATCCTTCCTGCATATGAGCAAATGAGTTTTGAGTTCTAAAACAATCCTTCAAATGACTTTAAAGGATGAGAGAAATTGCAGTCTGGTTAGTAAAATCTTGGAACAAGCCTCTTCACCAAAGTGAAGTATTAAGCATTATGGTCAAGTCTGTTGAAACCTCCAAATAGTGGATCATATGAATCTAGGACAATTTAGAAAAGGCAAAGAAAAAAATATTCTGAATATTTCAATTGGGACCAAAATGATAGTTATAAAAAATGAACTAAACAAGATAACATCTTGTTGAGTGAAGTACAGTCACTGTACCTTGTACTTCCCAAGTTTTAAGCAGTCCATTTAGTAATCAAAATAACTATTGGTCCACTGAAAATTAATGACAAAAGCCAAGTTTCCCCTTTTAAAGATGATCATTCTATTTCTTTCCTTCTTTCGTGATATATATTGGTGCTCAGATGTCATGAACTGCAGTTGTAATGAATGAGTGTGTTACACTTTTAGTTTGGGTAAAATCCACCATGGGTCACCTAGCTTATTTTTTTGTCCTATACGGGTACATTACATTTATTTTGTCCTAGCGAGGTACCCATGCTGTTATAACACATCCTACTAGGATACTTTCTGTCACTTGCGCCGTTAAGGTTGACGGAAAATGATGACATGGACTCATTTTCCCCCAAACCTGGCCCCAGGACGCCACGGTGGACCATTATTAAGTGGGAAGAGAAGAGATGGCCATTTAATGCTGCAACCACCCATCTTTCTCGAGCCTAAGACGGTCTCTGCCACTTCCGAATCGATCGTTTTCAAACCCTAAACCTTGTGGAAGAAAACATTGACAATTAAAGTTGTTGATTTATTAATCAAGCGCAGTGGAGCATTTCAGAAAGGATGAAAGGATCGGGAAGAGGGAATTTGAAGGTGAAGGGTTTCAAACTAAAAGATTGGGTTCGAAGAAATATGGATGATGGGGACTGGCAACATAGTAAGTGTTCTTAATCATGTTGTGTTGTAATTGTTTGGTGATGTGATCGATGTTGGTGTTTTGTTTGGTGTGGAACTTGGGGAGATGGACAATTGCGGGGTTAAGTGGAGGACCAATAGATTAATTTTTTATGGAAATGTAGTTGACTGTTTGTTTGTTTGTGATGTTCTAAAATGAAGTGTGTTTTGTTTTTTTGTTAAACTTGTAGAGGAATGTGATCCATGGTTCAGTATAAAAATCCATCATGGAGGGTACTTCACCAAGCTGCCATGGAAGGCATATGTTGGGGGATATGTAGATCATTTTGACCTAGTTCACACGGAGAAGGTATGCATGGTGGACATTGACAAAATGGTTGAAGAATGTGGGTATTCAGGGTTTATGAACTATTACTGAAGGGTGGTCGGGGCTGATGAAGTAGATTTGGAGGGGAAGCTGAAAGACTTGAAGATTGACAGGGACGTTATGGATATGGTGAATGCACACCTACCACAACAGCACAAAATATCCGTGTATGTGGTAGTATTAACTCAGAAGGAGATGATTGAGCAAGAGAAAGCTTACGTGGAGCATTTTAAATCATCCTTGACACTCCCAAAGGCTAGGTTAGTGCAGTTAGACAGTGAAGATGGCTCAGAGGAACAATCAAATATAAGTTTCAGAAGGGTTAGAGGTCAGAATAATGGAAAAGTTAAACTTTCAGTTAAAGGTAGAATGCTCAGTTTGCCTAGCTGTAGTATGGGATTTGAAGGAAGATATGAGGCAGTGATTGATGGCGTTGGTGACGTTGGTGATAATAGTGAGTATGGGAGAGAGGAAGGTGATTTGGGGACTAGTCAGGGTGTTCAATTAGAGCAGGTGGAAGAAAGGGTGGGGAGTGTTAGAAAAAATGATGATGTGAGTACAGTAGGGCCAGAAATTGTTGTTGGAGAAAAAGAGGATGATGGGCAGGGCATAAGTGGGGCATAATTGGACGACTTAGAAAGAAAGGAATGAAGGAGATGAGGATGAGGAGAGTAAGGATATGGACTATGAAGGTGAAGAAGGTGAAGAAGACAGTGGGAGTTGCACAAGTGAGTTTTATGAGACAGATTATGAAATTGGACAGGAAGATGAAGGTATGAATATCAGAGTTGGGATTGATCCTGATATTTGCAGTCTACAGATGGGAGGTGGTAGTAATGGCCTGAGGAAAATAGCGCTTCAGAACAGGGCACGTCAAGGTCAGATGATCATGGTGGTCAAGCCAACAGGTGTATGGGGTACACATTTGATGAAAGGTCCTTAGATTATTCATCCTCAAATGATGGCCTGGGAAGTGTGCATGAGAATAGTGAGGATGAGCTTGAAAGTGTTCCCCTATTTAACCCTGAAATAGATATGAAGGATCCTAAGTTTGAACTGAGAATGATGTTTCCATCATCTGAGATTTTAAGGAAGGCTGTGAAGCAGTATTTAATAAGGAATAGAGTTGGAGTGGAGTTTGCTTATAATGATAAGAGGAGGTTGAGGGTTGTTTGCTAGCCAGGGTATCCTTTTTTGCTAACAGCGGGAAAGTATAAGGACAAGCCACAGGTACAAATTAAGAGAGTAGACCATGATCATTCATGTGCCAGGGTGGTGAAAAATAAATGGGCCAATTATGAGTGAATAGCTGATGAATGCCTTGAGGTCATAAAATCACATCCTGGGATACCACTAGCAGCCCTTGTAGACCATATCAGAAGGGATTTCAACATCAGAATTTATAGGTCAAAAGCACAAAGGGGGAAAAAGCTTGCATTGCAGAGGATAAGGGAGGATGAGGAAGAGCAGTATGCTAAACTCCCAGATTATGGAGGTGAGCTGAGGAAGACAAACCCTGGCAGTATGTTGATGTTAAGGCTTGATAATTTATTCTTTCAGAGAGTGTTCATATGCATAAGTGAGGTTATAAATAGCTTCTTGGCTGGCTGTAGGCCAATTATAAGTATAAATTGATGTTTTTTGAAAGGTGTTTATGGAGGACAATTGCTGTCAGCAGTGGGGATTGATTCTAATGATTGCATATGGCCAATTTCATATACAGTAGTAGAAAGTAAGAGTAGGGACTCATGGGGTTGGTTTCTGTATCTGCTATCAAATGCATTAGGGATCTTTGAGACACACCGGTGGACTATAATGTCAGATAGACAAAAGGTAAATTATATCTTACTTGTTGCCAGTTTCTTTTAAATTGCATCACTGATCTGTTGATTCCTACTGTGGAGGAACAATTTCCAGATACAGAGAAAAGATTCTGTGTGAGGCACTTGTATACCAACTTCAAAGGTAACTATCCTGGGGTTGCATTGAGAGATGCACTGTAGGGAGCAGCAAGGGCAACATATGAAGGTGAGTTCAAACGTAAGATGGAATTACTTAAAGGATTGGATTCAAATGCTTGGGCATGGATGAATGAAGTGGATCCATGCTATTGGTCAAGAGCATTTTTCATGGAATTTCCTAAATGTGATATCTTACTAAATAACATGTGTGAGTGTTTTAATCGATTCATCATTGAAGCTAAAGATACGCCTATCTTAACAATGTTAGAGATTGTTAGATGTAAGATAATGGTGAGGATTGTCAAAAAGAAAGAAATTCAGGGTAGGTGGACAGGGATATTGTGTCCAAAAATTTTGAAAAAATTGAATCGAAACATAGAATTTTCAAGAAATTGTTGGCCTATGGAGTTAGGAGGAACTAAATACCAAGTCACCACGCCAACTGACCAGCATGTGGTTGACATAGAGGATAGAAAATGTTCTTGTAGGAAGTGGGAACTCACTGGTATTCCATGCATCCATGCATGTTCAGCACTAACCATGCATAGGACCAATCCAGAAGAATATGTGGATGAGTGTTATACTATGGACACACATAAGTTAATATATAGGAATCTCATAAATCCAATAAGAAGTGTTGATCAGTGGGAAGATACGGGTCATAACCCTATAAAACCTCCAAACCATGTTGTTGTCAAGAGGGGCAAACCTAAAAAAAAAAAAAGGAGCACGGTGAGCCAAAGTGCACAAACAAAATGAGAAAAACTGGGATGCTTGTGCATTGCTCAATTTGTAAACAGCCTGGCCATAATAAAACTATTTGTAAGGGAAAAGGCAGCAGCAGTGCACCATCTGGACAGAGGACAGCCAGAGTGAAAAGGGGGACAAACTCCCAGTAACAGAGAAACAATGTAAATGAACTACTAAACAAATTAACATTTGTTTAACCATCATATAAGACTGACATTCAGATGACCTGTAGGTGGAGACTTCAAATGCAGGCCATGCAGGCAGTTTCAACACTTGGCCTAGCCAGACAGAGCCAATGAGGGAGCCAAGTCAAGGTGTGAGACACACAGAGCCAAGTCAAGGAGTTAGACGCACATCTGTATTTGTTGATAGCAGAATATCACAGGAAAGACAAACACCAATGCCAATCAAGAAGCATAAGGGGTTGTCCAAAAAGAAGCAGAGGCCGCCCCTGGACACCAGCTGGAGGGAAATATTCCAATGTCTTGTAGTCCTAAGTTGGGTTCTTAGATTTTGATGTCTGTTTAGGTCAGAATTTTGCTATAATGTGGGTAGAGAAAAACTCTGTGGTTGTACATTTTGATACATATATAGGGCATACTTTTGAGTGCATTTTGGATATGTTTAAATGTTATTACTTTTGAGCTTAAGTGTGTGATGAATCCACACTTTGGAAATGATCAGATAATGCCATTTGAGCCAAATTAGCTGTTTCTACTTTTGTGTTTTAGCTGCATCTTTGTTTCTCTATAACTGTTTAACTTAACCCCAATAACGCAATAACCTAGAAATGCATTTTGTATAACACATAAGTGCTACTTTTATAGCCAACACAAACACATGCCACTTACAAATGCACATTAAACACCCCTGCCACTACCACTACCACTACATTACTACCTCTTACATTCTCTACCTACACATTACATCATTCCTACTTCGCCATTACTCTCACTTACTCCCCTACACCATCGCACCCAACTGCCACCTTTGAAATGTAGAAAAAAAAATAGTACCCATGACAGAATCAAGGCCACCTATAATATCTTCATCTTTCTCTCCACTTCTCTTACCTTTCTCTTCAATTTATCCTCCCTTTCTGTAAGTCTGTAGACCTCTTCTTGTGTTTCCTCAACTCTGTCGATCTCCCTCTTCAGTTCTTTCTCAGCTTCCTCCACCCTTGACTAAAGCCTTTTCATATCTTTCTCTGACACGTCCATCCTCCTCCGCAGTCCAACTATCATACCCTTCAATCTCTCTAGGGTTGGCTCATCGTGCCATTGGTGGAAGCGACAAAACATCCAACTTTACACCATAAACACAAAAAATATTAGTTTCCAAACAAAATCCCCATCCCACCAACATAACAATGACACACATACCCCATAATTCCTACACCCAAAGAATCATTGTCCAGCATTTTGCTCTGTCCAAGCTGACTTGAGCTCTACTGGGATGCTGCATCTACAGTAAAGCCACGATCCTTCCTCTCCTCCGACACTAGCTGACAAACTCCTAGAACTCGCCATGTCATGTAAGCTTCCTTGGTCTAACAGCCTATTCTGCCTTTTTTTTTTTTTTTTCTTTTTTACTTCTGCGCTAAATTCCCGCCACTTTTACACCCCCCAATCTCCCGCTCTAAAAGAAGCCAGAGCTTTCATTGTCCTTGTCATCATTCTTTATCATGAATCAACTCCACCGTGGCGTCCTGGGGCCAGATTTGGGGGAAAATGAGTCCATGTCATCATTTTCCGTCAACCTTAACGATACAAGTGACAGAAAGTATCTCAGTAGGACACGCTATAACAGCATGGGTACCTTGCTAGGACAAAATAAAGGTAAGGTACCCGTATAGGACAACAAAATAAGCTAGGTGACCCATGGTGGATTTTACCCCTTTTAGTTTGTAGTAAAAGTATAATAATAAAAGCAAGGATTTAGATTCTTCAAATTTTATCACTAAAGTATTTTACAATTTTGCTAATGAAAAACTTAACCTACATTGCAGCAAAGAAAAGAGGGGGAAATGGGAGATCAAATTCCTGGGAAAGGAAGATAAAAGGTAAAAAAAAAACACCGATCATTTAGCTAAAAAATAGGTTGTAAATCAGTTTTTTACCATATTTTATCCATCTTATGATTTGTATACATTATTTTGATCAACTATGAGCCATTCTTTTAGTACCAGCCAAGAGTTCCTAATCCCAGGTAGTGCATCATCAAATGACCTACCACTCTATTCTACAGTAAAGTGTTGATCGTATGATGTTGTGCTGGAGTCCGCTAGCTGTGTAGGAATTAATGGTAGAGATAGAATAAGGTAGATGACAGTGTTAATTATATGCCACTTCAAGTGGTTTGATGGATTAACTTGTGACAACGTACCAAGTTGTCAAACAAATCCTAAAACATTAACTCTGTTAACCTAAAACTTGTGAAATTCCATTTGGCTGACGAAAATGCTGATCTGGCACTTAAAGCCGTTTATTTCAGTAACTAAACTAATACTTTTCAAATCTTAGTTACTTACTTAAAATTTTTTCAAAGTTAAGGGCCATTGTAGTCTTTTTTCAAACAATAAACTTTATCAACTTGATCCTCAACTTTCTTCTATCATGAAAATTAACTCGTCAACTCTAAATTACCATGCAAATCTCCTAGCTCTGCCTTAAAGCCTTTAAAAATTTTGAATTCTAATCCTCTTCCTCGAGCTAGATTGATTTTGCACGTTGACTCCAAACCTTTTTCTCTTTATGAAGTGAATCTCCTAGCTCTACCTCTAAAGACATTTAATAAGCAAGTGTCTGCAACAAATTAAAAGAGGCTCTTCAAATTCCTTTTCGATAAACCAGTTTCTACCCTGTAAATTATTAAATTTTTTCTCGTGCTAATTTGACAGACAACCCATACAATTGTTAATCTGCTCATATAGTGTGGCTAGTTGAAAATCTAACCATGTAGTGACCAACAGGTCTTCATATTGACTATCCAAAACCCAAATAGCTTCAAACCTGCAAAACTACTGATGGAAAACCTCTAGTTTGCCCAACAGGAATACTTCCACCCCATTATGATTAGAGTAGACAAAGGCAAAATTATGGACATGGTAGCGCAAAAAAAGACATTTCCAATCCAATGAGGCCAGACACCTATCCAACCGCTCCTTAATGAGAACCCCACCAAAAACCACATGCTCTTAAGTGAAAGGTATGTCATGAAAATCCAAGTCATCAAGGTTGGGGTCAAAAATTGACTCTTAGAATGCCTCCATTTAAGACCCCTCCACTGTTAACCATCCACCTTCTAACGTGCCCATGGTAAATCATTTTGAGAAGCCAAATTAAGTAGTAAAGACCAAGATTCATGATGTAAATCGAGCTCCAAATATCCATAGAATCCAATAATTTGCCACATAAATCCCAATGCATTAACTTTAATGTCAATGTCGTAGTAAGATAAAGGCAAGAGTACAACATCCTAAGACTACTACCATAGAAGAGCCAAACCCCTTTTTCGGCCAACACACAAAACTGCTAAACATGAGTTCAAACTCAATGTAAGTTGAACAAACTCCATCTCAACTGAGGTCTTTTGGGTTTCCATAAAGAAGGCAACAACTAGTGCCTTCTTTTGAACTACCTTATGAAGGGCATGAACTATTTGGGCTTACTTAAGACCCTGACAGTTTACGCTTGACCCTACCAAAATAATCTCTACAGTGCTCTGCACCTTAGCCTGATCCCACTACGACGTTGACTATTTTGGTAAGGTGAGTTAAAGCTTGACCCTACCAAAATAATCTCTACAGTGTTCTGCACCTTAGCCAACTTTAGGATCAGACCAAGTCGTCCATCATATCCACACTTCCAGGACCTATTGTCTATAAGCAAGACATGACATCTTTTCACCTAAGTTGGGGATTGTATCCTTTTTCCATAACTGAAGAATAAAGATGAGCATTAGTCCATCATTGGTATTACTAGTTCTAGTTGAGAAAACCCCACCTAAAAAAAAAGATCCAAATGCAAATTCAAGCTACCCAAAATACACACATATCTTATCCCAACTATTTGGTCCCCATAGAAGTAAGAGGTTCAGGAAGGGCATTGTCAATGAAGTGTTCCTTTGGAGTACGACGGACTACTGTAACTGGACTCATGTCTTATAGAAGAATAGGACCTATATGATGTACTTATAGGAGAGAAAAGTTAGTTGTAAAGTCTGTGGATGTACACTCCTCCCCATGCCTCCATGAAACTCCCAATCACGCACAGAGGCCTAAAAACACAACCAATCTCCATACTACCTTTCTCATACTTCCACACCTATTGGGCACTAAAGGCATTCCCGCTCAACGTGATCAACCTTGCTGCAGAAATAGCTGAAATCCTAGAGATTTTCGTAATGGAAACAGAACCATATTTTACCATCATTCTCTTCTGCACATATACCCTTTGGGAAGGCTTCAAAATATTTATTGTGACCCTTAACCTTAGAGATGGGTGTAAGTGCTAGACCTCCAGGATGCTTCCTACATGACCACCCAAGAGTTTGACCATAGCATTATTCCTTTAGTTGAATGGGACATCAGCAATGTGCACCTAAAAGTTCATGCAATGAAAGAGAAGTTATGAGGGTTGATCACCGTGTCGCAATTGGTGGAAGACAATTAGCTGATTGTTGAACACCCATGGACTATGCTTGAGCACTATAGAACAATGTTCATTTCAAACTCTAGTAGAAATATGTTCAACCTATGGTTAAGAAAATCCATATGCAAACTGAAGGGAAATTGGTTCCTCCATCAATTCCTTAACGCCGCCTACAGGCACTCTGCTTGTGTCATTTTGCTGGACATAACCTTCATTGTGAAACACATGCCCAATAACCCAGCCACTAGGACGTCCTTATGCTCTAAGTGGATTGTATAGTTCTCCTTTAATGTGAGAGTCAAACTCGTAAGCATCACATCTAGATTCTCCATTCCAAATAGGGGTGAAAAAGAGCCGGGCCAAACCTGAGTCCACTGAGCTTTAGCTCGACCCCTTTGTTTTTTAGTATTACTTAGGCTCAAACTCGAACTGTTCAAGCCTAAACTTTTAAACTCAAACTGCTCAAGCCCCTGGCCTAAAAGCTTATTAGGCTCAAATGACATATATAAATATTTAGTATCATAATTATAGCATAGATGAAAGATAGGGATTGAATTAGCAACTTTTTACATAGATAACGAGAGAAGGAATTTTTATAGGTTTTGTCCCAAATTATTTAATCCTTTGCTGCTTTACCTTGATTTTGTAAACTTTATAAATGAGCCATCGTTTTCGTCAAAACGTCAACTGTGGAGCCACTGTAATCTTCTATTGGCTACCACATTAATTTTTAGGCTTAAGAAAACGCCTTAAGCCAACCCCAATGCTACAAGATCAAAGGATCCAACTCATGAGGGAATGTGGACGGCTACAAGATGTCGACTATAGATGCCAAATCTACAGCAACTACAATCAAAAGATACAACTCACAAGGGGACACATCCTTAGCACCTCATCTAGGTCAGTTCACCACCGTTTAATCTCCTACTCTATCTCCATCTTCATCATCCAAATCACGGAAAGGAGACAGGTTAACCAAACCTAAAATACTAAAGTTAAATTTGAAACTGTAATTCTCCAGAGAAATTTGACAAGAAATCTAAAAAAAACAATGAAGAAGTCTGAGGAGAACAATTAAGAAGCCTAAGAAGAAATTTGAGAAGAACAACAACAAAGAAGCATGAGAAGAAATATGAAAAGAAGAACAGTGAAGAAACTTGAGTAGTGAGAAATTACCGAAGGCTCGTCAAGCCCAAAAAATATATAGTGTTGGGTTTCTTCAGGCTCGATCTCAGCCCTAAAACACTTTAAGCTTATTTTCCGGCTTGAGCTCAAGCTCGATTAGGCTTGGCTTAAAAAGCCTTAACTTAAGCTCAAATTTGAGCTATCTGAAAAAAACTTCAACTAGTTTTCACTGCTAGTTCCAAAGAAATGGCAAAAAGAAAAACAAAACACTAGAATTCTAACACGGCTTCAAAACAGGGACCGAGGGATGCAAACAAAAGGCAGAAAAAATGAGCCAAAATCAAGTTGGATTGGGACACAAGTAACCCTCAGTCAACGAGGAAGGGTTTTTGCAATTGTAGATATTATATAATATGTTAGTTTGAAGTGCTGGACCTTCCTGAAATAAGATTTGTTTTGTTTCTTCAATATTTTCATGTTAGAAAAAAGACAAAGGAGATATCTGTTGAAAAAGAATAAACATTTTCTTATTCTATATTGTTTTTTATTTTCTCTAAATTTTGGGTTGTTAAGTAGATGACATTTGGGCCATTGTTAAAGAGATAAAAGAAATTGTATGTAGAAATCTTTGATTGATATGCCTGACTGGAAGCCCAAGGTGACGGCCTACTCAGCTTGTCCACACATCACCCAATGGGCAACATCTACTTTCAATTACTCCGTGGGAGTGGACCAACAAAACTAGGAAATACTTCTGACTTTTAGATTGTCTGCAATGTTATTAGTGTTGTGCCCAAAAGCCAGTCATGAGATGATTGTATTTTTGCACATTGAGTCATGATATTTTATTAAGGCATTAATCCAGCAATTATGTTTGTTGTTTTGTTCCTGCGTAACTTAACAAACATAATTGTAACCCTAGAATAATGATATTCTTAAAAGTCCCTGGTCTAGTATTATTGTGGAGCGGGTTGCAATAATACATAACGACTAGCATATGTGGAGACTAATATGAGATATGTAGTCTACATATGGGTACAAGTTGGAGAACTTGTGTACTGGACCGACCCACCATGAGAACACTACATGGATCGTTATATGAGTGTCATAAGTGATTCCCATAGTGATCAGGGTATATGTAGTCCTTTGACCTAAGATCATCAAGGTTCCCTACATGTGAGTCACATACTTTGATACTTTCCTTTGTTGCTCGTAACTGAGTGAACTTGAAGGAGGTCATTGGGTATGTCACATATCATGCGGAGGGATTTGTATGATCAAGATGGGATTTGTCCCTCCTATGTAACGGGAGCGATATCTTCGGGCCCCTTGATAGAGTGAGACTTAGAAAATGCATGGCCATGCTCGGATGAGTTGATATGCGATATCAATGTCATCAGTTTAAGTTAGTCTACTCAGTAATCAAGAAACCAAAGATTGGGCTATACGAGAGTGACACATTCCATGTCTCGTGCTTAGTCTTGATATCTTGGACAAAGGGACAATGGCATATATCGGTGATGATCATAAAGGTATAGTCGAATCATCGACAATCTTGTCACTTGGGTAGCAATGATGTGTTGCTAGACACCGCTCATTGCTTATGATCATAAATGTGATTTATGATCATTGCCAACGTGATAAGAGCCTATTGGGTCGCACACATAGAGCATTTTGGATCATTAGAGTGCATGGGCTAATTATTTGGGTTATGGTTTCACTTTAATTTCGTATTAATAATGGGCCCAAAAGTTGAGCCATTATTAAGCCCGAAATTAAATCCTAATTGGATTAGGGCTTTGAAACCTATTAGGCCTGGAAGTTGAGTCTCACTATAAATACAACTTTTAAGTGAGAAATTCGCAGGTCTCCTTGCCCTAGCCTCCAAAAAGGACAACCGCACTCTTCTCTTGCAATTCCTTGGAGGACGCAAGCTAGCACTGCGAGCGCAAGAGAAACGCATCTACCGGGACGTGGTGGAAGCGTGGTGATCCCGAGAGGCTCGTGTGGATACCATAGAGAGCCTGAACACGTCAACTGTTCAGGTTTTGTGATTCGACTCTACAGTTGAGTGAGAGATCTCAATCGAAAATTAGGTATGAAAATTTTCGAACACCCGGTTTACCCCATTTCACTTGGATCCTGGAGGGTTTCGGTTAAATTCCGCTGCGCTGTTTGGCTCCCGAAACCCAACAAATGTATTATATTTAGTCGTTTTAAATTTTTATACTATTTTCATAAATATAGTAAATTATTTTATCATTCTTCCTCCATCTTATAAAGTTTATCCTCTTTATTATTCATAGCAATTAATTCATAATTTAAAAAAAATTGTATAGAAATATAAACTTTAAGGGTAAAATCCATATTTAGTCTCCTAACTTTAAGGGTCATCCTAATGTGGTTCCTTAACTCAAAAAGTGACTCTTAAAGTCCCTTAACTCAAATTAAGTGTTCTATTTTGGTCCCTACCATTAATTCTACCGTTATTTTGAATGAAAATTGCCCACGTGGCATGTGTATTGCCACGTGGCAGTCTTTTTTTATGATAAGAAGTGATTAGATTGAAAGAACAATAGAGTTAAAGCTAAAATTGGCATCAAAAGTAATTTTAGGGACCTAAAAGGATAATTAAACCAATCTTCAACGCCGCCGTCCCTCTCCGATTCAATCGCCGCCGCCGCCCCTCTCCCTCTTTTCGCCGGTGTTCCATCTTCCTTCTTCATGACCGACGCTCCACCTTCCCCCCTTCATCCAGCCCTCGCCGCCTTGTCTTGCTCTAAAGTCGCTGCCCAGTGAGAGGCCCGATCGCGATTCGCCCCTGCATCCCATCGTCTCCGCCTCCATCGCCGAAGTCACCCATCCACCTGAAGGCTGCCACTGTCATCGCCGATGCCTCACCACCCTTACCCCGCCGTCTGGTAAGCCGTCTTGGCTTGTTTGTGTCGCTGGCGAGGCGTGGGCAAGCTCGATCTTCGGGTTGAAGCGTGGGGGCATAAATTTTTGTGGGGGGTGCCGACGACGGAGAAGCGGTGGAGGTGTGAATCACGTTGGACTAGGAGAGACGGAAGCGGCGTAGACGGAGGGTTAGCGAGTGGGTGGCGGCACAAAGAAGAAACGGGGAAGATGGATATACGAAGATGATGAAATTAGGGTTAAGTCCCTAAAATTATTTTTCTGCTTTAATTCTAGCCTGAAATTTGTTATTCTTTCAGTTTTATCACTTAAAGCCATGAAAGGAGATGCCATGTGGCAGTTTGGGTGCCACATAGGCAATTTCCATCCAAAATAACGCCTGACCTAACGGTAAGGATCAAAATAAGACACGCGAGTTGAATTAGGGGACTTTAATAGTCATTTTTAGAGTTAAGGGACCACATTAGGAAAAACCTCAAAGTTAGGGGATCAAATTTGGATTTTACCCTAAACTTTAAAGACTTTAGTTTATAAACATAATTTTTTTAAAAAAAATTATAATACAAATTAATATGAATATATTTAAATCAAACTTTAATGAAAAAGGTCAAAAGGAGGAAGTATTATTTTATCTTAATGGAATAACTCAAGTGAGTGTTAAAACAACTTTTTTGGCCAATCACACGTTCCCCTGCTGGGGTTTGGTGCCAATTACATAATCTTCCTTCTCTGTCTAGACGTTCTAAGCAAAAAAAAATATTTTTACACAAAAAAATATTTTAGTTACTTTTAGAAATTTTAAAGTACGTATAGCTTTATACGGTAGTAACCCCATAGTTGAGGAACTACTCTTACTGGATTCTTGGAAACCATTAGTTATGTATGTCAATAGTTAGCAAGTATGGGTCCGGTAATAACCAGGAAGTAGGACTCACATATGCATATTTTAAATATGAATCCTTAATATATCATTTTTTTTTCTATGATTGATTAATAAATAACAAATTGAGTACTTCACTCGTCATTCATCCATAAATATTGCGGTGACGACAGAGTGATTTTCTTATTCTTTTTCCAATAGCTGACTTGCGCTCCCTTATCTCATGTCACCTCCCCCCGTTAATCGTTTATAATATATGTTTGTTTTTTCAGTTTTATTATATATTTTTTATCGATAAGAAAATTTTATTATGACGATTGGTGAAACACATGTCACATACCATTGATTATGGTACATGACATTCGCATGTCACGATTGGATGTCCCGTGATGAGGTTATGGTGGTTAGGAATCGTCATGATAGTAGCTTTCAAAATTACATTACACAAGATAACTACGAGAAAATTATATTCTAAAGTTTATCATACTATATTTAAGTCTGTAAACAGGTAAAATGTTTGGTAAACCGTACATGAATAATTTGTCAAAGTTTGTTTATCTAGTTAAATAAATGAATATAGACATAATTTTAAATTTATTTAAATTAAACAAATGAATACAAATAAAGTATTCTCTATCCGTTTATGTTAATAAATAATTCAATTAATATTTGTTTATGTTCTTCCATTTATTTGTCAATTTATTTGTTCGTTCCTTTGCTTATTTATTTATTTATTTTAAGTTCATTTATTTATAATATTTTATTTTTATTTGTTTATATATGTTATATTATTCATGAACTCATTTATTCATATTGTCTATAAACATATTTATTTAGTGATGTTCACAAATGCATTTGTTTGGTTCACAATAATATTATTGTTACTGAATGAATATGAACAGAAAAAATATGTTTATTTATATTGTTTGTATTTATGTAACGCTAACAAAACAAATATATACACGGCTCGTTTGTATTCATTCAGTTTATTTATAACTATCACTATATTGTCATGTATCCTCTAAAATTTATTATATTATTTTAATATTCACTTTTATAAATTTTTTAAATTACATGGTAAAATAAAGTAAAAAAGTGAAAATGGGAGCAAATTTTGTCCTCTTCAAATATGCACAAAATGACAATATGAAACAAAGAGTACTACAGTCAAAGACTCAAAGCACTTCCATGAACCCCATTTAATAACAGTAGCCGGTGATTACCTGAAAAAGCAACAGTAAGTGGTATGTGAACGTGAACTAATTAAACTGGTCAGAGAAAACAGCCTCAAAGATGCAGCGAAGACTGTCATGTCGTGAACAACGACCTTCCCGTGTCTAGACTTTAGGGATCTACCAACAGAAAAAATAAAAAATAAAAAATAAAAAATAAAAAAACTTAAAATTACACTGTAATGTGTACCCTAACTTACAGTTTTTTATTTTTATTTTTAGGAATCTACACTTTATCCCTGTATTTTTTACTCTATTTAATAACAACTTCTGAAATTATATTTAAACTATACGATATATCATTTTTCAGTAATTTCAATCACTCAAATATTTTTTTTATGGTTAATAGATATTTTAAATTATTAATTTTTTCTTTCCGTAAATATATTTTTCTCATAAGAAATTTACAAAAACCCCCCCAACATTTGCCCTAACCTACATTTGCCCCTTCAATTTTAGAAAACCTACAATTTTTCCCCTCAAACTATCATATCTGTCAACTTGTCTGATATGCCAACAAGATTTCTAATAATTTGTCAAATATGCCAATGGGCCAAATGCCCTGATTGACCAACAAGATTTTCAATTTGTTCAAATCAACCACAATATTTATCTCATGCCACTTTCAATCAATTTTTTGTACACATTATGAAAAAATGTACACATTTTTTTAGTAACACGTAATTTACTATCATGCTTTTTTTGTTGCTTAGATTATGTTTTTTTTTTTTAATTTTATTTATATATGACTAAATCGTGTTATTTTCTTTTTCTTTTTCTTTGTAAATAACCATATTGATTTGTACATCAGTTTCTTGCGTGAGAAAAAATCATATGAAAAATTTCTTGGTTTGTGTTAGTTTTATATTGTCTTCTAATTAAATTTATTAGCTACAGATTAGTCACTAGAGAAGAGAGAGAGAGAGAGAGAGAGAGAGAGAGAGAGAGAGAGAAGGGAACCCCCAGGAAGCGACGGAGCGCAGTGTATGGGGATGGGAGAGAGAGAGAGAGAGAGAGAGAGAGAGAGAGAGAGAGAGAGAGATTATTGATTCATTAATTGAAATAACATTGAATAAGCTAATAATAAATACGCATATTGGAAGATAAATATATGAAAGCAAGATTTTTTATTTTTTTCTTTCAAAATTTATTGTAATTATTAGTATCACTAACTAAGCTGATTAGTGATAACCGAAGGGCTCTCGCCTCTTTCAGTATATACTTCCCCGAAGGTTTGTTCGGGGAGCCTGACGTAGCTCGGAAAGAAGCATTGCCATCGACCTCGGCAGAAGTGAAGTCGAGCACGACGAAGTAAGTACTTCGGCTAAAACGCCAGGTTATCTAAATGTGTTGCTGACTCCCTCGGGGAACCGAACATATCGCCTTCGGGAGAAAAGAACCAGCTACTGAAAGCAGGAGAGATTCTCCCCGAAGGCGGAGCTCCCGAGCTAGAGAACTCCCCGAGCCACCAGTGTGATTCCCGAAAAAGGGCGTTCGTACCAAAGGGCGACCTCGCCCAAAGGACCTCGGGAGTACAGCATGAGCATTTAATGAGCATTTAAGGAGCCTCTGACAGATCGCCCACACGCTGCCTGAAACGGCGGCCTGACACGCTGACATCATCCAAGTCCCGTCTCAGCCACAAAACCAGGAGCCTACAAACGGCTACCTGTTCCCTACGCCCAAAAAGCACAGAAGGAATCCGACCGAACACGTGTCAGGATCCGAACGGGCCAGGTACTTCTATAAATACTGGGAAACAGGACTTGGCAAGGGATCATCTCCATCGGCACTCTCGCACAGCAGAAAACATATACAGGCCAGATCCTATATCCATTTAGGGTCCCTACTTTACTCACTATCAGGACACTAACTTGGGCGTCGGAGGCTCCTCCCCGGAAAAACATCCCGGGGACCTCCTAACGCTTTTTTCTGAGCCTTTCAGGTACTTTCCCACCTGGGGAATCTCTCCGTCAGACGTTCTCCCTCCTCGGAAGCTCCCTCGGAACTCACCATGTCATTAGACAAAGATGCTTCAGGGCATCATTTGGCGCCGTCTGTGGGAACCCACCCTCAGGTGGCTGTCGTTGAGACTAGGCGTTCTAAGGACAAGGCACTTCCGAAGTCCTCGTCCGCGCCCGAAGTCCAACCAGCTGCCGAGCTACCCCTTCCAGGGACTTCTCTGCCGGAGGAAGAACGTCCTCTGGTCGTAACCATGAGTTTTCTGCGCGACTTACAACGGTCCATTGTGGCCGAAGTGACACAACAAATAGACCAAAGATGGCCGCAACCGGCCCAGGCCCAGAAGGCTTCCTCGCCAGCACCTCCCCGGGGGAAAAGTCCTAGATCCCCCCACCGGAGTTCGGAAACCGGAGATCCACGTGAGGAGTCTTCGACAGAGAACATGCCCTTCGGGGAACGGTCTAAGGGGCCAGTGGGACTTAAACGACTTAAGACCCCACGCCGAAGGAGCCTGTCGCCTGAGGCGAAATCACCGTCTCCTCGGCGGCGAAGTCCGTCCCCGAAAAGACGTCGACGATCTCCCTTCCCAGAAACCTACAAGCACCAAGAAAAAGAACCTAGTGCTGTGGTCCTCATGGAGAAAATGCTGGCGAGGTTGGAAAGGGTGGAAAAACAGGTAGCCCGCAAACCTGTCTGGGCCAGACTATCTGAAACTTTCTGTGGCGATGAGTCACCGTTCACCCGAACAATAGTCGAGGCAGCCATGCCCAGTGACTTCCGGGTACCTCGGCTAGAAACGTACGATGGCCGAACAGATCCACAGGCCCATCTGACGAAGTACAAACGGAGCATGGTGTTGCACGGGGCTGACGATGCCACCCTATGCAAATGTTTCGAGGTCACCCTTGCCGGCCCTGCTACAGCATGGTACAACTCTCTGGCCCCAGGAACCATCAGAGAGTTCCAGGAGCTGTCCACTGCCTTCACCCAGCAGTTTATTGGAAGTCGTCCTACGGCGAAGATGCCAGTACAGATGTTCGACATAGCACAGAGGAACGGGGAAACCATCCGTGACTATGTCGAAAGATTTAACGGAGAGGCCCTAAGTGTTCCAGACTTTCGGCCAGAAATATGCATCCTCGCCATGATACGGGGCCTTCGGAGGGACTCGCAGCTGTTTTATGAGTTTTCCAAAGACCCCCTGGACACGCTCGGTGAATTTTTCCGAAGGGCCGAGCAGCATATGACAGCCGAAGAGCTAAGAATGGGGGGGCCGAAGAACGATCATACCCGCCCCGAAGGATCAAGCCAGCAAGCCAAGTATCCGACAGAGCAAACAGGACGACCTCGGAGGTTCAGGGGAAGGAAGCCTCCTCCGAACTTTACACCCCTGAACACCACAAGGACCAACATCCTCATGACAATGGAGAAACAGGGGTCCCAGATTCAGCGACCAAAGGCGATGACCGCTGACAACAAAAAGAATATGAAGAAGTTCTGTCAGTTTCATCGCGACCACGGTCACGACACCGAAGACTGCTTCCAGTTGAAAAAGTATATCGAGTCGCTGATTAAGCAAGGCCAACTTCGGCGCTATCTGCGAATGCCTTCGCCGAAGGCAAGAAGAGAGGAGGAAGGAAAGGCTGATGAAGAGGAGTATGACTCTGACAGGAGGAGAAACCGAAGTCCAAAAAAGCGCCTCCCACCTTCGGCGGGGGTAATACAAACCATCACCACTGGACTGCCATCCTCGGGAAGAAAGAGGAAAGCTAGGGAAATAGCAACGATGGAGTACCAAAGCCCATCGAAAAAACTCACCCGAAGAGATGGTTCCTCCGTCATCTTCCCTCATGACGACCCATTGTTGGTCATGACGAGAATAGGAAATTGGGACGTCAAAAGGGTATTGCTTGACGATGGATCAAACGCCGACGTCCTATTCTCGCATCTGCTCCCAAGCTTGGGAATATCCAGCACCGACCTCAAGCCTGTTACTTCGCCAACCTTTGGAATAGGACCCTCAGAGCTGCCCGTCCTCGGCTGGATCGACCTTCCCCTGATGATGAGAGGGAGTTCGGTCAACGGAAAAGGAGAAATTTTTGCCTCCACAATGACAAGGTTCATCGTCATGGATGTCCCTTCGTCGTACAACGCCATCCTTGGAAGGCAAACACAAGGGAATTTGCACATTCGCCCAGATGTGAAGTACTTAACAGTCACCTTCGCCACCAAGGATGGAGACGCCGAAATATTCATCGACCAAGCCGAGGTCAGGAAGGTGTTTGTCAAAGCCCGAAAGGCCCCAGCAGCCAACTTCGCACAAACCACAGCAGGAGGGACTCTACCGACCGAAGAACCAAAAACGGGCGGGGCGGAAGAGTTCGCAAAAGTAGAAACGGAAGAAATAGAACTTGTCCCAGGCCAAAATACCCGAATAGGGAAAAACTTGGCCGAAGGTGACAAGAAAAACCTTGTATCCTTTCTACTGATGAATAAAGGTCTGTTCGCCTACTCGCCAAAGGATATGCCAGGGGTAAACCCTCGCATAATACAACATAGCCTTAAAGTAAGTCCGGAAGCAAAACCTGTCCGGCAAAAGAAACGAGGCATCTCGGCCCACAAAAGTAAATTCGTCAAAACTGAAGTACAGCGCTTGATGGACGCAAATGTAATTAGGGAGGTCAAGTACCCCGAATGGCTAAGCAATGTGGTCATTGCTACAAAAGAAGGGAGTAGTAAGCTCTGGATGTGCATCGACTTCAGAAACTTGAACGATGCCTGCCCAAAAGATTCCTACCCTCTCCCACCGATAGACCAGTTGGTCGACTCAACTGCCGAATATGGGCTCCTAAGCTTCCTCGACGCCTTCAGTGGGTATCATCAAATAAGGATGGATCCCGAGGATGAAGAGAAAACTGCCTTCATCACCGAAGGTGGAACATATTGTTACACTAGGATGCCCTTCGGGCTCAAAAATGCAGGAGCCACCTACCAAAGGCTGATGAGCAAAGTCTTTCATGACCAAATAGGGAGGAACATGGAAGTCTATGTTGATGACATGATAGTCAAAAGTAAGGTGCCTAACGACCACGTCACAGATCTAAAGGAAACCTTCCAACAACTCAGAATCTTCGGAATTCGCCTTAACCCTGAAAAATGCGTCTTCGGCGTGACCTCGGGAAAATTTCTGGGGTACATGGTATCAGAAAGGGGCATTGATGCTAACCCAGAAAAAATTAAGGCTCTGCTCGAATTCCGAACTCCCGTCACAGTGAAAGATGTGCAGAGACTCACTGGAAGGATAACCTCTCTTAGCAGGTTCATCTCCAGGTACGGAGATCGGTGTCGGGCATTCTTCAAAGTCCTTACTAAGGCAGCAAAAAGAAAAAATGACCTCGGGGACGATGGCCATCCTTGGAATGAGGATTGTCAAAAAGCCTGGGAAGAACTCAAAATCTATTTGTCTCGACTGCCTACTCTGCGACAACCTCGCGAAGGAGAGCCCCTCATCCTGTACCTCGCTGTTTCAGAAAAAGCAGTAAGCTCGGTCCTTGTGAAAGAGGAAGGGTCGAAGCAATGGCCAGTTTATTACGTAAGTAAATCCCTGCACGGCGCCGAAGTCAGGTATCAATTGCTCCAAAAAGCCATATATGCCTTGGTGCTAGCAGGAAGAAGATTGCGGCCATACTTCCAGGCTCACCCCATCATCGTCCGAAGTAGTCTGTCTCTACGGGATGTTATGAAAAAAGTTGATCATTCGGGAAGACTTTCCAAATGGTGCATAGAGCTGGGTGAGCATGACATTACCTACGAGCCCAGAAAAGCCATTAAAGCTCAAGCATTGGCAAACTTCATCGCCGAAGTACCCATAACCGAAGACAGCCATCCAGACCTCGGTGAAGATGAGCCAGAATGGACGCTGCATGTGGATGGAGCCTCAGGTTCCGAACACCAAGGAGCCGGGGTAATTATCAGAGGACCCGAAGGTCTAGAGGTGCCGAGGTACTAGACCGCCCGAGCATCGAAGTACTGAACATAGTGACTTCGAGAAAAGGCTGGAAGAATTCAATAAAAAGATACCTCGCAACCAATGCCCTCCCCGAAAACCCAAATGAAGCGGCAAAGGTGCGAAGATGCGCCGGAAGATTCTTCCTGATTGGAGAAGAGTTATATCGGCAGGGATACGCCAATCCGCTACAGAGGTGTGTTGACGAAGAGGACACTGAAATGATCCTCGAAGAAGTTCACGAAGGCGCTTGTGGTTCACACATTGGAATTGACGCCCTCACCGCAGTGGTACTTCGCCAAGGATATTTTTGGCCTACCCTAAGAAAGGATGCCTGACAGTTCGTCCGAAAATGTGACAGCTGCCAAAGACACGCTAATATCCAGAGGGCACCCTCGGAAATGGTAACTTTGGTTGACTATCCCTGGCCCTTCGCAGTTTGGGGCATAGACCTCATCGGGCCGCTCCCGACAGCACCTAGGGGCGTAAGGTTTTGCGTAGTCGTAGTCGACTACTTCTCTAAATGGGTCGAGGCAGAACCATTAACAACGATCTCAGCTAAAGAAGTGCAGAAGTTCGTATGGAAGAACATTGTATGCAGATTTGGCATACCGAGGATACTGGTAGCCGACAATGGATCCCAGTTTATAGACAAAGGGTTCCAGGACTTTGTCAACAACCTCGGAATAAAGATGCACTTCGCCCCAGTAGCCCATCCTCAAAGCAATGGCCAAGTAGAGGTATCTAATAGGACCATAAAAGATGGTCTGAAAAAGAGGCTAGGGGAAGCAAAAGGGAAATGGCCAGGCGAACTCCAGAGTGTATTGTAGAGCTACCGAACAACACCCCGAAAAGCCACAGGGGAAACCCCTTTTTCGCTTGGTTTCGGAACAGAGGCCATCATCCCAATAGAGATAGTACAACCTTCGGTGTGAGTACAAGTGTTTGATGAAAAGGGAAATGACTTCGGCCTAAGAACCAAGCTGGACCTCATCAGCGAACACAGAGAAACAGCCGAGCTGAGAAGAAAATCCTTCCAGCAAAGAGTAGCTTCGGCCATAAATGTACGCGCAAGGCCAAAGGGGATAAAGAAAGGAGACCTCGTCCTCCGAAAGGCTGAATTTGGCCCCTAGAAGGCCGTCCCACGGCATACTTCGCGCAAAATGGGAAGGTCCTTACCTGGTACTGGCCGAAGTACGAAAAGGGTGTACAAACTCGGCGATGCCGAAGGCGTAGAACTAAAAAATGCTTGGCATTCGGAAGCCTTGAAAAAGTTCTATGCTTAAAGCCCTTAGTGGAAAAAATTGTACAAGATACAAAAATTTCCAAGTACAAAAGTTTCTTAGAAAGAATTTTTTCTAAGTACGAAAGTTTTTTTCAGGCAGAAGGCAATGTACTCCCAAGCCTAAACAAGTCTGGTGATCATCTTGTGAAGTCTCTGAGAGCAAACGTGTTCCAGACGGCGAGAAACGAAAAAATTCACACAGAAAGACCGAGAAACGAAAAAATTCACACAGAAAGACTTAGCCAAAATTCTATGAAAGAAAGTATCTTTATTTATAAAACTGCTTACAGAGAAGGAAAATTACAAGAAGAAAAAGAAGAAAAAGAAGGCAAAGGATCCTAGAACAAGCTAAGGAATCTCGGCGTCCCGGGAGTCATCAGCTCCTGCATCCTTTTCCGCCGCCTTCGGCGCCGAAATAGAAGAAGGCAAGTTCAGATGATCAATCTTAGACCAGGTCCACCGAGGTCCCTCGGGAATGTTCAGGGCCGCCAAGAAAGAGAGGTCCAGATCTGGAAACCTCTGAAGAACATGGTGCCGAGCAAGACAGAACCCATCCTGAAAACCAACCTTGGTCATCTGGCCAGACTTATCCTTCTCGACCTCAAGCTTCTCGAGGTCCTTCTGCAGATCAGAGATCTCCTTGTTCAGTGCCTTCGTCTTCTTCTTTGGCTCCTTCTTCAAAGCATCAACCTCGGCTTCGAGCGCAGCCTTCTCAGCAAGCGCCTTCGCCAGGAGACCTTCAGCCTCTGACTTCTCTTTCTGATGCGCCTCATTTGCTGAGATCAGCTCCGCCACCTAGGAGCCGAGGTCAGAAATTTTCTGGGAGGAGTCCTTCAAAAGTTCCTCTTTTTCTTTCTGGAACTCCTCCCGAAGGGTAGCAACTTCCTTCTCCGCAGCTTGGGCCAGCTGCAAATTCTTGACAGCTAATTCCGAGCACATGGCCTTAGTTTTTTCTAAGGCTTCTAAGGCCGAAGCTCGGAACACCGTCTGCCTCGCCACCCAAACTCTGAGAAAGCCGGCATACCCCAATAGCTGCAAAAGGATAAAGGAGAGGTCATTAAGACAAAGAGAAAACTAAACACTTAGAAAAAATTCAAGGAAGAAAGATAGGCGCGAAGTATACCTGGGCGGCGTGTTCGGAAAGCTTCGCGGCAAGAGAATCGTCACCCGGGTGAGCCTCGGTAATGGCCTTAAAGGAGGCCTCGGTGAGGATCCCTTTCGAGATCTCTTTAGCCATTTGCTGGCAATCTCCGGAGTACAAATTCATGTCCTCCGTAAACGTCCAGAAAGGCTCCTTCGGCACTTTCCCCTTCGGGATGTGGGCGTCCCGAAGGGCTCTCCTCTTTGCATGCTCAGCTGCCCAACCCGGAGTGAGCAACTCCTCTGCACGACAAAAAGCTGGATTAAGGCAAGTAAACCTCAAAAACAAAAAGCTGGATTAAGGCAAGACATCACAAAACGAACCTGCTGGCACTTCGGCCACATCATCGTCGGGATCTGGGACCTCCTCGGCAGAGATCCCGTTGCCTTTGCTTTTCCCCCGTTCTTCAGTAGAAGGGGCCTCTACCACGGCGTCCAGAAGAGCCGGCGACGGGGTAGGACTCTGAGGAGGGACCTCGGCAGTAACCTCGAGCTGAGGGACAGTGGCAGCCTCCGGCTCTTCGCTAGCCTCCTCGGAAGCTTCTCACTGAACGGATGGAATGGTCTTCTTCGCCCGTTTAGCCGAAGGCCCAGCCCCGGTCATTTTCCGCCTTCGGGAGACGGCTTTCTTCGTCTGCTCACCCCTCTCGGATTGACCAATGAAAAGGGATTTGTAGAAGGCGGCAGTGTCCTCGCCCATTTCTGAAAAGGAAGGAAGACATCAGTGTGAGTCAAGAATGAAGTTATAACAAAGAGACTAGAAAATAACTTACTCTCACAAAAAGTTTCGAAAGAAACTTCCTCCCGAAGGAGTTGCACTAGCCAGGAATCCTTCCCAGCGATGGCAGGAGCCGGCATCCCGAGGTCCGTCTTGTGCTCCTTTACCACCCCTAGCTCCCGAAGAACATCCTCGGTCATCAGCCTCCAATTGATGGGGAAGGGGTAAAGAGAGCGCGAAGGGACCTCAGGACCCCAGTCGGCGACGGCTCGGATATGTCCGTCAAAATCCGTGAATACCGAAGTCAACTCGGGAGTCAACAGTATCCTCGGATCTACGACGTCATCCTCCAGCCTTCCCTGAGCCCACTTGGTCGGAACATGCGACCAGGCCTCCTCCATCTTCAGAAAGAAAAACTTTTTTTTGCCACCCTTGCCAGCTGTCCTTAGTGGTGAAGGTGAACATATACTTTTTGCTCCCAGATCCCCGAGGTAGCATGAAGTAAAAGCCACCCTTCGGGACCACGTAGAGCTTGTAGTACTGCATAAAAATGATGAAGTGGGGTTCTATTTTGAAAACGCCACACATACAGAGAAAGGTGTTGAAATAGCAGTACGAGTTCGGAGGAAGTTTATTTACGGCAATGCCATGGAATTCGCAAAAGTCGCAAATCAACTTCGGGAACCGAAGTCCGGCTTTCAGCTGGGATCGGAAAACGGTAATCTCGTTACTATGGTTTGAGAAGCTGTAATGGTCAAAACGTGGCAACCTCGTAACAGCGTACGAAGGAAGGAAAATTTTTTTCTTCCACCTTGCTAATTTTGTAGGAGTGGTGCAGCAAGGGTGGGACAAAAGAGGTTGCCAACTTTCAGGAATAGGCATTTTTGACTGAAAAACGAGTTCGGAAAAAGGCAAGAACGAACTTCGGAAAAACTTTGAAAAACAAAGAGTTCTGGAAATCAAAACCCACCAAATCTTTTGCCGAAATCTGCGTGTGAAGACGCCGTCGTGAAAGGTGACCAGAAAAAAGCTCAGGTGAAAGAACCGCTGCGAAAAACAGAAGAAAGCAGAAGCAAAACTAGAGCAAAAGCAAAAGCAAAAGAGACAAATGACGAAATTAGCATATATATAGGCCGAGGGAGGTAGGCGAATCGGCGTCATAAGTGCTCTGCGAAGGCGAAATGTCGCCATAACTGCTCTTTTGCGCCTAAAAAGGTGCGCCTGCCGTTACAACACAATCCCCACCAATAACAAGCTACCACGTGTCAACCATCGCGCCAAAACAGGGGATGCGTGTCCCGACACCCCTCATCCTTAGGCACATCGTTCCAGACTGACACACCTATTCCTGACACATGACGTGGCACAAACCTAAAAAGCTGGAAAGCAGGTTACTTCGAAGATACCAACAGACAGGCTAGGGTAGAAAAGCCTACATGTTTGGATGAAAGGTCCGTCTTCGGAACAGGTACTGCACTCAAGGCCCAAAGAGGGGCCCTCAGGAAGCGAACAAACCGAAGTTTCCACTTCGGCTTTTTCGAGGGGGGCCTGTGATAGCCAAAGCGCTCTCACCTCTTCCAGTATATACTTCCCCGAAGGTTTGTTCGGGGAGCCTGACGTAGCTCGGAAAGAAGCATTGCCATCGACCTCGGCAGAAGTGAAGTCGAGCACGACGAAGTAAGTACTTCGGCTGAAATGCCAGGTTATCTTAATGTGTTGCTGACTCCCTCGGGGAACCGAACATATCGCCTTCGGGAGAAAAGAACCAGCTACTGAAAACAGGAGAGATTCTCCCCGAAGGCGGAACTCTCGAGCTAGAGAACTCTCCTAGCCACTAGCGTGATTCCCGAAGAAGGGCATCCGTACCAAAGGGTGACCTCGCCCAAAGGACCTCGGGAGTACAGCATGAGCATTTAATAAGCATTTAAGGAGCCTCTGACAGATCGCCCACACGCTGCCTGAAATGGCGGCCTGACACGCTGACGTCATCCAAGTCCCGTCTCAGCCACAAAACCAGGAGCCTACAAACGGCTACCTGTTCCCTACGCCCAAAAAGCACAGAAAGAATCCGACCGCACACGTGTCAGGATCCGAACGGGCCAGGTACCTCTATAAATACTGGGAAATAGGACTTGGCAAGGGGGACATCTCCATCAGCACTCTCTCACAGCAGAAAACATATATAGGCCGGATCCTATATCCATTTAGGGTCCCTACTTTACTCACTATCAGGACACGAACTTGGGCGTCGGAGGCTCCTCCCCGGAAAAACATCCCGGGGACCTCCTAACGCTTTTTTCTGAGCCTTTCAGGTACCTTCCCACCTGGGGAACCTCTCCGTCAGACGTTCTCCCTCCTCAGAAGCTCCCTCGGAACTCACCATGTCATTAGACAAAGATGCTTCAGGGCATCAACCTCGAAGTATTATCCTGGCCCCTTGGTGTTCTGATCCTGAAGCACCATCTACAAACAATGCTCATTGGGGTCCTTATCTCTAAGGTTATCAAGGGTGTCCTTGATTTTAGGCAATTCAGCGATAAAGTCTATTAAAGGCTGACCTTTTATCACCTTTCTCACTTCATTTATGATGTCAAATTCTTTAAGCTCGATGCACCATTTTGATAGTCAGCCGAAATGATCCACCTTCTTCATGATATCCGAAAGAGGTAGGCTACTTCGAAGCATTATAGAATGTCCTTGAAAATAGGGCCAGAGCCTCATACTTGCCATGAGTAAAGCATAGATGGCTTTTTGCAGTAGAGGGTACCTGACTTCAGCACCATGCAAGGATTTGCTGACGTAATAAGCTGGCCACTATTTTCCTCATTGTTCTTCCCTCACCAATACCGAACTTACTACTTTCTCGGTGACTATGAGCTAGAGGATGAGAGGTTCTCCTTCTCTTGGTTGCCGATGTGTTGGAAAATGGGTTAAGTAACTTTTAAGTTTATTCCAAGCCTTTTGGTAATCTTCATTGCAAGGATGTTCCTCGGAGCCAAGGTTGCCTTCATATTTTCCAGCTTTGGTGGGTATTTTAAAGAGTGATCGGCACCAATCTCCATATCTGGAGATGAATTTGCTAAGGGCCATTATTTGCCCTGTAAGCCTCTGCATGTCCTTGCTAGTTGTGGGAGCTTGGAATCTCATAAAGGCCTTAAGCTTTTCTAGACTGGCATCTATACCTCTTTCAAATACCATGAAGGCGAGAAATTTGCCTGCAATTAACCCAAACACACACATTTCAAGGTTAAGACGGATTCCAAATTTTTGAAGTTGGTCAAATGTTTCTCCCAAATCTATGATATGACTACTATGTATTTTTCTCTTAACTATCATATTGTCCATGTACACTTCCATATTTCTCCCAATTTGGGAACCAAACACCCTATTCATCAGCCTATGATATGTGGCTCCAAGGTTTTTAAGGCCAAAAGGCATTCTAATGCAACAATTGGTCCCAGCTTTGGTAATGAAGGTGATTTTTTCCTCATCTTCAGGATCCATCCAAATCTAGTGGTATTCACTCTAAAAGCGTCGAGGAAGCTAAGTATACCATATTCAACAGTGGAGTCTACCAATTAGTCTATTGATGGTCGAGGATACGGGTCCTTTGGACAAGTGCCATTAATATTTAGAAGGTCAATGCACATTTGGAGTTTATGACTCGCTTCCTTTGTGGCAACAACAACGTTGTTAAGCCATTCAGGATACTTAACCTCCCTTATTATGCTTGCTTTCATTAGTCATCAAACTTTGCTTTTGATAAAATTGTTCTTATGTGCTGAGAGGCTATGTTTTTCCTATTGAGCGGGCCTCGCCTCAAGTCGTACTTTAAGACTGTGATGAATTATACCCGGATTTATTCTGGGCATGTCCTTCTAGGAATAAGCAAATAGATCTTTGTTCATTAATAGAAAGGGTACAAGTTTTTCCTTGTCACCTTCAGCCAGTTTTTTCCTCACTCAGGTACTTCAGCCAGGGACTAGTTCTATATCCTTAGTTTCTATTTTTCCAACATCACCCTTTTCCAGTTCTATTGCACCTTTGCTAGTCATGCTCTTCTCCCCAAAAGTCTGCATGTGGAATTTGGCTATATTTTGCCTTACTTTAGCAAACACTTTCCTAACTTCAGCCTAGTCAATGAATATTTTTACATTACCCTCCTTTGCCTCGAACATGACAATTAGGTATTTCACATCCGCTGGGATGTGAAGGTTGCCCTGTGTTTATCTTCCAAGGATGGCATCGTATGAAGATGGGACATTTATGATGATGAACGTCATCATCATAAATGCAAAGAGTTCCTTCTTGGTCGTAACTGAGGTACCCCTGAGCATCAACTTCAGGTCAATCCATCCGAGTATGAGAAGTTTCAAGGGATCAACTTCAAAGGTGGGCGAGGTGACGATGTTTAGATCACCCTCAGCAATTCCCAAGTTTAGCAATAGGTGGGAGGATAAGACATTGGCATTTGATCTATCATCAATGAGCACCCTCTTCACGTCCTAGCTTCCAATCCTTGCCGTGATTAAGAGAGGATAATCAAGTGGGAACTTCACAACTGACCCATCACTTTGGGCTAGCATGTTCATCAGGTTGTCAAACTCCGTTACTACAATCTTTATGACTTTCCCCTTTTTTACGGTAGAGGTTAGTCCAATGGTTATGGCTTGGATAATCCCAGGCGAAGGTGGGTTCTTTCTGGGGCTTCAATTAGTTCGGGGCCTATCAGAGTCATTTTCCTCATCTTCTGCTTTTCTTTCATCATCTTCTTTTTCTTGAGCCTTTGGCGATGGCATCCGCAAGTAGCGCTAAAGTTGCCCTTGTTTAATGAATGACTTTATGTACTTCCTTAATTAGAAGCAATCCTTAGTGCCATGCACATATTCCCAATGAAACTGGTAGTACTTCTCTATGTTCTTTTTGTTATCCGAGTTCATGGCCCTCAGACATTTGATTGAAGTTCCCTGTCTTTCAAAGGCCATGAGGATATTTGTCCTTGTAGTGTCTGGGCGATCCTTGGAGAACTCATAAAAAAGCTGTGAATCCAACCTCAGTCATCTTATCATTGTGAGGATTCGGATCTCAAGGTAGAACTCTAGAACACTAAGTGCTTCTCTGATGCAAACCTCGATGGTTAAAGACCATAAAATGTGCCCAAGTTGTTTTTCAAGCTCCACAAGACATCAAAGACACTGGATTTGAAGACCCCCACCCTTAATCAACCTGTGACTAGAAACGAGAAGTATAGAACACCAAGAACACAAGAACACTTGTGCACCATGGTAGTCCACAATGAACCAAAAAGAAATTCTCTCCAAAGTAGCAATATTATTTCATCTCAAGGTTGTGTTTTACATCCAGAATATGTGCCTATTTATAGGCCTAAACTAGGGTAAAAGATAGGCAAAAATTCCCAGCCCAAGTCACCTAGGAAACCTAGTTACAAAGGCTTAAGAAAACCAAGTCAAACTAGGACTCTAACACACTTTTAACACATGTTTAAGGTGTGCAGCGAATTCCCTTTATCCTAAGTGACCTAAATCAGTTCCATGGCCCTAATAACATCCTAAATAATGTAAATAATTAGGAAAATAAAGAAAATAAAGTGCAAATACAAGTTTGGTCTTAAAACCCCCAAATGGTCTTCTCGGGTGCACTTATGGGCTCTTCAAGCTGAAATTCAACCGTGATGCAGCCATGATTTCTCAAAATGCAAAGCATGAAAGTTGTAGATATCTTTCTTAGCTTCAAAACAAAACTAGAATCACACAAAATGGACATTGAAAGTGAAAGATATTCCCAAAATACTTCAACTGCTTCCAAACCTATGATGACTCACAAATCGCAACTTTGAAGCTAAATTAGACCCCATTAATGTGCAAACTGGGTTTCATGGTCTACATATGATTTGTACGTCAAGATGTTAGCTTTCCAATGTGATAGCCGAAGTGCTATCGCCCTGGTCCACTGACTTCAGAGAAAGAGGGAGCCAAACACCTGAGGTATACGACCTCGGAAGCTGTCACACCTCACTCAGGCCCTGGCCTAAAAGTTCCTAAACTAGCTCACAAGCCCAACTTCATAATTAGGTTCCTAGCTCTCGGCCTAGCAATCAAAGGCAACTTTTAAGTCTTATTTTCTTAAGTTAAAAGGACTGGGAGGTGGCCCAGGTGGCTTTAACAAAGGTCCATTAAAAACTTGCAGCAAGGGCAAGGCCCAAAACCCCTAACTTGCACAACAAGCAAGGTTTCAAATAATAACTTGCATAACAAGCAAGGCAACACTTAAATGCAATTTAAGTGCATACATGGTGTGCATCAAGTGTACTAACTATATGGCAACCAAGAAGCCCACAAGGTTGGTTTAGATTTCTGAAAACCACAAGTACTATAAGTATGGTGCTCTCGGCCAACTAAGGTACATATAATTGTGTACAACATTTTCCTGATGCAAATCCCATACTATTCACATAAAGGTGGCAAACCTTGGCCCATAATATCCAGCATACATAAGCAAGCATAATGCCATCCATAACCCATACATAACTTGGCATACAAAACCCATAAAGCATCACAAGTCTAGGTGTTAAAGACTACACATATTAACACAAAAAGGGTAGTCTACCTAGCAACCATAACATGGCTACACATGCCATGAAACCAAAAGTATTCATGCCAAGTTATTACATACCAAGACCATACTCCTAATGGTCAAACAAAACCTTCAAAATCCCATATAGAAGTACACACTGCAGCACTAGACCAATGGCCATGTTCATGGTCATAAAGGTGAAAACCACAATCAGAGCTAAGGTCCAGGTATCCATGCTTCTCCTAGACAGTTCCCACTCTACAGCCTGCAAACTTAAGTTATAAGTCTCGGCCAACTAAGAATAAGACTTGTAATGAAACCAAAATGCTAAGCCAAGCACACATTGGCACATACCTTGTAAAACAAGCAAAGTTAGTGCAAACACAAGCACAAGCAAGCAAACACTACTCAGGCCGAATATCCTTGCCTGAAAAATAAAGGATGGGCAATGAGTATAACTCAGTAGGATTCACTTAAGACACATACAACTCATATTGAGTCTATTTAGTTAAGCTGAGTAATCACTCAAAGCTTAACCTCCCATTAGATAGCTCAACCTGCAAAACAAACATCAAGACAGGAAAAACAAGCGTATACATATACAAGATAGATAACTATGTCAAATAATTCATAAATGGGGTTAGCATGCACATAAAAACACCAAAGCACACAAGTACACACCCACACTCCACATTGTAGCTCTCGGCCATATAAGCCATACATGTACCCATGTGCATTTCTTGCACACAAAACTCACCAATATACCATTCCATTTGGAGCTCCCAAAATGCCAAGCAAATAGGCCACATTCACTTGCATTTCTAGTACATGTACCATAGTTAATTAGCTAATCAACAATTCAACCGAGTGAAAACTCAATAGCCCATCAAGCAACTAAGGTCATTTGGCAAATTTCAACCATCACTTAGTCACTCTAAACACTTGAACCATGGTAATTCACCAAGCAATATCAAGTGTTAGTGAACCCTACCTCAATAGCTCTTGGTCAAACACAAGCTTTAAGTGTCCAAGTGTTCCTCAACCTCAATGCCTATCATAACAATACATAGGCATCAACACACAAGCTCATGGATTAAACTACCATGACTCACATGAAGAACACTATGATACACACACACTTAAGCTCTCGGCCAAAAAGGCCCAATATATCCATACATGTGCCGCCCATCATTCCAACATACCACATGATATTCTAATCATTAATGAACATTATCCATGGTATCATTACCAAGTAAGCAAGTGAAATGTACCATGTCACACTAAACCAAGCTTTTTGGCCAAATGCCCAATTCCATATAGTTGCATTACTCAATATTCTATTTCACTACATAAGCACTTAAACATCCAGTAGGCTTATTCATGGCACAAATGCCATGTAACCAAGCAAGTACACTCAAGTACTTTAACCCATGTTCTCGGCCATATTGCCCAACTATACCTACTAATGTCCTTCATCACTCTAACTCCACACTTATGCATCAAAACATCAATGACTATTGTTTCATGGCATCATTACCATGTATTCAAGCAATGGGCACTAATCTATGCCACTTCAAGCCCTCGGCCTTAAAGCTAAACTTCACATTACAATGTTCCTCATCCATTCAATCCAACATATGATCATCAAAGCATCATTAAACAAGGCTCATGGCATCAATGCCATGTAAACAAGAGTTGGACATGAATTACCTCAAAGTATAGCTTTCGGCCGAACTTCCACTTGATCAACTTGATGTTCTTTGCTCAAGTTTTGCCTAGCACAAACATAAATAGGCAGCAACACACTTAGTCATGGATTAATTTCCATGGAAATGAAAAAGAACATCAAGCTCAATCATCCAACACATTCGGCCAACATCAACTTCTTAAACCGACACCAAGCTTGTCCAATTAACCCAATCCAACACTAATTTAGCACTTAAATCCCTTGTTCATGGAAGAAAATACCATGGATTCAAGGAAATGCCAAGTTTACCTCAAGAACCCTAGCTCAATTGGCTCGGCCTTCCTTCAATCTTCAAGAACAAGCTTGATTTCCAAGTGAACTAAGGCCGAAACAAGTATCTCAAGCTTGAATTCTTCAAAAGCTTCCAAGATTAGCTTGACTTTAAGGAGAAATTTGGATGAGAACTCAAGGAAGAACACTCGGCCAAACAAAACAAGGAAACCCGAAAATGAACTAAGGAAAATGGCCTTGGTAGTTTCGGCCGAGTGTCTTAAAGTTTAATTAGCTAAAATGCTAACTTTGGCCTTCCAAAAATTTGCATGGTGCAATGTGGCTTTCCATTCCCCATGTGCTCAATGCCGCCACTAAATCCTTAATTCCAATGACATTTAAGTCCATTCTTGGCCCAAAATGCCAAGCAAGTAAACAACACAAGTACTAAAGTCACATAAACCCCATTGTAAAATCGGCCATAACTAAACAACAAACTAGTTAGTTTGTTTAGTTAACTAGTGAATAGTACACTTAGTGGAAGACAAGATTTTGACTAGTAATCATTGTTGTCTCCCACAAATGGTCTAGTCTTGCACTAGCCATCATAGAATTTTGCATGGCCAACAATGCCATCCTTAAGTTTATAGTTTCAATTGTACCACTTAACTTAGTGCACAATTTAGTCCCCTTTCTCTGTTTTCTGTCAGCTTTCCCATAGTACATTTTCTATGTGCAATTTAGTCCTGAAAGTCTCCAGTTTTGCACATAAGTCACTGTACCAATCTCCATGGCTCCTCTTACTTCCCCTTTTTGTTTTCTCTTACTTTCTTTGGTTTTCCTTGGCCTAAGCCAAGCACTTAGGAGGTGCCTAACAATTCCTCCCTCCTTAAAGAATTTGGTCCTCCAAATTCTTCACTAACTTAAGGTACAGTTGAGGATACTTAGAGGCAATCTCCTGTTCAACTTCCCAGGTTGCCTCCTCTAGAGTATGATTACTCCACTGCACCTTAATCATAGAAATCCACCTACTCCTTAACTTCCTGGTATCTCTGGCCAGGAACTGGATTGGCATTTCTTCATAAGTGAGATTAGGTGCCACAATCACCGTTGTAGGTGTTTCTATCTGCTTGTAACTTGGAACATACTTTTTGAGCAAACTCACATGGAACACATTGTGTATGTTTCCAAGTTCTGGAGGCAAGTCCAGCTGATATGCCACATTTCCCACTTTGGCCAGTATTTGGTATGGCCCCACATACCTAGGTGCTAGTTTCCCCTTCTTTCCAAACCTGATTACTCCTTTCATTGGAGAAACTTTGAGCCACACCCAATCTCCTTCCTGGAACTCCAGGTCCCTTCTCCTTTTCAGGTTCGCATAGGCCTGTTGCCTATCATTTGCAGTCTTGATCCTAGCCTGGATCAACTTAATTTTCTCAGTGGTTTCCTTAATAATGTCTGGCCCTAATTCCAACTTGTCTTCTGGCTGATGCCAGCAGTGAGGAGTAACACATCTCCTGCCATATAAGGCCTCATAAGGAGCCATTCCTATCACTGAATGATAGCCATTATTATAGGAAAACTCTACCAATGGGAGATGTACATCCCATTCACCCTGGAAGTCAATGACCCAACACCTCAACATATCTTCCAGAGTTTGTATAGTTCTCTCTCTCTGTCCATCTGTCTGAGGATGGTAGGCAGAGCTAAACTTAAGTTTAGTACCCAGTGCCAGGTGCAGGGATTTCCAAAACCTAGAGACAAATCTAGGATCCCTATCTGACACTATATCATCTGGTATTCCATGTAATCTTACTATCTCTCTTATGTAGAGTTGTGCCAACTTATCCAAAGAATCAGTAAGATTCATAGGAAGAAAATGGGCTGCTTTGGTCAGTCTATCCACAATGACCCAAATGGCATTATGCCTTCTCCTTGTTAGTGGCATACCCACTACAAAATCCATGGAAATGGATCCCCATTTCCTCTCAGGTATGGGTAAGCTTTGTAGCTTTCCCCCTGGTTTCTGGTGCTCCACTTTCACTTGTTGGCAGGTTTCACAACTAGCCACAAGTGTACTTATATCCTTCTTCATATATGGCCACCAAAAATATGCTCTAAGAGCATGATACATCTTTGTGGCTCCTGGGTGCATACCCAGCTTACTAGAATGAGCTTCCTCTAGTATTTGAACTCTTAGGTTGCCCTTTTCAGGTACATACAACCTATTTTGGTAATACAACATTCCCTGCTTGAAGGAAAAACCCTGGAACAGTTCTCCCTTACTTTTGCCAGAAATTAACTCTAGCTCCTCATCACCAGCTTGAGCTTCCTTAATAAGCTCTTTCCACTCTGGTGTAATAGTGAGCACCCTCAACTGCTCACTTTCTTTAGCCAACCATTGGCTTGCTAGCTGAGTAATACTCAGGCTTTCTGCCTTATGCTCAATTTCACCACCTTTGAGTATTCCAGTATAGTTTCTACTCAAGGCATCTGCCACCACATTGGCCTTTCCAGCTGTGTATTCAATTACACAGTCAAAATCTTTTAGGTACTCCAACCACCTCCTTTGTCTCATGTTCAAATCCTTTTGAGTGAAAAGGTACTTGAGACTTTTGTGGTCTGTAAACACTTGGAATTTATTACCAAGAAGATAGTGTCTCCACTGCTTAAGGGCAAAGACCACTAGCCAGTTCCAGGTCATGCACTGGATATTTCTTTTCATGTGGTCTCAACTGTCTGGACCCAAAAGCAATGGCTTGCTTTTCTTGCATTTAAACACAACCTAGTCCTACATGAGAGGCATCTGTAAATACCTCATATTCCTTTTCAGGATCAGGCAGGACTAGTACAGGAGCTGTAGTCAGCCTCCTTTTCAGCTCTTGAAAGCTTTCTTCACATTTAGGCTCCCAGACAAATTTCTGGTTCTTTCTAGTTAACTGAGTCATAGGAGCTGCTAATACAGAAAACTTTGGCACAAATCTTCTGTAGTAGCCAGCTAACCCCAGGAAGCTTCTGACTTCCCTTACACACTGGGGCTGTTTCCAATCAAGGATTGATCTTACCTTTTCAGGATCTACAGCCAACCCTTGATCATTTATTATATGACCCAGAAATCCAATCTCCTTTGTCCAAAATTTACACTTACTCAGCTTTCCATACAGCTGATGTTCTTGGAGCAATCCAAGCACTACTTTAAGGTGTACTTTATGAGTTTCCTCATCTTTGGAATATACCAAGATATCATCAATGAACACCACCACAAAGTGGTCCAGGTGTGCCCTGAACACCCTCTGCATCAAGTCCATAAAGAATGCAGGTGCATTAGTGAGTCCAATGGCATCACTGTATATTCAAAATGACCATACCTAGTCCTGAAAGTAGTCTTAGGTATGTCCTCCTCCTTTACCCTTAGCTGGAAATATCCAGACCTTGGATCAATTTTGGAGAACACTCTTGCTCCTTTTAATTGATCAAATAAATCCTCTATCCTTAGGAGAAGATACTTGTTCTTTATGGTCAATGCATTCAACTTTCTGTAATCTATACAGAGTCTAAGGGTTCCATCCTTCTTTTTCACAAATAACACAGGTGCTCCACAGGGAGACACACTGGGTCTAATGAACCCTTTTTCCAGTAATTCATCCAACTGTTTCTTGAGTTCTACCATTTCAGGCACTGCCATTCTATAAGGAGCAGTAGATACTGGTGCTGCTCCTGGTACCAGCTTAATTTCAAATTCCACCTCCCTTAAGGGTGGCAATCCAGGTAAGTCTGTAGGAAAGGCCCTTGGGAAATCTTGAACTATGGGTATTTTCCTAAGTTCATTAGATATTTCCTGGTCATTCAGTACCAGGCAATCCTGCTCACCTTCTAGAGTTGTTATCTCCAGCACTTTTATGTGGCAGTCCATAGCCAACTCTAAGGGCTTACTCAAATCATATACTGTCCCACCAGGCAATAATAATTGTCTGGCCTGACAATCAATAATGACTCGATTCTCTTCTAACCAGTTCATGCCCAAAATCACATCATAGCCATGTGTCTCCAAAACTATGAGGTTAGTTCTCAGTTTCAGCTTGCCTATCTGTATTTCATAGTTTTCTACCATGTAGTAGGCAAACAAAATTTCATTGCCAGCTGTTCTTACCAAGTACATGTTGTCCATATACTTTACTTCCAGATTCATGGCCTTAACCAAGCTTGTAGCTATTATAGACAATGAAGCTCCAGTATCAAATAGAACAGATACTAATTGGTCATTAAGGTAAATTGTACCTTTTAAGGCCCTTCTGCTAGTCTTTTCCTGACTAGTCTCCCTCTCAGCATTCTCAGCCTCTGGTGTTTCTTGTCCTCTCCTGGAAGATTCCAGTTGAAACACCCTTCCTGGAAGAGTACCAGGCCTCCTCTGCTCCTGAGGAACTCTGGTTGCTGGCCTCCCACCTTGGGCTAGCCCCTGAGTCCTCAGCTGGGGCATGGGCAGCTGCCCCTTAGGTCCTCTGGGACTAAAAGTTCCCAGCAATCTCTTGTTGCCTTCACCCCTTTTTGGGCAATCCTTCACCCAGTGGTTTGGGGCACCACATCTATGGCACCATGTGGAAGCCTTAAAGCATGGCTTGTTGCCATGAAACTTCCCACAAGTGCTACACTGAGGGCCATACGGCTGTGACTGTGGTCCTCTGTCCTTCCTGTTTTCCTTTCTGCTTCCCCCTGCATCCCTCTCTTCTCCCGGCCTTTTTGATATCTGTCCCTTCTTTGTTCCACGATCACTTCCAGGCCCACTTTTAAACTGTTCCTGGAATTCCTGCTCCAGAGCGAAAGCACTCTGCATGACTGTATAGTAGTCTCTGGCCCCAATTGCTCTGAGGATCTACCTCAGTTCTGGTCTCAGCCCCTGATGAACCTTTTAGTTCTCAGCTCCTCTTGCCTTTCATATTGTGGGGCATATCTGATCAAACTATTGAACCTCTGCTCATACACCAGCACACTGAGGTTCCCTTGTTCTAGTTGATCAAATTCAACCCGTTTCTGGTCTCTCTGTGCCGCACTAACATACTGCTGCCGAAAGACCTTGAGAAAATCAGCCCACCTCATAGACCTCCTCCTGTCTGGATGTCTCCTCAGGTTCCTCTCTTGGTAACTCCTCTGTACCGTCCTCCACCAGAGTTCTGCATTCCCCTCTAGTCTGAAAGTGGCTAGCAATACTCTCTGTGTGGTGGTAACCTCCATCCTTTCCAGTATCTTCTCTAACTGATATACCCAGAACTCTGCCTCCTCTGGTTCACATCGTCCTCTGAAGACTGGAGGTTTTAGTGCCAGGAATCCCTCCAACTGGCCCTCCTTTAGTCCTCCTTTACTATGCCTTCTCCTACTCGCTTCTCTGCTACTGGATTTACCCCTGGATGATCTGCTTGACCTGCTTCTGAGTGTGGTTTCCTCAGTAGAGGGTTCAGTCCCTCTGGAGTATATGTATGCATCCCTCTCCTCAACATCTGGGCTATCATCCTCCTCTTCCTACTCAATTATAGGCTCCTGCCTCACCTCTGACCTCATCCTTCTGGCCCTTGGATGTCTCCTCTCCTCATCTACCTCTTCCTCCTCTTGGTTTCCTCCAGCTCTGCTGGACTGATCATAGACTACTGGCTCTTTGCCAGGCCTCCTTCTTCTCCTGCCTACTGCTTCTGCTGGTTCCACTTCTTCCTGATTCTGGGCATCGCCTCTAGCCAAGGATTGCATTCCCAGCACTAACTGAGCCACTGTGGCATGTAGTGACTCCATCATCATTTTCATTCTCTCTTGTCTGTCTCTGCTTGGCCGAGGTGCTTGGTACCTAGCAGTGGGCTCTTCAGCCCCAATATGACCCATTTCTTCTGCCTAGGTCTCAGGCACATTTTCCTGCAATCCCTCTACATGATGGGCTGCAGTTTCTTCTTCCTGTCTCAGGGAACTCTTATCCCTGCCTCTGGTTCACATCCTGCACTTTCAATTGCAGATATTCACAAATATCCAAAATAATACAAGTCTTATATGAGTTAGCCCTAAAGGAGACTCTGTCTAGGCTAAACTCTGATCATAGTATCAAGCAGGCTCTGATACCAAACAAAGCCTGTCACACCTCACTCAGGCCCTGGCCTATGAGTTTCTAAACTATCTCACATGTCCAACTCCAGAATTATGTTTCTAGCTCTCGGCCAAGCAAGCAGTGGCAACTTTTAAGTCTTATTTTCTTAAGTTATGAGGCCTGGGAGGTGGCCCAGGTGGCTTTAACAAGATCCACTATCAACTTGCAGCAAAGGCAAGACCCGATACCCCTAACTTGCACAACAAGCAAGGTTTACTTTTGTTTCTTGCATAACAAGCAAGGCAACATTTAATGCAACATTAAGTGCATACATGGTGTGAAGTCAAATGTACTACCTATATGGCAACCAAGAAGCCCACAAAGTTGGTTTAGGATTTTGAAAACCACAAGTTGTATGTGCATGATACTCTCGGCCTACTAAAGTACATACAATTGTGCACAACAATTTCACATGTTCAAGTCCATAACCATTCACACAAAAATGGCAACTTTGGCCCATATTATCCACCATACATAGGCAAGTATAATGCGATCCATAAGTACATACATAACTTGGCATACAAAACCAACAAAGTACTACAAGTCTAGGCTTCAAGGACTAAACATATAAACACAAAAAGGTAGCCTGCCTAGCAACCAAAACATGGCTACACAGGCCATGAATCCAAAAGATGTCTAAGCCAAGTTATTACGTACCAAGACCCCTAATGGTCAAACATCACCTTAAGTATGCCATACAAGAGCACACACTGCAACACCAACCCAATAGCCTGATTCATGGTCATGAAGGAAAATACTATGATCAAAGCCACAGTCCAGGTATCCATAGCTCTCCTAGACAAGTCTCAAACTACTGCCTGCAAACTTAACTTATAAGTCTCGGCCAACCATAGGTACATAAGACTTGTAATGAACCCAAATTGACAAGCCAAGCACACATTGGCACATACCTTGGGAATTAAGCAAAACTAGTGCAAACACATGTTAGTATTGTGCCCAAAAACCTTGATAGAGTGAGACTTAGAAAATGCATGGCCATGCTCGGATGAGTTGATATATGATATCAATGTCATCAGTTTAAGTTGGTCTACTCGGTAATCAAGAAACCAAAGATTGGGCTATACGAGAGTGACACATTCCATGTCTCGTGCTTAGTCTTGATATCTTGGACAAAGGGACAATGGCATATATCGGTGATGATTATGATCATAAAGGTTTAGTCGATTCACCGACAATCTTGTCACTTGGGTAGCAATGATGTGTTGCTAGACACCGCTCATTGCTTATGATCATAAATGTGATTTATGATCATTGCCAACATGGCAAGAGCCTATTGGGTCGCACACATAGAGCTATTTGGATCATTAGAGTGCATGGGCTAATTATTTGGGTTATGGTTTCACTTTAATTTCGTATTAATAATGGGCCCAAGAGTTGAGCCATTATTAAGCCCGAAATTAAATCCTAATTGGATTAGGGCTTTGAAACCCATTAGGCCTGGAAGTTGAGTTCTCACTATAAATACAACTTTTAAGTGAGAAATTCGCAGGTCTCCTTGCCCTAGCCTCCAAAAAGGACAGCCACACTCTTCTCTTGCAATTCCTTGGAGGACGCAAGCTAGCACTGCGAGCGCAAGAGAAACGCATCTCTGCCGGGACGTGGTGGAAGCGTGGTGATCCCGAGAGGCTCGTGTGGATACCATAGAGAGCCTGAACACGTCAACTGTTCAGGTTTTGTGATTCGACTCTACAGTTGAGTGAGAGATCTCAACCGAAAATTAGGTATGAAAATTTTCAAACACCCGGTTTACCCCGTTTCACTTGGATCCTGGAGGGTTTCGGTTAAATTCCGCTGCGCTGTTTGGCTCCCGAAACCCAACAGTGGTATCAGAGCTACTGGTGAAACCCTAAATCGGGATTGAGTGTTGAATCGCATGATGCTATGTGTTCGGTTGCTTTTCGGCCATGATTAATTAGATTGATTCAATGATGCATGAAACTGGAATTCGTAATGAACATATGAGATATATGAAGAAACGACACAAATTGGTTAATGAGATTAACCCGAAATTGATAGGTATGAGATACCTATATGGATTAGGATTCTTGCAATAGTTGCAAAAACCCTAGCTTTGGTTCGGATTCGGCCTGTTCGGGCACCGAAAGTAAGGTATTTTTGGTGGCTCGAATGGAGGAGTCTCGGGTGCCTACTTTCTCAAAATACAAGATTTCGGGCTAAGCAATTGTAAGAACAATTTTTTGCGCAGGGGGGCGCTGCCCCCCACGCCCCCCGCAAGGGCGGCTCCCCTTGACCTCGTCCGCTGACCGGTCAGCGGAACCACCGCCCGCTGACCGGCCAGCGGGACCGCCGTATGCGAAGCGCCACATAAATAAAAACTGGTTAATCAACACACGAAAATTGGCATGCATCTTTGTTGAATGAGATTTGACATGATATGCTGATTGGTGTTTGAAGCATGGTGCATGGTTATAGCCCTTGATTGGTTGTACTTGTAAATACGGCCTGCGAGTCGTGCCTTTTCTTATCACTCTCATTGTACATTCTCTTCTCACCTTACTCCCATTGAATGTAAGTCGAGGTTTCTATTATTGATGTAACGGTGCATTATGGGGTCATCCAAGGTGGTATGTCTAAGGATCATCCAAGGAGGTGACAACAAAAGGGCAGCCAAGAAAAGAAGAGAAGGAGCTTGTGAAGACTCTTTTTCTTTTCTTAGGCTTTTATGATATTCTCATTGGCTTGAGAATATCGCATAGTTTGGGCTATAACCATGTCACGTTTATTTCTTGTAAGCATGAGATGCATGTTTTATATTTGTATGTGATGCATGTATAAAACAACCGGAGATAACAAATTGGTGAGATCAAAAGAAAAATCCCTCAAACAAATATTAAGTCATTAAATGTGATGCCTTCCAAATGTTGGCACTCGTCAAGACTTTGATCAACATTAGGTGGGTTTGCCAAAGCAAAGCACCTATGTTCATCTTGGTAAGGCGCGATGGGATAATAGTGATATCCAAACTGCTAACTTTGGGTTCGACTTAACTAAGTCATCCTAATAGGATTAGGGACTTAGAGGCATAGAGTTGGGCTTAAGTTCATGAGATGAGCTTGGACAAGTGTTGTTCACCCAACTATCCAAGAGTTGCATAAGATGCAATTGGCAAGGAGTTGCCTACCTAAATAGCTGTAACTTGAGAGAAAAGCCAAAGCTGACTCAGGTTGTGGTCAAATATGGATCTTGGCCCACTAGAATACCTTAGCGCCGAGGTGTTCCGAAATAATATCGAGGGTTATTATTTTGAGGAAAATAGTGGGAGTATCGTTTAATAAAAGTCCTTATTAAATGAATTAAAATACATGACTCTTACACTGCATATTTACTGTTGTAGATAACCATGGCACAAAACACATCGACACTTTCGTTGCGATCGATCCTTGAGAAGGAAAAACTGAATGGGACCAACTTTCTCAAATGGTACCGAAACTTGAGGATAGTCCTCAAACAAGAGAGAAAGGCTTATGTCCTAGAGCAGCCCATTCCGAATGAGCCTGCTGCCACTGCTCCAAGAGCTGAAAGGGATGCTCACAAGAGGCATTCTGATGATGCTTTGGATGTTGCATGCCTCATGCTTATTACCATGGAATCTGAGCTTCAGAAGCAACATGAGAACATGGGGGCGTTCGATATGATCGAACATCTCAAAATGCTTTTCCAAGAGCAAGCTAGGCATGAGAGGTTTGAGACCTCTAAGGCATTGTTTCAGTGCAAGATGTCTGAGGGAAGTCCCGTGGGTCCTCATGTGCTCAAGATGATTGGGTACATTGAGAATCTTGAGAATTTGGGATTTGCTCTTCAGAAAGAGTTGGCTATTGATGTAGTCTTGCAATCGTTGCCTGAAAGCTACAGTCAGTTCGTCATGAACTATAACATGAACGACCTTGACAAGTCCCTCCCTGAATTGCTCAACATGTTGAGAACTGCTGAGCAAAACCTTAAGAAGGCTAAGCCCATTTTGATGGTTCAAAAGGGCAAGGGAAAGGGAAAAGCCAACAAGAAGAAGGATAAAGCTAATGGAAAGTCCAATGCTAATTCTTCTTCAGCTGCACTGAAACCAAAGGGTGGTGTGGCAAAGGAAGGGGAGTGCTTCCATTGTAAGCAACCTGGACACTGGAAGCGCAACTGCAAGCTCTATCTTGAAGAACTTGCTAAGGAAAAGGGAAGTAAGACTTCCACTTCAGGTATTTTTGTTATAGAGGCTAACTTTTCTACTTCCTCATCTTGGGTATTGGATACTGGATGTGGATCTCACATTTGTGCAAATGTGCAGGATCTAAGTAGAAGTAGAAGATTGGCCCGAGGTGAAGTGGACCTACGTGTTGGAAATGGAGCAAGGGTTGCTGCCTTAGCCGTAGGGACTTATGTTCTCACTTTACCTAGTGGATTAGTTTTAGAATTAGACAACTGCTACTTTGTGCCTACTATTAGTAGAAATTTGATTTCTGTTTCTTGTTTGGACAAGAAAGGTTTTTCATTTATAATAAAGGACAAATGTTGTTCTATTTATTTGAATGAAATCTTTTATGGTAGTGCTCAACTTAGCAATGGGTTGTATGTTCTAGACCTCGAAGATCCAATCTATAATGTGAATACCAAGAAGGTCAGATTAAATGATTCAAACCCGACCTATCTCTGGCACTGTCGCTTGGGCCATATAAATGAGACCCGCATATCCAAGCTCCATAAGGATGGACTCTTGGACTCATTTGATTTTGAATCATATGAGACATGTGAGTCATGTTTGTTGGGCAAGATGACCAAAGCCCCATTCACAGGGCAAAGTGAAAGGGCTAATGACTTACTAGGACTCATACATAGTGATGTATGTGGCCCTATGTCTACACAAGCTAGAGGAGGTTTCCAATACTTCATTACTTTCACTGATGACTTCAGCAGATATGGCTATGTGTATCTCATGAGACACAAGTCAGAATCCTTTGAAAAGTTCAAAGAATTCAAGAATGAAGTAGAGAATCAACTCGGGAAGAGTATCAAAGTGCTTCGATCAGATCGAGGTGGAGAGTACTTGGATCGAGAATTCCTTGACTATCTGAAGGAGTGTGGTATAGTATCACAACTCACTCCACCAGGTACACCTCAATGGAATGGTGTATCTGAAAGGAGAAATCGAACTCTGTTAGACATGGTTCGCTCTATGATGAGTCAAGCTGACCTTCCAAACTCCTTTTGGGGACATGCTCTAGAGACAGCCGCTTTTACACTAAACCGAGTTCCATCTAAATCGGTTCAAAAGACACCATATGAGATATGGAGTGGGAGGCATCCCAATTTGTCTTTTATGAAGATTTGGGGCTGTGACGCTTATGTGAAACGTCAATCCTCTGACAAACTAGGGCCCAAATCTCAAAAATGCCTTTTTGTTGGGTATCCCAAAGAAACAAAGGGTTACTATTTCTACAATCCTTCTGAGCAAAAAGTGTTTGTTGCTCGAACTGGTGTCTTTTTAGAGAAAGAGTTTATCTCTAAAGGAACTAGTGGGAGGAAAGTAGAACTTGAAGAAATTCAAGAACAACAAGGAGACATCGAACCTGAAATGGAACCTGAACAGACACCACAAGATGTTGTGGTTCAAGAGTCTGTTCCTGTAGCACAGAGCCCACGTAGGTCTGGTAGGATTCGGCGTGAGCCCTGAGAGATATGGATTTCTTGTGACTCACACTGGTGATGTGATGCTCATGGATCAGGATGAGCCCACAACCTACCAACAAGCTATGTCGGGGCCTGACTCTGAGAAGTGGCTAGTGGCCATGAAATCCGAGATGGAATCCATGTATGAAAACCAAGTATGGACTTTGGTTGACCCACCTGAAGGGGTAAAACCCATAGGGTGCAAATGGGTTTTCAAGAAGAAAACTGACATGGATGGTAATGTGATTACCTTTAAGGGACGATTGGTTGCAAAAGGTTTCAAGCAAATTCATGGTATTGACTATGATGAAACTTTTTCACCAGTTGCTATGCTTAAATCCATCCGAATTTTGTTTGCTATTGCTGCACACTATGATTATGAGATATGGCAAATGGATGTCAAAACTGCATTCCTAAATGGAAAGCTACTTGAGGATGTGTACATGACACAACCTGAGGGTTTTGTCACTCCTGAGAATGCCAATAAAGTGTGCAAGTTGCAAAGGTCCATTTATGGACTGAAGCAAGCTTCTCGAAGTTGGAATCTTCATTTTGATGAATGCAATCAAAGAGTTTGGTTTTATCAAAAATGAAGATGAACCTTGTGTCTACAAGAAGGTTAGTGGGAGCGCTATTGTCTTCTTGGTGTTGTATGTAGATGACATACTACTCATCGGGAATGACATTCCTGAGCTACAGTCTGTGAAGACTTGGCTAGGGAAATGTTTCTCTATGAAGGACTTGGGTGAAGCAGCCTATGTGTTAGGCATCAGGATCTATAGAGATAGATCTAGAAAGCTTCTTGGCCTAAGTCAAAGTACATATATTGACAAGGTGCTAAAGAGGTTTAGCATGCAAGATTCCAAGAAAGGATTCTTGCCCATGTCACATGGTATCACTCTTTCTAGATCTCAGTGTCCGAGTACACCCGAGGAGAGAGAGCGCATGAGTAAGATTCCATATGCCTCAGCAATTGGATCTATCATGTATGCCATGATATGTACTCGTCCCGATGTCTCATATGCTTTGAGCATGACGAGTAGGTACCAATCGAACCCCGGTGAGAGTCACTGGACAGCTGTTAAGAACATCCTTAAGTACTTACGAAGGACTAAGGATGCATTCTTGGTCTTTGGAGGTGAAGATGAGCTCGTTGTAAGGGGTTACACCGATGCAAGCTTCCAATCCGATAAGGATGATTTTAGATCGCAATCTGGTTATGTGTTTTGTATTGGTGGTGGTGCTGTGAGCTGGAAGAGTTCAAAGCAAGAGACAGTAGCTGACTCTACAACAGAATCTGAGTACATTGCCGCCTCTGATGCTGCGAAGGAGGCAGTTTGGATCAAGAAGTTCATCACTGAACTTGGAGTGGTTCCAAGCATTGCCGACCCGATAGAGCTCTATTGTGACAACAATGGAGCAATCGCACAGGCTAAGGAACCTCGATCTCACCAGCGATCCAAACACATACTCCGACGCTATCATCTCATCAGGGAGATCATCGAGAGGGGTGATGTAAGGATATGCAGGACTTCGACAGACAGCAACATTGCTGATCCACTGACAAAGCCCCTTACGCAGCAGAAGCATGATAGCCATTCTAGGTCCATCGGTATTAGATACATGGATGATTGGCTTTTAGTGCAAGTGGGAGATTGTTAGTGTTGTGCCCAAAAGCCAATCATGAGATGATTGTATTTTTGCACATTGAGTCATGATATTTTATTAAGGCATTAATCCAGCAATTATGTTTGTTGTTTTGTTTCTGCGTAACGTAATAAACATAATTGTAACCCTAGAATAATGATATTCTTAAACGTCCCTGGTCTAGTATTATTGTGGAGCGGGTTGCAATAATACATAACGACTAGCATATGTGGAGACTAATATGAGATATGTAGTCTACATATGGGTACAAGTTGGAGAACTTGTGTACTGGACCGACCCACCATGAGAACACTACATGGATCGTTATATGAGTGTCATAAGTGATTCTCATAGTGATCATGGTATATGTAGTCCTTCGACCTAAGATCATCAAGGTTCCCTACATGTGAGTCACATACTTTGATACTTTCCTTTGTTGCTCGTAACTGAGTGAACTTGAAGGAGGTCATTGGGTATGTCACATATCATGCGGAGGGATTTGTATGATCAAGATGGGATTTGTCCCTCCTATGTAACGGGAGTGATATCTTCGGGCCCCTTGATAGAGTGAGACTTAGAAAAATGCATGGCCATGCTCGGATGAGTTGATATACGATATCAATGTTGTTTGGCTCCCGAAACCCAACAACACAAGCACAAGCAACCAAACACTACTCAGGCCGAATATCCTTGCCTGAAAAATAAAGGATGGGCAATGAGTATAACTCAGTAGGATTCGCTTAAAACACATACAACTCATATTGAGTCTATTTAGTTAAGCTGAGTAGTCACTCAAAGCTTAACCTCCCATTAGATAGCTCAACCTGCAAAACAAACACCAGGACAGGAAAAACAAGCGTATACATATACAAGATAGATAACTATGTCAAATAATTCATAAATGGGGTTGGCATGCACATAGAAACACCAAAGCACACAAGTACACACCCACACTCCACATTGTAGCTCTCGGCCATATAAGCCATACATGTACCCATGTGCATTTCTTGCACACAAAACTCACCAATATACCATTCCATTTGGAGCTCCGAAAATGCCAAGCAAATAGGCCACATTCACTTGCATTTCTAGTACATGTACCATAGTTAATTAGCTAATCAGCAATTCAACCGAGTGAAAACTAAATAGCTCATCAAGCAACTAAGGTCATTTGGCAAATTTCAACCATCACTTAGTCACTCTAAACACTTGAACCATGGTAATTCACCAAGCAATATCAAGTGTTAGTGAACCCTACCTCAATAGCTCTTGGTCACACACAAGCTTTAAGTGTCCAAGTGTTCCTCAACCTCAATGCCTATCATAACAATACATAGGCATCAACACACAAGCTCATGGATTAAACTACCATGACTCACATGAAGAACACTATGATACACACACACTTAAGCTCTCGGCCAAAAAGGCCCAATATATCCATACATGTGCCGTCCATCATTCCAACATACCACATGATATTCTAATCATAAATGAACATTCTCCATGGTATCATTACCAAGTAAGCAAGTGAAATGTATCATGTCACACTAAACCAGGCTTTTCGGCCAAATGTCCAATTCCATATAGTTGCATTACTCAATATTCCATTTCACTACATAAGCAGCTAAACATCCAGTAAGCTTATTCATGGCACAAATGCCATGTAACCAAGCAAGTACACTCAAGTACTTTAACCCATGTTCTCAGCCATATTGCCCAACTATACCTACTAGTGTCCTTCATCACTCTAACTCCACACTTATGCATCAAAACATCAATGACTATTGTTTCATGGCATCATTACCATGTATTCAAGTAATGGGCACTAATCTATGCCACTTCAAGCCCTCGGCCTTAAAGCTATACTTCACATTACAATGTTCCTCATCCATTCAATCCAACATATGATCATCAAAGCATCATTAAACAAGGCTCATGGCATCAATGCCATGTAAACAAGAGTTGGACATGAATTACCTCAAAGTATAGCTTTCGGCCGAACTTCCACTTGATCAACTTGATGTTCTTTGCTCAAGTTTTGCCTAGCACAAACATAAATAGGCAGTAACATACTTAGTCATGGATTAATTTCCATGGAAATGAAAAAGAACATCAACCTCAATCATCCAACACTTTTGGCCAACATCAACTTCTTAAACCGACACCAAGCTTGTCCAATTAACCCAATCCAACACTAATTTAGCACTTAAATCCCTCGTTCATGGAAGAAAATACCATGGATTCAAGGAAATGCCAAGGTTACCTCAAGAACCCTAGCTCAATTGGCTCGGCCTTCCTTCAATCTTCAAGAACAAGCTTGATTTCCAAGTGAACTAAGGCCGAAACAAGTATCTCAAGCTTGAATTCTTCAAAAGCTTCCAAGATTAGCTTGACTTTAAGTAGAAATTTGGATGAGAACTCAAGGAAGAACACTCGGCCAAACAAAACAAGGAAACCCGAAAATGAACTAAGGAAAATGGCCTTGGTAGTTTTGACCGAGTGTCTTAAAGTTTAATTAGCTAAAATGCTAACTTTGGCCTTCCAAAAATTTGCATGGTGCAATGTGGCTTTCCATTCCCCATGTGCTCAATGCCGCCACTAAATCCTTGATTCCAAAAACACTTTAGTCCATTCTTGGGCCAAAATGCCAAGCAAGTAAACAACACAAGTACTAAAGTCACATAAACTCCATTGTAAAACCGGCCATAACTAAACAACAAACTATTTAGTTTGTTTAGTCAACTAGTGAATAGTACACTTAGTGGAAGACAAGATTTTGACTAGTAATCATTGTTGTCTCCCACAAATGGTCTAGTCTTGCACTAGCCATCATAGAATTTTGCATGGCCAACAATGCCATCCTTAAGTTTATAGTTTCAATTGTACCACTTAACTTAGTGCACAATTTAGTCCCCTTTCTCTGTTTTCTGTCAGCTTTCCCATAGTACATTTTCTATGTGCAATTTAGTCTTGAAAGTCTCCAGTTTTGCACATAAGTCACTATACCAATCTCCATGGCTCCTCTTACTTCCCCTTTTTGTTTTCTCTTACTTTCTTTGGTTTTTCTTATTTAGGAGGTGCCTAACAGAAGCCCCATCATACCAACCTCAGAAAACTACCATATCACCTCTCCAGTAGAGGATGAATGAACCGACTTCAGAAGAATAAGAACACCCCGAAGAAACGGTATCACCCCGGGGAGAAGTCCTTGCTCGTCCTCCTAAAAGGTAACGTCGGCCGAAGGGACCTCGGAGGAGCGATGGGTGCCACGAAGGAGTCTCTGACATATTCGCCCGTACGCACTAGACGTCGACCTCAAGCGCTATGACAGGCCACTACAGTCTGCGCTCTGACACGCAGAGACACGCTTCTCAACAAACCACTGCCAGATAAAGCCTGCAGGCGGCTGGCACTGTTCTACTCAAAGCTACGGACGGCATTTGTCCATACACATGTCACAATCCGAGGGGCTCATTTTCTCCTATTTACAGTAGGGGAGGCTCTCGGAAAAAGGGGGCTGGGGCTGGACAGGGGCTTTTTGGTCTCTAGGTTCTAGCTTCCTCCCCTCCTTCCTCTGGACATGCCAGAAAAACGCATCCGGCGAGATTCTTTCCCTTCTGTGCATACCAGAGAAATACTCCTGGCAAGTCTATTTTGTGCTTACTCTTCGTCATTTAGAGGCACTAACTTGGGCGTCGGAGGCTCCTCCCTGGAAAACCACTTCGGGGACCTCCTAACCCCTGTTTTCTGCATGTTTCAGGCCGGACTACTTGGGGGCATCCCCTTTTCAGGCTCTCTCCAGCACCGGAAACCCTTCTCGGCCTCCGCTGCCACCATCGGACGGCCACGCACGACATTCCTCAGGAGGTCCCTGTTACCCCCATCGTGGACCAACGGCGGGAACATAAATGATGGCCAACCCAACGCCATCATTTGGCGTCGTCTGTGGGAACTTTCCAGGTAGCCGTGGTCAAAAACTCGGCGTTCTAAGGACAAAGGCTCCCTAAGGCCCTCGTCCGCGCCGGAGACTCGCCCGGCAGCCGAACAATTAAGAGCAGGGACTTCCCATCCTGAGGATGATCTCCTCCGGATATTGCCGTGGCTTTCCTGCATAGTTTCCCACGTGTCGTCGTGGTCGAAGTAGTGCAGCGGGTAGACCGAAGATGGTCATGTGCAAATTCGAGCCGAAGTCTCCTTTCTCAATCCTTTCGACGAGAGAAGTAGCGGTGACCCAAGAGTTCTGGGGGAAAACAAAGATTAGTTGGATGAGTACCCAAAGGACGTGCTTCCCTTCGGAACATGATGGACGGGAAAAGTAGAGTCGGTGCTATCCAGACCTCCCCGTCGAAAGAGTTCGGGCCAAAGAAAGGTTGTTGTTCCTCCGACAGCAACACTGAATCCACTACCCTGAGAAGACGCCTACGCCTTGATATTAAAACAGGCAAAATGCTATAATCCTACTCCAACGGACACACTACCATCGTCCAAAAATGAGTCACCCCCGCGCGACGTCATAAGAGGGAATAGGGTAATCGGGCAAGGGTACCGAACTCCAAAGATATTACATCGCGCACAAGCCCAGAGTGGCAATATAACACCAGGCGCTAGCAAACTATTGCCGAAATTCCAGAAACGGAAAAAGGGAAATCCAACGAGGACCGAATATAGGTGAAATCCAAAAGAAGGAACTCCCAGCCGAAGAAAGCCCAGGCGCAAAAATACTGCGGCGCAGGAATGGTACCTCGGAGGCCCGAGGATAGGGAAGGCACCTGAGTTAGCATATTCGGTTAATTAAGTGTTGGACCACCCAAGCTCGGCATCACTAGGAATAAAAGCCTAGGACAAGGGAAGGAAGAACCCCACAAAGAAGCATCTCCCAAGAGTCCCGAAAAACCCTCACGAAATGGTGAAGAATGCAAAAAATGCCCCGCAAAGAGGCATCTCCCAAGAATACTGAAAATCTTCATGAAATGGCGAAAAGTACAGAAAATGTTCCAGACAGTCTTCCTTGATTGAAGAGGAATGACATCGGTAGGGAAGCCCAGGCCTATTATAGAAAGGCATCGGCAGAAAGAGGTGCAAAACAGCGCGCAAAAAGAGGTGCAAACAAATGCGTCCAAAAAAGGACGAGAATGGCCAAAAAAATGCACCAGCACCCGAAAAACTGCCTTCGAAATAAAATACCCGAAAGACTCCCATCGGAGTGGGTAACCCCGAGAGACTGCCCTCAGCCCTCTACAAAAAAAATGGGCAAATACGGTCAACTGCCAACAACGCCTGAAGTGAAATGCTATGAGAAAGGAGTAAACTACTTCGTTTGGCGAGACAAGGCAGAACCCCTACTGATCAAGCAGGCAAAAGGTATACAAAAACCTGCTTAAAAGAACATGATGCACAAAGATGGCATATTATTGCCGGTAGCATAATGGCTTCAATCTTTAGGCGAAGGAGGCCAAAAAGTTCGCCATCAACTTTGGAGTGAAATGACATTTCGGTCCACCAGCTTAGTTCTGAAGCAACAAGCAAGTGGAGCCCCTGAATAGAATTATACACAAGGGACTACGGAAAAGTTAGGAGAAGCAAAGGGAAGAAGGTCCAGAATGGCCGAGAAAATTCCTTGATAAATTTGGGAATTATCAGACAAACTTCCCGAAAAACCACAAGGAGAAAAAACCTTCCTTACTCACTTGTAAAGACCAGTGTCCACTTGGAGCAATACAGTTACCAAGTGAAGCGCGAGTGTTCGGCGGAAAGGGGAAATAACCTCGGTTTGACGACTGAACTCGACCGATTAGCCAAACATCGAAGGAAGAACGAGCTCGGAAGGAATGCTAGGCAAAGGAAGAAATAGCCTCGGATTGGGGAACCGAACTTGAGCCACTCGCCGAAGCATGAACGAGCTCAGGATAAGTGTTTTCTCGGCAAAAGGTGGCCGTGAGCGCAAAAATTGCACCGAACGCCAAAAGGAGATCTCATCCTCCGAAAGGCCAAGATAGAACCCCGAGAACTACCTCAGGGGAGAACTTCGGCCACTAGGAAAAAGGACCTCGCTTGATCTAGGGCGAGGTCCGAAAGAGAGGATTATCAGCTTGGCAGCGTCAAAGGGAGAAAATCGAGAAATACCCTAGAAGATTTCTATACTTAGAATTTTTAGATGAACAAGCTATACTTAGAGAAATTTCTCTTTTCTCCTGTACAGGTTACCCGCCGAACAAAGCTGAAGCACACGTGCCCGAAGGCTATGTTTTTCTTCTTAAAAAAAAAATCTCTAAGTATAGATAGAATGACGAGGACAGACTAGTGTTCGCCTGAAAAGTCTTTGTCAAATCAGGGTGGCCGAGAAAGCGAGATCGGCCAGCAGAAAGGGCAAGGAGTGGCTTTCCGAAATCGCCTAGCCGAAAGTAGCCAGGGCAACTAGAAAACAAAAATTGCTCAAGCCAGACAGAGCGAAGAAATGAAGAAGAATCCATTAAAGAAGGTCTTTTGTACAAGAGGAGTACAAGAAAAGAGCGAAAAAAAAAACCCTAGAATGGCTAAGGAGCCCCAGCGACGCGAGAAGTTCCGGCTCCCGTGTCTCTAGCCATCGCCTTCGGCACAAGTAGAGGAACAGGTGGTAGGTTGAGGTGATCAGCTTTCGACCAAGTCCACCGAGGACCCTCGAGAATATCCAGGGCCGCAAGAAAGGAGGTCTCGAGGTTCGGGTATAGTTGCAGAAATTGATGACGAGTTAGATAGAAGCTGTCCTGAAAGGACACCTTCAACATTTGGACGGCTTTGTCCTTTTCTACGTCTAACGAGTCCGCCTCATTCTCAAGACCAACAACCTCTTTCTTGAGACCCAGGACCTCCTCCTTAAGATCAGCAATCCTTCTCACCAATCCCTTTATGTTCCTCTTCTTCATCGCACTCCTCCTCAGAAAAAAGACCCTGGCTTGAAGAGCCGCTTTTTCGGCAAGAGTTTTCTTCAGAAGGGCAGCTTCTTCATCTTCCTCCTTCTGAATAACCTCATTGGCCAAAGTCAAGCGCGCAACCTCCTCGCCAAGGTCACCCATTTTGCGGGAAAATTCCTTCAAGAGGTCCGATTGGCCTATCAGGAACTCATCCCGGAGCTGGGCCACCTTCTCCCTGGCTATGCGCCTCAACTCGACATTAGCTATGTCCGAGTTAATACAGAAGAGCCTGGCCTTCTCCAGTTCACTTTCAGCCTGAGCTCGGGAAGAAGACTGCTCTGCCGCCCAAAATCGGAGGTGCTCACTGTATCCCAAAAGCTGCGAAGAAGAAGGAGAAAATCCTCAGTGAAAGCAGCATAAGGGAAGGCAAAACAGTTGGGCAAAAAAGAAAAGGGCAAAAGAATCACCTGAGCGGCGCACTCAGAAACTCTAGCGGCGAGGATATCCCCAGAAGTGCACTCCTCGGCAACTGCCTTAGAAGAGGCCTCGGTAAGAACGCCCTTCGCCATCTGGGGAGCCATCTCTTGTCAATCCCCGGAGAATAAGTTCATGTCCTCCGCGAAAGACCAAAACGGCTCCCTCGGAACTTTGTCATTCTGGAGAAGGGAGTCCCGAAGAGCCTGTCTTCGGGCATGGTCAACCATCCATACTAGGGCCGCTCGGTCCTCTGCAAAATAGAGGGGCGCGAGTCAGGAAGGGCTCCCTGAAAACACAAGTTATGAGGGAGCAGGTGTCAAAAAGAAGAATTCGACGCAAACCCCAGTAGCCTCCTCCACAAAGGCCGGAATGTGCTTGCCTTTATCCTTGCGACGTCTCTCAAGCTTTTTAATAGTAGGACTCTCGGGCAAAGAGCCTAAAAGTTCCATCGACAAGGTATGACTCGACGGAGTGAAAAGGGTGACTACTCCGGGGGGCACCTCGGCTGTAGCAGTATCAGCCTCAGAAGATGTCACAGCTACTTCGGAGGGGGCAGCAACCCTGGTGGATATCGGAGTAACATCAACCATGGCGAAGGTTGCAATAGCGTCGGTGGAAGTGGCTATCGCATCGGTTGAGATAGCAACCTTGGTGGAAGTAGCAATGACTTCATCGACCTCCACCACATCCTCCGAAGGTGGAGTAGGGGCCCTCTTCTTTGACTTCTTGGCCGAAGACGGTCCGCTCCCAGTAGACTTACATCTTTTGGAGCCACTTTTCTTTGCTTGTTCTCCCTTCTCTACCTGACCAAGGAAGAGACTCCTGTAGTAGGCGGCAGAATCATCAGCCATCTGTGAAAAAGGGGAAAAGCATTAGTATAAGTCCAAAAAGGCACTGAAACTGAAGATGTGAGTCCAAAAACGGTTAGCCAAAAAAGGAGCTTCGGGAAAGAAAGGAAAACGTCAGCAAAAATCAAAAAAATATGACTTCGGTAGGCTGAGAAGTTAGCAGAAGTCAAACGATTCCCGAGGAAGGCACTCACGAAAAGCCTTGCCGAAGTCAAGATTCCTGGATACCGTCGTAAATAATGGCTGAAAATCACTTCGCTGTGCAAACGATCCCTGAAAGAGATGGAAAAGGCGAGAGAAAACGAGAGCAAGGGTGAGAGCAAAGAAAAAACAAATAAGAAGAATGGCAGGAGGAGGCTTATATAGAGTAGGGAAGGGCAATTGAAAAGGCATCATAACTGCTGCGTGGGAGTGAAACGTTACCCTAATTACTCTTCCCACGAAAAAAAAAGTGCCATCCCAATTGACGCTTGCCACATGTCGACCATCGCGAGAAACTAGGGCATGTTTTTTGACATCCTGAAGAATTGGGTGCATCCCTAGATTGACACGCCCAGTTTCAAGGCATGACAGTCCACTAATTTAAGACAGAAAAAATAAGATTGGAAATCTCGAGGATGCCGAAAGCCAGGTATGCGACATCTGCCCGAGCAAACTATGCCCTTAAAATGGTGAAGTACCTTCCTTACAAACGATATAAGCCAGATCCTCTGAAAAGTGCTCCTGAAAGGGCTACAAGCCGAAGTTACACTCCGGCTTTCCGAAGGAGGGCATGTGATAGCCGAAGTGCTATCGCCCTGGTCCACTAACTTCAGAGAAAGAGGGAGCCAAACACCTGAGGTATACGACCTCGGAAGCCCCATCGTACCAACCTCGGAAAACTACCATATCGCCTCTCCAATAGAGGACGAATGAACCGACTTCGGAAGAATAAGAACACCCCAAAGAAACGGTATCACCCCGGGGAAAGGTCATTGCTCGTCCTCCTAAAAGGTAACGTCGGCCGAAGGGACCTCGGAGGAGCGATGAGTGCCACGAAGGAGTCTCTGACATATTCGCCCGTACGCACTAGACGTCGACCTCAAGCACTCTGACAGGCCACTGCAGTCTGCGCTCTGACACGCAGAGACACGTTTCTCGACAAACCACTGCCCGATAAAGCCTGCAGGCAGCTGGCCACTGTTCTGCTCAGAGGTACGGAAGACATCCGTCGATACACGTGTCACAATCCGAGGGGCTCATTTTCTCCTATTTACAATAGGGGAGGCTCTCGGAAAAAGGGGGCTGGGGCTAGACAGGGGCTTTTTGGGCTCCAAGTTCTAGCTTCCTCCACTCCTTCCTCTGGACATGCCAGAAAAATGCCTCCGGCGAGATTCTTTCCCTTCTGTGCATACTAGAGAAATACTCCCGGCAAGTCTATTTTGTGCTTACTCTTCGTCATTTAGAGGCATTGACTTGGGCGTCGGAGGTTCCTTCCCGGAAAACCACTTCGGGGACCTCCTAACCCCTGTTTTCTGCATGTTTCAGGCCGGACTACTTGGGGGCATCCCCTTTTCAGGCTCTTTCCAGCACCGGAAACCCTTCTTGGCCACCGCTACCACCATCGGACGGCCACGTACGACATTCCTCAAGAGGTCCCTGTTACCCCTGTCGTGGAGCCACGGCGGGAACATAAATGATGGCCAACCCAACGCCATCACAATGAATCAAAAATCACTCAATTCTGTACTGTTTACCTTAAGATATGATTTTGCTACCAGAACATCACCAATCTGTCAACATTCAGTTTTAGCCATCATCTCCATATGATTCCTTCCATGTTCCAGCAGCTCCTTGCGAAATTCCAAGTCCATTCTTCATGAAAAAACATGAGAGAAAAGCTTGAAGTGCACTAGTGTGGTCCTTCGCCTTCTTTCTTATCAATGGTCCATTAGCTATGTTCAATGGATCCTTGCCATCCTTGGTTGTGCCTTCTTTGATCGTATCAGCTCCCCCCTCCTTAGAAGGATTCATCCTTGAATTAAAACCTACATTAAAATAGGGAATTGAATCAATAACAATGAAATAATCAACACATAAGCACTTACCTTTCACATAAGCACCAATAGCATGGAATGCTTGTGTATGGAGCTTTAATCCTGTGAGAAACCTGAACCAATATCCAAATGCAATGATAATTTTGATACCTCCAGGTTCAAAAACAAAGTTAGAAGCAATTAGCACAAAAAATCTGAAAGTATGCACAATTTTCATCTTAACTCTAGGCATCACTTTCATTGCCTTTTCCATCTCAAAAACATTATTCCCAAAACTAGGAAATGTGTTGGAAGAATTTACCTCAGGGAAGCTGTATGCACTTAAAACAAATGGACCTAAACTCACACAAGTATTATGTTTATGAAAAACACAAGTTATGCATGTCAAGACAATAGTTTGTATAGGCCATTCAAATAAACAAGAATTGAACACAATGTGGCCTATAAAGATATCAAAACTAGGATGCACCAATTCCACAAAAATCCTAAGCATTTTAAATGAATCAAGATTGGAGTAGATAGGATTAAGTGAAACCAATTCAGAAGAAAACTTATTTTTGCATGTATATGCACAACAATGCATGAAATTTGTGAACGGCATGTGACACAAAACAAAGGACTCAACATACTTCCATAAAATGATGAATTTAAAACTAGAATTTTCACTCAAAACAAAAACTTTCAGGTTTGGACATAAAGCAAAAATAACAAGGCTCAAAAGCTTGTGTAATGCATGTGTCATGACAAAAAAATGCTTGCTGGAAATTTAAGATTGACACACAAAAATGGGCTGAACATGAATGTGAATCAAAGAAGTATGTAATGCATGTGTAAGACCAAATTTATGCATGAAAAATTCCAAAGAAGTGGATTTAACTTGAGGCCAAACAAAACAATGTGAGATTGATGCAAAACAAACAAATTCAAAAACAAAAGACACCAAAACAGATTTTTCTCTAGAGAAACTCATGGAATTCAAAAGATGATTTGACAAAACCAAAACATTAGAAGGCTTAAAACCATATTTTGTCAAATTTTCATGCTTACTTCCTTCTCTTAATCTAGTTTCATGAAAACCATTCTTCAAAATAACATTGGAAGCAAACACACATTGTTTGAGATTTTCACAAAACTACATGAAATCCAGGTGTTAGGAAGAAATACATTACAGTGGTTGGACTTAGTCTCCAAGTATCTTCCTTTGGGGTAGGAACCACATAATTTTCACCTTTGCACTCATTGACTTTGGGTGGAGTTGCAATAATTTCACCCCTTGAACCATAGGATAAAAAACAATGTTAGGCAATCTTTTTCATATGGAATCACTAGGCCTTACCTCAAATTGTTCCTTCTTAACCTCCTTTATTGGTTTGATGCATGGGACATGACTTGGAATATTAGGAACACCAACTTTTTGGATGGGCAGTAACTCACTTGATTATTGTAACTTATCTCCACTTAAGTCCTAAAAAGAAGACAACACAACACTAGAAAATGACTTTGTTATGTTAGATGAAAGTATGGCTTCTCTGTAGGTCTTTCTCTCTTTACTCGGCCTAGGTTCAATGCACTCTTGTCTTCTCTCAACTTCACACTCAATTTCTTCTCTCGAGAACTCTCCACTCTTTTTCCCCTCATGTTCACTCTTCTCTCTTAATCTCTCAGTTGTTCTCTCGACTTTCCCCTCTTCACTCTTCCCCTCAACTTTCCCCTATTTTTCTTTTCTCTCAACCTTACATTGAAGTTTTCTTTGATCTTTCAAGACTTCTTGTGGTGAAAGTGCGACAAGCATGATTGACATTTCCTGTTGTGGCCGAGACAAGTCTCCTTTTATGGCCTCCGCTTTTGGCTTGGGTAATTCTCTTACTTCCTTACTCCATACTCCTCTCCATGTGGAAATTCCTCCTTGAGACATCTTGGATGCCTTAGACCTTTTGATGATCCTCTCAGCCTTGCTGGCATGGTGAAGCAAGTCCTCCATATTAAAATAAGGCACCATTTCCAATTTGTTGGCTATCTCATGGTTGAGACCATTAATGAATCTAGCAATGGTGGTCTCCTCATCCTCCATGATGTTGGCTCGGGGGAAGGTTATCTCCAAGTCTTTGTGGTAGTCCTCCACACTCTTTTGGCATTGCACTAGCCTTTGAAGCTTGAGGCATTGATCTTTAGTGTAGTAGCTAGGCACAAATCTCCTCCTCATTAATGCTTTAAGGGCTCTCCATGTGTGTATGGGCACTTCCTCATTCCTTCTCCTAGAAGTAACATCCTGATTCCACGATACAAGAGCATAATTAGTGAATTTTATGGTAGCCAATTTAACCTCCTTTTTCTCAGAGCAATGATGGCAATCAAACACCATATCAATCTTTTGATCCCACTCCCAATATGCATCGGGATCACTCCTCCTTCGGAAAGATGGAATGGTAAGTTTGATGGAGATAAGGTTATTGTCCTCCCTTGGCTCGCCCCTTATTGGAAGCCCATGGTCATGCCAATTTCCTTTTTCCTCCTCGGGTTCTTCTCTCCTTGGACCTCTCCTTGGTTACAAGATGGGATTAGGTTTCCTTGGCAACCTTAAATCAATGTCCTCAATCCTTCCACAAGTCTATTGATAGTTTCTTAAAGTTTTCTCATAGTAGGCTCCTCATTGTGTCTCACTTCCATTCTCCTATCCTCCTGGCTCTCCATACTCCTGAAAACAAAGATCCTCACACACATTCACCTCACATGTTTCACTTAAAATATAAGCACTCAAACACTCAATTTGTTAGTGAGATATTGCTATTCAAAGAGTCCTCAAAAGTTCTAAGAAAGTTGTCCTCAAAGCACACATGAAAACTTGAATTCTTGAAAACAATTTTGACTCCAAAAGAGGTGGGCTAAACAAGTTTTAAAGACTCTAGGAAGCTCTTACAATTGATGATCACAAGAACCACAAAGAAAATCTTTTTGGCTCAAAACAATGGGATAGGCTTTGTGGCGCAAAAATTTCAACACTTTGTGTAAACTTCTTTGCAAGCTCTTTTCTTTTCTTTGTTCTTTCTTTTTCTTTTCTTTTTTTTTTTCTCTTTTTCTTTTGCTTGTTGTTTTGATGGTAAAACAACTTCCTCCTTGAAGTTCCTTGCTGCCAAAGACAAAAAGTTAGATTTCTTTTCGGCCAAGACAAGAAACTATGAAAACATGCACAATTTGAAACAACTTTTTTTTTTATACCGAACATCCTCAACTTGGACCCTTCTTTTTTTTTTTGTGTTTTCTTAACTCTAGGGTGCTGGAAACAATGAAAACAATGAAGATTAATATGGCTGTACATAAAATAGAATGATAAGAAATAATCATGAACAAACAATTTGAAACCGAGAACACAAGGTGACACAGATTGACTTCTTTTTGTTGTTTTTGGTGTTTTTGGACTTGAACAAGGATGGAATAAAAGGACAAAACTGAAACAAGAAGCAAAAGGATTAAAACAAAGAATTAAAACATGAAATTACTGGAAAAATTGAAAGAGAAAATGAAGATAAATGATAACACAAAGATATGTCCTTCAATGGAACTTGTGGCTCTGACACCAACTGCTGCGAACCCCAATGGTATAAAGACCATGAAATGCACCCAAGATGTTTTTCAAGCTCCACAAGACATCAAAGACACTGGATTTGAAGACCACCACCCCTAATCAACCTATGACTAGAAATGAGAAGTATAGAACACCAAGAACACAAGAACACTTGTGCACCAAGGTAGTCCACAAAGAACTGAAGAGAAATTCTCTCCAAAGTAGCAATACTATTTCATGTCAAGGATGTGTTTTGCATCCAGAATATGTGCCTATTTATAGGCCTAAACTAGGGTAAAAGATAGGCAAAAATTCGCAGCCCAGTTCACCTAGGGAACCTAGTTACAAAGGTCTCAAGAAAACAAAGTCAAACTAGGACTCTAACACACTTTTAACACATGTTTAAGGTGTGCAGCGAATTCCCTTTATCCTAAGTGACCAAAATCACTTCCATGGCCCTGATAACGTCCTAAATAATGTAAATAATCATGAAAATAAAGAAAATAAAGTGCAAATACAAGTTTGCCCCTAAAACCCCCAAATGGTCTTCTCGGGTGCACTTATGGGCTCTTCAAGCTGAAATTCAACCCTGATGCAGCCATGATTTCTGAAAATGCAAAGCATGAAACTTGTATATATCTTTCTTAGCTTCGAAACAAAACTAGAATCACACAAAATGGACCTTGAAAGGAAAAGATATTCCCAAAATACTATAACTGCTTCCAAACCAGTGATGACTCACAAATCACGACTTTGAAGCTAAATTGGACCCCCCCTTAACGTGCAAACTGAGTTTCATGGTCTACATATTATTTGTAGCTCAAGATGTTACCTTTCCAATGAATCAATAATCACTCAATTCTGATCTGTTCACCAGAAGATATGATTTTTCTACCAGAACATCACCAATCTGTCAACATCCAAGCTTGACCATCATCTCCATATGATTCCTTCCGTGTTCCAGCAGCTCCTTGTGAAATTCCAAGTCCATTCTCCATGAAAAATCATGAGACAAGAGCTTGGAATGCACTAGTGAGCTCCTTAGCCGTCTTTCTTGTCAATGGTCCACTAACTAACTTCAATGGATCCTTGCCATCCTTGGTTGTGCCTTATTTGATCATATCATTCTTTGTTGAATCTTTATGGTCTCCCCATTCTTTTAGGTTATATCAAACATTTGAATAGGCATTTTTTTCATTGGCCTCCTGCATATGAATTGCTTACTGAAATTGGTGGACAACTTCTAGAAGCCCATGACAGTTCCCTATGCCAAGGAATTGTACCACGCAGTCACTGCTCCAAATAGGGTAACTTCAAAGCACTTCTCAAGGGTGGCATCATCTGCCCCATGGAGCACCATGCTCATTCTATATTTCATTAAGTGAGTATGGGGGTCATTTTGCTCGTTGTAAGTTTCCAAGCGTGGTACTTAGAAATCACTGGGCATTAGTGCTTCCATTATCGTCTTCGTGAAGAGCGACTCCTTTATGGTGAATTTCTTCGATAGCCTCGATGAGATAGGATTTCATGAGGCCTATTTCTCCACCTTATCCAACATTTCTAGGATTCTTTCTGTCAAGATGGTAGTACCGTCTTCTGCCCATTGCTTAGGTGTTACCACGTCACAAAAATGGGAAGTTACAAGTGTGGCATAATGGTAAAAAAACCATTATATTTGTTAGTATTGTGCCCAAAAAGCCAATCATGAGATGATTGTATTTTTTGCACATTGAGTCATGATATTTTATTGAGGCATTAATCCAGCAATTATGTTTGTTGTTTTGTTTCTGCGTAACGTAATAAGCATAACTGTAACCCTAGAATAATGATATTCTTAAACGCCCCTAGTCTAGTATTATTGTGGAGCGGGTTGCAATAATACATAATGACTAGCATATGTGGAGACTAATATGAGATATGTAGTCTACATATGGGTACAAGTTGGAGAACTTGTGTACTGGACCGACCCACCATGAGAACACTTCATGGATCGTTATATGAGTGTCATAAGTGATTCTCATAGTGATCATGGTATATGTAGTCCTTCGACCTAAGATCAGCAAGGTTCCCTACATGTGAGTCACATACTTTGATACTTTCCTTTGTTGCTCGTAACTGAGTGAACTTGAAGGAGGTCATTGGGTATGTCACATATCATGCGGAGGGATTTGTATGATCAAGATGGGATTTGTCCCTCCTATGTAACGGGAGTGATATCTTTGGGCCCCTTGATAGAGTGAGACTTAGAAAATGCATGGCCATGCTCCGATGAGTTGATATATGATATCAATGTCGTCAGTTTAAGTTGGTCTACTCGGTAATCAAGAAACCAAAGATTGGGCTATACGAGAGTGACACATTCCATGTCTCGTGCTTAGTCTTGATATCTTGGACAAAGGGACAATGGCATATATCGGTGATGATCATAAAGGTTTAGTCGATTCACCGACAATCTTGTCACTTGGGTAGCAATGATGTGTTGCTAGACACCGCTCATTGCTTATGATCATAAATGTGATTTATGATCATTGCCAACATGGCAAGAGCCTATTGGGTCGCACACATAGAGCTATTTGGATCATTAGAGTGCATGGGCTAATTATTTGGGTTATGGTTTCACTTTAATTTCGTATTAATAATGGGCCAAGGAGTTGAGCCATTATTAAGCCCGAAATTAAATCCTAATTGGATTAGGGCTTTGAAACCCATTAGGCCTGGAAGTTGAGTCTCACTATAAATACAACTTTTAAGTGAGAAATTCGCAGGTCTCCTTGCCCTAGCCTCCCAAAAGGACAGCCACACTCTTCTCTTGCAATTCCTTGGAGGACGCAAGCTAGCACTGCGAGCGCAAGAGAAACGCATCTGCCGGGACGTGGTGGAAGCGTGGTGATCCCGAGAGGCTCGTGTGGATACCATAGAGAGCCTGAACACGTCAACTGTTCAGGTTTTGTGATTCGACTCTACAGTTGAGTGAGAGATCTCAACCGAAAATTAGGTATGAAATTTTCGAACACCCGGTTTACCCCGTTTCACTTGGATCCTGGAGGGTTTCGGTTAAATTCCGCTGCGCTGTTTGGCTCCCGAAACCCAACAATATTGTGTAATTCTCTTCATAGTGATTGAAGTTTGAGGGCTAAAAGGTATAATGAACACCTCCTTAAATGTGCTCTAAGTTGGCAACTTGGCCCCCAAAAAAGCCATCAAGAATGCTTGTTTTTCAAGTAACCTATGGACCTTTTTGTAAGGTTTTGGAAATTTGGGTACTTAATTGCAAAACTCTCAAGAAAGAGACTTCGAGAGTTGTGGGACGGATATGAATGGTATGAAAGTGCTATTGGAGGACCAAATTGCTCATGGAAGACAAGTTTGGACAAATGAAACACTAAAGGCATTAGGGACCTAAATGTCTTAGTGTAAACCTTAAGGCGTTCAAGCTTTCGATTTAAGTCAAAGGGTGGAGTTGTAGGGTTATACCACCATGGGGGAGGCATCTATGGCTTGATAAATAGTAAGAATGGTGGCAAAAAGTGGACCAATAAGTTCATGATAAAGAAATCATGCTTACGGGCAAAGAACATGACATAAAGCATGATTAAGGCTAGTAAGGATATTTAGTGTCCTAAAGCTAATTTCAGAAGCCAAACTCAATTTTTCTTCTCTCATATTTGACCTAACCAGCCACAATCCTCCTTCACACTTCATGCATAGCTCCTCCATAGCCACCATAGCTCTAGATTGAAGTTGAAGGCAAAAAGAAGTAATTGAAAGCAAACTAGAGCTATCGCTTGAATACTTCAAGGATCAAGCTTCAAATTTGGCCTACTCATCTTGGTAAGGGTTATCTTGCTCTCACAGATTGTTCACAATATTTTCAAGCATCCATAGAGCTAGGGCTAAGCTTGGAAGAGATCCATGACCTCGATGTGTCACACCCCACATAGACCCAAGCCCATGCACATTCCCCAACATCTACCCAGGGATTATGAACAAGTTGTATTTTAGGTGTTAACAACATTAATTAAATTCAGCCAACTTGGTGTACATTGACATTAAGTCTTATTTTCTTAAGTTAATGGGCCTAGGTGGTGGCCCAATAGGCCTTTAAGAGTATTAAAGCAATTACTTGCAACAGAAGCAAGGCCCACTACCACCAACTTGCAATACAAGCAAGGCTGTAATTGATAACTTGCATAACAAGCAAGGCATACACTCATGTAAATAAGTGTCTAGGTTGTGTGACTTTTCAAGTGTACTACCATGCATGGCAACAAAGAAGCCCACATAAATCATATATATATATACAAGTCTTAACTTGGCTCATAAGCATCCATTATTTATATGTCCAAAACCATCATCAACCAAGCATAATTTGGCATACAAAAGTACTCCAAGTACCACAAAACCTAGGTGCACCCAATACTACCCATATATATACAACAAAAGTTAGCCAATAGAGTACACATAACATGGCTACATGCCAGGGTTCACCAAAGTTCAAAGTTTACCAAATTATACTTACAACCCAAGAACTTCACTCTCCAAAAAGAACCTTAACTGTGCCATAGAGGAGCACACACTGCAGAACAAGGCCTATAGCCACATTCATAGTCATGAAAGTGAAAACCACTATTAGAGCAATGGTCCAAAAATCCATAGCTACACGCCTAGACAGTCCCACAACTACCTAAGCCTGCAAAACTTAAAGAATAAGTTTCAGCCGAAAGCTCACTAAACAAGACTTGTAAGTGCATAACTATAACTATAAGCCTAGCATTCATTGGCACTTACCTTGAACTCCAAGGTGATGGCCAGGGGCCTCATCGTTCAGAGTCATGATGACTGGAGGAGAGACTTTTGGGAGGAAGAACGCCTGGTGGATTGGATCGCCCAAAGGAGAGTGCCTGAAAGCTCAAAAACAAAGGGTTAGGAGGCCCCCGAAGTGTTTTTCCGGGGGGGGAGCCTCCGACGCCCAAGTCAGTGGTGGCTGAGAGAAAGGCAGAGAAAATAGCACAAAGGGCTGAGGAGTCTCGCCTGGTAATTTTCTTAGAGTGTGGGAGCCGTATTTTTGCCACCCAGCCTGCTGCCAAGTATTAATTCCTGGTATTTATAGGAGCGCCTAGCCCGTTCAGATCGCGACACGTGTTCGGTCGGATGTTCCTGAATTTCTGGGCGTAGGAGACAGATAGCTGGTAGCAGGTTGCCTTGAGCCATGTGCTGAGATGGGCCATGATGTGATTCTGATGGCGTCAGCGTGGCAGAGCGCCTTTTGAGGCGGATTGTGGCGTCTGTGAATGGATGTGTCAGAGGCTTCCTTAAATGCTTCCATAAATGCTCCTGCCGTACTCCCGAGGTCCCTGGGTGAGGTCGTCCTTTGGTACGGACAGAGCCTCTTCGGGAAACAAGCCCTCAGTTCGGGGGTTCCCAGTTTCAGGGAGTTCCGCCTTCGGGGATATCATGTTCGGCTCGCTATGTCTGGTGCCGTTTTTCCGAAGGCGATCTGTTCACAACCTTGGGGGGGCAAGTAGTGTCCTCAGGTTTTCCTGGCGTGCCGGGCTCGGAGCTCTTCGGCTATCTCCCGAGGTGCATGATCACACCTTTTCTCGGGTAGCGCCAGCTTCTTCTGGCCATTCTTGTGGCAGGGAGTTCGGCCAGATAGAGGCGATAGCGTTTGGCTATCACATGCCCCCCTTTGGAAAGCCGAAGTGAAGACTTCGGTTTTGCATCTCTTTCCGAGGTTGTTTATGGGAGTCTCTTTGGAAGCTTAACCTGTTCCGAGGATGCGCCTTTTGCCCGAAGATCATGGGCTCTTCGGCCTTGGCCTGTTCTTTGGTGTCTTCGAGGCGGAGCCTGTGCCGAAGATACACCTCTTGCCCGAAGGTCATGGGCTGTTCGGCCATAGCCTGTCTCTTGGCGTCCTCGAGTTGGCCTGCTCTTTGTTTCTGCAGGTCTGTTTGGCCAAGCGTGTCAGTCTGAGCGGCGCGTCCCAGTTTTCCAGGGATGTCAGAAGACGTGTCCCAGTTTTCAAGGGACGTTTGGAGGACGTGTCCCCCATTTTTGCGCAGCGGTTGACACGTGGCGCTTTGCCATTGGAGGAGAGTCACGTCGGTTACAGAGGGCGCGCCTTTTCAGGTGCAGAGAGCAGTTACGGCGACGGTTCGCCTCCAAAGGGTACTTATGACGATGTTTCGGTTACCCACCTCTGGCTTTATAAATAGCCCATTCCATCATAAGTTCCCTTTGCTTTTTCTTCTGCTCTTTTCTCTGCTTTGCCCCTGTTCTTGCATTTTCTTGCTTTCTGTGGCGGAGCTACCTTAATCAGAGCTTTTTTCCAGCCAACTTTCACGACGGCGTCCTCAGATTTTGGCAAATCTTTCGGTGGGTTTTTGTTTTCCAGAGTGCTTTGATCCCTGTGTTCTTTTGAGTTTTTCTCTGGAAACTGTTTTTCTTCCGTTTTCAAACTCGTTTTCATGTCGAAAATGCCCATTCCTGAGAGCTGGCAGCCTCTTTTAGCCCATCCTTGTTGCACCACCCCTGCAAAGTTAGAGAGGTGGAAGAAAAAATTCTTTCTTCCCTCTTACGCCATTACTAGGCTGCCTCGTTCTAGCCATTATGCTTTTTCAAACCATAGTAAGGAGGTTACCGTTTTCCGAGCCCAGCTGAAGGCCGGTCTTCGGTATCCTCCCCCGAAGATGGTGTGCGAGTTCTGCAAATTTCATGGCATTGCTGTGAACCAGCTTCCCCCGAACTCGTTCTGCTATTTTAACGCCTACCTCTGCATGTGTGGCATCTTCGGGATAGAACCCCATTTCATAATCTTTATGCAGTACTACAAGGTCTCTGTGGTCCCGAAGGGTGGCTTCTATTTCATGCTACCTCGGGGGTCCGGGAGCAAGAAATTCATGTTCACCTTCGCCACTAAGGATAGCTGGCGGGGGTGGCAACTGGCGGGGGTGGCAACAGAAGTTCTTCTTCCTGAAGATGGACGAGGCCTGGTCGTACGTTCCGACCAAATGGGCTCAGGGAACACTGGATGTGGACGTTGTTGATCCGAGGATGCTGCTGACCCTAGAGTTGGCTCCCGTGTTTGCGGATTTCGACGCCCGCATTCGGGCTGTCTCTGACTGGGATCCCGAGGTCGCTCCGCGCGCCCTTTACCCTTTTCCAATCAACTGGAAGTTGATGACCGAAGAGGTCCTTCGGGAACTAAAGGTGGTAAAGGAGCACGAGACTGACCTCGAGATGCCAGCTCCTGCCATCGCCGGGAAGGATTCCTGGTTGGTCAAGCTTATTAAGGAAGAGATTTCTTTCGAAACGCTTGTCGAAAGTGAGTCATCTTCTACTCTTTTGCTATTTTTTCCTCGGACTTACGCTGATGTTTCTCTCCTTCTTCAGAGATGGGTGACAGGACTGCCGCTTATTACAAGTCCCTTTTCACCGGCCAAGTGGAGAAGGGCGATCAGACGAAGAAGGCGGCTTCCCGAAGGCGAAAGTCTACTGGCGCGGGGCCTTCGAGGAAACGGGCAAAGAGAGGTCTGCCCAGGTTCCTCTAGAAGAAATTCCCGAGGAGACTGCCGAGGAGCCTGGGACAGCCGAGATTCCGGCGCCTGAGACTGCTGTTTCCGAGGTCCCTTCAACCGACGTCCCTCCTCAAAGTCCTACTGCGTCGCAGGCCCTCCTTGATGTAGTGGTAGAAGTACCTTCTGCCGAGGAGCGGCGCAGGCGGAAGGGCAAGGGCATTTCGACCGAGGAGGCCGAGGACTCCGAGGACGTCGTTGTCGAGGTTCCACCAGGTTTGTTTCCAGACAAAGTGTACTTCCTTTGTTTTTTCTGGATTGCCTTCTTTGTCTTTAATCTCCTTCTCATTCTTGCCACGCAGGGGAGTTGACTACCCCTGACTGGGCGGCCGAACATGCTCGGAAGCGAGCTCTTCGGGACGCCAAAATCCCGCAAGGGAAGATACCAAAGGAGCCTTTCTGGACGTTCACGGAGGACATGAATTTGTACTCCGAGGACTGTCCTCAAATGGCGAAGGAAATTTCGAAGGGGGTGCTTACTGAGGCCTCCTTCAAGGCTATAGCGGCGGCCCATCCGGGGGATAACACTCTTGCCGCAAAGATCACCGAGCATGCTGCTCAGGTATATCCTTCACAGCTCTTTCCCTTCAATTTTTTTCCTAAGTGTTTGGCTCTTACTGACCTTGCGTTTTATCTTTTTGCAGCTGCTGGGGTACGCCGGCTTTCTCCGAGTTCGGGTGGCCAGGGAGGTTGCCTTCCGAACTTCGGCCACTCAGACCATGAATGAGGCGAGGATCGCACTCGCGGAGTCGGCCGCCAAAAACCAGCAGCTGAAAGAGGCTGCTGAGAAAGAAGTGACTGCCCTTCGGGAGGAGTTCCGGAAGGAAAAAGAAGAACTTCAAAAGGATTCCTCCCAGAAGATCGCTGACCTCGGTGATCAAATAAAGGGGATGCTCGCCGCCAACGAAGATCTTCTCAAGCACAAGGCTGGTTCTGACAGCCTTATAGTGTCGTTGACGAGTGAGAATAACACTCTCCGGGCTGAGGTCGAGTCTTTGAAGAAGGGGTCCAAGGGGACGTTGGAGATAAAGGCGCTGAAGGAGGAGATTGCTGAACTGAAGGACGACCTTGACGACCTCGAGCTTGATAAGAACGAGTCTGATCAAATGGCCAAAGTTGCCTTTCAGGACGGCTTCTGCCTTGCTCGTCACCAGGTCCTCCAGAGGTTCCCAGATCTGGACCTCTCTTTTCTAGAGGCTCTAAACATTCCTGGGGGACCTCGGTGGGAATGGTCCAAGGTCGAACATTTGAACCTTCCTCCTTCAATTCCAGCGCCAAAGGTGGTGGAAAAGGGCGGGCCAGCGAGTGGCTCTCGGGACGCCGCGAACCCTTAGGCTATTTTTTAGGGCCCCTTTTCCTTCCCTTCTATTTTGTATTCCTTCTTCGGGCACTTCTTTACTGTAAAGCAGCTTTGCTCTTAATGAAGATTTTTTTGGCTAAGTCTTTTCTTGCAAGTTTCTTCATTTCCATTGTCCCGAACACGTTCGCTCAAGAGACTTCGGAAAACCTGCGATCAAAGAAACTCTTTTACCTTCCCTTGGCCGAGCCTGTTCGCTCCAGAGGCTTTTTGGAAAGTCTGAAAAATTTGACTAAGTCTTTTTGCAGGCTTTTGCATTTCCATTTTGTCCCGAACACGTTCGCTCGAGGGACTTCGGAAATTCCTTAGTCAAAAAATTTTCCTTCTTTTCCTTTTGTCCCGAGCATGTTTGCTCAAGAGACTTAGGAAATCTTTCGAGAGTTGTTTTCCATTTTTCCCGAGCGTGATGGCTCAAGGGACTTCGGAAAACTGTCTCTGCGCTTATTTCGGCGAGTACTTCTGCGACGTTCTTGTTTCCCATCTTTCCCGAGCATGATGGCTCAAGGGACTTCGGAAAACTGCCTCTGCGAGATTTCTCCATCTTTTCCCGAGCGTGATGGCTCAAGGGACTCTGGAAGGTCAATCTGCGCTTTATTACGGCGAGCATCTTCGCGGAATTCTGTATTGCACAATTTTGGATACTTAAGAACTTTCCTTAAGAGCATTCTGTACTTACAATTCCTCCGCTTCATCTTAGGCGTAGAATTTTTTCAAGGCGTCTGAGTGCCAAGTATTTTTCAATTCTACGCCTTCGGCGTCGCCAAGTTTGTACACGCCTTTTCGTACTTCGGCGAGAACCAGATAAGGTCCTTCCCAGTTTGCGCGAAGTACTCCGTGGGACGGCCTTCGGGGTGCAAAGTCAGCCTTTCGGAGAACGAGGTCTCCCTTCTTGATTTCTTTTGGCCTGGCCCGTAAGTTTACAGCCGCGGCCACTCTTTGCTGAAAAGCTTTTCTTCTCAGCTCGGCTATTTCTCTGTGTTCGCCGACGAGGTCGAGCTTGGTTCTGAGGCCGAGGTCGTTTCCACCTTCATCAAATATTTGCACCCGTACTGATGGTCTGACTATCTCGACTGGGATAATGGCCTCTGTCCCGAAGACTAGTGAAAAGGGAGTTTCCCCTGTGGCCCTTCGGGGCGTCGTTCGGTAGCTCCACAATACGCTTTGGAGTTCTCCTGGCCATTTCCCTTTTGCTTCTCCCAGTCTCTTTTTCAGGCCATCTTTTATGGTCCTGTTCGATACTTCCACCTGCCCGTTACTTTGGGGGTGAGCTACTGGGGCGAAGTGCATCTTTATTCCGAGGTCGCTGATAAATTCCTGGAATCCTTTGTCTATGAATTGGGATCCATTATCAGCTACTAGTACCCTCGGTATGCCAAGTCTGCATACAATGTTCTTCCATACGAACTTCTGCACTTCTTTTGCCGAGATAGTTGCCAGCGGTTCTGCCTCGACCCATTTAGAGAAATAGTCCACTGCTACAACGCAGAATTTCACGCCTCCGGGTGCTGTGGGGAGTGGCCCAATAAGGTCTATACCCCAGACTGCGAACGGCCAAGGATAGTCAGTCGAACTTACCATCTCCGAGGGTGCCCTCTGGATGTTCGCGTGTCTCTGGCAGCTACCACATTTTCGGACGAACTGTCTTGCGTCCTTTCTCAGGGTAGGCCAGAAGTATCCTTGGCGAAGTATCACCGCTGCAAGGGCATCAGTTCCGATATGTGAGCCACACATGCCTTCGTGGACCTCTTCAAGGATCATTTCAGTATCCTCTTCAGCCACGCATCTCTGCAGCGGGTTTGCATATCCCTACCGATATAACTCTTCACCAATCAGGAAGAATCAGCCGGAGCGTCTTCGCAGTCTCGCAGCGTCGCCGGGGTCTTCGGGGAGCATATTTTCTGTGAGGTATCTCTTTATGGGATCTTTCCATCCTTTTCCCGAGGTCGCTATGCTCAGCACTGAGATGCTCGGATGGTCTAGCACCTCGGTGTATGTTTTCGACTTCGCCAAGCAATCTGCCTCAGTGTTATTCCGCCGAGGTACATTTTCGATCCGTACGGCGTCAAACTCTTGGATGAGCTTTGCTACCAGCTCGTGGTATTTTGCCAAGATTGGGTCCTTCGCCCCATAATCTCCTGCCGTCTGCCGAACTACCAGCTGGGAATCGCTGTGAGCCTTTAAGTTTCTCACGCCAATCTTTCTGGCCAAGCGTAATCCCGCTATGAGGGCTTCATACTCAGCTACATTGTTGGTGACGTTGAAGCTGAACTTGATAGCCTTCATTACCTCCAGGCCTTCGGGGCCCCTGATAATTACTCCAGCTCCCTGGTGTTCGGACCCCGAGGCTCCGTCTACGTGCAAGGTCCATTCTGGCTCACCCTCTTTTGGATCTGAATGGCTCTCCTCAGTGGTGGGTATTTCGGCGATAAAATCTGCCAGTGCTTGAGCTTTTATGGCCTTCCGAGGCTCATACGTGATTTCGTGTTCGCCCAGCTCTATGCACCACTTGGAGAGCCTTCCCGAATGATCAACTCTCTTCATGACATCCCGTAGCGGCAGACTACTTCGGACGATGATGGGGTGAGCCTGAAAGTATGGTCGCAGCCTTCTCCCTGCAAGCACCAAGGCGTATATAGCTTTTTGAAGCAAAGGGTACCTGATTTCGGCGCCATGCAGGGACTTGCTGACATAGTAGACCGGCCATTGCTTTGGCCCTTCTTCTTTCACAAGGACCGAGCTCACAGCTTTTTCTGTGACGGCGAGGTACAGTACGAGGGGCTCTCCCTCCCGAGGTTGTCGCAGAGTCGGCAGGCTGGCCAAGTAGACTTTGAGTTCTTCCCAGGCCTTTTGGCAATCTTCATCCCAAGGATGATCATTTCTTCCGAGGTTGCCTTCCATTTTTGCTGCCTTTGTGAGGACTTTGAAGAAAGGTCGACACCTATCTCCGTACCTGGAAATAAATCTGCTCAGAGAGGTTATTCTTCCGGTGAGTCTCTGCACGTCTTTGACTGTGGCAGGAGTTCGGAACTCAAGCAGAGCCTTAATCTTCTCGGGGCTAGCATCGATGCCTCTTTTGGATACCATGTACCCAAGGAATTTTCCCGAGGTCACCCCGAAGATGCACTTCTTAGGATTAAGGCGGATCCCGAAGGCTCTAAGCTTTTGGAAGGTTTCCTCTAAATCTGCAACGTGGTAGCCAGGCAGCTTGCTCTTGACTATCATATCATCAACATACACCTCCATGTTTCTCCCCATTTGGTCTTTGAAGACCTTGTTCATCAGCCTCTGGTAGGTGGCTCCTGCATTTTTTAGCCCGAAGGGCATCCTAATATAGCAATATGTTCCTCCCTCGGTGATGAAGGCAGTCTTCTCTTCATCTTCGGCGTCCATCCTTATTTGATGGTAGCCACTGAAGGCGTCTAGGAAACTAAAGAGCCCATATTCAGCAGTTGAATCTACCAGTTGATCTATTGGCGGCAGAGGGTATGAGTCTTTCGGGCAAGCATCGTTTAAGTTTCTGAAGTCGATGCACATCCGGAGTTTGCTGCTACCTTCTTTTGTGGCAATGACCACATTGCTTAGCCATTCGGGGTACTTGACCTCCCTGATAACTTCAGCATCTAGGAGATGCTGGACTTCGGTTTCGACAAAGTTGCTTTTGTGGGCTGAGTTGCTTCGTTTCTTTTGCCGGACAGGCCTTGCTTCCGGGCTTACTTTGAGGCTGTGCTGTATTATGCCAGGGTTCACCCCCGGCATATCTTTTGGCGAGTAGGCAAATAGATCTTTATTTTCCAGCAGAAAGGATACAAGTTTTTCCTTGTCACCTTCGGCCAAGCTCTTCCCTATTCGGGTAGATTGTCCTGGGACAAGATCTACTGCTTCCGTTTCTGCCTTTGCGGGATCTTCTCCTTTGCCTTTCTCCTGCGCCTTTGCCTCCACCGTTTGTGTAGAGTTGTTTGCCGGAGCCTTTCGTGCTTTCACAAACACCTTTCTTACCTCGGCCTGGTCTATGAAGATCTCTGCATCTCCATCCTTGGTGGCGAATGTGACAGTCAAGTACTTCACATCAGGGCGAATGTGCAGGTTTCCCTGTGTCTGCCTTCCAAGGATGGCGTTGTACGAGGACGGGACGTCCATGACGATGAATCTTGCCATTGTGGAGGCGTACAACTCAGCTGCTCCGTCTACCGAAGTCCCTTTCATCATCAGTGGGAGGTCGATCCATCCGAGGACGGGGAGTTCGGATGGTCCAACCCCAAAAGTGGGCGAGGTGACAGGCTTCAGTTCGCTGCTGGAGATGCCCAAGCTCGGCAGTAAGTGCGAGAATAGGACGTCAGCATTTGAGCCATCATCAAGCAACACTCTTTTGACGTCCCAGTTCCCTATTCTCGCCATTATCAGCAGCGGATCGTCGTGGGGGAAGACGACGGTGGAGCCATCTTTGCGAGCCAGCTTCTTTGATGGACTTTGATACTCCATGACTGCAATTTCTCTGGCTTTCCGCTTTCTTTCCGAGGATGGGAGCCCCGTGGTGATGGTTTGGATAACCCCTGCTGGAGGTGGAGGGCGCCTTTTTGGACTTCGGTTTCTCCGCCTGTCGGAGTCATAGTCCTCATCTTCGGCCCTTTCTTCCTCCTATTTTCTGCCTTTTGGGGAGGGCATCCGCAGGTATTTGCGAAGTTGGCCCTGTTTTATCAGCGACTCTATGTACTTCTTCAGCTGGAAGCAGTCTTCGGTGTCATGACCGTGGTCGCGATGAAACTGGCAGAACTTCTTTGCATTCTTCTTATTATCGGCGGTCATGGCCCTTGGCCGCCGAATCTGCGTCCCTTGCCTTTCCAGCGCCATGAGGATGTTGGTCCGTGTGGTGCTCAGGGGCGTGAAACTTTGAGGCTTCCTTCCCCGCATCCTCCGAGATCGTCCTGCCTGTTCGGTAGGATTACGGGCTTGCTGATTGGACCCTTCGGCGCGGTGGTTGTCTGACTTTGGCCCAGCCATTCTCAGCTCCTCGGCTGTCATGTGCTGTTCGGCCCTTCGGTAAAATTCTCCGAGGGTGTCCGGGGGGTCCTTTGAGAACTCGTAGAACAGCTGTGAGTCCCGCCGAAGGCCCCGTGTCATGGCAAGAATGCGGATTTCGGGCCGGAAGTCTGGGACGCTCAGGGCTTCCCTATTGAATCTTTCGACATAGTCTCGGATGGTTTCTCCGTTCCTCTGCTCTATGTCGAACATCTGGACAGGCATCTTCGCCGTTGGCCTGCTCCCAATGAACTGCTGGGTGAAGGCTGTGGACAACTCCTGGAACTCAGTGATGGTCCCCGGAGGCAATGAATTGTACCACGCAGTTGCTGGCCCTGTGAGGGTGACTTCAAAGCATTTGCACATGGTAGCGTCATCAGCACCGTGCATTATCATGCTGCGTCTGTATTTCGTCAGATGGGCCTGTGGATCAGTGCGGCCATCATATATCTCCAGCCGAGGTACTCTGAAGTCACCTGGCATGGCTGCTTCAGCGACGGCACGAGTGAAAGGGGAGTCATCTTCGCAGAAGGTCCCCGAGAGTCTGGCCCAGACAGGTTTTCTGGCCACTTGCTTCTCCACTCTGTCCAGCCGTGCTAGTATCCTCTCCATAAGCACTGTGGCGCTAGGGCCTTCTTCAGGGAATGAAGATCGTCGGCGCCTCTTCGGGGGGCGAGTTCGGCGCTGAGGGGACAAGGACCTCGCCTCAGGCGACGAACTGCTTCGCTGTGAGACTCTCGGTCGCTTGGACCCGGTTTGTCCCACAGGCCGTTTCCCGAGGGCTATATCTTCTGTGGATGATTCTTCGCGAGGGTCTCCACTCCCCAAACTGCGATGTGTAGACTTGGGACTCCTCTCCCGAGGGCGTGTCACTGAGGGGGGTCTCTGGGCCTGTGCTTGCTGCGGCCACCTTCGGCCGATCTGCTGTGTCACTTCAGACACGACCGAACGCTGAAAGTCCCTCAAGAAACTCATGGTGACTACCAGAGGGCGGTCTTCCTCGGGCGCAGAAGTCCCTGGGAGTGTTTGCTTAGCAACCGGTTGTATCTCAGGCGCAGACGGGGACCTCGGGAGTCCCTTGTCCTTAGAACGCCGAGTCTTAACGACGGCGATCTCAGAGCGGGTTCCCACAGACGGCGCCAAATGATGGCCGGGGGCCTCAACGTTTAGAGTCATGATGACTGGTGGAGAGACTTCTAGGAGGAAGAACGCCTGGTGGATGGATCGCCCAAGGGAGTGTGCCTGAAAGCTCAGAAACAAAGGGTTAGGAGGCCCCCGGAGTGTTTTTCCGGGGGGGGAGCCTCCGACGCCCAAGTCAGTGGTGGCTGAGAGAAAGGCAGAGAAAATAGCACAAAGGGCTGAGGAGTTTTGCCTGGTAATTTTCTCAGGTGAGCCGTATTTTTGCCAGCTAACCAACCTCTTGTCAAGTATTAATTCCTGGTATTTATAGGAGTGCCTAGCCCGTTCAGATCACGACACGTGTTCGGTCGGACGTTCCTGACTTTCTGGGCATAGGAGACAGATAGTAGGTTACCTTGAGCCATGTGCTGAGACGGGCCATGATGTGATTTTGATGGCGTCAGCGTGGCAGAGCGCCTTTTGAGGCGGATTGTGGCGTCTGTGATTGGATGTGTCAGAGGCTTCCTTAAATGCTTCCATAAATCTCCTGCCGTACTCCCGAGGTCCCTGGGTGAGGTCGTCCTTTGGTACGGACAGAGCCTCTTCGGGAAACAAGCCCTGAGCTCGGGGGTTCCCAGCTTCAGGGAGTTCCGCCTTCGGGGATATCGTGTTCGGCTCGCTATGTTTGGTGCCGCTTTTCCGAAGGCGATCTGTTCACAACCCTGGGGGGGCGAGTAGTGTCCTGACGTGCTGGGCTCGGAGCTCTTCGGCTATCTCCCGAGGTGCCTGATCACACCTTTTCTCGGGTAGCGCCAGCTTCTTCTGGCCATTCTTGTGGCAGGGAGTTCGGCCAGATAGAGGCGATAGCGTTTGGCTATCACAAGGTACACTAGCACACAAGCAATACCCACACAACCACAACTACTCAAGTTGAATATCCTTTCCTGAAACATAAATGTATGGGCAGTGAGTACAATTTACTCAGTAGAGTTCATGTTTCAACCGACTCATAAATGAGCCTATTTAGTTAAGTCTGGGACTTAACCTCCTAATAGCTCAATTAACCTGCAATTTAAGACATGAAGACATGAAGATACAAGATATACAATACATAAACTAAGCTAACCGAGGCATATACATAACATAATCACTACCTAAAATTGGTTAGCACACACAAACAAACAAACAAGCACACATTATACTCACACACACCACCATATGTCTCTCGGCCGAATACTGGCAAGTGTCCAAGCACCATAATTGGTACTACCTTCTTCGTTTGCACACACACCAATCCACTAGAGCTCTGAATTACATAGTAAGTTGGCCTAACTCACTATGAATTCTAACACTTGCTATATACTTGATTAGATAATCAATCATCAAGAATCCAAAACTTCTCTATATGCCCATCATGTAACTAAGATCACTTAGCACATTTCAACCATCACTTAGTCACTCTACCTACTTGAATCATGGGAAGATTACCAAGCAAACAAGTAGACATGAACCCTACCTTTCCAAAAACAAAGCTTGAGTTCTCGGTTGAGCTTGTGTATCTAAGGCCGAGATTTAACTTTCCAAACCAAGGTTGCCTAGCACAACAAGGCCTTCACTTAGTCATTATAATCACTTGATCATGGAATTTTACCAAGAAATCAAGTGAACTATGAATTCCTACCTCAATTGGAGCTTGAGATTGACTCTCGGTTGAACCTTGAGCTCTTCAATTCCAAGCTTTAAACTTGAACTCAAGGTCGCCTACCACCAAAATCTGAGGAAACCAAGCTTGATTTTGTCTCCAAGCTTCAATTTCATTTCAAAATGGCATGAACTCGGCAGCACAACACTATTAGCTCTCAAGAACACCAAGGATTCGGGCTAAAACCTGAGACTAAAGATGGTAATGAGTACTAAGTTTGATGAGTGGAAGCATGCATTAGCCGGTTACATGCCAAATGGCACCAAAAATGGTCTAATGCCCTTCTCGGCCTCATAAAATTTGCATGGTGCTATTAAACCGTGAAGACTTCATAGTCTCACTTAAATCACTCGGTTAAGAGTTCATAATGGCCACTAAACTTTATTTCTCACCATTAACAACATAGTCATTATTTCATGTGCACATTGAACCCGAGACTTCTCGGCAGTGCACACACATCACTTCTCATAATTTCATTCAAGTCCCTCACATTTATTTCCTTGCCATAAATCTCATGGCTCTTTTTCCTTGTGCATTTAGAACCCGAAAGTTCTCTAACTAGCACAAAACACCATCTTATGTAAATTTCATCTAAATGGAAAAATTTCTCCTAAGTGAATAATTAATTTCACCTGATTGGGCGGTTTTCACTTGAATGAACCTAGTTTTGCACATATACTCTTGTTTACCTTTCCAATTAAGTTCCTCAAGTTTGTTTTACATTTTCCTTGCATTCTTGGCCTAAACCAAGCACTGAGGAATGGTGCCTGACAATTCCTCCCTCCTTAAAGAATTTGGTCCTCCAAATTCTTCACAAACTAAGGTATAGCTTAGGGTACTTGTTGGCAATTTCCTGTTCCACTTCCCAGGTTGACTCTTCTGGAGTGTGGTTACTCCACTGAACTTTAATCATAGAGATCCACATGCTTATCAGTTTCCTAGTATCTCTAGCTAGGAATTGAGTAGGTACTTCCTCATAAGAAAGGTTTGGTGCCATAGATACACTAACAGGTACCTCTATCTGCTTAGAACTTGGAACATATTTCTTGAGTAGACTTACATGGAATACATCAGGTATGTTACCAAGCTTTGGTGGCAAATCCAACTGATAAGCCACATTTCCAACTTTGGCCAGTATTTGATATGGCCCAATATATTTGGGTGCCAGCTTTCCCTTCTTCCCAAATCTTATAACTCCTTTCATAGGAGAAACTTGAAGCCACACCCAGTCCCTTTCCTGGAATTCTAGGTCTCTTCTCCTTTTCAGGTTAACATAAGACTGCTGCCTATCATTTGCAGCCTTGATCCTAGCTTGGATCAATTTTATTTTCTCTGTAGTCTCCTTAATAATGTCTGGCCCCAACTCCAATTTATCTTCTAGTTGGTGCCAGCAATGAGGAGTAATACATCTCCTGCCATATAAAGCCTCATATGGAGCCATTCCTATCACTGAATGATAGCCATTGTTGTAGGAGAATTCTACTAGTGGAAGATGTACATCCCACTCACCCTGTAAGTCAATTACACAACACCTCAACATGTCTTCCAAAGTCTGTGTAGTTCTTTTTGTCTGTCCGTCCATTTGTGGATGGTAAGCAAAACTAAACTTGAGCTTAGTGCCCAATGCCTGGTGTAGGGATTTCCAAAACCTAGAAACAAACCTAGGATCCCTATCTGACACTATGTCATCAGGTACTCCATGCAATCTCACTATTTCTTTTATATAGAGTTGTGCCAGTTTGTCCAAAGAATCAGTGAGATTCATACGAAGGAAGGGAGCTACCTTGGTCAGTCTATCTACAATGACCCATATGGCATTATGCTTCCTTCTACTTAGTGGCATTCCCACCACAAAATCCATTGACATGGATCCTCATTTTCTCTCAGGTATGGGCAAGCTTTGTAGCTTCCCTCATGGTTTCTGGTGCTGAACTTTTACTTGTTGGCACACTTCACAACTAGCCACACGGGTACTAATATCCTTCTTCATGTATGGCCACCAAAAATATACTCTAAGAGTGTGATACATCTTTGTGGCTCCTGGATGCATGCTTAACTTAGTAGAGTGAGCCTCTTCCAGAATTTAAATCCTCAGGTTGTCCTTTTCAAGCACATATAACCTATTCTAGAAGTATAGCATCCCTTGTTTAAAGGAAAAACCTTGGTACAGCTCTCCTTTTTTCTCCCCAGATATTAGTCCCATATTCTCATCACCAGCCTAAGCTTCCTTGATAATCTCCTTCCATTCTAGTGTAATGGTGAGTACGTTCAGTTGCTCACTTTCCTTATTTAGCCATTGACTTGCCAAGCAAGTAAGGCTCAGGCCCTCGGCCTTATGCTCATTTTCACCACCTTTAAGCACTCCAGTATAGTTCCTGCTCAGGGCATCAGCCACTACATTGGCTTTCCTAGCTGTGTATTCAAATACACAATCAAAGTCTTTCAAATACTCCAACCACCTTGTTTGACTCATATTCAAGTCCTTCTGGGTGAATAAGTACTTGAGACTTTTGTGGTCTGTAAAAACTTGGAATTTATTACCAAGCAGATAGTGTCTCCACTACTTAAGGGCAAAGACCACTACTATTAATTCCAGGTCATGTACTGGATACTTCTTCTCATGTGGTCTTAGTTGTCTGGACCCAAAAGCAATAGCCTATTTCTCCTGCATCAGGACACATCCTAATCCTATATGAGATGCATCAGTGTACACTTCATAATAATGTTCAGGATCTGGTAAAATTGGTACAAGAGCTGTTGTCAGTCTCCTTTTAAGCTCCTGAAAACTCTCCTCACATTTAGGTTCCTAGACAAATTTTTGGTTATTTCTAATTAATTAGGTCATGGGTGCTACTATCATAGAGAATTTTGGTACAAATCTCATGTAATAGCCAGCCAACCCCAAGAAACTCCTGACTTCCCTCACATTTTGGGCTGCTTCCAATCCAGGATTGACCTTACCTTTTCAGGATCCACGTCCAAACCTTGATCACTTATTACATGTCCCAAAAACCCAATCTCTTGAGTCCAAAACTTACATTTACATAGTTTCCCATAAAGCTTGTTTTCTTGGAGCAAGCCAAGCATTGTTCTCAGGTGTTCTCTATGAGTTTCCTCATCTTTTGAGTACACCAAAATATCATCAATGAATACTACCACAAAGTGGTCTAGGTGTGCTCTGAACACCCTTTGCATTAGGTCCATAAAGAATGCAGGTGCATTAGTAAGCCCAAATGGCATTACTGTATACTCAAAATGTCCATACCTAGTCCTGAATGCAGTTTTAGGTATGTCTTCCTCCCTAACCCTTAACTGGAAATATCCAGACCTCATATCTATTTTGGAGAACACCCTTGCTCCTTTCAATTGGTCAAATAGATCCTCTACTCTTGGGTGGGGGTATTTGTTCTTTATGGTTAATGCATTCAGTTTTCTGTAGTCAATACAGAGTCTAAGAGTTCCATCCTTTTTCCTTACAAACAACACAGGTGCTCCCAAAGGAGACACACTGGGTCTGATGAACCCTTTCTGAAGCAGTTCATCTAACTGCTTCCTCAGCTCTACCATTTCAGGTAGGGCCATCCTATATGGAGCAGTAGACACTGGTGCTGCTCCTGGTAGCAATCAAATTTCAAACTCCACCTCCCTCATCGGTCGCAATCCAGGTAAGTTTGTAGGAAAGACTTCTGGATAATCTTGAACTATAGGTATCTGCATAAGTTCATCTGATGCTTCCTGGTCATTAAGTTCCAGGCATTCATGCTCGTTTTCTAGAGTTACTAGTTTCAACACTTCCAGTTGATAATCTATAGCTAACTCTAGTGACTTATCTAAGTCATATGGTATACAACCAGGAATTATCAATTGTCTAGCATGACAATCAATAACTACATTATTCTCTCTTAACTAGCTCATGCTTAGAATCACATCATAATCATATGTGTCTAGCACTATGAGATCTATTCTTAGTTTTAGCTTGTCTATCTGGATTTCACAATTTTCAACCGTGTGGTAGGTAAATAAAACTTCATTTCCAGCTGTCTTAACCAAGTACATGGTGGTCATATATTTTACTTCTAGATTCATGGCCTTAACCAAACTATTAGAAATCACAGACAATGAAGCTCTAGTATCAAACAATGCAAATACTAAATAGCCATTAAGGTAGATAGTACCTTTTAAGGCCCTCCTGCTAGTCCTTTGCTGACTAGTCACTAAGCCTGCATTCTCAGCCTCTAGTGCTCCCTGCACCTTTCTAGATGACTCCAGGTGAAACACCCTACCAGGGGGTGTATAGGCCTTTTCTGCTCCTAAGGTGGCCTTTGTGCCTGCCTCCCACCTAGATTGGGCACATTGGTCCTCAGCTGCGGCATTAGTATCTACCCTCCTTGTCCTCTGGGATTGAGCCTTCCCAGTATTTTCCTATCATCTCCCTTTCTTGGGCAGTCTCTGACTCAATGGTCTGGTGCTTCACACTTGTGACACCCAGTGGAAGCCTTAAAACATGGCTTATCGCCATGAAACTTCCCACAAGTCTGGCATTGAGGACCATACTGCTGTGGTCTTTTTTCTTTCTTATTTCCCTTTCTTCCTCCACTTGGGTCCCCTTCCTCTCTCGACCTCTTTTGATGTTGGCCTCTCTAGGTTCCACTTCCACTTCCAGGGCCACTCCTGGATTGTTCTTTAAACTCCTGCTTCAGTGCAATGGCACTTTGCATTACAGAGTAGTAGTCTTTGGCTCCTACTGCTCTGAGAATTTGTCTCAGCTCAAGCCATCAAGCCTCTTATAAATCTCTTGGTTCTTAATTCTTCCTGCCCATTGTACTATGGGACATATCTACTCAGACTGTTGAATCTTTGCTCATACTCCAGAACACTGAGATCCCCCTGCTCCAATTGATCAAATTCTACCTACTTTTGATCCTTTTGAGCTTGATAGCTGAAGGGCTATCGCCCCCTGAAGGACTTTGCATGTGCGCACCATGCTTGGCAAGCGCACCACCTCCTGTCAAAACAGACATGACAAAACCCCGGCAAAGAGAGGGCCTTAGCACCCTCGGACAAGCCGGATAGGCGCTACCCTCAGGAAACCCATGGGACCAACTTCGGTCAAAAGGGGTCACCACCTTTCCCGAAGGCGACCTCACCTCGACCTCACGTTCCCAAAAGCACCTTCGGAAACTCTTTGGGCCAGCCTTAGAGTGCGCTCATGAAGTACCATCATCAGGAACCCAAGCTTGACCTCGGGAGAGCCCAACCGAAGGTGCCTCGTACAAACAAAGGGCCTCCCTCCAAAGGAGCTCACTCCCCCGAATGAGCTCTGTACTCCGAAAGAGTTCGGTCCCCCGAAAAGGCCACGTGGACAGATGAAAAAATGGTTGAGGAGCCTCTAACAGAAAAGCCTCGCACACGCCCCTGACACTGGCACCCTATCACAGCACCCCCGCCGGCACCCTTGGTTAGAACGGCCTAAGGCCAGATGGAGGAGCCCTCTACAGAGGTACGGACTAAATCGGGCCGAACACGTGTCATCACCTCAGCAGGCTATGTCAAACGGCCTTCTCCCTGCGCCCTCCGATAAATACTTGCAAAGTGCTTTCATAAGGACCACGAAGAGGCAACAGAGAATTCTTGCTATACTCTGCTTACTATTCCCTTTCTCTACAAAGTACTGACTTGGGCGTCGGAGGCTCCTCTGCTGGAAAATACTCTGGGGATCTCCTAACCCTTACTTTTATTGAGTCCTTGCAGCCTCCTCCCACCGAAGGCCCCTCATCCAGGCGTTCCCTCACCGGAAGTTCCTACTCCAGGCTCACTATGTTGCACAACGAAGATCTGGGAGGGCATCATTTGGCGCCGTCTGTGGGAACCCTTTCCCAGGTCACCGTCGTAGAGACTCAGAGTTCCAAAGACAAAGGCTCCCGAAGTCCCTTTTTGTGATGGAGGCTCAGCCGGCGGCTGAGCAGTCCACTGTAGAGACTTCTACGCCGGAGAACAACTGCCCTCTAACAGTGACGTTAGGCTTTTTACGAGAGTTTCAGCGCTCCATCATCGCTGAAATGACTGAGCAACAGCACCAGAGGTGGCCCCAGGCTCATTCGGGGCAAAGGCCCTCCCACTCGGCAACGTGCCGGGAGAGAACCCCGAGGTCCACCCACCAGAGTTCTAGGAGTGAGGGCTCTCATGACGCATCTTCGACGGAGGACGTGCCCCCTAGGGTACGACCCACCAGAGAAAGGGCCCCAAAAGAAACTAGGACCTCCTGTTGGTGGGGTCCATCGCCGTACCAAAGTTCCCAGTCTCCTCGCCGTCGAAGTTACTCTCCGAGAAGGAGAAGAAGTTCACCATTGCCGGCGACCACCAGGCAGTAAGGAGAAAATCCTTGCAAGACTGGAAAAGGTTGAGAGGCAGATCTCCCGAAAATCAGTCTGGTCAAGATTGTCCGATGCTTATACCGGAGAAGAGTTACCCTTTGTACGGGAAGTGGTGGAGGCGCCCATACCTAGTGCGTTTAGGGTGCCACACTTGGAAACCTACAACGGGCGTAGTGACCCCCAGGCGCACCTGACAATGTACAAGTGAAGCATGGTGCTCCACGGTGCAGATGATGTTACCCTTAGCAAGTGTTTCGAGGTGACCCTCTCCGGTCCAGCAACGGCATAGTGTAACTCCCTGGCCCACGGAACCTTGCTGAGTTTCTAGGAGCTGTCTACTGCCTTCACCCAACAGTTCATTGGCAGTAGGCCAATGGCCAAGATGCCGGTGCAGATGTTTGACATAGCACAGCGAAGTGGGGAAACCATTCGTGACTACATCGAAAGGTTCAACCGAGAAGCACTACGCATGCCCGACTTTCGACCCGAGATTCACATCCTCGCAATGATAAGAGGACTTCAGAGAGACTCCTAGCTCTTTTTTGAGTTCTCCAAGGACCCTCAGACACCCTCGGGGAGTTCTACCGACGAGCCGGAGAGCACATGACGGCCGAAAAACTCAAAATTGGGGGACCAAAGGTGGAACACCCTCAGCCCGAAGGAACAAGCCACCAGCCACGTTACCAAAATGTGGTTGGAGGAAGGCCCCGAAAACAAAGGGGTAAAAGGCCAATGACGTTCACTTCCCTGAACACCACGATGGCCAGCATTCTCATGGCCTTAGAAAGGCAAGGGACTATAGTTCCAAGGCCAAAGGCCATGACTTCGGAAAACAAGAAGAACATGAAGAAGTTCTACCAATTCCACCGAGCTCATGGCCATGACACCGAAGATTGCTTCCAGCTGAGGAAGTACATCGAGTCTCTGATAAAGCAAGGCCAACTTTGCCGGTACTTACGAATGGCTTCTCCCAAGGGGAGAAAGGAAGAACAAAGAAGGGAGGACAAGGAGGACTATGATTCCGACAGACATCGAGACCGAAGTCCTCGAAAGAATCTGCCAGCATCAGCAGGGGTCATCCAAACCATCATTACAGGGATACCCTCAGCTGAGAGGAAAAGAAAGATAAGAGAAATCTCCACAATGGAGTATGAGAACCCGCCGGATAGGCTTGTTCACAATGACGGGTCCAGTGTGAAGTTCCCCCACAATGAACTACTCCTTGTCATGGCAAGGATAGGGAGTTGGGACGTCAAAAGAGTACTTCTGGGCAATGGCTCCAACACTAACGTCATCTTTTCACACCTACTGCCTAACTTAGGCATTTCAAAAGGTGACCTCAACATAGTCAATTCCCCCACCTTTGGGGTTGGGCCATCCGAGCTCCCTGTCCTCAGATACATCGATCTACCCCTAATGCTGAAAGGGACCTCGCCTCAGAATCAAGAGGAACTGTTACAAGGTTCATCGTCATTTATGTTCCCTCATCATACAATGCCATCCTCGGAGGGCAAACTCAAGGCAATTTCCACATCCGTCTGGATGTAAAGTACTTAACAGTCACCTTGCAACTAAAGAAGAAGATACAGAAATCTTCATTGACCAATCCGAGGTCTTCACCAAGGCTAGACAAAGCCCGGCGAAGGTCCAAGTACAGACTTCAGCTACTGAAGGAGCCATCATGACAGGCGAAGAGACAGCAAATGAGGGAGTAGAGGAGTTGGAAAAAGTAGAAACAGAAGATGTAGAGCTGGTCCTCGGCCGAAACACCCGAGTGGGGAAAAAATTGGCCAAAGGTGACAAAGATAGGCTTGTATCTTTCTTTTTAATGAACAAAGATCTATTTGCCTACTCACCAAAATACATGCCTAAGGGTAGACCCTCGACATAATCCACCATAGTCTCAAAGTACGCCCTAATGTAGGGCCGGTTTGACAGAAAAAAGGAGAATGAAACGTATCGGCTGGCTAAGAACCATTATTTGTGAAATTGTCGGAAGTTAAGCGCTTGATTGAGGCAGGGGTAATAAGAAAATAATAAATACTTCCTTAATGGCACAGCAACGTGGTTATTGCCACAAAAGAAGGGAGTGAAAAGCTCTTAATGTGCATCAATTTTTGGAACCTGAATGATGCAGTGTCCAAAGGACTCCTAACATTTGCCAGCTATAGACCAATTAGTGGATTTGGAAGTGCTGAATACGGTCTTCTCAATTTCCTTGATGCCTTCAGTGGGTATCACCAAATGCGGATGGACCCCAAAGATGAAGAAAAAATAAAAGGCTAAAAGACCTTCATCACCGAAGCCTTGGTACCTACTGCTTACGTCAGAATGCCCTTTTGGGCTTAAAAACATAAGGTGGGCTACTTATCAGAGGTAAGATGAATAAAGTGTTCGATTCCCAGATTAGGAGGAACATAGAAGCATATGTCAATGATATGATAAGACAAGAGCAGAATGCCTAGTAATCATATCTTGGACTTAGACGAAACCTTCCAAAGACTTCGGCAGTTCGGCATTCACCTTAACCTTGAAAAGTGCGTGTTTGGAGCGTGCACAAGTAAGTTCCTCGGGTTCATGGTGTCAGAAAGGGGCAATAGATGCCAACCCCGCAAAATGTCAGCAGCCTTGTTATTGATTCCGAACACCTACAACCACTAAAGATATACAAAGGCTTACTGGAAGAATCACTTCACTTAGTAGATTCATTTCCAGATACAGGCGATCCATGGATCTGTCGGCCATTCTTGGAAGAAGCGTTGTGCTTACCAAAGCAACCAAAAGCGAAGGCTGCACTCTAAAAGAACCGAGGAGCACCGTTGGAACCAAGAATGTCAGAAAGCTTGGGATGAGCTTAAAAGCTACCTAACCCGTCTGCCAACACTTCGGCAACCACGGGAAGCTTGAGAGCCTTTCATCCTCTACCTTGTTGTCACTAAAAAAGTTTATGAGTTTGCATCCTAGTGAAAGAAGAGGGTGGGAGGCAATTGCCAGTATATTATGTAAGTAAGTCCCTGCAACGGCTGCTGAGGTTAAGTACCCATTGTATCCAAAAATTGTGTTTATGCCTTAGTACTTTGCAGGTAGGAGGCTACAGCTTTTCTACTTTCAAGGACACGCCATCATTGTTTGAAGTAACCTACCTATTCGTGACATAATGAAGAGGGTAGAAGCATTCAGGGAAGGCTATCAAAAAATGGTGTATTGAGCTTGGAGGAATATGACATCACTTACGGAGCAATAAGGGACAATAAAAGGTTCCAAGAATTGGCAGGAACCCCTCATCGCCGAAGTTCCAGACATCGAGAACTTTGGTGTAACCTAGGAGCACAACTGATGTGTATTTTTTGATGGTGGTACTTAATGGGGTGTTTTGGCAGCAGCGTCCATCATCCTTGTTTTGGAGTCCATTGTTCTCAGGACCTCCTACAAACAACCTATGTTAGTGGTGTGTGCCCAAAAGCCAATCATGAGATGATTGTATTTTTGCACATTAAGTCATGATATTTTATTAAGGCATTAATCCAGCAATTATGTTTGTTGTTTTGTTTCTGTGTAACTTAACAAACATAATTGTAACCCTAGAATAATGATATTCTCAAACGTCCCTAGTCTAGTATTATTGTGGAGCGAGTTGCAATAGTACATAACGACTAGCATACGTAGTGACTAATATGAGATATGTAGTCTACATATGGGTACAAGTTGGAGAACTTCTGTACTGGACCGACCCGCCATGAGAACACTACATGGATCGTTATATGAGTGTCATAAGTGATTCTCATAGTGATCATGGTATATGTAGTCCTTCGACCTAAGATCATCAAGGTTCCCTACATGTGAGTCACATACTTTGATACTTTCCTTTGTTGCTCGTAACTGAGTGAACTTGAAGGAGGTCATTGGGTATGTCACATATCATGCGGAGGGATTTGTATGATCAAGATGGGATTTGTCCCTCCTATGTAACGGGAGTGATATCTTCGGGCCCCTTGATAGAGTGAGACTTAGAGAATGCATGGCCATGCTCGGATGAGTTGATATATGAAGTCAATGTCATTAGTTTAAGTTGGTCCACTCAGTAATCAAGAAACCAAAGATTGGGCTATACGAGAGTGACACATTCCATGTCTCGTGCTTAGTCTTGATATCTTGGACAAAGGGACAATGGCATATATCGGTGATGATCATAAAGGTTTAGTCGATTCACCGACAATCTTGTCACTTGGGTAGCAATGATGTGTTGCTAGACACCGCTCATTGCTTATGATCATAAATGTGATTTATGATCATTGCCAACATGGCAAGAGCCTATTGGGTCGCACACATAGAGCTATTTGGATCATTAGAGTGCATGGGCTAATTATTTGGGTTATGGTTTCACTTTAATTTCGTATTAATAATGGGCCAAAGAGTTGAGCCATTATTAAGCCCGAAATTAAATCCTAATTGGATTAGGGCTTTGAAACCCATTAGGCCTGGAAGTTGAGTCTCACTATAAATACAACTTTTAAGTGAGAAATTCGCAGGTCTCCTTGCCCTAGCCTCCAAAAAGGACAGCCACACTCTTCTCTTGCAATTCCTTGGAGGACGCAAGCTAGCACTGCGAGCGCAAGAGAAACGCATCTGCCGGGACGTGGTGGAAGCGTGGTGATCCCGAGAGGCTCGTGTGGATACCATAGAGAGCCTGAACACATCAACTGTTCAGGTTTTGTGATTCGACTCTACAGTTGAGTGAGAGATCTCAACCGAAAATTAGGTATGAAAATTTTTGAACACCCGGTTTACCCCGTTTCACTTGGATCCTGGAGGGTTTCGGTTAAATTCCGCTGCGCTGTTTGGCTCCCGAAACCCAACAGTGGTATCAGAGCTACTGGTGAAACCCTAAATCGGGATTGAGTGTTGAATCGCATGATGCTATGTGTTCGGTTGCTTTTCGGCCATGATTAATTAGATTGATTCAAGATGCATGAAACTGGAATTCGTAATGAACATATGAGATATATGAAGAAACGACACAAATTGGTTAATGAGATTAATCTCAAATTGAATGGTATGAGATACCTATATGGATTAGGATTCTTGCAATAGTTGCAGAAACCCTAGCTTGGTTCGGATTCAGCCTGTTCAGGCACTGAAAGTAAGGTATTTTTGGTGGCTCGAATAGAGGAGTCTCGGGTGCCTACTTTCTCAAAATACAAGATTTCGGGCTAAGCAATTGTAAGAAAATTTTTTGCGCAGGGGGGCGCTGCCCCCCACGCCCCCCGCAAGGGCGGCTCCCCTTGACCTCGTCCGCTGACCGGTCAGCGGAACCACCGCCCACTGACAGGCCAGCGGGACCGCCATATGCGAAGCGCCACATAAATAAGAACTGGTTAATCAAGGTGCAAAAATTGGCATGCATCTTTGTTGAATGAAATTTGACATGATATGCTAATTGGTGTTTGAAGCATGGTGCATGGTTATAGCCCTTGATTGGTTGTACTTGTAAATACGACCTGCGAGTCGTGCCTTTTCTTATCACTCTCATTGTACATGCTCTTCTCACCTTACTCCCCTCGGATGTAACTCGAGGTTTCTATTATTGATGTAATAGTGCATTATGGGATCATCCAAGGTTGTATGTCTAAGGATCATCCAAGGAGGCATGTCCAAGGAGATGACAAAAGAGAAGGAGGTCATTAAATGTGATGCCTTCCAAATGTTGGCACTCGTCAAGACTTTGATCAACATTAGGTGGGTTTGCCAAAGCAAAGCACCTATGTTCATCTTGGTAAGGCGCGATGGGATAATAGTGATATCCAAATTGCTAACTTTGGGTTCTGACTTAACTAAGTCATCCTAATAGGATTAGGGACTTAGAGGCATAGAGTTGGGCTTAAGTTCATGAGATGAGCTTGGACAAGTGTTGTTCACCCAACTATCCAAGAGTTGCATAAGATGCAATTGGCAAGGAGTTGCCTACCTAAATAGCTGTAACTTGAGAGAAAAGCCAAAGCTGACTCAGGTTGTGGTCAAATATGGATCTTGGCCCACTAGAATACCTTAGCGCCGAGGTGTTCCGAAATAATATCGAGGGTTATTATTTTGAGGAAAATAGTGGGAGTATCGTTTAATAAAAGTCCTTATTAAATGAATTAAAATACATGACTCTTACACTGCATATTTACTGTTGTAGATAACCATGGCACAAAACACATCGACACTTTCGTTGCGATCGATCCTTGAGAAGGAAAAACTGAATGGGACCAACTTTCTCAAATGGTACCGAAACTTGAGGATAGTCCTCAAGCAAGAGAGAAAGGCTTATGTCCTAGAGCAGCCCATTCCGAATGAGCCTGCTGCCACTGCTCCAAGAGCTGAAAGGGATGCTCACAAGAGGCATTCTGATGATGCTTTGGATGTTGCATGCCTCATGCTTATTACCATGGAATCTGAGCTTCAGAAGCAACATGAGAACATGGGGGCGTTCGATATGATCGAACATCTCAAAATGCTTTTCCAAGAGCAAGCTAGGCATGAGAGGTTTGAGACCTCTAAGGCATTGTTTCAGTGCAAGATGTCTGAGGGAAGTCCCGTGGGTCCTCATGTGCTCAAGATGATTGGGTACATTGAGAATCTTGAGAATTTGGGATTTGCTCTTCAGAAAGAGTTGGCTATTGATGTAGTCTTGCAATCGTTGCCTGAAAGCTACAGTCAGTTCGTCATGAACTATAACATGAACGACCTTGACAAGTCCCTCCCTGAATTGCTCAACATGTTGAGAACTGCTGAGCAAAACCTTAAGAAGGCTAAGCCCATTTTGATGGTTCAAAAGGGCAAGGGAAAGGGAAAAGCCAACAAGAAGAAGGATAAAGCTAATGGAAAGTCCAATGCTAATTCTTCTTCAGCTGCACTGAAACCAAAGGGTGGTGTGGCAAAGGAAGGGGAGTGCTTCCATTGTAAGCAACCTGGACACTGGAAGCGCAACTGCAAGCTCTATCTTGAAGAACTTGCTAAGGAAAAGGGAAGTAAGACTTCCACTTCAGGTATTTTTGTTATAGAGGCTAACTTTTCTACTTCCTCATCTTGGGTATTGGATACTGGATGTGGATCTCACATTTGTGCAAATGTGCAGGATCTAAGTAGAAGTAGAAGATTGGCCCGAGGTGAAGTGGACCTACGTGTTGGAAATGGAGCAAGGGTTGCTGCCTTAGCCGTAGGGACTTATGTTCTCACTTTACCTAGTGGATTAGTTTTAGAATTAGACAACTGCTACTTTGTGCCTACTATTAGTAGAAATTTGATTTCTGTTTCTTGTTTGGACAAGAAAGGTTTTTCATTTATAATAAAGGACAAATGTTGTTCTATTTATTTGAATGAAATCTTTTATGGTAGTGCTCAACTTAGCAATGGGTTGTATGTTCTAGACCTCGAAGATCCAATCTATAATGTGAATACCAAGAAGGTCAGATTAAATGATTCAAACCCGACCTATCTCTGGCACTGTCGCTTGGGCCATATAAATGAGACCCGCATATCCAAGCTCCATAAGGATGGACTCTTGGACTCATTTGATTTTGAATCATATGAGACATGTGAGTCATGTTTGTTGGGCAAGATGACCAAAGCCCCATTCACAGGGCAAAGTGAAAGGGCTAATGACTTACTAGGACTCATACATAGTGATGTATGTGGCCCTATGTCTACACAAGCTAGAGGAGGTTTCCAATACTTCATTACTTTCACTGATGACTTCAGCAGATATGGCTATGTGTATCTCATGAGACACAAGTCAGAATCCTTTGAAAAGTTCAAAGAATTCAAGAATGAAGTAGAGAATCAACTCGGGAAGAGTATCAAAGTGCTTCAATCAGATCGAGGTGGAGAGTACTTGGATCGAGAATTCCTTGACTATCTGAAGGAGTGTGGTATAGTATCACAACTCACTCCACCAGGTACACCTCAATGGAATGGTGTATCTGAAAGGAGAAATCGAACTCTGTTAGACATGGTTCGCTCTATGATGAGTCAAGCTGACCTTCCAAACTCCTTTTGGGGACATGCTCTAGAGACAGCCGCTTTTACACTAAACCGAGTTCCATCTAAATCGGTTCAAAAGACACCATATGAGATATGGAGTGGGAGGCGTCCCAATTTGTCTTTTATGAAGATTTGGGGCTGTGACGCTTATGTGAAACGTCAATCCTCTGACAAACTAGGGCCCAAATCTCAAAAATGCCTTTTTGTTGGGTATCCCAAAGAAACAAAGGGTTACTATTTCTACAATCCTTCTGAGCAAAAAGTGTTTGTTGCTCGAACTGGTGTCTTTTTAGAGAAAGAGTTTATCTCTAAAGGAACTAGTGGGAGGAAAGTAGAACTTGAAGAAATTCAAGAACAACAAGGAGACATCGAACCTGAAATGGAACCTGAACAGACACCACAAGATGTTGTGGTTCAAGAGTCTGTTCCTGTAGCACAGAGCCCACGTAGGTCTGGTAGGATTCGGCGTGAGCCCTGAGAGATATGGATTTCTCATGACTCACACTGGTGATGTGATGCTCATGGATCAGGATGAGCCCACAACCTACCAACAAGCTATGTCGGGGCCTGACTCTGAGAAGTGGCTAGTGGCCATGAAATCCGAGATGGAATCCATGTATGAAAACCAAGTATGGACTTTGGTTGACCCACCTGAAGGGGTAAAACCCATAGGGTGCAAATGGGTTTTCAAGAAGAAAACTGACATGGATGGTAATGTGATTACCTTTAAGGGACGATTGGTTGCAAAAGGTTTCAAGCAAATTCATGGTATTGACTATGATGAAACTTTTTCACCAGTTGCTATGCTTAAATCCATCCGAATTTTGTTTGCTATTGCTGCACACTATGATTATGAGATATGGCAAATGGATGTCAAAACTGCATTCCTAAATGGAAAGCTACTTGAGGATGTGTACATGACACAACCTGAGGGTTTTGTCACTCCTGAGAATGCCAATAAAGTGTGCAAGTTGCAAAGGTCCATTTATGGACTGAAGCAAGCTTCTCGAAGTTGGAATCTTCATTTTGATGATGCAATCAAAGAGTTTGGTTTTATCAAAAATGAAGATGAACCTTGTGTCTACAAGAAGGTTAGTGGGAGCGCTATTGTCTTCTTGGTGTTGTATGTAGATGACATACTACTCATCGGGAATGACATTCCTGAGCTACAGTCTGTGAAGACTTGGCTAGGGAAATGTTTCTCTATGAAGGACTTGGGTGAAGCAGCCTATGTGTTAGGCATCAGGATCTATAGAGATAGATCTAGAAAGCTTCTTGGCCTAAGTCAAAGTACATATATTGACAAGGTGCTAAAGAGGTTTAGCATGCAAGATTCCAAGAAAGGATTCTTGCCCATGTCACATGGTATCACTCTTTCTAGATCTCAGTGTCCGAGTACACCCGAGGAGAGAGAGCGCATGAGTAAGATTCCATATGCCTCAGCAATTGGATCTATCATGTATGCCATGATATGTACTCGTCCCGATGTCTCATATGCTTTGAGCATGACGAGTAGGTACCAATCGAACCCCGGTGAGAGTCACTGGACAGCTGTTAAAGAACATCCTTAAGTACTTACGAAGGACTAAGGATGCATTCTTGGTCTTTGGAGGTGAAGATGAGCTCGTTGTAAGGGGTTACACCGATGCAAGCTTCCAATCCGATAAGGATGATTTTAGATCGCAATCTGGTTATGTGTTTTGTATTGGTGGTGGTGCTGTGAGCTGGAAGAGTTCAAAGCAAGAGACAGTAGCTGACTCTACAACAGAATCTGAGTACATTGCCGCCTCTGATGCTGCGAAGGAGGCAGTTTGGATCAAGAAGTTCATCACTGAACTTGGAGTGGTTCCAAGCATTGCCGACCCGATAGAGCTCTATTGTGACAACAATGGAGCAATCGCACAGGCTAAGGAACCTCGATCTCACCAGCGATCCAAACACATACTCCGACGCTATCATCTCATCAGGGAGATCATCGAGAGGGGTGATGTAAGGATATGCAGGACTTCGACAGATAGCAACATTGCTGATCCACTGACAAAGCCCCTTACGCAGCAAAAGCATGATAGCCATTCTAGGTCCATCGGTATTAGATACATGGATGATTGGCTTTTAGTGCAAGTGGGAGATTGTTAGTGTTGTGCCCAAAAGCCAATCATGAGATGATTGTATTTTTTGCACATTGAGTCATGATATTTTATTAAGGCATTAATCCAGCAATTATGTTTGTTGTTTTGTTTCTGCGTAACTTAACAAACATAATTGTAACCCTAGAATAATGATATTCTTAAACGTCCCTGGTCTAGTATTATTGTGGAGCGGGTTGCAATAATACATAACGACTAGCATATGTGGAGACTAATATGAGATATGTAGTCTACATATGGGTACAAGTTGGAGAACTTGTGTACTGGACCGACCCACCATGAGAACACTACATGGATCGTTATATGAGTGTCATAAGTGATTCTCATAGTGATCATGGTATATGTAGTCCTTCGACCTAAGATCATCAAGGTTCCCTACATGTGAGTCACATACTTTGATACTTTCCTTTGTTGCTCGTAACTGAGTGAACTTGAAGGAGGTCATTGGGTATGTCACATATCATGCGGAGGGATTTGTATGATCAAGATGGGATTTGTCCCTCCTATGTAACGGGAGTGATATCTTCGGGCCCCTTGATAGAGTGAGACTTAGAAAATGCATGGCCATGCTCGGATGAGTTGATATATGATATCAATGTCATCAGTTTAAGTTGGTCTACTCGGTAATCAAGAAACCAAAGATTGGGCTATACGAGAGTGACACATTCCATGTCTCGTGCTTAGTCTTGATATCTTGGACAAAGGGACAATGGCATATATCGGTGATGATCATAAAGGTTTAGTCGAATCATCGACAATCTTGTCACTTGGGTAGCAATGATGTGTTGCTAGACACCGCTCATTGCTTATGATCATAAATGTGATTTATGATCATTGCCAACGTGGTAAGAGCCTATTGGGTCGCACACATAGAGCTATTTGGATCATTAGAGTGCATGGGCTAATTATTTGGGTTATGGTTTCACTTTAATTTCGTATTAATAATGGGCCCAAGAGTTGAGCCATTATTAAGCCCGAAATTAAAGCCTAATTGGATAAATTCCGCTGCACTGTTTGGCTCCTAAAACCCAACAGAAGCCACCAAAGCCATCAAATTCGGTTTTCATGTCACCAACAACATTGCCGAATATGAGGGCCTCATAGCAGGATTAAAACTGGCTAGAAAAGTTGGTGTGAGAAACCTTAAGGCCCACAGCGACTCACAGCTAGTAGTCCAGCAAATGACAAGAGATTACGCTGCAAAGGATCCAACCTTGGCAAAATATCATGCCCTCGTCAAGAAACTCATTAAAGAGTTTGACTCGGTACATATAGAAAACGTGCCTCGTAGAGATAATGCTGAAGTTGACACCTTGGCCAAGTCCAAGGAACCCACCAAGGTGCTGAGTCAACCCAGCACAGAGCTAATGTGCATAGCAACCTCGTGAGAAGGATGGAAAGACTCCATCAAGAAATACCTTGCAACATCGGCACTCCCCGATGACCCTGCCGAGGCCGCAAAAGTACGAAAATGCTTTGGGAGATACTTCCTCATCGGGGAGGAACTATATAGGCAGGGGTATGCAAGTCCCTTGCAACGTTGTATAAGTGAAGAGGATGTCAGAACAATCCTTGAAGAAGTTCATGAGGGGGCCTATGGTTCCCACATAGGAACAACGCCCTCGCTGGAGTACTACTTCGCCAAGGTTACTTTTGGCCTACCCTAAAAGATGCAAGGCAATTTGTTCAAAAATGTGACAATTGCCAAAGACACACCAACATCCAAAGGTTACCCTTGCCCCTTCGCCGTCTGGGGTATTGACCTCATTGGACCTCTCCTAAGTGCCCCCGGTGGGGTGAAGTTCTGCATAGTTGCAGTAGATTACTTCACTAAGTGGATCAAAGCAGAGCCTTTGGCATCGATCTCGGTGAAGGATACCCAGAAGTTCGTCTGGAAGAACATCATATGCTGATTTGGCATACCAAGGGTAATAGTGACCGATAATGGTACCCAGTTTACTGACAAAGGGTTCCGAGAATTCGTGACTAAGCATGGCGTAAAACTACACTTCGCCCCGGTAGCACATCCTCAAAATAATGGGCAAGTCAAGGTGTCCAATAGGACAATAAAAGATGGCCTGTAGAAAAGGCTAAAAGAGGCAAAGGGGAAATGGCCAGGGGAACTCCCAAGGGTACTATGGAGTTATCGCACAACTCCCCAAAGGGCCACAGGAGAAACTCCTTTCTCGCTCGTGTTTGGTACAGAAGCCATTATTCCCATTGAGTTCATATAGCCATCAGTAAGTATACAGGTGTTCGACGAAGGAGGAAACAACCTTGGCTTGAGGGCCAAATTAGACAACGCCGAAGAACACTGGGAAATGGCCGAACTCAGGAGGAAGGCTTCTCAACAAAGAGTAGCTTATGCTACTAACTTGCATGTGAAGAAAAAAAGAATCAAGAAGAGGGACCTTGTCCTCCAAAAGGGCAAATTCGAGCCGCAAAGGCCGTCAGACGGTGTACTTTGGGCAATCTGGGATGGGCCTTACCTGGTCCTCGATGAAATCCGCCCAGGGGTCTAGAAATTGGGTGACGCCGAAGGAAGAGAGTTGAAAAACACTTGGCATTCAGATTCTTTGAAAAAATTCTACACTTATACATTTTTTCTGAAGAAAAGCTTGTGATTACCCCTCCAAAATTGCCAGTAAGCAAAAGTATACATGTCAACCGAATATGGTTTATAAACCAAATATGGTCACGTTGCTAGAATGGGCTCCTAGCATATTGACTTTTAAAAAGTTTCCCGAAGGTGTTAGCTCCCTAGCAAAGCCTAAGACTTGGCGGAATACGTTCGGAAAAGTGAAAATGGTCACTCCTTGTGTCACGGGAAAATGTTCCACATACTGTAAAAAAATTTGCTAATGGAAGAACAGTACGAAGCTTCCCGAAGGCATGATTTCGTATGTGAATGTTCGCCGAAGACGCGTACATAAAATCATACAAGCTTCCGAAGAATGATGACAAAAGAAAAGAACGGGAACTTAGCTAAATCTTTGAAAGAATTTTCATTCATAGCTCTGGGCAATAGTACAAGGGAGCAAGTTACAAGAAAAGAGAAAGAAGAAAAAACCTATTGCTGAGCCTGAGCGTTTGATACCTCCTCGATGTTGCCATCCTTTTCTTGGATGGGAGCATCCGAAGGCGCGGGCACAACAGGCATGAGGTTGAGGTACTCCAACTTCGACCACATCCACCTAGGCTCTTTGGGGAAATCTAAAGCAGCCAGGAAAGAGACGTCGAGTTCGGGGAGCCGAGAAATGACTTGATGCCGGGCTAGACAAAAACCATCTTGATAAGATACTTTCGTCATCTGGTCGGACTGGTCTTTCTCGGCAGTCAGAGTCTCCAGTTCGGAGGTGAGCTCAGCAACCTCCCTCTCGAGCTTCTTCTTCTTCTTCTTCTTGGCCTCCTTCTTCAACAGATCGACCTCGGCTTGGAGCTCGACATTCAAAGCTAGCGCCTTCATAAGGTTTTCAACGTCATCTGCCCTTTCCTTTCGAAAGGCATCGTTCTCCGAAGAGAGAATGGCATACTTTGTGCCGAGGTCCTCAACCTTGGCTGAAAAGTCGAGAAGTAGCTCATTCTTACTCTCCCGAGGGTCCGCTCGAAGATTCTCCACATCCTCCTTGGCGATTTTGTTCAATTCACTGTACTTGAGGCCGTATTGGGCACAAAAATCCTTCGCCCTCTTCAGAGAATCCTCGGTCTGAGAGTGAACCTCAGTCTAATTTTCCACCCAAGCTCAAAAATATCCGCTGTACGCCAATAGCTGTAAAAAAAGAAAGCCCCGAGTAAGGGTCAAAGGGCAACAAAAACTCAGAAGAAAATTTTTCTAAGTCCCCAAAAAAAGAAAGAAGAAATCTACCTGGGCGGCGTGCTCGCTCATCCTCGCCGCGAGGATCTCTTTGTTCGGGCATTCGATGGTGAGGGACTGAAAGGTGGCGTTCGTCAGCACACCCTTCGCCATTTAGGGAGCCATCAACTGGCTGTCCTCGGAGAACAAGTTCATGTCCTCCGTGAAAGACCAGAAAGGCTCCCTCAGTACCTTGTCCTTCGGGATATGGCTATCCCGAAGGGCCTTTTTCCGGGCATGAGCCTCCACCCAAGGAGCAGGTGTCATCTTCTCTGCAAGTGATAGCCGAAGCACTATCGCACTGATCCCCCACCGACCACGGGAAAGAGAGAGCCAGACACCTGAGGCATACGACCTCGGAAAGGACTCTAGAGTGAACGAAATCATATACCTGAGGCACACGGCCTCGGTAGCTGGCCAATTCCAACTTCGGGAGCCAGCGCAAAGCCTCCTTCGGGAAGGCAACCGAACCAGCTTTGGTTGAGAAGGACCAATCACCCTCTGAGGGAGAAAGGCCCTCGAAGACGGAGACAACGAAGTTCCAGCCTGATTCCGGAAAAAGGCTCTTCACCCCGAAGTGAGACTTTAACCAAAGGAACCTCGGTTGTACGGCAAAAGCTATCAAGGAGTCTCTGACACTCCGATCACATACGTCTCTGACACGCCACCTTCAGACACGCTTTGACACGCCAACGCAGTCTAATGTCCTGTCACGAAGGGCTACAGTTTGCGGGCCCGAGAAGCCTGCAGGTGGCTAGGGGCCCCCGCGCCCAAAAATACAAACACCATCCGACCATACACGTGCCGAACACGTGTCACCATCTGAAGGGGTCACCCCTTTTCTTTTATACAAGGGAAATGATCATAGGGAGGGGGACTCACGGGAGGAGAGACTCTCCCCTGGGAAAAAGGGGACTCATGGGAGGAGAGACTCTCCCCTAGGAAAAAGGGACTCCCTGGAGGAGGGACTCTCCGGAAAATAAAGGACGCTCTCCTCTCTCTGCCTGAAAACTCTCCTTTCAGCCCTCAGAGAGACACGCCAGGCAAGCGTCTCTTGTGCTTATTGCTACGTCTCTCTCCCTCTCTCTCTCTCTAAGCACTGACTTAGGCGTCGGAGGTTCCCCCCGGAAAACCACCTCGGGGGCCTCCTAACCCCTATTTTCTCAGTGTTTCAGCCAGGTCTCCCTGAGAAACCACTGTTCCGGACTTTCCCCCGCACCGGAGGTACCTCCTGTCACCACCTTGCCACGGGGCCAAGAAGCTGCCGCCCATTACTGAAGGTGATCCACCCTGGACGCCTTCTTTCTGGGCTAACCCGCACTTCCTGGATCCCCTACTGCCTTCACCGCTGCACACAGTGGAGATGCCGGTCCGCACGACCGGGCCACATCATCTGGCGCCATCCCTGGGAATTTGCTCACAGGTTGCCGAATTTGAAACTCGGCGTTCTAAGGAGAGGGGACTCCTGAGGTCCCCGTCCGCGCCAGAGATTCAAGGGGCAACCGAATAATGGCAGCAGGGATTTCCTTGCCCGAGGGTGAATGCCCTGTAACTTTTACCATAGGCTTCCTGCACGAATTCCCAGGCCCTAGTGTGGTCGAAATGACACAGTAGTCAAGCCAGAGAAGGCCGCACCTAAATTCGGGCCGAAGGCCCTCCCTATCGGTGCCACGATTGGAAGAGAATCCTTTGTCAATTCGCAAGAGTTTGGGAAACGTGTCACACCTCACCCAGGCCCTGGCCTATGAGTTTCTAAACTATTTCACATGTCCAACTCCAGAATTATGTTTCTAGCTCTCGGCCAAGCAAGCAGTGGCAACTTTTAAGTCTTATTTTCTTAAGTTATGAGGCCTGGGAGGTGGCCCAGGTGGCTTTAACAAGATCCATTATCAACTTGCAGCAAAGGCAAGGCCCGATAGCCCTAACTTGCACAACAAGCAAGGTTTACTTTGGTTTCTTGCATAACAAGCAAGGCAACATTTAATGCAACATTAAGTGGATACATGGTGTGGAATAAAGTGTACTACCTATATGGCAACCAAGAAGCCCACAAAGTTGGTTTAGGATTTTGAAAACCACAAGTTGTATGTGCATGATACTCTCGGCCTACTAAACTACACACAATTGTGCACAACAATTTCACATGTTCAAGTCCATAACCATTCACATAAAAGTGGCAACTTTGGCCCATAATATCCAGCATACGTAAGCAAGCATAATCCCATCCATAAGTACATACATAACTTGGCATACAAAACCAACAAAGTACTACAAGTCTAGGCATCAAGGACTACACATATAAACACAAAAAGGTAGCCTGCCTAGCAACCAAAACATGGCTACAAGTATGCAACACCAACCCAATAGCCTGATTCATGGTCATGAAGGAAAATACTATGATCAAAGCCACAGTCCAGGTATCCATAGCTCTCCTAGACAAGTCTCCAACTACTGCCTGCAAACATAACTTATAAGTCTCGGCCAACCATAGGTAAATAAGACTTGTAAGGAACCCAAATTGACAAGCCAAGCACACATTGGCACATACCATGGGAATTAAGCAAAATTAGTGCAAACACAAGCACAAACAAGCAGACACTACTCAGGCCGAATGTCCTTGCCTGTAATAAAGGAATGGGCAGTGAGTATAACTCAGTAGGATTCACATTTATATACATATACAACTCAAATGAGTTTATTTAGTTAAGCTGAGTGTTCACTCAAAGCTTAACCTCCAATTGGTTAGCTCAACCTGCAAAACAAACACAAAGACAAGAAAACCAAGCATATACATATACAAGATAGATAACCATGGCAATTAATCCATAAGTGGGGTTAGCATGCACATGGAATCACCAAAGCACACAAGTACACACACACACTCCACAATGTTGCTCTCGGCCTTAAAAAAAACATACATGTACTCATGTGCATTCTTGCACACAAACCATTACCAATATACCATTTCCACTTGGAGCTCCCAAAATGCCAAGCAAATAGGCCACATTTACTTGCATTTCTAGTACATGTACACTAGTCAATTAGCTAATCAACAAAACAACCAAGTATAATCATTAAGCCCATCAAGCAACTAAGATCACATGGCAGATTTTAACCATCACTTAGCCACTCTAAACACTTGAACCATGGCACAATACCAAGCAACATCAAGTGTTAGTGAACCCTACCTCAATAGCTCTCGGTCACAACCAAGCTTCAAGTGCTCCAAGTGTTCCTCAATCACAATGCCTACCAAATCAATCACATAGGCATCAACACACAAACTCATGGATTAAACTACCATGACTCACATGAAGAACACTAAGATATACACACTTAAGCTCTCGGCCAAAAAGCTCAATTTTATATACATGTGCTACCCATCATTCTAGCACACCACATGATATTCTAATCATCAATGAACATCATCCATGGCATTATTACCCAGTAACCAAGTGAAATGCACCATTTCACTCTAAACCAAGCTTTCGGCCCAAGTGCCCAAATCCACATAGTTACACTATCCATCCTTCTAACTCACTACATAATCATGTAATCACCAATATACATCACTCATGGCATCTTTACCATGTAACCAAGTAAAATACACCGTTATACATCAAGTCCAGCTCTCGGCTAAAATGCCCATATCACATACATTTGTTCTTCATCATTCCAAATCAACATATGACCATCAAGTCATCAACTAACATTACTCATGGCATCAATGCCATGTAAGCATATGAAGAACATGATTTACCTCAAGAATGAACCTTTCGGCCAAACTCCAACTTGCTCAACTTGATGTTCTTTGCTCAAACTTGCCTAGCACAAGAACAAATAGGCAACAACAACACTTAATCATGGATTAATTTCCATGGGAATGAAGAAGAACATCAAGTTCATTCATCCAACACACTCAGCCAACTATAATCTTTCAAACTAATACAATTTCTTGCTCAATTAGCTTAACTCATCATCAATTGAGCACTTAAACTTTTCATTCATGGAAGGATTACCATGTATTCAAGTAGAATCACAAAATACCTTGGAACCCTAGCTTGAATAGGCTCGGCTTCCATGAATCTCCAAGAACAACACTTGAATCCAAGCAAGCAAAGGCTGAAATATACACCTCCAAGCTTGAATCCTTCAATACTCACAAGTTTTCTTGAATTTCAAGGCCAATTTTGTGAAGGAGCTCAAGAACAAGCTCGGTCAAGACAAAAACAAGGAAAGCCCGAAATGAAATCCAAATGGCCTTCACTAGTTTCGGCCGAAAGACAATTGTCTTTAGTTTGGCACTTATGCCAATTTTTGCTTTCCAAAAGTTTGCATGGTGCAAAGTAGCCTTCCATTTCACAAGTCCACAAAGCCGCCACTAAACTTGTGTCTAAATGGACACTTAAGTCCAATCATGGCCCATAATGCCAAGCAAGTAGCAAACACAAGTACCAAGGTAGCATAAACACCCATGCATAACCAGCCATGTAACTAAACTAAAGACTAGTTAGTTTAACTAGTAACTAGTGAATAGTACACTAGTGGTAGACAAGATTTTGACTAGTAATCATTGTTGTCTCCCACAATTTGGCCAAGTACACTACTAGTCCACATAACTTTTGCATGGCCGAAACTTCCAATTCCAAGTTTGTAGTTTTAATTGTAGCACTCAATCAAGTGTGCAATTTGATCCCCTTTCTCTGTTTTCTGTCTGTTTTTCTCTAGTATAGTTCCTATGTTCAATTACGCCTTACAGTCTCCAACTTTACACATAGGCCACTATACTAGACTCTATAGTTCCTCTTACTCTCCCCTTTCTGTTTTCTCTTACTTCCTTGGTTCTCCTTGGCCTAAGCCAAGCATTTAGGAGGTGCCTAACAAAACGAAGATTGAAGAGATGAGTCCTCGGCGGGAAGCATACCCCCCCAGAGTACGACCTACGGGAAAAGCAGGGTCGGGATGACCTAGTCCTTCTTGCCGAAAGAGTTCTGCACCCGAGGAAAAAATTGCCATCTCCTAGGCAACGAAGTCAAAACCCATTGCCCCGAAAGGTCATCTGCGACTTGACACGAGGGCAGAAGGCGCTGACTTTACTTCCCTGGACACGCTATCGCCGTCCCAAGGGACCTGCCTCTGGGTGACGTCGTGAAAATGAGTAGAGCATTAGAAAAGGACTATTGAAATGGTGCATCGAACTCAAAGAGTACTACATCGCACGTAAGCCTAAAAGGGCAGTAAGCGCCCAGGTACTGGCAGACTAGATCGCCGAAATCCCAGAAGTAAGGAAGGCTAAAACCAACAAGGGAGACAGAGCGAAGGTAGATCCAGAGTGGAAGCTCTTTGTCAGTGGAACCCCAAGTGCAGAACATCAGGGCGCTGGGATACCCCCTCAGGGGCCTGAAGGCAGAGAGGCCACCAAAATGATCAAATTTGATTATCAAAAGTGTTGGGCCATCCGAGCATGGCAATGCTAGGTATAATAACCTTGTCCAAAAGGCGGAAAGATCCTACAATGAGGAATCTCGCAACTAAAGAGTCCCAAAAATCCTCATGAAGAGGCAGAAAGTGCAAAGATGTTCCAGACGATATTTCCTGACTAAGGAAAAACTATGCAGGCAAAGGTACGCAACTCCGTTATAAAAATATATATATCGGTAAAAAGGGTGCAGAACAATTCGTCCAATAGGTGTAAAAATGGCCAGAGACACGCCAGCACCTGAAGATTGCCTTCAGAGTGGATAACCTTGGAAAGATTGCACTGAGCCACTCCAAACAGCACTCGGAGATGTGAAGTTCTACGTGATAGAAGAGGACTACTTCACTGAGTGGGGTAAGGCAAAACTCCTAGTAACCATGCTGGCAAAAGGTGCACAAAAAGTTCATCTAGAAGAACATAATATGCTGATTTGGCATACCGACGATGATACTGGCCAACAACGATTTCCAATCTATGAACAAGGGATTTCAAGAATTCATCACCGACCTCGGAATAAAAAGGCACTTCGGCCCACTAGCTCAGCCCCCGAGCAACAGATAAGCAGAGTTGCCAAAAGAGCTATAAAAGAGGGACTATAAGAGATGCAAAGGGAAAGTGGCCAGGAGAACTTCCTACTGTACCAAGGAGTTATCAGACAACTCCCCGAGGGACTAAGGGGGAATCACCTTTCTCACTTATCCCCAGTACAGAAAGCCATCATCCATTCGAAGTACTTCGGCCAGCATACAGATGTTTGACGAAAAGAGGAAATGAGCTCAGGTTGAAAGTTAACCTCAACTTAGTTGTCAAACACTAAGAAGCGGCCGAGCTCGAAAGAAGAGCCTTCTCGGCAGAAGGTGGCCATAAGTGCAAACCTGCATGATAGGCCAAAAGGGACAAGGAAAAAGAGACCTCGGCCCCGAAAGAACGAATTAGAACCCCAAAAATTGTCCTATAGGGTACTTCGGCCAAACAGGAAAGGGCCTTATTGGGTCCTACATGAGGTCCGAATGGGAGCATACAAACTTGGCAACATCAAAGGGAGAAAAACTGAAAAAGTACAAGGCACTTGAGCGCTTTAAAGAAATTCTATACATAGAATTTTTAGACAAGAAATGGTGCAAGCCAGAAATTTGCCTAAGTACAGAAAGTTTTCCACTATATGAGAATGTTCGCCGAACAAAGCTGAAGCATAGACTCCCAAAAGTCTCCTGTTCCTTCCTAAGTTAGTTGGGTTATATGCCCAAAAGAGGGCAAGTCTACCGAACATGGCCGACAAAGGGCAGGCTAAAATTTGCCTGAAAGGAACTTCGCTTACTACTTAAGTTTGCCCGAAGGATGGTTGACGAAACAAGCAAAGAAGTACCGAAGTCCCTTGACCGAAAGTGGCGGGGACAATTGGGAAACAAAAATTACTCAAAAAGACTTAGCCAAAATCATGAAGGAAAATCCATTGAAGAAGGCCTTGATACAAGAAGAAAAGTACAAAGAAGAAGAAGGCAAAGGTCCTAGAATATCTAAGGGACCCCGGCATCATGGGAAGCTTCGGCTCCAGAGTCTTTCGCCGCCGCCTTCGGTACGGGAGGAGGAAATAGCAAGTTGAGGAACTCGACTCTCAACCAAGTCCATCGAGGTCCCCCGGGAATATCCAGGGCAGCTAGAAAGGAAGGATCGAGGTCCGGATACATCTTCAAAAACTGATGACGAGCTAGGCAGAAGCCGTCCTGAAAAGCAACCTTGGACGTCTGGATGGCTTTGTCTCTTTCAACGTCCAACTCGTCCGCCTCATGCTGAAGATCCAAAACCTCCTTCTGAAGGTCAAAAATCTCTTTCTCCAGCTCCTCGGTTTTCTTCTTCTTCTTCGAACCCTTCTTTAGCGAGTCGACCTTGGCCTGGAGTTCAGCATTTTCAGCCATCACCTTCGCCAGAAGGGCAGATTCCTTTCTTTTTCCTTTTGAAGGGTCTCGTTGGCCAAAGTCAGGCTGATTAATTTGTCGCCATGGTCGGACATCTTCTTGGAAAAATCCTTCAAGAGCTCCTCTTGGCCCTTCAAGAACTCCTCTCAAAGACCGGCAATCTTCTCCTTGCATATTTGGCTCAACTTGGTGTTCGTCACCACCGAGTTGGTACAAAAGAGTTTGGCCTTCTCCAATTTGTCTTCGGCCCAAGCTCGGACCGAAGACTGCTACCCAAGCTCAGCGGTATCCGCTATGCCCCAAAAGCTTCAGAAAAAAGAGAGAGAGAAGGTACTTAACGAAATTTGCACAAGGAAAGCCAAAACACTTAGACTAAAAGTGGGAGGAAAAGTGAAGAGCCTGAAGGACTACCTGAGCAGCCTGCTCGGAAACTCTGGCGGCAAAGGCATCCTTGGAGGCACACTGCTCGGCGACTGCCTTGAAGGATGCCTGAGTAAGCACGCCCCTCGCCATTTGGAGAGCCATCTTTCGGCAGTCCTCGGAGAACAGGTTCATGTCCTCCATGAAAGACTAGAACGGCTCCCTCAGAACTTTGTCCTTCGGGACATGAGAATCCCGAAGAGCCCGCCTTCGGGCGTGCTCAACCATCCAAGCTGAGGGCGCCAAATCCTCTGCAAAAAGAAACATACATCTCATCAGGTAAAATTTCCTTGCTTATGAAAGATGTAAGATTGTAGGAGAAAAAGGACAAACCTGGCGCGACCTCAGCAACATCGTCATCAGAGTCCCGGACTTCATCCACGTCGGCAGGAATATGTTTGCCCTTGGCCTTTCGGCATTTTTCTAAATCTTCAGCAGAAAGATCTGCCAAAGAGCCCAACAAATCTGCCGACTCGGCGGGACTCGGAGGGGCAGGAACGGTGACCACCCCGGCAAGAACCTCACCGGGCGTTTCAGGCTAGGAAAATGTTGCAACCTCAGTCGAAGTCGCAGTGACATCGCTAGCCTTAGTGGAAGTAGCAATAACATCGCTGACCTCCGAAACGTCCTCCGAAGAGGGAAGAGGGGTGTCCTTCTTGGCCTTCTTGGCCAAAGATGGTCCGGCCCCAGAAGTCTTGTGCCTCTTCTTCGCTTGTGCTCCCTTCTCGGCCTGACCAAGGAAGAGAGACCTGTAATAGGCGGCAGACTCGTCGCCCATCTCTGAAAAAAAGGGAAAACATCACTGTGAGTCCACAGGCACTTATGCTGAAAATTTTTTAAAGAAACTCACTTTCGAAAAAGGCTTCGTAAGTAAGCTCGCTCCGAAGAAGCTTCACCAGCAATGAGTTCTTCCCCTCGATAGTAGGGGCTGGCATCCCGAGATCCGTCTTATGCTCCATAACCACCCCCAGCTCCCGAAGGACATCCTCGGTCATGAGTTTCCACATGATCGGGAAAGGGTAGAGAGAGCGTGGAGGGACCTCGGCATCCCAGTCGGCGACAGCACGGATTCGTCAGTCAAAGTCCCCAAACCTAGCTGCCAACTGAGGAGTCAGCAACTTCCTGGGATCCATGACAACCGCCTCCAGCTTTCCCCGAGCCCACTTAGTCGAGACGTGCGACCAGGCCTCCACCACCCTCAGGAAGAAGAACTTCCTTTGCCGCCCTCACCAGCTATCCTTGGTAGCGAAGGTACACATAAATTTCTTGCTCCCAGATCCCCGAGGCAGCATGAAATAAAAGCCACCCTTCGAAACCGGATAGAGCTTATAATACTGCATGAACAGGGTGAAATGGGGTTTTACCCCTAAGATACCGCCTGTCACACCTCACTCAGGCCCTGGCCTATAAGTTTCAAGGTTTAACTCCTAAACCCATTTTTGTACTAAATTTCCTCAATTCGGCCAAACAAGCAATGGAAACCTTAAGTCTTATTTTCTTAAGGTGAGAAGCCTAAGAGGTGGCCCAGGAGGCTTTTAAAACAAACCCAATAGTTACTTGCAGCAGAGGCAAGGCCCAATACCACTAACTTGCACAACAAGCAAGGCTTATATTGATTACTTGCATTCCAAGCAAGGCAACTCTTAATGAAGTTTTAAGTGCATAATTTGTGTGCAATCAAGTGTTCTACTTATATGACAACCAAGAAGCCTCAATGTTGGTTTTTTATTTTGAAACCATAGGTAAAATGCACATGATGCTCTCGGCCAACAACAAACACATACTGGTGCACAACATTTCCATAAGACAAGGCCCACAACTAATCACATAAAAGTGCCAAACATTGGCCCAAAACATTTAGCATCCAAGTAAAGGCATAAAGCCATCCATAAGTCCTTACATAACTTGGCATATAAACCCAACAAAACCAACACAAGTCTAGGCATCAAGGACTACACATATGTACACAAAAGAGTAGTCTACCTAGTGTCCAACATGGCTACATGCTGTCACACCTCACTCAGGCCCTGGCCTACGAGTTTCTAAACTATCTCACATGTCCAACTCCAGAATTATGTTTCTAGCTCTCGGCCAAGCAAGCAATGGCAAATTTTAAGTCTTATTTTCTTAAGTTATGAGGCCTAGGAGGTGGCCCAGGTGGCTTTAACAAGATCCACTATCAACTTGCAGCAAAGGCAAGGCCCGATACCCCTAACTTGCATAACAAGCAAGGTTTACTTTAGTTTCTTGCATAACAAGAAAGGCAACATTTAATGCAACATTAAGCGCATACATGGTGTGCAATCAAATGTACTACCTATATGGCAACCAAGAAGCCCACAAAGTTGGTTTATGATTTTGAAAACCACAAGTTGTATGTGCATGATACTCTCAGCCTACTAAAGTACATACAATTGTCCACAACAATTTAACATGTTCAAGTCCATAACCATTCACATAAAAGTGGCAACTTTGCCCATAATATCCAGCATACATAGGCAAGCATAATGCCATCCATAAGTACATACATAACTTGGCATACAAAACAAACAAAGTACTACAAGTCTAGGCATCAAGGACTACACATATAAACACAAAAAGGTAGCCTGCCTAGCAACCAAAACATGGCTACACAGGCCATGAATCCAAAAGATGTCTAAGCCAAGTTATTACATACCAAGACCCCTAATGGTCAAATATGACCTTAAGTATGATATACGAAAGCACACATCGCAACACCAACCCAATAGCCTGATTCATGGTTATGAAGGAAAATACTATGATCAAAGCCACAGTCCAGGTATCCATAGCTCTCCTAGACAAGTCTCCAACTACTGCCTGCAAACTTAACTTATAAGTCTCGGCCAACCATAGGTAAATAAGACTTGTAATGAACCCAAATAGACAAGCCAAGCACACATTGGCACATGCCTTGGGAATTAAACAAAATTAGTGCAAACACAATCACAAACAAGAAAAGACTACTCAGGCCGAATGTCCTTGCCTGAAATAAAGGAATGGGCAGTGAGTATAACTCAGTAGGATTCACATTTATATACTTATGCAACTCAAATTAGTCTATTTAGTTAAGCTGAGTGTTCACTCAAAGCTTAACCTCCAATTGGTTAGCTCAACCTGCAAAACAGACACAAAGACAAGAAAACCAAACATATGCATATACAAGATAGATAACCATGAAAAAATAATTCATAAGTGGGGTTAGCAAGCACAAGGAAACACCAAAGCACACAAGTACACACCCACACTCCACATTGTAGCTCTCGGCCATATTCAACCATACATGTACCCATGTGCATTCTTGCACACAACCTTACCAATATACCATTTCCACTTGGAGCTCCCAAAATGCCAAGCAAATAGGCCACATTTACTTGCATTTCTAGTACATGTACACTAGTCGATTAGCTAATCAACAAAACAACCAAGTATAATCATTAAGCCCATCAAGCAACTAAGATCACATGGCAGATTTTAACCATCACTTAGCCACTCTAAACACTTGAACCATGGCACAATACCAAGCAACATCAAGTGTTAGTGAATCCTACCTCAATAGCTCTCGGTCTACAACCAAGCTTCAAGTATCCAAGTGTTCCTCAATCACAATGCCTACCAAATCAATCACATAGGCATCAACACACAAACTCATGGATTAAACTACCATGACTCACATGAAGAACACTAAGATATACACACTTAAGCTCTCGGCCAAAAAGGCCCAATTTCACATACATGTGCTACCCATCATTCTAACACACCACATGATATTCTAATCATCAATGAACATCATCCATGGCATTATTTCCAATTAACCAAGTGAAATGCACCATTCCACTCTAATCCAAGCTTTCGGCCAAAGTGTCCATTTCCCATATTAGTGTACTTTATTATCTAATTCATTCCATGGTTATTTAATCACCAATATACATCACTCATGGCATCCTTACCATGTAACCAAGCAAAATACATCATTTGACATTAAGTCTAGCTCTCGGTTATAATGCCCATAACCACACATTTGTGTTCTTCATCAATCCAAACCAACATACACTCACCAACTCATCATTAATCATAGTTCATGGCATCAATGCCATGTAAACACAAGAAGAACATGATTTACCTCAAAGATGAACCTTTCGGCCAAACTCAAATTTGCTCAACTTGATGTCCTTCACTCAAACTTGCCTAGCACAAGAACAAATAGGCAACAACAATACTTAGTCATGGATTAATTTCCATGGAAATGAAGAAGAACACCAAGTTTATTCACCCAACACATTCGGCCAACAATCCACTTCCAAACCGAGACATTTCTTGTTCATTAAGCTTAATATAACTTCAATTGAGCACTTAGGTTCCTTGTACATGGAAGAACTACCATGAGTTCAAGGAAATTAACGAGGTTACCTCAAGAACCCTAGCTCAAATAGGTTCAGCTCTTCTTGATTCTTCAAATCCAAGCTTGAAATTGAAGTAGTCTTGCACCGAAATCAAGCTCCCAAGCTTGAATCCATCAAGTGTCTTCAAGATTCTTGGATTCAAGATCAATTTGTGAAGGAACTCTCAAGAATGCACTCGGCCAAAGAAGAACAAAGGGAGCCCGAAATGTGCTAAGTGAATGGCCTTCACTAACTCGGCCAAAATGGTTTGGGTTTTAGTTAGCTAATTGCTAACTTTGGCTTCCATAATTTTGCATGAGACATTGTAGCCCTTAGCTCCTCATGTGCTCAATGCCGCCACTAAAACCTTGATTCCAATGACACTTTAGTCCATACATGGCCCATAATGCGAAGCAAGTAAACAACACAAGTACCAAGGTGTCATAGGTACCCATGCATAACCGGCCATGTAACTAGACAAATAACTAGTTAGTTTAACTAGTAACTAGTGAATAGTACACTAGTGGTAGACAAGATTTGATTAGTAATCATTGTTGTCTCCCACAATTTGGCTTAGTACACTACTAGTCCACATAACTTTTGCATGGCCGAAACTTCCAATTCCAAGTTTGTAGTTTTAATTGTAGCACTCAATCAAGTGTGCTATTTGATCCCCTTTCTCTGTTTTCTGTCTGTTTTTCCATAGTTTCTTTTTCATGTGAAATTTGGCCCTGAAAGTCTCCAGCTTTACACTTAGGTCACTGCACTAGTTTCCATAGTTCCTCTCACTCTCCCCTTTCTGTTTTCTCTTATTTCCTTGGTTCTCCTTGGCTTAAGCCAAGCACTTAGGAGGTGCCTAACAATTCCTCCCTCCTTAAAGAATTTGGTCCTCCAAATTCTTCACTAACTTAAGGTACAGTTGGGGGTATCTAGTGGCAATCTCCTGTTCCACTTCCCAAGTTCCTTCCTCAGGAGTGTGATTACTCCACTGCACCTTAATCATAGAAATCCACCTACTTCTCAACTTTCTGGTATCTCTGGCCAGGAACTGGATTGGCACTTCTTCATAAGTGAGATTGGGTGCCACAATTACAGTGGTAGGTGTTTCTATCTACTTGTAACCTGGAACATACTTTTTCAGCAAACTCACATGGAACACATTGTGTATGTTTGCAAGTTCTGGAGGCAAGTCCAGCTGATATGCCACATTTCCCACTTTGGCCAGTATCTGATATGGCCCCACATACCTAGGTGCTAGTTTCCCCTTCTTTCCAAACCTGATTACTCCTTTCATTGGAGAAACTTTGAGCCATACCCAATCTCCTTCCTGGAACTCCAGGTCCCTTCTCCTTTTCAGGTTCGCATAGGCCTGTTGCCTATCATTTGCAGTCTTGATCCTAGCCTGGATCAACTTAATTTTCTCAGTGGTTTCCTTAATAATGTCCGGCCCTAATTCCAACTTGTCTTCTGGCTGATGCCAGCAGTAAGGAGTAACACATCTCCTGCCATATAAGGCCTCATAAGAAGCCATTCCTATCACTGAATGATAGCCATTATTATAGGAAAACTCTACCAATGGGAGATGTACATCCCATTCACCCTGGAAGTCAATTACCCGACACCTCAACACATCTTCAAGAGTTTGTATAGTTCTCTCTCTCTGTCCATCTGTCTGGGGATGGTAGGCAGAGCTAAACTTAAGTTTAGTACCCAGTGCCAGGTGCAGGGATTTCCAAAACCTAGAGACAAATCTAGGATCCCTATCTGACACTATATCATCAGGTATCCCATGTAATCTTACTATCTCTCTTATGTAGAGTTGTGCTAACTTATCCAAAGAATCAGTAAGATTCATAGGAAGAAAATGGGCTGCTTTGGTCAGTCTATCCACAATGACCCAAATGGCATTATGCCTTCTCCTTGTTAGTGGCATACCCACTACAAAATCCATGGAAATGGATACCCATTTCCTATCAGGTATGGGTAAGCTTTGTAGCTTTCCCCCTGGTTTCTGGTGCTCCACTTTCACTTGTTGGCAGGTTTCACAACTAGCCACAAGTGTACTTATATCCTTCTTCATATATGGCCACCAAAAATATGCTCTAAGAGCATGATACATCTTTGTGGCTCCTGGGTGCATACCCAGCTTACTAGAATGAGCTTCCTCTAGTATTTGAACTCTTAGGTTGCCCTTTTCAGGTACATACAACCTATTTTGGTAACACAACATTCCCTGCTTGAAGGAAAAACCCTGGAACAGTTCTCCCTTACTTTTGCCAGAAATTAACTCTAGCTCCTCATCACCAGCTTGAGCTTCCTTAATAAGCTCTTTCCACTCTGGTGTAATAGTGAGCACCCTCAACTGCTCACTTTCTTTAGCCAACCATTGGCTTGCTAACTGAGTAATACTCAGGCTTTCTGCCTTGTGATCTACTTCACCGCCTTTGAGTATTCCAGTATAGTTCCTACTCAAGGCATCTGCCACCACATTGGCCTTTCCAGCTGTGTATTCAATTACACAGTCAAAATCTTTTAGGTACTCCAACCACCTCCTTTGTCTCATGTTCAAATCCTTTTGAGTGAATAGGTACTTGAGACTCTTGTGGTCTGTAAACACTTGGAATTTATTACCAAGAAGATAATGTCTCCACTGCTTAAGAGCAAAGACCACTAGCCAGTTCCAGGTCATGCACTGGATATTTCTTTTCATGTGGTCTCAACTGTCTGGACCCAAAAGCAATGGCTTGCTTTTCTTGCATTAAAACACAACCTAGTCCTACATGAGAGGCATCTGTAAACACCTCATATTCCTTTTCAGGATCAGGCAGGATTAATACCGGAGCTGTAGTCAGCCTCCTTTTCAGTTCTTGAAAGCTTTCTTCACATTTGGGCTCCCAGACAAATTTCTGGTTCTTTCTAGTTAACTGAGTCATAGGAGCTGCTAATACAGAAAACTTTGGCACAAATCTTCTGTAGTAGCCAGCTAACCCCAGGAAGCTTCTGACTTCCCTTACACACTGGGGCTGTTTCCAATCAAGGATTGATCTTACCTTTTCAGGATCTACAGCCAACCCTTGATCATTTATTATATGACCCAGAAATCCAATCTCCTTTGTCCAAAATTTACACTTACTCAGCTTTCCATACAGCTGATGTTCTTGGAGCAATCCAAGCACTACTTTAAGGTGTACTTTATGAGTTTCCTCATCTTTGGAATATACCAAGATATCATCAATGAACACCACCACAAAGTGGTCCAGGTATGCCCTGAACACCCTCTGCATCAAGTCCATAAAGAATGCAGGTGCATTAGTGAGTCCAATGGCATCACTGTATATTCAAAATGACCATACCTAGTCCTGAAAGTAGTCTTAGGTATGTCCTCCTCCTTTACCCTTAGCTGGAAATATCCAGACCTTGGATCAATTTTGGAGAACACTCTTGCTCCTTTTAATTGATCAAATAAATCCTCTATCCTTAGGAGAAGATACTTGTTCTTTATGGTCAATGCATTCAACTTTCTGTAATCTATACAGAGTCTAAGGGTTCCATCCTTCTTTTTCACAAATAACACAGGTGCTCCACAGGGAGACACACTGGGTCTAATGAACCCTTTTTCCAGTAATTCATCCAACTGTTTCTTGAGTTCTACCATTTCAGGCACTGCCATTCTATAAGGAGCAGTAGATACTGGTGCTGCTCCTGGTACCAGCTTAATTTCAAATTCCACCTCCCTTAAGGGTGGCAATCCAGGTAAGTCTGTAGGAAAGGCCCTTGGGAAATCTTGAACTATGGGTATTTTCCTAAGTTCATTAGATATTTCCTGGTCATTCAGTACCAGGCAATCCTGCTCACCTTCTAGAGTTGTTATCTCCAGCACTTTTATGTGGCAGTCCATAGCCAACTCTAAGGGCTTACTCAAATCATATACTGTCCCACCAGGCAATAATAATTGTCTGGCCTGACAATCAATAATGACTCGATTCTCTTCTAACCAGTTCATGCCCAAAATCACATCATAGCCATGTGTCTCCAAAACTATGAGGTTAGTTCTCAGTTTCAGCTTGCCTATCTGTATTTCATAGTTTTCTACCATGTAGTAGGCAAACAAAATTTCATTGCCAGCTGTTCTTACCAAGTACATGTTGTCCATATACTTTACTTCCAGATTCATGGCCTTAACCAAGCTTGTAGCTATTATAGACAATGAAGCTCCAGTATCAAATAGAACAGATACTAATTGGTCATTAAGGTAAATTGTACCTTTTAAGGCCCTTCTGCTAGTCTTTTCCTGACTAGTCTCCCTCTCAGCATTCTCAGCCTCTGGTGTTTCTTGTCCTCTCCTGGAAGATTCCAGTTGAAACACCCTTCCTGGAAGAGTACCAGGCCTCCTCTGCTCCTGAGGAACTCTGGTTGCTGGCCTCCCACCTTGGGCTAGCCCCTGAGTCCTCAGCTGGGGCATGGGCAGCTGCCCCTTAGGTCCTCTGGGACTAAAAGTTCCCAGCAATCTCTTGTTGCCTTCACCCCTTTTTGGGCAATCCTTCACCCAGTGGTTTGGGGCACCACATCTATGGCACCATGTGGAAGCCTTAAAGCATGGCTTGTTGCCATGAAACTTCCCACAAGTGCTACACTGAGGGCCATACGGCTGTGACTGTGGTCCTCTGTCCTTCCTGTTTTCCTTTCTGCTTCCCCCTGCATCCCTCTCTTCTCCCGGCCTTTTTGATATCTGTCCCTTCTTTGTTCCACGATCACTTCCAGGCCCACTTTTAAACTGTTCCTGGAATTCCTGCTCCAGAGCGAAAGCACTCTGCATGACTGTATAGTAGTCTCTGGCCCCAATTGCTCTGAGGATCTACCTCAGTTCTGGTCTCAGCCCCTGATGAACCTTTTAGTTCTCAGCTCCTCTTGCCTTTCATATTGTGGGGCATATCTGATCAAACTATTGAACCTCTGCTCATACACCAGCACACTGAGGTTCCCTTGTTCTAGTTGATCAAATTCAACCCGTTTCTGGTCTCTCTGTGCCGCACTAACATACTGCTGCCGAAAGACCTTGAGAAAATCAGCCCACCTCATAGACCTCCTCCTGTCTGGATGTCTCCTCAGGTTCCTCTCTTGGTAACTCCTCTGTACCGTCCTCCACCAGAGTTCTGCATTCCCCTCTAGTCTGAAAGTGGCTAGCAATACTCTCTGTGTGGTGGTAACCTCCATCCTTTCCAGTATCTTCTCTAACTGATATACCCAGAACTCTGCCTCCTCTGGTTCACATCGTCCTCTGAAGACTGGAGGTTTTAGTGCCAGGAATCCCTCCAACTGGCCCTCCTTTAGTCCTCCTTTACTATGCCTTCTCCTACTCGCTTCTCTGCTACTGGATTTACCCCTGGATGATCTGCTTGACCTGCTTCTGAGTGTGGTTTCCTCAGTAGAGGGTTCAGTCCCTCTGGAGTATATGTATGCATCCCTCTCCTCAACATCTGGGCTATCATCCTCCTCTTCCTACTCAATTATAGGCTCCTGCCTCACCTCTGACCTCATCCTTCTGGCCCTTGGATGTCTCCTCTCCTCATCTACCTCTTCCTCCTCTTGGTTTCCTCCAGCTCTGCTGGACTGATCATAGACTACTGGCTCTTTGCCAGGCCTCCTTCTTCTCCTGCCTACTGCTTCTGCTGGTTCCACTTCTTCCTGATTCTGGGCATCGCCTCTAGCCAAGGATTGCATTCCCAGCACTAACTGAGCCACTGTGGCATGTAGTGACTCCATCATCATTTTCATTCTCTCTTGTCTGTCTCTGCTTGGCCGAGGTGCTTGGTACCTAGCAGTGGGCTCTTCAGCCCCAATATGACCCATTTCTTCTGCCTAGGTCTCAGGCACATTTTCCTGCAATCCCTCTACATGATGGGCTGCAGTTTCTTCTTCCTGTCTCAGGGAACTCTTATCCCTGCCTCTGGTTCACATCCTGCACTTTCAATTGCAGATATTCACAAATATCCAAAATAATACAAGTCTTATATGAGTTAGCCCTAAAGGAGACTCTGTCTAGGCTAAACTCTGATCATAGTATCAAGCAGGCTCTGATACCAAACAAAGCCTGTCACACCTCACTCAGGCCCTGGCCTATGAGTTTCTAAACTATCTCACATGTCCAACTCCAGAATTATGTTTCTAGCTCTCGGCCAAGCAAGCAGTGGCAACTTTTAAGTCTTATTTTCTTAAGTTATGAGGCCTGGGAGGTGGCCCAGGTGGCTTTAACAAGATCCACTATCAACTTGCAGCAAAGGCAAGACCCGATACCCCTAACTTGCACAACAAGCAAGGTTTACTTTTGTTTCTTGCATAACAAGCAAGGCAACATTTAATGCAACATTAAGTGCATACATGGTGTGAAGTCAAATGTACTACCTATATGGCAACCAAGAAGCCCACAAAGTTGGTTTAGGATTTTGAAAACCACAAGTTGTATGTGCATGATACTCTCGGCCTACTAAAGTACATACAATTGTGCACAACAATTTCACATGTTCAAGTCCATAACCATTCACACAAAAATGGCAACTTTGGCCCATATTATCCACCATACATAGGCAAGTATAATGCGATCCATAAGTACATACATAACTTGGCATACAAAACCAACAAAGTACTACAAGTCTAGGCTTCAAGGACTAAACATATAAACACAAAAAGGTAGCCTGCCTAGCAACCAAAACATGGCTACACAGGCCATGAATCCAAAAGATGTCTAAGCCAAGTTATTACGTACCAAGACCCCTAATGGTCAAACATCACCTTAAGTATGCCATACAAGAGCACACACTGCAACACCAACCCAATAGCCTGATTCATGGTCATGAAGGAAAATACTATGATCAAAGCCACAGTCCAGGTATCCATAGCTCTCCTAGACAAGTCTCAAACTACTGCCTGCAAACTTAACTTATAAGTCTCGGCCAACCATAGGTACATAAGACTTGTAATGAACCCAAATTGACAAGCCAAGCACACATTGGCACATACCTTGGGAATTAAGCAAAACTAGTGCAAACACAAGCACAAACAAGCAAACACTACACAGGCCGAATGTCCTTGCCTGAAATAAAGGAATGGGCAGTGAGTATAACTCAGTAGGATTCACATTTATATACTTATGCAACTCAAATGAGTCTATTTAGTTAAGCTGAGTGTTCACTCAAAGCTTAACCTCTAATTGGTTAGCTCAACCTGTAAAACAGACACAAAGACAAGAAAACCAAACATATGCATATACAAGATAGATAACCATGACAAAATAATTCATAAGTGGGGCTAGCAAGCACAAGGAAACACCAAAGCACACAAGTACACACCCACACTCCACATTGTAGCTCTCAGCCATATTCAACCATACATGTACCCATGTGCATTCTTGCACACAAACCTTACCAATATACCATTTCCACTTGGAGCTCCCAAAATGCCAAGCAAATAGGCCACATTTACTTGCATTTCTAGTACATGTACACTAGTCGATTAGCTAATCAACAAAACAACCAAGTATAATCATTAAGCCCATCAAGCAACTAAGATCACATGGCAGATTTTAACCATCACTTAGCCACTCTAAACACTTGAACCATGGCACAATACCAAGCAACATCAAGTGTTAGTGAATCCTACCTCAATAGCTCTCGGTCTACAACCAAGCTTCAAGTATCCAAGTGTTCCTCAATCACAATGCCTACCAAATCAATCACATAGGCATCAACACACAAACTCATGGATTAAACTACCATGATTCACATGAAGAACACTAAGATATACACACTTAAGTTCTCGGCCAAAAAGCTCAATTTCACATACATGTGCAACCCATCATTCTAACACACAACATGATATTCTAATCATCAATGAACATCATCCATGGCATTATTTCCAATTAACAAAGTGAAATGCTCCATTCCACTCTAATCCAAGCTTTCGGCCAAAGTGCCCGTTTCCCATATTAGTGTCCTTTATTATCTATTTCATTCCATGGTTATTCAATCACCAATATACATCACTCATGGCATCCTTACCATGTAACCAAGCAAAATACATCATTTCACATTAAGTCTAGCTCTCGGTTATAATGCCCATAACCATACATTTGTGTTCTTCATCAATCCAAACCAACATACTGTTAGTATTGTGCCCAAAAGGCCAATCATGAGATGATTGTATTTTTGCACATTGAGTCATGATATTTTATTGAGGCATTAATCCAGCAATTATGTTTGTTGTTTTGTTTCTGCGTAACGTAATAAGCATAACTGTAGCCCTAGAATAATGATATTCTTAAACGTCCCTAGTCTAGTATTGTTGTGGAGCGGGTTGCAATAATACATAATGACTAGCATATGTGGAGACTAATATGAGATATGTAGTCTACATATGGGTACAAGTTGGAGAACTTGTGTACTGGACCGACCCACCATGAGAACACTTCATGGATCGTTATATGAGTGTCATAAGTGATTCTCATAGTGATCATGGTATATGTAGTCCTTTGACCTAAGATCAGCAAGGTTCCCTACATGTGAGTCACATACTTTGATACTTTCCTTTGTTGCTCGTAACTGAGTGAACTTGAAGGAGGTCATTGGGTATGTCACATATCATGCGGAGGGATTTGTATGATCAAGATGGGATTTGTCCCTCCTATGTAACGGGAGTGATATCTTCGGGCCCCTTGATAGACTGAGACTTAGAAAATGCATGGCCATGCTCGGATGAGTTGATATATGATATCAATGTCGTCAGTTTAAGTTGGTCTACTCGGTAATCAAGAAACCAAAGATTGGGCTATACGAGAGTGACACATTCCATGTCTCGTGCTTAGTCTTGATATCTTGGACAAAGGGACAATGGCATATATCGGTGATGATCATAAAGGTTTAGTCGATTCACCGACAATCTTGTCACTTGGGTAGCAATGATGTGTTGCTAGACACCGCTCATTGCTTATGATCATAAATGTGATTTATGATCATTGCCAACATGGCAAGAGCCTATTGGGTCGCACACATAGAGCTATTTGGATCATTAGAGTGCATGGGCTAATTATTTGGGTTATGGTTTCACTTTAATTTCGTATTAATAATGGGCCAAGGAGTTGAGCCATTATTAAGCCCGAAATTAAATCCTAATTGGATTAGGGCTTTGAAACCCATTAGGCCTGGAAGTTGAGTCTCACTATAAATACAACTTTTAAGTGAGAAATTCGCAGGTCTCCTTGCCCTAGCCTCCCAAAAGGACAGCCGCACTCTTCTCTTGCAATTCCTTGGAGGACGCAAGCTAGCACTGCGAGCGCAAGAGAAACGCATCTGCCGGGACGTGGTGGAAGCGTGGTGATCCCGAGAGGCTCGTGTGGATACCATAGAGAGCCTGAACACGTCAACTGTTCAGGTTTTGTGATTCGACTCTACAGTTGAGTGAGAGATCTCAACCGAAAATTAGGTATCAAATTTTCGAACACCTGGTTTACCCCGTTTCACTTGGATCCTGGAGGGTTTCGGTTAAATTCCGCTGCGCTGTTTGGCTCCCGAAACCCAACACATACACTCACCAACTCATCATTAATCACAGTTCATGGCATCAATGCCATGTAAACACAAGAAGAACATGATTTACCTCAAAGATGAACCTTTCGGCCAAACTCAAATTTGCTCAACTTGATGCCCTTCACTCAAACTTGCCTAGCACAAGAACAAATAGGCAAGAACAATACTTAGTCATGGATTAATTTCCATGGAAATGAAGAAGAACACCAAGTTTATTCACCCAACACATTCGGCCAACAATCCACTTCCGAACCGAGACATTTCTTGCTTATTTAGCTTAATATAACTTCAATTAAGCATTTAGATTCCTTGTACATGGAAGAACTACCATGAGTTCAAGGAAATTAACAAGGTTACCTCAAGAACCCTAGCTCAAATAGGTTTGACTCTTCTTGATTCTTGAAATCCAAGCTTGAAATTGAAGTAGTCTAGCACCGAAATCAAGCTCCCAAGCTTGAATCCTTCAAGTGTCTTCAAGATTCTTGGATTCAAGATCAATTTGTGAAGGAACTCTCAAGAACGCACTCGGCCAAAGAAAAATAAAGGGAGCCCGAAATGTGCTAAGTGAATGGCCTTCACTAACTCGGCCGAAATGGTTTGGGTTTTAGTTAGCTAATTGCTAACTTTGGCTTCCATAATTTTGCATGAGACATTGTAGCCCTTAGCTCCTCATGTGCTCAATGCCGCCACTAAAACCTTGATTCCAATGACACTTTAGTCCACACATGGCCTATAATGCCAAGCAAGTAAACAACACAAGTACCAAGGTGTCATAAGTACCCATGCATAACCGGCCATGTAACTAGACAAATAACTAGTTAGTTTAACTAGTAACTAGTGAATAGTACATTAGTGGTAGACAAGATTTGATTAGTAAACATTATTGTCTCCCACAATTTGGCTTAGTACACTACTAGTCTACATAACTTTTGCATGGCCGAATCTTCCAATTCCAAGTTTGTAGTTTTAATTGTAGCACCCAATCAAGTGTGCTATTTGATCCCCTTTCTCTGTTTTCTGTCTGTTTTTCCACAGTTCTTTTTTCATGTGAAATTTGGCCCTGAAAGTCTCCAGCTTTACACTTAGGTCACTGCACTAGTTTCCATAGTTCCTCTTACTCTCCCCTTTCTGTTTTCTCTTATTTCCTTGGTTCTCCATGGCCTAAGCCAAGCACTTAGGAGGTGCCTAACACATGCCATGAATCCAAAAGCCAAACATGCCAAGTTATTATATACCAAGACCACTAATGGTCAAACATAACCTTGAGTATGCCATACAAGAGTACACACTGTAACACCAGCCCAATTGCCTGGTTCATTGTCATGAAAGAAAATACTATGATTAGAGCCAAAGTCCAAGTATCCATAGCTTTCCTAGACAAGTCTACAACTACAGCCTGCAAACTTAGCTCATAAGTCTCGGCCAACAAAGATATAAGACTTGTAATGAACCTAAAATGATAAGCCAAGCACACATTGGCACATACCTTGGAAACTAAGCAAATTCGTGCAAAACACAAGCAACAAGCAAGCTAGCACTACTCAGGCCGAATGTCCTTGCCTGAAATAAAAGGATGGGCAGTGAGTATAACTCAGTAGGATTCACTTGTATACATATACAACTAAAAAATGAGTCTATTTAGTTAAGCTGAGTGTTCACTCAAAGCTTAACCACCCATTTGTCAGCTTTACCTGCAAAACAAACACAAAGACAAAGGAAACCAAGCATATACATATACAAGATAATTAACCATAGCAAATAATCCATAATACCATAAGTGGGGTTAGCAAGCACATGGAAACACCAAAGCACACAAGTACACACACACACTCCACATGTTTGCTCTCGGCCATAATGAACCATACATGTACCCATGTGCACAATGCACACAAAAACCTTCAACATACCACTTCCACTTAGAGCTCCAAAATGCCAAGCAAATAGGCCACATTTACTTGCATTTCTAGTACATGTACAATAGTCAATTAGCTAATCAACAAGTAGACCAAGTATTCTCAATAGCCCATCAAGCAACTAAGGTCATTTGGCAAATTTTAACCATCACTTAGCCACTCTAAACACTTGAACCATGGTACATTACCAAGCAACATCAAGTGTTAGTGAACCCTACCTCAATTGCTCTCGGTCACAACCAAGCTTCAAATGCCCAAGTGTTCCTCATTCACAATGCCTACCATAACAACACATAGGCATCAACAACACATACTCATGGACTAACTACCATGATTTCTGTGAAGAACACTACAATATACAAGCTTAAGCTCTCGATCACAATGCCGAATTCCACATTTTTGTGTTATCCATCAAACCAACTCATTACATGATGATCTAGTGATCAATGAACATCACTCATGGCATCATTACCATGTAACCAAGTGAAGAACACTCAAGTACACTAATCCAAGCTTTCGGCCAAAATGTCCATTTTCACACAATAATATTCCTCATCAATCTAATCCAACACATGCTCATCCAAGCATCATGAAACCTTAACCATGGTACAAATACCATGTAATAATGTGAAGAACATGAAATTACCTTCACATTGAACTTTCGGCCAACATAACAACTTGCACACTTTGATGTTCCTCACTCCAAATAGCCTAGCACAGGATTAAATAGGCAACAATAACACTTAGTCATGGATTAATTTCCATGGAAATGAAGAAGAACATCAAGTTATGTCACCCAACACTCTCGGCCAACAATGGACTTGCAATCCACCATAACACATGCTCAAGTAACTCAATCCAACATCAATTGAGCACTTAAATCCCTTGTTCATGGAAGAAATACCATGGAATCAAGGAGAACATAAGAAATACCTCAAACCCTAGCTTGATTAGGCTCGGCCTTCCTTGAATCTCCAAGAACAAAGTTTGATTCCAAGCAAGCAAAGGCCAAAACAAACTTCTCCAAGCTTGAATCCTTCAATGCCCTCAAGATTTCTTGGATTCAAGACCAAATGGTGAGTGAAATCTCAAGGACAACTCTTGGTCAAGTGATGAGCAAAGAACCCAAAATGGCAAAGTAATGGTCTTGACTAGTTTCGGCCGAAAGACTTGTGTTTTAGTTAGCTAAAATGCTAACTTTTGCTTCTATTTCTTTGCATGAGACAATGTAGTCCTCCACTTCACATGTTCACAAGAGCGCCACTAAAACATAGGTTTCTTGTCACTTAAGTCCATCCATGGCTTTAAATGCCAAGCATAAGACAAACACAAGTACCAAAGTACTATAATCACCCATGTGTAACCGGCCATGTAACGAGCTAACAAACTAGTTAGTTTAACTAGTTAACTAGTGAATAGTTCTTTAGTGGTAGACAAGACTAGACTAGCAATCATTGTTCTCTCCCACAATTTGGCTTAGTATGGCACTAGTCACCTTAGAAACTTGCATGGCCGAAATGATCAACTTAAAGTTGATAGTTCTAATTGTACCACTCATTTAAGTGTACAATTTGATCCCCTTTATCTGTTTTCTGTCTGTCTTTCCATAGTCTAGTTTCTATGTGCAGTTAAGCCCTGAAAATTTCCAGCTTTACACATAAACCACTGTACTAGACTCCATGGTTCTCCTTATCCTTCCTTTTTGTTTTCTCTTGTTTTCCTTTGCCTAAGCCAAGCTCTTAGGAGGTACCTAACACCGCCCATGCAGAGAAAAGCATTGAAATGGCAGTATGAGTTAGGAGGAAGCTGATTCACGGCTATGCCATGAAATTGGCAAAAGTCACAAATCATCTTGGATGGAGGAAACCGAAGTCCAGCCTTCAGTTGGGCTTGGAAAATGGTAACCTCGTCACCTCGATTCATAAAGCTAAACTGGCCAAGGCGAGGTAACCTTGTGATGGCATACGAGGGAAGGAAAAATTTGGTCTTCCACTTTTCTAATTTTTCAGGAGTGGTGCAACAAGGGTGAGCCATAAGAGGTTGCCAGCTCTCTGGAATAAGCATGGTTGACCGAAAAATGACTTTGGAAAAAGGGAAAAAAGATTTCAGAACAAGGAAAAATGACTTCGGGAAGTGAAAAGAAAAGCAGAAACCGAAGGAACTCTAGAAATCAGAACCCACCAAAAGTCTTGCCAAAGTCTGGGTTTGAGGACGCCGTCATGAAAGATCGCCAGAAATTGCTCCGTCGCTAAGACCGCCGCAAAAAAGGAAGAAAAAGCGAGAGAAAAGAAAATGAAGAGTATGACGGGAGGAAGGCTTATATAGATCGAGGAAGGGTAGCCAAAAGAGCGTCATAATTGCGGCACGAAGGTGAAACATCACCACAATTACCTCTCACGTGCGAAAAGGCGTGCCCATCCCAGCTAATGACTACCACGTGTCACCGGTCACGAGAAACTAGGACACATTTTCTGACATCTGGAAAACCAGGGCACATTGCTCGAGACTGACACGCCTAGTTTCAAGACGCGTCGATCCACTAACCTATGCCGGGAAAAGTGAACAAGTTGGGAATCTCGAGAACACCAAAGGGCAGGCAGACGACACCTGTCCAAACAAGGCTTATCAACCAGGTGGCGAAGTGCCTTGCCAGCTGACGTCATATTTCGAGTGTAAATCCATAAGGTCCAGGGTTCAAGGCTCCGCGCCACCCTGTTCGACCGAAAATGGACATACTACTACGTGGGGCTCCGGGAGTCCACGAGGTCGTCCTGTCAAAAACTGCCAATTGAGCGATGGAAAGATGCCGGAAAAGCTACTTGCCGAAGTCTTCACCTCGGTTTTCCAAGGGGGGAATGTGACAGCCGAAGTGTTATCGCCCTGTTCACCCACCGACCACGGGAAAGAAAGGGCTAGACACCTGAGGCATACGACCTCGGAAAGGACTCTGGAGTGAAGGAAATCATATACTTGAGGCACACGGCCTCGGTAGCTCGCCAATTCCAACTTCGGGAGCCAGCGCAGCGCCTCCTTCAGGAAGCCGACCGAACCATCTTCGGGGGGAAAGGACCAATCACCCTCCAAGGGAGAAAGGCCCCCGAAGACAGAGACGCCGAAGTTCCAGCCTGACTCCGAAAAAGGGCTCCTCACCCCGAAGTGAGACATCAACCAAAGGAACCTTGGTTCTACGGCAACAGCTATCAAGGAGTCTCTAACACTCCGATCACATACGTCTCCAACACGCCACCTTCAGGCACGCTCTGACACGCCGACGCAATCTAATGTCCTATCATGAAGGGCTACAACTCGCGACCCGAGAAGCCTGCAGGTGGCTAGGGGCCCCCGCGCACAAAAATACAAACACCATCCGACCATACACGTGCCGAACACTTGTCACCATTTGAAGGGTGTTAGTGTTGTGCCCAAAAGCCAATCATGTGATGATTGTATTTTTGCACAATTGAGTCATGATATTTTATTAAGGCATTAATCCAGCAATTATGTTTGTTGTTTTGTTCCTGCGTAACTTAACAAACATAATTGTAACCCTAGAATAATGATATTCTTAAAAGTCCCTGGTCTAGTATTATTGTGGAGCGGGTTGCAATAATACATAACGACTAGCATATGTGGAGACTAATATGAGATATGTAGTCTACATATGGGTACAAGTTGGAGAACTAGTGTACTGGACCGACCCACCATGAGAACACTACATGGATCGTTATATGAGTGTCATAAGTGATTCCCATAGTGATCAGGGTATATGTAGTCCTTCGACCTAAGATCATCAAGGTTCCCTACATGTGAGTCACATACTTTGATACTTTCCTTTGTTGCTCGTAACTGAGTGAACTTGAAGGAGGTCATTGGGTATGTCACATATCATGCGGAGGGATTTGTATGATCAAGATGGGATTTGTCCCTCCTATGTAACGGGAGTGATATCTTCGGGCCCCTTGATAGAGTGAGACTTAGAAAAATGCATGGCCATGCTCGGATGAGTTGATATACGATATCAATGTCATCAGTTTAAGTTGGTCTACTCGGTAATCAAGAAACCAAAGATTGGGCTATACGAGAGTGACACATTCCATGTCTCGTGCTTAGTCTTGATATCTTGGACAAAGGGACAATGGCATATATCGGTGATGATCATAAAGGTTTAGTCGAATCATCGACAATCTTGTCACTTGGGTAGCAATGATGTGTTGCTAGACACCGCTCATTGCTTATGATCATAAATGTGATTTATGATCATTGCCAACGTGGTAAGAGCCTATTGGGTCACACACATAGAGCTATTTGGATCATTAGAGTGCATGGGCTAATTATTTGGGTTATGGTTTCACTTTAATTTTGTATTAATAATGGGCCCAAGAGTTGAGCCATTATTAAGCCCGAAATTAAAGCCTAATTGGATTAGGGCTTTGAAACCCATTAGGCCTGGAAGTTGAGTCTCACTATAAATACAACTTTTAGTGAGAAATTCACAGGTCTCCTTGCCCTAGCCTCCCAAAAGGACAGCCGCACTCTTCTCTTGCAATTCCTTGGAGGACGCAAGCTAGCACTGCGAGCGCAAGAGAAACGCATCTGCCGGGACGTGGTGGAAGCGTGGTGATCCCGAGAGGCTCGTGTGGATACCATAGAGAGCTTGAACACGTCAACTGTTCAGGTTTTGTGATTCGACTCTACAGTTGAGTGAGAGATCTCAACCGAAAATTAGGTATGAAAATTTTTGAACACCCGGTTTACCCCGTTTCACTTGGATCCTGGAGGGTTTCGGTTAAATTCCGCTGCGCTGTTTGGCTCCCGAAACCCAACAGTGGTATCAGAGCTACTGGTGAAACCCTAAATCGGGATTGAGTGTTGAATCGCATGATGTTATGTGTTCGGTTGCTTTTCGGCCATGATTAATTAGATTGATTCATGATGCATGAAACCGAAACTCGTAATGAACATATGACGTATATGAAGAAACGACACAAATTGGTTAATGAGATTAACCCGAAATTGAATGGTATGAGATACCTATATGGATTAGGATTCTTGCAATAGTTGCAAAAACCCTAGCTTTGTTCGGATTCGGCCTGTTCGGGCACCGAAAGTAAGGTATTTTTGGTGGCTCAAATGGAGGAGTCTCGGGTGCCTACTTGCTCGAAATAGAAGATTTCGGGCTAAGCAATTGTAAGAAAATTTTTTGCGCCGGGGGGCGCTGCCCCCCACACCCCCCGCAAGGGCAGCTCCCCTTGACCTCGTCTGCTGTCCGGAACCACCGGTCAGCGGAACCACCGCCCGCTGACCGGCCAGCGGGACTGCCGTATGCGAAGCGCCACATAAATAAAAACTGGTTAATCAACGCGTGAAAATTGGCATGCATCTTTGTTGAATGAGATTTGACATGATATGCTGATTGGTGTTTGAAGCATGGTGCATGGTTATAGCCCTTGATTGGTTGTACTTGTAAATACGGCCTGCGAGTCGTGCCTTTTCTTATCACTCTCATTGTACATTCTCTTCTCACCTTACTCCCCTCGAATGTAACTCGAGGTTTCTATTATTGATGTAATGGTGCATTATGGGATCATCCAAGGTGGTATGTCCAAGGAGGTGGTTTGTCCAAGGAGGTGACAACAAAAGGGCAACCAAGAAAGGAAGAGAAGGAGCTTGTGAAGACTCTTTTCTTTTCTTAGGCTTTTATGATATTCTCATTGGCTTGAGAATATCGCATAGTTTGGGCTATAACCATGTCACGTTTACTTTCTTGTAAGCATGAGATGCATGTTTTATATTTGTATGTGATGCATGTATAAGACAACCGGAGATAACAAATTGGTGAGATCAAAAGAAAAATCCCTCAAACAAATATTAAGTCATTAAATGTGATGCCTTCCAAATGTTGGCACTCGTCAAGACTTTGATCAACATTAGGTGGGTTTGCCAAAGCAAAGCACCTATGTTCATCTTGGTAAGGCGCGATGGGATAATAGTGATATCCAAATTGCTAACTTTGGGTCCGACTTAACTAAGTCATCCTAATAGGATTAGGGACTTAGAGGCATAGAGTTGGGCTTAAGCTCATGAGATGAGCTTGGACAAGTGTTGTTCACCCAACTATCCAAGAGTTGCATAAGATAATTGGCAATGCAATTGGCAAGGAGTTGCCTACCTAAATAGCTGTAACTTGAGAGAAAAGCCAAAGCTGACTCAGGTTGTGGTCAAATATGGATCTTGGCCCACTAGAATACCTTAGCGCCGAGGTGTTCCAAAATAATATCGAGGGTTATTATTTTGAGGAAAATAGTGGGAGTATCGTTTAATAAAAGTCCTTATTAAATGAATTAAAATACATGACTCTTACACTGCATATTTACTGTTGTAGATAACCATGGCACAAAACACATCGACACTTTCGTTGCGATCGATCCTTGAGAAGGAAAAACTAAATGGGACCAACTTTCTCAAATGGTACCGAAACTTGAGGATAGTCCTCAAACAAGAGAGAAAGGCTTATGTCCTAGAGCAGCCCATTCCGAATGAGCCTGCTGCCACTGCTCCAAGAGCTGAAAGGGATGCTCACAAGAGGCATTCTGATGATGCTTTGGATGTTGCATGCCTCATGCTTATTACCATGGAATCTGAGCTTCAGAAGCAACATGAGAACATGGGGGCGTTCGATATGATCGAACATCTCAAAATGCTTTTCCAAGAGCAAGCTAGGCATGAGAGGTTTGAGACCTCTAAGGCATTGTTTCAGTGCAAGATGTCTGAGGGAAGTCCCGTGGGTCCTCATGTGCTCAAGATGATTGGGTACATTGAGAATCTTGAGAATTTGGGATTTGCTCTTCAGAAAGAGTTGGCTATTGATGTAGTCTTGCAATCGTTGCCTGAAAGCTACAGTCAGTTCGTCATGAACTATAACATGAACGACCTTGACAAGTCCCTCCCTGAATTGCTCAACATGTTGAGAACTGCTGAGCAAAACCTTAAGAAGGCTAAGCCCATTTTGATGGTTCAAAAGGGCAAGGGAAAGGGAAAAGCCAACAAGAAGAAGGATAAAGCTAATGGAAAGTCCAATGCTAATTCTTCTTCAGCTGCACTGAAACCAAAGGGTGGTGTGGCAAAGGAAGGGGAGTGCTTCCATTGTAAGCAACCTGGACACTGGAAGCGCAACTGCAAGCTCTATCTTGAAGAACTTGCTAAGGAAAAGGGAAGTAAGACTTCCACTTCAGGTATTTTTGTTATAGAGGCTAACTTTTCTACTTCCTCATCTTGGGTATTGGATACTGGATGTGGATCTCACATTTGTGCAAATGTGCAGGATCTAAGTAGAAGTAGAAGATTGGCCCGAGGTGAAGTGGACCTACGTGTTGGAAATGGAGCAAGGGTTGCTGCCTTAGCCGTAGGGACTTATGTTCTCACTTTACCTAGTGGATTAGTTTTAGAATTAGACAACTGCTACTTTGTGCCTACTATTAGTAGAAATTTGATTTCTGTTTCTTGTTTGGACAAGAAAGGTTTTTCATTTATAATAAAGGACAAATGTTGTTCTATTTATTTGAATGAAATCTTTTATGGTAGTGCTCAACTTAGCAATGGGTTGTATGTTCTAGACCTCGAAGATCCAATCTATAATGTGAATACCAAGAAGGTCAGATTAAATGATTCAAACCCGACCTATCTCTGGCACTGTCGCTTGGGCCATATAAATGAGACCCGCATATCCAAGCTCCATAAGGATGGACTCTTGGACTCATTTGATTTTGAATCATATGAGACATGTGAGTCATGTTTGTTGGGCAAGATGACCAAAGCCCCATTCATAGGGCAAAGTGAAAGGGCTAATGACTTACTAGGACTCATACATAGTGATGTATGTGGCCCTATGTCTACACAAGCTAGAGGAGGTTTCCAATACTTCATTACTTTCACTGATGACTTCAGCAGATATGGCTATGTGTATCTCATGAGACACAAGTCAGAATCCTTTGAAAAGTTCAAAGAATTCAAGAATGAAGTAGAGAATCAACTCGGGAAGAGTATCAAAGTGCTTCAATCAGATCGAGGTGGAGAGTACTTGGATCGAGAATTCCTTGACTATCTGAAGGAGTGTGGTATAGTATCACAACTCACTCCACCAGGTACACCTCAATGGAATGGTGTATCTGAAAGGAGAAATCGAACTCTGTTAGACATGGTTCGCTCTATGATGAGTCAAGCTGACCTTCCAAACTCCTTTTGGGGACATGCTCTAGAGACAGCCGCTTTTACACTAAACCGAGTTCCATCTAAATCGGTTCAAAAGACACCATATGAGATATGGAGTGGGAGGCGTCCCAATTTGTCTTTTATGAAGATTTGGGGCTGTGACGCTTATGTGAAATGTCAATCCTCTGACAAACTAGGGCCCAAATCTCAAAAATGCCTTTTTGTTGGGTATCCCAAAGAAACAAAGGGTTACTATTTCTACAATCCTTCTGAGCAAAAAGTGTTTGTTGCTCGAACTGGTGTCTTTTTAGAGAAAGAGTTTATCTCTAAAGAAACTAGTGGGAGGAAAGTAGAACTTGAAGAAATTCAAGAACAACAAGGAGACATCGAACCTGAAATGGAACCTGAACAGACACCACAAGATGTTGTGGTTCAAGAGTCTGTTCCTGTAGCACAGAGCCCACGTAGGTCTGGTAGGATTCGGCGTGAGCCCGAGAGATATGGATTTCTCATGACTCACACTGGTGATGTGATGCTCATGGATCAGGATGAGCCCACAACCTACCAACAAGCTATGTCGGGGCCTGACTCTGAGAAGTGGCTAGTGGCCATGAAATCCGAGATGGAATCCATGTATGAAAACCAAGTATGGACTTTGGTTGACCCACCTGAAGGGGTAAAACCCATAGGGTGCAAATGGGTTTTCAAGAAGAAAACTGACATGGATGGTAATGTGATTACCTTTAAGGGACGATTGGTTGCAAAAGGTTTCAAGCAAATTCATGGTATTGACTATGATGAAACTTTTTCACCAGTTGCTATGCTTAAATCCATCTGAATTTTGTTTGCTATTGCTGCACACTATGATTATGAGATATGGCAAATGGATGTCAAAACTGCATTCCTAAATGGAAAGCTACTTGAGGATGTGTACATGACACAACCTGAGGGTTTTGTCACTCCTGAGAATGCCAATAAAGTGTGCAAGTTGCAAAGGTCCATTTATGGACTGAAGCAAGCTTCTCGAAGTTGGAATCTTCGTTTTGATGATGCAATCAAAGAGTTTGGTTTTATCAAAAATGAAGATGAACCTTGTGTCTACAAGAAGGTTAGTGGGAGCGCTATTGTCTTCTTGGTGTTGTATGTAGATGACATACTACTCATCGGGAATGACATTCCTGAGCTACAGTCTGTGAAGACTTGGCTAGGGAAATGTTTCTCTATGAAGGACTTGGGTGAAGCAGCCTATGTGTTAGGCATCAGGATCTATAGAGATAGATCTAGAAAGCTTCTTGGCCTAAGTCAAAGTACATATATTGACAAGGTGCTAAAGAGGTTTAGCATGCAAGATTCCAAGAAAGGATTCTTGCCCATGTCACATGGTATCACTCTTTCTAGATCTCAGTGTCCGAGTACAACCGAGGAGAGAGAGCGCATGAGTAAGATTCCATATGCCTCAGCAATTGGATCTATCATGTATGCCATGATATGTACTCGTCCCGATGTCTCATATGCTTTGAGCATGACGAGTAGGTACCAATCGAACCCCGGTGAGAGTCATTGGACAGCTGTTAAGAACATCCTTAAGTACTTACGAAGGACTAAGGATGCATTCTTGGTCTTTGGAGGTGAAGATGAGCTCGTTGTAAGGGGTTACACCGATGCAAGCTTCCAATCCGATAAGGATGATTTTAGATCACAATCTGGTTATGTGTTTTGTATTGGTGGTGGTGCTGTGAGCTGGAAGAGTTCAAAGCAAGAGACAGTAGCTGACTCTACAACAGAATCTGAGTACATTGCCGCCTCTGATGCTGCGAAGGAGGCAGTTTGGATCAAGAAGTTCATCACTGAACTTGGAGTGGTTCCAAGCATTGTCGACCCGATAGAGCTCTATTGTGACAACAATGGAGCAATCGCACAGGCTAAGGAACCTCGATCTCACCAGCGATCCAAACACATACTCCGACGCTATCATCTCATCAGGGAGATCATCGAGAGGGGTGATGTAAGGATATGCAGGACTTCGACAGATAGCAACATTGCTGATCCGCTGACAAAGCCCCTTACGCAGCAAAAGCATGATAGCCATTCTAGGTCCATCGGTATTAGATACATGGATGATTGGCTTTAGTGCAAGTGGGAGATTGTTAGTGTTGTGCCCAAAAGCCAATCATGAGATGATTGTATTTTTGCACATTGAGTCATGATATTTTATTAAGGCATTAATCCAGCAATTATGTTTGTTGTTTTGTTCCTGCGTAACTTAACAAACATAATTGTAACCCTAGAATAATGATATTCTTAAAAGTCCCTGGTCTAGTATTATTGTGGAGCGGGTTGCAATAATACATAACGACTAGCATATGTGGAGACTAATATGAGATATGTAGTCTACATATGGGTACAAGTTGGAGAACTTGTGTACTGGACCGACCCACCATGAGAACACTACATGGATCGTTATATGAGTGTCATAAGTGATTCTCATAGTGATCATGGTATATGTAGTCCTTCGACCTAAGATCATCAAGGTTCCCTACATGTGAGTCACATACTTTGATACTTTCCTTTGTTGCTCGTAACTGAGTGAACTTGAAGGAGGTCATTGGGTATGTCACATATCATGCGGAGGGATTTGTATGATCAAGATGGGATTTGTCCCTCCTATGTAACGGGAGTGATATCTTCGGGCCCCTTGATAGAGTGAGACTTAGAAAATGCATGGCCATGCTCGGATGAGTTGATATATGATATCAATGTCATCAGTTTAAGTTGGTCTACTCGGTAATCAAGAAACCAAAGATTGGGCTATACGAGAGTGACACATTCCATGTCTCGTGCTTAGTCTTGATATCTTGGACAAAGGGACAATGGCATATATCGGTGATGATCATAAAGGTTTAGTCAAATCATCGACAATCTTGTCACTTGGGTAGCAATGATGTGTTGCTAGACACCGCTCATTGCTTATGATCATAAATGTGATTTATGATCATTGCCAACGTGGTAAGAGCCTATTGGGTCGCACACATAGAGCTATTTGGATCATTAGAGTGCATGGGCTAATTATTTGGGTTATGGTTTCACTTTAATTTCGTATTAATAATGGGCCCAAGAGTTGAGCCATTATTAAGCCCGAAATTAAATCCTAATTGGATTAGGGCTTTGAAACCCATTAGGCCTGGAAGTTGAGTCTCACTATAAATACAACTTTTAAGTGAGAAATTCACAGGTCTCCTTGCCCTAGCCTCCAAAAAGGGCAGCCGCACTCTTCTCTTGCAATTCCTTGGAGGACACAAGCTAGCACTGCGAGCGCAAGAGAAACGCATCTACCGGGACGTGGTGGAAGCGTGGTGATCCCGAGAGGCTCGTGTGGATACCATAGAGAGCCTGAACATGTCAACTGTTCAGGTTTTGTGATTCGACTCTACAGTTGAGTGAGAGATCTCAATCGAAAATTAGGTATGAAAATTTTCTAACACCCGGTTTACCCCGTTTCACTTGGATCCTGGAGGGTTTCGGTTAAATTCCGTTGCGCTGTTTGGCTCCCGAAACCCAACAAAGGGGTCACCCCTTTTCTTTTATACAAGGGAAATGTTCACAAGGAGGGGGACTCACGGGAGGAGAGACTTTCCCCTGGGAAAAAGGGGACTCACGGGAGGAGAGACTCTCCCCTGGGAAAAGGGGACTCAAGGGAGGAGAGACTCTCCCCGGGGAAAAAGGGACTCTCCGGAGGAGGGACTCTCCGGAAAATAGAAGACGCTCTCCTCTCTTCGCCTGAAACTCTCCCTTCAGCCCTTAGAGAGACACGCCAGGCAAGCGTTTCTTGTGCTTATTGATACATCTCTCTCTCTCTCTCTCTCTAAGCACTGACTTGGGCGTCGGAGGTTCCCCCCCAGAAAATGACCCCGGGGGCATCCTATCCCCTATTTTCTGAGTGTTTTAGCCAGGTCTCCCTGAGGAACCACTGTTCTGGACTCTCCCTCGCATCGGAGGTACCTCCTGTCACCACCCTGCCACAGGGCTAAGAAGCTGCCGGCCAACATTTAAGGTGATCCACCCTGGACGCCTTCCTTCTGGGCTAACCCGCACTTCTAGGACCCCCTGCTGCTCTCACCGCTGCACACAGTGGAGATGCCGGTCCGCACGACCTGGCGGCATCAGCAAGATCACGCCGAAGTTCCATTAGTACGTCATCCCTTAGCCATTCATCTACAAGATCGAAGATACCAAAAATACCAAGATTCATAGAGGAACAGCTAAGGAATGAACCTGGTGGAACCTTGGTGACCGCATCCTTGGCTTCATCCGCCTCACGGACTTTACCGGGAATGTTTTTTCCTTTCCTTCTTTGGCTATCCTCGAGCTCCTTAGCCGAAGTACCTTTGACCGAAGTCTCAGTTGCAACATCCAGACTCAAAGGTGTCTCGAGGATGGCAGGATCCGAAGGTCGATCAGCGTGGGTAGGAGACTGGGCAGGCGACTGATCCTGCACTCCACGATATCTTCGGGGGGAGGAAGAAGGACGTCCGCTTTGGCTTTGTTTACCTTTGACGGCCCTCCAGTAGTCTTCTTCCTCTTCGTAAATGCCTTCCTCCATGTCTGCTCCCACTTATCTGCCTGACCGAGAAAAAGGGACTTGTAGAACTCCGCAGATTGATCACCCATATTTGCAAAAGGAAAAAACATCAGTGTAAGTCCAAAAGGAATATAGGTAGCAAAGCTTCGGAGACAACTTACTCTTGGTAAAAGCCTCGTATGAAATCTCGGCCCGGAGAGGCATCACCAACCACGCCTTCTTTCCTGGGAGAACAAGCACGGGCAGGTTCAAGTCGAACATATGCTCGTGGATTACCCCCAGTTCCCGAAGAACCTCTTCGGACATAAGGTCCCACTTAATGGGAAAGTGGTATAAGGAATGTGGAGGGACCTCGAAGTCCCAATCCGCAATGGCCCGAATGCGTCTGTCGAACTTGTCAAAATCCGCGGCCAACCCAGAGGTCAGCAGCTTCCGAGGGTCAACCACGTCAGTAATCAACACCCCCGAAGCCCATTTGGTTAGAACGTAGCACCGTCTTTCGGGAACTAACAGGAAAAAGAACTTTTTTTGCTACCCCCGCCAGCTGTCCTTCATCCCGAAGGTAAAGGTGAACTTCTTGCTCCCGGATCCTCAAGGAAGCAAGAAGTAGAAGCCACCCTTCAGGATCGGGTGGAGCTTATAGTACTGCATGAAGAAAAGAAAATGGGTTCTTATCTTAAAGGCCCCACACATGCAAAGAAAGGCATTAAAATAAGAATAGGAGTTTGGAGGAAGCTGGTTCACGGCAATCCCATGGAACCTGCAGAACTCGCACACCATGCGCGGGGGAGGATACGGAAGACTGGCCTTCAGGTGGGCTCGGTAAATGGTGATCTCATCACGATTGGCCATGTAACCATACACGCCCGAGCTAGGTAATCTTAAGACAGCAAAAGTAGGGAGATAGAATTTTGCTACCCACTTCTTCATTTTCTCCGAAGTAGTGCAACATGGATGAGACTCAAGGGGGAGAAAACTCTCGAGAAAAGGACGGACGGTCATCAGTGGAACAGGGTTTGACGTTTCTCAAAGAGAAGAGAGGTAGCTTCGGGAAAACTAAAGAAAGAGAACCGAAGGAGTTCGAAAAAATGGACATACGAAAAAATGGCTGAGGAGCCTCTGACACAATAGCCTCGCACACGCCCCTAACACGGGCACCCCTATCACAGCACCCCCGCTGGCACCCTTGGTCAGAATGGCCTAAGGCCAGCTAGAGGAGCCCCTGCAGAGGTACGGACTAAATCGGGCCGAACACGTGTCACCATCTCAGCAGGCTATGTCGAATGGCCTTCTCCCTGCGCCTTCCTATAAATACTTGCACAGTGCTTTCATAAGGACGACGAAGAGGTAATAGAAAATTCTTGCTATACTCTGCTTACTATTCCATTTCTCTACAAAGTACTGACTTGGGCGTCGGAGGCTCCTCCCCCGGAGAATACTCCAGGGAGCTCCTAACCCTTGTGATAGCCGAAGGGCTATCGCCTCTCTAACTACATACTTCCTGCCAAAAGCGTGGCTGGGAAATCTAGCGTCATCTGAAGGAAGCACTAACACTGACCTCGAAAAGAGTGAAGTCAAACGCCTCAAACTCAGGACTTCGGCTAGAACGTCAGGAATTTCAAAGATGTTGCCGGCTGCCCCGGGGGACCAAACAGATCATCTTCAGGGATAAAGAAATAGCTATTGCAAGCAGGAGAGACTATCCCCGAAGGCGGAACCCCCAAACCAGGGAAATCCCTGAACTACGGGCATAATTCCCGAAGAAGGGCATCCGTACCAAAGGATGGCCTAGCCCAGAGAACCTCGGGAGTACGGAATGAGCATTTAAGAAGCCTCTGACATGTCACCCACAGGCGTTACATGCCGCCTCAAATGGTGGTCTGACGCACCGACGACGTTCGAGTCTTGTCACAACCTGTCTCAGTCCAAGACTCAAGGGGCCTATAAACGGCTACTTGTCCCCTACGCCCGAACGTACAGAAAGCATCCGACCGAACACGTGTCATGATCTGAACGGGCTGGGCACTCCTATAAATACCAGGAAACAGGCCCTGGCAAGGGATCCGACCCTCTCTCCCTGAGAAAACACAAGTAGGCAAGGCCTTCTAACCCCTTAGTGCTCCTCCTCTATCTCCCCTCAGGACACTGACTTAGGCGTCGAAGGCTCCTCCCCGGAAAAATACTTCGGGGACCTCCTAACCCTTTTTTCTGAGCATTTCAGGCACGCTCCTCTGGGAAATCTTTGCTCCAGACGTTCTTCCCTTCAGGAAGTCCCTCCCGAAGTCATAATGTCACCCGACGAAGATGCTGCTGGGCATCATTTGGCGCCGTCTGTGGGAACCCACTCTCAGGTCGCCGTTGTTGAAACTCGGTATTCAAAGGACAAGGGACTTCCGAAGTCCTCGTTCGCGCCTGAGGCTCAACCGGCTACCGAGCAAACCCTTCCAGGGACTTCCTCGCCTGAGGAAGAGCGTCATCTAGTCGTAACTATGAGTTTTCTGCGCGACTTTTAGCGCTCTGTTGTGGCTGAAATGACACAGCAAATAGACCGAATGTGGCCGCAACCAACTCAGGCCCAAAGGCCTCCCTCGCTAGCACCCCCTCGGGAGAAAAGCCCTAAACCAACCTACCGCAGTTCGGGAAGCGGGGATCCGCGCGAAAAGTCTTCGACAAAAAACATGCTCCTCGGGACACGACCTACGGGACAAACGGGGTTCAGGTGACCTAAAGTCCCGTGCCAAAAGAGCTCATCACCTGAGGCGAAGTCCTCATCCCCTCGGCGCCGGAGTCACTCCCCGAAGAGACGCTGACTATCTCCCTTCCCAGAAGCCTACAAGCATCAAGAGGAAGAGCCTAGTACCACGTTCCTTATGGAGAAGATATTAGCGAGGTTGGAAAGAGTGGAAAAACAGGTAGCTCCCAAACCGGTCTGGGCAAGGCTGTCTGAAACTTTCTGTGGGGATGAGTCGCCGTTCACCCGAGCAGTAGTTAAGACGGCAGCCATGCCAGGTGACTTCCGGGTGCCTCGGCTGGAAACCTATGATGGCCGAACTGATCCACAGGCCCATCCAACAAAATACAAACGCAGCATGATGATGCACGGTGCTGATGACGCTACCTTGTGCAAATGCTTTGAGGTCACCCTCACAGGACCAGCAACAGCATGGTACAATTCGTTGGCTCCAGGAACCATCAGGGAGTTCCAGGAGTTATCTACGGCCTTTACACAGCAATTCATTGGAAGTCGGGCGACGGCGAAGATGCCTGTCCAGATGTTCGACATAGCGCAAAAGAACGGAGAAACCATCCGCGACTATGTCGAAAGTTTTAACAGAGAAGCCTTAAGTGTTCCAGACTTCCGCCCCGAAATACGCATTCTCGCCATGACACGGGGCCTTCAGAGGGACTCACAGTTGTTCTATGAATTTCCCAAGGACCCTCCGGACACGCTTGGCGAATTCTACCGAAGGGCCGAGCAGCACATGACGGCCGAAGAGCTAAGGATGGGTGGACCGAAGTCCGATCACATCCGCGCCGAAGGGTCCAGTCAGCAAATGCGGTATTCAACTGACCAGGTGGGACGACCTCGAAGAATTAGGGGAAGGAAACCCCCAACCTTCACACCCTTGAACACCACGAGGACCAACATCCTCATGACGATGGAAAGACAGGGGACCCAGATTCAGCGGCCAAGGGCCATGACCGCTGATAATAAAAAGAACATGAAGAAGTTCTGCCAGTTTCACCGCGACCACGGCCACGACACCGAAGACTGTTTTCAATTGAAAAAATACATAGAGTCGTTGATAAAACAAGGCCAACTTCGGCGATATCTGCGAATGCCTTCCCCGAAAGGGAGAAAAGAGGAAGAAGGAAAGGCAGATGACGAGGACTACGACTCCGACAGACGGAGGAATAGAAGTCCGAAGAGGCGTCCTCCACCTCCGGCGGGAATAATACAAACAATTACGACAGGACTCCCATCCTCGGAAAGAAAGAGGAAGGCCAGAGAAATATCAGTGATGGAATATCAGAGTCCGACGAAAAAGCTGGCCCGCAAGGATGGTTCCACTGTCATCTTTCCCCATGACGATCCGCTTCTGGTCATGGCGAGGATAGGAAACTGGGACGTCAAGAGAGTGTTGCTTGACGATGGATCAAACGCTGACGTCCTCTTTTCACATCTGCTGCCGAACTTGGGCATATCCAACAGCGATCTCAAGCCCGTCACTTCGCCTACTTTCGGGGTAGGACCATCCGAACTGCCCGTCCTCGGATGGATCGATCTTCCCCTAATGATGAAAGGAACTTCGGTGGACGGGACAGCTGAATTATTCGCCTCCACAATGACAAGGTTTATTGTCATGGATGTTCCTTCGTCATACAACGCCATCCTTGGGAGGCAAACACAGGGAAATTTGCACATTCGCCCTGATGTAAAATACTTAACTGTCACTTTTGCCACCAAGGATGGAGACGCAGAAATCTTCATTGATCAGGGCGAAGTAAGGAAAGTGTTCGTCAAGGCACGAAAAGCTCCAGCAAACAACTTCGCGCAAACTGTAGAAGCAGAGGCTTTACCAGGTGGAAAACCAAAAAAGGGCGAGGCAGAAGATCCCGCGAAGGTAGAAATGGAAGAGGTAGAACTTGTCCCAGGCCGAAGTACCCGAATAGGGAAAAACTTGGCCGAAGGAGACAAGAAAAAACTTGTATCCTTTCTACTGATGAATAAAGACCTGTTTGCCTACTCGCCGAAAGATATGCCGGGGGTAGACCCTCGCATAATACAGCATAACCTTAAAGTAAGTCCGGAAGCAAAACCTGTCCGGCAAAAGAAACGGGGCATCTCAGTCCATAAAAATAACTTCGTCAAAGCCGAAGTCCAGCGCTTACTGGACGCAGATGTAATCAGGGAGGTCAAGTACCCCGCGTGGTTAAGCAATGTGGTTATTGCCACAAAAGAAGGGAGCAGTAAGCTCCGAATGTGCATCGACTTCAGAAACTTGAACGATGCCTGCCCAAAAGATTCATACCCTCTCCCATCAATAGACCAATTGGTAGACTCGACTGCCGAATACGGGCTCCTAAGTTTCCTAGACGCCTTCAGTGGGTATCATCAAATAAAGATGGACCCCGAAGACGAGGAGAAGACTGCCTTCATCACGGAAGGTGGAACGTATTGTTACATCAGGATGCCCTTCGGGCTCAAAAATGCAGGAGCCACCTACCAGAGGTTGATGAGCAAGGTCTTTAGTGACCAAATAGGGAGGAATATGGAAGTCTATGTCGATGACATGATAGTCAAGAGCAAACTGCCTACCGACCACGTCGCAGATCTAAAGGAAACTTTCCACCAGCTCAGAACCTTCGGGATCCGCCTTAACCCCGAAAAGTGCATCTTCGGCGTAACCTCGGGAAAGTTTCTTGGGTACATGGTATCAGAAAGAGGCATTGATGCTAACCCTGAAAAAATTAAGGCTCTGCTCGAATTCCGGACTCCGGTCACAATAAAAGATGTGCAAAGACTCACCGGAAGGATAACCTCTCTTAGTAGGTTTATTTCCAGATATGGAGACCAGTGTCGAGCATTCTTTAAAGTCCTCACTAAGGCAGCAAAAAAGGAGGGCAACCTCGGAAGTGATGATCATCCTTGGAATGAGGACTGCCAAAAGGCTTGGGAAGAACTCAAAATCTACTTAGCCCGTCTGCCCACTCTGCGACAACCTCGCGAGGGAGAGCCCCTCGTGTTATACCTCGCCGTCACAGAAAAAGCAGTAAGCTCGGTCCTTGTGAAAGAGGAAGGGCCGAAGCAATGGCCGGTTTATTATGTAAGCAAGTCCCTGCACGGCGCCGAAGTCAGGTATCCCTTGCTAAAAAAAGCTATATATGCCCTGGTAATGGCAGGGAGAAGGCTACGGCCATATTTTCAGGCTCACCCTATCATCGTCCGAAGCAGTCTACCTCTACGGGACGTCATGAGGAAAGTCGATCATTCAGGAAGACTTTCCAAATGGTGTATAGAGCTTGGCGAACACGACATTACTTATGAACCTCGGAAAGCCATAAAAGCTCAAGCCCTGGCAGACTTTATTGCCGAAGTACCCATCGCTGAGGACAGCCATATGGATCCCGGCGAAGGTGAGCCAGAATGGACTCTGTATGTCGACGAAGCCTCGGGCTCCGAACACCAGGGAGCTGGGGTAATTATCAGAGGTCCCGAAGGTCTAGAAGTAATGAAAGCCATCAAGTTCGGCTTTAACGTCACCAACAATATGGCTGAGTACGAAGCTCTCATAGCAGGGTTACGCCTAGCCAGAAAAATTGGTGTAAAAAACTTAAAAGCCCATAGTGATTCCCAGCTGGTAGTTCGACAAACAGCAGGGGACTACTGGGCGAAGGACCCGACCTTGGCAAAATACCATGAACTGGTAGCAAAGCTTATCCGAGAGTTCGACACCGTACGAATCGAAAATGTGCCTCGTCGAGATAATGCCGAGGCAGATTGCTTGGCAAAGTCGAAAACATGCACCGAGGTGCTAAACCACCCGAGCATTGCAGTGCTGAGCATAGTAACTCTGGGAAAAGGCTGGAAAGATCCGATAAAAAGATATCTCGCAACCAGTGCGCTCCCCGAAGACCCCAACGAAGCGGCGAAGGTGCGGAGACGTTCTGGTCGTTTCTTCCTAATTGGAGAAGAATTATATCGGCAGGGATATGCAAATCCACTGCAGAGGTGTGTTGGCGAAGAGGATACTGAAATGATCCTCGAAGAAGTTCACGAAGGCGCTTGTGGTTCGCACATTGGAACCGACGCTCTAGCAGCAGTAATACTTCGCCAAGGATACTTTTGGCCTACCCTAAGAAAGGACGCTAGGCAGTTCGTCCAGAAGTGTGGTAATTGCCAAAGACACGCGAATATCCAAAGGACACCCTCGGAATTGGTAACTTTGGCTGACTATCCCTGGCCCTTCGCAGTTTGGGGCATAGACCTCATTGGGCCACTCTTGACAGCACCTGGAGGCGTGAAGTTCTGTGTAGTCGCAGTAGACAATTTCTCTACATGGGTCGAGGAAGAACCCTTGGTGACTATCTCGGCAAAAGATGTGCAGAAGTTCGTATGGAAGAACATTGTATGCAGATTTGGAATACCGAAGGTACTAGTAGCCGAGAATGGGTCCCAGTTTATAGACAAAGGGTTCCAAGAATTTATCAACAACCTCGGAATAAAGATGCACTTTGATGGCCGGGGGCCTCATCGTTTAGAGTCATGATGACTGGTGGAGAGACTTCTAGGAGGAAGAACGCCAGGAAGATGGTCCGCCCAAGGGAGTGTGCTTGAAAGTCCATAAACAAAGGGTTAGGAGGCCCCCGGAATGTGTTTCCAGGGGGGGAGCCTCCGAAGCCCAAGTCAGTGGTGGCTGAGAGAAGGCAGAGGAAATAGCACGAAGGGGCTGAAGAGTCTCGCCTGGTGACTTTCTTAGAGTCTGGGAGTCAGATCTTTGCCCACCAGCCTCCTGCCAAGTATTTATTTCCTGGTATTTATAGGAGTGCCTAGCCCATTCAGATCGCGACACGTGTTCGGTCGGATGTTCCCTGAGTTTCTGGGCGTAGGGGACAGATAGCTGGTAGTAGGTTGCCTTGAGCCTTGTGCTGAGATGGGCCATGTTGTGATTTTGACAGCGTCAGCGTGTCAGAGCGCCTTTTGAGGCGGCTTATGACGTCTGTGAAAGGACGTGTCAGAGGCTTCCTTAAATGCTTCCTTAAATGCTCCTGCCGTACTCCCGAGGTCCCTGGGCGAGGTCGTCCTTTGGTACGGACGATGCCTCTTCGGAAAACACGCACTCAGTTCGGGGGTTCCCAGCTTCAGGGAGTTCCGCCTTCGGGGAGATCATGTTCGGCCCGCGATAGCTGGTGCCTCTTTTCTGAAGGCGATCTGTTACAACCTCAGGGGGGTAAGTAGTATCCTCAAGTTTCCTGGCGTGCCGGGCTCGGAGCTCTTCGGCTATCTCCCGAGGTGTATGATCCCACCTTTTCTCGGGTAGCGCCAGTTTCTTCTGGCCATTCTTGTGGCAGGGAGTTCGGCCAGATAGAGGCGATAGCCTTTGGCTATCACATGCCCCCCTTTGGAAAGCCGAAGTGAAGACTTCGGGTTTGCATCTCTTTCCGAGGTTGTTCTTGGGAGTCTCTTAGGAAGCTCAACCTGTTCCGAGGATACACCTCTTGCCCGAAGGTATGGGCTGTTCGGCCTTGGCCTGTTCTTTGGTGTCTTCGAGGCGGAGCCTGTGCCGAAGATACACCTCTTGCCCGAAGGTCATGGGCTGTTCGGCCATAGCCTGTCTCTTGGTGTCCTCGAGGTAACCTGCTTTTTCTTCTTGCAGGTCTGTGTAACGTCGCGTCTGATGGCCAAGCGTGTCAGTCTAAGCGATGCGTCCCAGCTTTTTAGGGATGTCAGAAGACGTGTCCCCTGCTTTGGCGCGGTGATTGACACGTGGCGGTTTGCCATTGAGGAGAGCCGTGTCGGTTACAGAGGGCGCGCCTTTTCAGGTGCAGAGGGCAGTTACGGCGACGGTTCGCCTCCAAAGGGTACTTATGACGATGTTTCGGTTACCCACCTTTGGCCTATAAATAGCCCATTCCATCATAAGTCCCATTTGCTTTTACTTCTGCTCTTTCCTCTGCTTTTCCCCTGTTCTTGTACTTTCTTGCTTTCTGTGGCGGAGCTGCCTTAATCAGAGCTTTTTTCAGCCAACTTTCACGACGGCGTCCTCAGACTTTGGCAAATCTTTTGGTGGGTTTTTGTTTTCCAGAGTGTTTTGATCCCTCTGTTCTTTTGAGTTTTTTCTGGAAACTATTTTCTTCCCATTTCCGAACTCGTTTTCATGTCGAAAATGCCTATCCCTCAGAGCTGGCAGTCTCTTTTAGCCCATCCTTGTTGCACCACCCCTGCAAAATTAGAGAGGTGGAAGAAAAAGTTCTTTCTTCCCTCTTACGCCATTACAAGGCTGCCTCGCTCTAGCCATTATGCTTTTTCAAACCATAGTAACGAGGTTACCATTTTCCGAGCCCAGCTGAAGGCCGGACTTCGGTATCCTCCCCTGAAGATGGTTTGCGAGTTCTGCCAATTTCATGGCATTGCTGTGAACCAGCTTCCCCCGAACTTGTTCTGCTATTTTAACGCCTACCTCTGCATGTGTGGCGTGTTCGGGATAAAACCCCATTTTATAATCTTCATGCAGTACTACAAGCTCTTTGTGGTCCCGAAGGGTGGCTTCTATTTCATGCTACCTCGGGGATCCGGGAGCAAAAAATTCATGTTCACCTTCGCCACTAAGGACAGCTGGCGGGGGTGGCAACAGAAATTCTTTTTCCTGAAGATGGAGGAGGCCTGGTCGTATGTTCCGACCAAGTGGGCTCAGGGAAAGCTAGATGTGGACGTCGTTGATCCGAGGTTGTTGCTGACTCCAGAGTTGGCTTCCACTTTCGCAGACTTCGACGGCCGTATTCGGGCTGTCTCTGACTGGGCTCCCGAGGTCGCTCCGCGCGCCCTTTACCCTTTTCCCATCAACTGGAAGTTGATGACCGAAGAGGTCCTTCGGGAGCTAAAGGTGGTGAAGGAGCACGAGACTGACCTCGAGATGCCAGCTCCTGCCATCGCCGGGAAGGATTCCTGGTTGGTCAAGCTTCTTAAGGAGGAAATTTCTTTCGAAACGCTTGTCGAAAGTGAGTTGTCTTCTACTCCCTTGCTGTTTTTTCCTCGGACTTACGCTGATATTTCTCCTCTTTTTCAGAGATGGGCGACGGGACTGCCGCGTATTACAAGTCCCTTTTCTCCGGCCAAGTGGAGAAGGGCGATCAGACGAAGAAGGCGGCTTCCCGAAGGCGGAAGTCTACTGGCGCGGGGCCTTCGGGGAAACGGGCAAAGAGAACTGCCCAGGTTCCTCTAGAAGAAATTCCCGAGGAGACTGCCGAGGAGCCTGGGACAGCCGAGATTCCGGCGAGGCTGCTGAGGCTGCTGCTTCCGAGGTCCCTTCTGCCGACGTCCCTCCCCAGGGCCCCTCCGCGCCGCAGGCCCTCCTAGAGGCCGTGGTAGAGGCTCCTTCTGCCGAGGAGCGGCGCAAGAAGAAGGGCAAGGGGATTTCGACCGAGGAGTCTCAGGACTCCGAGGACGTCGTGGTCGAAGTGCCGCCAGGTTTGTTGTTTTCAGAACAAGTATGGCTCTTTTGTTTTTTCTGAAATTTCCTTTGTCTCTGACCTGCTTCTCTTTTTCGCCCTGCAGGGGAGTTACTTACCCCGAACTGGGCGGCCGAACACGCGAAGGCGCGGGCCCGTCGCGACGCCAAAGTCCCGCAAGGGAAGATACCAAAAGAGCCTTTCTGGACATTCACGGAGGACATGAACTTGTACTCCGAGGACTGTCCTGAAATGGCAAAGCAGATTTCGAAGGGGGTACTTACAGAGGCCTCCTTCAAGGCTATTGCGGCGGCTCATCCGGGCGATGACACCCTCGCCGCAAAAGTTACCGAGCATGCTGCTCAGGTATGCTCTCCACACCCTTTTCCCTTCAATTTTGCCTAAGTGCTTGGCTCTTTTCTGACCTTGCTCTCATCTTTTCGCAGCTGTTGGGGTACGCCGGCTTTCTCCGAGTTCGGGTAGCCAGGTAGATGGCATTCTGAGCTTCGGCCTTAGAGGCCCTAGAAAAGTCGAAAGCCACGTGCTCGGAATTGACCGCCAAGAACCAGCAGCTGGCAGATGCTGCGAAGGAGGAAATTGCCACCCTTCGGGAGGAGTTCCGAAAGGAAAAGGCAGACTTTAAGGCGGACTCCTCCCTGAAGATTGCCGACCTCCGCGATCAAGTGGCGGGGCTGCGTGCTGTAAACCAAGACCTTCTCCAAGACCAGTCAAAAAATGAGAATATGATAGTCACGCTCTTGTCTGAGAAGAGCGCCCTTCAAGTCGAGGTCCAGTCTTTGAAGAAGGAGTCTGAAACGAAGAAGATAAAGGATCTGAAGGAGGAGGTTGCGGATCTGCAGGACGAGCTCGACGACCTTGAGGTCGAGAAGGACAAGTCCGACCAAATGAACAAGGTCGCGTTCCAGGACGGATTCTGCCTAGCTCGGCATCAAGTCCTTGAGAGGTTCCCGGGTCTGGACCTCTCTTTTTTGGAGGCTCTGAATATTCCCGAGGGGCCTCGGTGGTCCTGGTCAAAAATCGAGCACCTGAATCTTCCTCCCTCACTTTCGGCGCCGAAGATGGTGGAAAAGGATGGCGGAGCGGGTGGCTCTCGGGACGCCGAGAACCCTTAGGCTGCTTTAGGGCTCCTTTTCCTTTTTCTTCTTTATTTTTGTACTCCTTCTTCGGGCGCTTTTTCCTTGTAAGCTATCTTTCTTGTAAATGAAGATTTTTTTGGCTAAGTGTTTTTGCAAGTTTCTTTATTTCCATTGCCCCGAACACATTTGCTCAAGAGACTTCGGAAAACCTGCGATCAAAGAAACTTGACTAAGTATGAGAGATCTTTCCATTGGCCGAGCCTGTTCGCTCAAGAGGCTTTTTTGGAAAGTCTGAAGAATTTGACTAAGTCTTTTTGCAGGTTTTTGCATTTCCATTTTTCCCGAACACATTCGCTCGAGGGACCTCGGAAACCTTTTAGTCAAAAATTTTCATTTCCCCTTGTCCCGAGCATGTTCGCTCAAAAGACTTAAGAAACCTTTTGCGAGATTTTTTATTTTCCATCCTTCCCGAGCTTGAAGGCTCAAGGGACTTTGGAAAACTGTCTCTGCGCTTATTACGGCGAGTACCGCTGAGAGATTTTTCCCATCTTTCCCGAGCGTGATGGCTCAAGGGACTTCGGAAAGTCATATCTGCGTTCGTCGCGAGCATCTTCGCGGAATTCTGTACAATTCTGCACTTAAGAAATTTTCTCAAGATACTTCTGTACTTAGAATATTTTTCGTACAGTATGATTCCTTCGCTCAAGCTTAGGCGTAGAATTTTTTCAAGGCGTCTGAATGCCAAGTGTTTTTCAATTCTACGCCTTCGGCATCGCCAAGTTTGTACACGCCTTTTCGTACTTCGGCGAGGACCAGATAAGGTCCTTCCCAGTTTGCGCGAAGTACTCCGTGGGATGGCCTTCGGGGCGCAAAGTCAGCCTTTCGGAGAACGAGGTCTCCTTTCTTGATTTCTTTTGGCCTGGCCCGTAAGTTTATAGCCGCGGCCACTCTTTGCTGAAAAGCTTTTCTTCTCAGCTCGGCTATTTCTCTTTATTCGCCGACGAGGTCGAGCTTGGTTCTGAGGCCGAGGTCATTTCGACCTTCATCAAATACTTGCACTCGTACTGAAGGTTGGACTATCTCTATTGGGATAATAGCCACTGTACCGAAGACGAGTGAGAAGGGAGTCTCCCCTGTGGCTCTTCGGGGCGTCGTTCGGTAACTCCATAATACGCTTTGGAGTTCTCCTGGCCATTTCCCTTTTGCTTCCCCCAGTCTCTTTTTCAGGCCATCTTTTATGGTCCTATTAGATACTTCCACCTGCCCGTTGCTTTGGGGGTGAGCTACTGGGGCGAAGTGCATTTTTATTCCGAGGTCGCTGATAAATTCCTGGAATCCTTTGTCTATGAATTGGGATCCATTATCAACCACTAGTACCCTCGGTATGCCGAATCTGCATACTATGTTCTTCCACACAAACGTTTGCACTTCTTTTGCCGAGATAGTTGCTAGGGGTTCTGCCTCGACCCATTTGGAGAAATAGTCTACTGCTACCACGCAGAATTTCACGCCTCCGGGGGCTGAGGGGAGTGGCCCAATAAGGTCTATACCCCAGACAGCGAAGGGCCAAGGATAGTCTGCCGAGGTTACCATTTCCGAGGGTGCCCTCTGGATGTTCGCATGTCTCTGGCAACTTCCGCATTTTCGGACGAACTGCCTTGCATCCTTTCTCAGGGTAGGCCAGAAGTATCCTTGGCGAAGTATCACCGCCGCAAGGGCATCAGTTCCAATATGTGAACCACACATGCCTTCGTGGACCTCTTCAAGGACCATTTCAGTATCCTCTTCATCCACGCATCTTTGCAGCGGGTTTGCATATCCCTGCCGGTATAACTCTTCGCCAATCAGGAAGAATCGGCCGGAGCGTCTTCGCAGTCTTGCCACGTCGCCGGGGTCTTCGGGGAGCGCATTTTCTGCGAGGTATCTTTTTATGGGATCTTTCCATCCTTTTCCCGAGGTCGCTATGCTCAGCACTGAGATGCTTGGGTGATCTAGCACCTCGGTGTATGTTTTTGACTTTGCCAAGCAATCTGCCTCAGTGTTATTCCGCCGAGGTACATTTTCGATCCGTACGGCGTCAAACTCTTGGATGAGCTTTGCTACCAGCTCGTGGTATTTTGCCAAGGTTGGGTCCTTCGCCCCATAATCTCCTGCCGTCTGCCGAACTACCAACTGGGAATCGCTGTGAGCCTTTAAGTTTCTCACGCCAATCCTTCTGGCCAAGCGTAATCCCGCTATGAGGGCTTCATACTCAGCCACATTGTTAGTGACGCTGAAGCTGAACTTGATAGCCTTCTTTACCGCTAGGCCTTCGGGTCCTCTGATAATTACTCCAGCTCCCTGGTGTTCGGATCCTGAGGCTCTGTCAACATGCAAGGTCCATCCTCTGAAATTACTGGGTGTTCGGATCCCGAGGCTCCGTCAACATGCAAGGTCCACTCCAGCTTACCTCCGTTTGGATCCAAATGGCTTTCCTTAGTGGTGGGTATTTCGGCGATAAAATCTGCTAGTGCTTGAGCTTTTATGGCCTTCTGAGGTTCATATATGATTTCGTGTTCGCCAAGCTCTATGCACCACTTAGAGAGCCTTCCCGAATGATCAACTTTTTTCATAACATCCCGTAGTGGTAGACTACTTCGAACGATGATGGGGTGAGCCTGAAAGTATGGTCGCAGCCTTCTCCCTGCAAGCACCAAGGCGTATATAGCTTTTTGAAGCAGAGGGTACCTGACTTCGGCGCCATGCAGGGATTTGCTGACGTAATAGACTGGCCATTGCTTTGGCCCTTCTTCTTTCACGAGGACCGAGCTTACAGCTTTCTCCGTGACGGCGAGGTACAAAACGAGGGGCTCTCCCTCCCGAGGTTGTCGCAGAGTCGGCAGGCTAGCCAAGTAGACTTTGAGTTCTTCCCAGGCCTTTTGGCAATCTTCGTCCCAAGGATGATCATTCCTTCCGAGGTCGCCTTCCATTTTTGCTGCCTTTGTGAGGACTTTGAAGAAAGGTCGACACCTATCTCCGTACCTGGAAATAAACCTGCTCAGAGAGGTTATTCTTCCGGTGAGCCTCTGCACGTCTTTGACTGTGGCAGGAGTTTGAAACTCAAGCAGCGCCTTAATCTTCTTGGGATTAGCGTCAATGCCTCTTTCGGATACCATGTACCCAAGGAATTTTCCCGAGGTTACCCCGAAGATGCACTTTTCAGGATTGAGCCGAATCCCGAAGGCTCTGAGCTTTTGGAAAGTTTCCTCTAGGTTTGCAACATGATAGCCAGGCAGTTTGCTCTTGACTATCATATCATCAACATACACCTCCATGTTTCTCCCCATTTGGTCTTTAAAGACCTTGTTCATCAACCTTTCGTAGGTGGCTCTTGCATTATTTAGCCCGAAGGGCATTCTGACATAGCAGTATGTTCCTCCCTCGGTGATGAAGGCGGTTTCTTCTTCATCTTTGGGGTCCATCCTTATTTGATGGTAGCCACAGAAGGCGTCTAGGAAACTAAGGAGCCCATATTCGGCGGTTGAATCTACCAGTTGATCTATTGGCGGCAGAGGGTATGAGTCTTTTGGGCAAGCATCGTTCAAGTTTCTGAAGTCGATGCACATCCGGAGTTTGCTGCTACCTTCGTTTGGGGCAATGACCACGTTGCTTAACCATTCGGGGTACTTCACCTCCCTGATGACTTCGGCGTCTAACAGACGCTGGACCTCAGTTTTGACAAAGTTGCTCTTGTGGGCCGAGATGCTTCGTTTCTTTTGCCGGACAGGTTTTGCTTTCAGGCTTACTTTGAGGCTATGCTTTATTATGCCAGGGTTTACCCCTGGCATATCTTTCGGCGAGTAGGCAAACAGATCTTTATTTTTCAGCAGAAAGGATACAAGGTTTTCCTTCTCACCTTCGGTCAAGCTCTTCCCTATTCGGGTAGATTGTCCTGGGATAAGTTCTACTGTTTCCATTTCTGCTTTTGCGAGATCTTCTTCTTTGCCTTTTTCTGGAGCCTTTGCCTCCATTGTTTGTGCGAAGTTGCTCGCCGGGGCCTTTCGTGCTTTCACAAACACCTTTCTCACCTCGGCCTGCTCTATGAAGATTTCTGCATCTCCATCCTTGGTGGCGAATGTGACAGTCAAGTACTTCACATCAGGGCGAATGTGCAGGTTTCCCTGTGTCTGCCTTCCAAGGATGGCGTTGTACGAGGACGGGACGTCCATGACGATGAACCTCGCCATTGTGGAGGCGTACAACTCAGCTGCTCCGTCTACCGAAGTCCCTCTCATCATCAGTGGGAGGTCGATCCATCCGAGAATGGGCAGTTCGGATGGTCCGACCCCGAAGGTGGGCGAGGTGACTAGCTTACGCTCGCTGCTGGAGATGCCCAAGCTCAGCAGTAATTGCGAGAATAGGACGTCCGCATTTGATCCGTCATCAAGTAGCACCCTTTTGACGTCCCAGTTCCCTATCCTCGCCATGATCAGCAGCGGATCGTCGTAGGGGAAGACGATGGTGGATCCATTTTTGCGGGCCAGCTTCTTTGCTGGATTTTGATATTCCATGACTGCAATTTCTCTGGCCTTCCGCTTTCTTTCCGAGGATGGGAGCCCAGTGGTGATTGTTTGGA